>JAOEGL010000004.1:215097913-216297913 GCA_034509955.1 Urosaurus nigricauda
ATAGGCCAGTGGGGGATAGATTCAGAAGCTGTAATATGATTCATACATTTCTTCTCTTCAGTTTTCTTATATATATATATTTCCATTGCTTCACTTTTTTCCAAGAGACTTTGCCTCCTTCTTTTCTCCATTAATTCTATATAGGTGAAAATATATGAACATGTATAATGTGTAATGGTTTACTGCAACATAAAGTACAATTATAGCAGTTTGATCACACTTTGCCATGGCTCCATCTTATAATATCCTGGGATTTGTAGTTTGGTGAACAATTCTGTCCTAGTAAACTCTAGTGATATAATTCATGGAAATTTATTAGAGGTCTCTGGCAGGGAATTGTAATTAGCTCATCAAACTAAATATCCTAGCATTACATAGGATGCAGGCATGACAATTCAAGTAGCACCAAGTTGCTGTAACCATGTAGATAGCTTCATACACTCCATGAGTACAGCTGTCTCAGAAAGCAAATAGCAGCTGATTAGAAGTATTGTTCATAGAAAACTGTCCCGGGCTTGCTTTTTGCATCACAAGATTCTTATTCTGATCATTCCTTTTGTGGTCATTCTCTGGATACTCTTCAAAGTGTGAATGGGTCTTTAAGTTACCTACCAACTAATGACAACCCCATTAATTCCATAGGATTTTCTTATGAATACTTGTAGGTGGTTTTGCCTGTTCCTTCCTTTGCAGTATAGCTTATGGCACCTCATCTTGGGTGGCAGTCTCCCATCCAAGTAGTAAGGAGAGCTGTTCCTGCTTAGCTTCCAAGATCAGATGTGATCTGGTGCCTTTAGGGCATTTAGGCCAGTAATCTTCAAAGTACACGCTGCTGCTGCTGCCGCCAATCCCACCAGCACTCCTTTTCCTCCTTTCCTATTTGTATCTCAAGGCAGTTTACAAACAGGATTAAAACAAGATAAACCATTTAAAACAATAAAATAATTAAAATAAACTAAAACATATCAAACAACAATAATAAGTTTAAAACAGACTTAAAAGTATATATAACTATACTGTATTTGGCATGAATTGAAGCCCAAAGGTGCTGATGAACAGTCAAGTTTTAACTTGACACCTGAATGATATGAGTGATGATGCCAATGAGACCTCCAAAGGAGAGTGTTCTGCAGTTGGGTGTAACAACTGAGAGGACCCTCTGCTATGTCCCAACACAGAGTATTGACCTCACTATTGGGACATGACCCCCACCCAACACACACCAGAGACCTTAATCCATGGGCAGGCATATATGGGGAGAGCTTTTTAGGGCTTTACATTCATCACAAGCACCATGACCTCAGAATGGAAACATATTGGCAGCTAGTGCAATTCTTTTAATCTGGCATTATATGCTGTATATATGGTAACCTAGTCAGCAGCCAAGCCACTGCATTTTGCACTACCAGGAGCTTCCAAGCCATCTTCAACAACAGCCTCACATAGAGTGCATTACAGTAGTCTAAACAGGAGGATACCAGTGCATGGACTACTATTATATATGAAACCCAGGAATGTTTAGGGCTGGGATACTTGCCGAAATGAGCTGGATTGAAAGATAGTGTATTTCAGCTGAGGCCTTCCTCTGAGTCAGATTGCCATTAATATCCAGTTAGATGGGATGCAGGAAGAGTTGTTTTGGTTGCAGCTTCAGGACTGGGGTTGGGGTAGGTTCCTTTTCTGTTGGTTTCCTATGATTCTGTTGGTTTCCATAGAATCATGTTGTGGGGCCCAGAATGAAGCCATGACATGTGAAACCAAGAACCAGGGGTTTTTTGTTTTTTTTTTACATTTCCAGCAGACCAAATTATCATTTCTATAAATCTTAGCTAATTTGGCTGGTGTCAAATGCCATCTTATTTTCTCTTAGGCTCTGGTTTTTGGTAAATTTTCTGATATGCTGTCTTGCTTGCATCCAACTTTTCAAAGGGATGTCCTGCCGATGTCTTTAGACTATTTAATCATATATATTTTACTATTTCTAACAAAGATCACTTTGTAAAGTTTTGGTATTTGTTATGGTTTATTTTCTAGTAGTATTGTATCGATCTCTTTTTTTGGATAAAGACCTATCTTCCATCCTATCTTCCTGGAGCAGATCTGTCACCCCACTGACCTGGAAACCACCAGTATAAAATATATATTCCCAAACGGATAAACTCACCTTTATTTAGGTAGAAAATGTAGCTTTATTTGTAACAATTGGTTTGAATAATTCACACAGAAATGCACATGAACTGAGAAGTACAAAGAAATTATACAGTCAGTTTGGCTACACCTTCATCTCATCAGAAAGATAAAAAATGTAGCACCTTAGGTTCAGCACTGTGAAGTTTGACAAGCTCTGAAACAAAAAAGGAAGTGTAAATTTTACTAATCAAAACATCTGTACTATGCAGCCATTTACATTTTCCTATCAAGACATGAGAGAAATGTTAATTTTAGACGACTTCTTTATGACCTATAATTACTGTCATTAAGAAAGCTCTGGAGACTAACAGGGAGCTTTGACTGAAATACAGTTTGACATGTTCTATAATTAATGCTGAATTAACGTGCTATACTATGTGCCTCAGAAGAAAAAGGGGTTTCCCCTCCCTTCTCAAACATAAAGTCAAAGAAATTGTAGTTTGTTAATGGCTGCTTGCATTACTTGATTATATTATGTCCCTGTTCCTTTCATAAAGCTCATTTTTCTAAAGTTTAACATTCCGTTTTAAAAATATATGTTGGGTTCAAACACTGAATGTACAAGGCCTTTAACCCATGGCTTCCACAATTCCCACACTGCCAAATTTAATAAAGTATTGGCTTAGTGTTGTTTGGGTTAAAACATGACATGAACACACTAGCCTAGGCTTTCTCTTACAAATTTGCATAAAAAGAAAAATTTGTATAAAAAGAACATATTATTCTAAACAAACACTAGCTCTAAGAACTTGAAGGAGACTAACACCTTTGCAATTATAATGAGGCAATTCTACCATATTAATTCTTCAGTTCACACAGTGAAGTTGTATGCCTTTCAATCTTTCTTATGCGAGTGGTTACTTTATTGCATATGTACAGCAATGCATTTACAATAGTAAGTGCAATTTTAAAAAGTTTCTAGTGCTTCAGCAAATTAAATCATTATTAGATCGGCAACTATAGCTCAGTTTACAATTATCTTTTGCATGTAGTTCTTCTTCATGAAGAAACTGGCCACATTAAAGTAAGTCAAAACACTTCAATCACCCATGGCTTGGAAATATATATTTTTTAAAAAAATCCAAAAAGCAAACCTTGATTTTGCCATTTTATGTAAGGAAGCATTTTACTACACTAGGGAGTGTCGATGGATATTGGTATCCATTGGGGGATCCTGGAACCAAACTCCAATGGATATCAAGGGTTCACTATATTTATTTATTGTTAAATTCTATATCCCACTTTTCCACTAATAGCATTAAAGCTGGCCAAAAATAATGTTATAGCTATAGAACAGAATATTAATTAAAACAATTACACAAAAAATACAAGTTAAATATTTATTTATTTATTTATTCATTATGCTAATCTTGAGCCATAAGTAACAGTATATATTGTGGAATGAAATATCCATAATTTATTAATCATTCCCATATGCCAGAAACATGTGGATAAAAGAAAATGAACTTGTGATTGGGTGAAATGCAATGTATCAAGTTTTGTCTTTGCTGACATTAGCACTGATCATGTCTCAGAACTGAACCATTGACAGCTTCTTGCAAGGGAAGGAGAAGTCAAGGTTCCATGTCAGTAGTGAGACATACTGAAAGAGAAAGCAGACACAGAAACTAGGAACAGAAGTACAGACAACTAAGCAGGAGTGAATAATAATTAAGTAAGCAAGCCAGAACCACGGGACAAACTAAGGAACACGTAGGAACAAAGAATATAACAAAGGTCATGAACACTTTGTTTGCACGAATAGTGAAAACCATGAAGAAAGAGGCAGCAGAGTTAGGTCCTCTTTCTAATATTAGTCTACCTTACTTCACTTGGGGCTTGGGGCACCCAGATAAGGCCCTCAAATAGATAGTGATACTTGAGAAGTGATGCTTATGACCAAAACCCAGTTGAGCTTTATAGATTAACACCAGCCCCTTAAACTGGGCCTGGAACAAGAGCAACAGTCATTGTAGCAGAGCAGCACAACTGTATGGGACAGTCCCAGTTAGCAACATCCTGTCATCCTTTGGAATAACCAACAATTCTGGACCATTCTTAAAGGCATTTCCATCTATCACAGGTGGATATCAGATGCAAAAATGTCCTTCTCCCTAAAGAACAAACCTGAAGTGTAGTAGTGAAGTGAAGTGAAACGAATCCCCTTTCAAACTAAATTAAATTTAATAGAGCTCGACAGATGAAACAGCCAGTATCACCACTACTGTCTTATCTGGACAGAATCTCTGTTTACTGGCCCTCATCCAAACCATTATCAGTACCATAACGTTTTGCTCTTTTACAAATTTTATTTTATTTAGTTCATTTTATTATGGTCAAGTGACCAAAGATAAATGAACAGAATCTGCAGCAGAAAGGATTATGTTTTCAGAATATGCCTGTATTCCATTCTCAATGTAGCTTAACATCTTAACATGATTTTTTTTAAAAAAAACAAACCTTCAACTACAGATGTTTTCATTGACTTCTCCATAGAGATATCCAGTTATTTTCACTCAGGGCTGTAATTTCTATAGAAACCAACAATGTAAATGATTAGTCCTAACTAATCTTTCCAGTATGCATTGCCTGGAATTTGTCCACATCAGATTTTATCCACCAACCTGCTGTCCAGCTGCCTAGTTTTCTTCAGTTTTACTTGCAGTGTTTTCCAGTCTGGGCTCTCATAAATAATCTTGTGTCATTTGACACCTCACTGTTCACCCTTCTTCAAGATCATTAATAAATATATTAAATAATGCATGTCCTAGTAGGGCTCTTTGGGGCACCCCACTATTAACCTCCTTCCATGTTGAAAATTGACCATTTATTCCTAATCTTTGCTACCTCTTAACCGATTTCTAATCCTTGACAAAACTTCACCTCTCACCCCAGGACTACTTAGTTCCCTTAATAGCCTCTTGTGAGAGACTTTATCAAAGGCTTTTTGAAAGTCCAAATAAATTATATCCACCAGCTCTTCTTTCATCTACTATTTTCCTCAGTCTTCCAAAGAATACTAATAGGTTGAACAGACAGTTTTCTTCTACAGTCCCTGAACTACTTTGTCTTTATCATATCATGTTCATCTTCAATTCTTTTAACTCTGACATTAATTTTATTTCTCAAATAATCTTTTTTTAAAAAATATTTTTTTAGGCTCACAAGTCTGCAATTTCCAGGATTACACCCGAGCCTGCTGTAAAGTTAAAAATGGTACTGAGTGCTTTCCAGGCTGCTGTTCTACTAGATGATTTCCAAGCAAGATTACTTGAAATTTGTTTGGTTAGAGTTGATAGAGCAGTAAGCTTGAGAAACAGGCAAACAATCAAATAGATAATGTTGGTGACAGCTATCTTGAATGAAAGAGCTTTGAATCCCTTTGAAGTAGAGGGAATTGAAGCAGCCTAAGTGCATGCCAGATGAAACCCAACAGCTCCATATTAGGGATACATTAATGGGGCAAATATGCCTCTATGCTAAGTCCTGTTTGATGGACTTCTAGGAAACATGAATAGGATATGGCTGTTCAGTTATTTATAATAAATAATTTCCTGGTGGGATCTGACTGTATTTGAGACTCATTTCTAATTTTCCCTGTCACCAAATACTGGGTCTTAAAAAAAAAAAAGAATGTGCATAGGGGAGAAAATGGCTAATGGGTATCCTGTGCTTAAGACAGCCACAGTTGTTTTTCGCTGCTAGATAAATGAAGCAAGGTAAAGAGGGAATTATGGGTAGAAAGAACTGAAAGGTGCCCCTTTACCAAAGGTAAACGGTTTTTAAAATATTTGATGGCCACCTTTCTTTGGGAAAATCGATATATTTTTCCCCTGATTACCCTTAAAAATGTCTTTCATTTTAAACCTCCAGTTGCTTTTTGCTCAGCCAGATCTGTCTCTAAGTAACCTTCACCATTCCCCATGTTTAAATTTCTTTAGTAATCAATTTCAGTGAACTCTGTGAGTTGGGCACCAGTGCTCTCAAAAGAACATTATAAAATAATGTTCATCTGTCTCTGTGTGAAATCAAAATTCTCAAAACTCTAGCCAAAGATATTTTTGCAAAAAGAACCTAACAAGCCCCAAACAGAATACTCAAAGAAGAAGGAGGAGGTGGTGGTGGAGGAGGACTATCCAGAGCATCTTATTCCATAATATTTTCTACAGGCTTCCTTTCTTTAAAAAACACCCCCCCCCTTTTTTTTTAAATCCCAGAAACCCTCTTAAAATATCTTTGTTTTTATGAACCAGTTACATAGTCTAGAGCAGCAGAACTGAAAGCAAGCTGCTATGCAATTTTGAATGCTTTGGGAAAGTCATTAAAAGAGAAAAAAACCCCTCTATTCTTTGTCACTATTTCATCTTATTTCATAGGCTCTTGTACTATATAGGGCAGAACTATTATTATACATGAATCTACTGTCACTAATCACAGATGAACAAAGATGTGTCCCACCATATTAGTAGTAGAAGTAAGAATATCCCAAAGCTCAGATAATGAATTTTAGACCCATCTAGAGGGAAAGTTTTCACATCTACATTCTGGCACCTCTCCAAGGTTGGAAGAAGTAAATCCATATGTGTACTGAAAACAAGCCAGCAACAATCTAAATCAACTCAAAAGGAAAGAGTTTGGGTTTTTTTTTGTTTTTTTTGTTTCTTTCTTTCTGCCAGAACAATGTGAGGTGAGCATTTTGAAGCTCTCTTAAACATTGTGTATGAAAAACAAAAGCATGGTGAATTGTTTCCCTCCCCTATTCATCTCTACATAATTAAGCACATCTTTCTTTGTATGGGGATTTTAGATGAAGTGATCAGTTTGACAACAGGATTAAGTTACCATAATTTGACATCACAGAACTGTGTGGGCATTAGATATTGGTCCATTTCTCTGATGAACTGCAAAGTGTTCCATACTGTGGACTGTGGAAGACATCCCTACACATCTGTAGTGGGCTACTGCCTACAGGTTGCACACGGTACATCATCCATTTCCTCAGCCACTACAGCCACAGCCGATGTTGCTGAAAGTTGGCGGAGTGGCAGAAGTGATTGGAGCAGTGTGGCTGGGTTTACTTGTTTGGGGGAAAAGCTCTCTAAAAATATCATATGAAGAGCAGGCTTGGGCACAGAGGAACAAGTGAAAACAGGAGGGAGGAATATCAACAATCTATGTGAATGACACCCTGCTACTAGTGGAAAACATACTACAGTGGGTCCTTGTTATCCACTGGGGGTTTGGTTCCAGATATTGTATGCTGAGGAATTGTTTATTATTTATATTGACAGGCCACTGAAGAAGGCTTCGGCCAAAACGCATTTGGCCTTGGTTTTTATCTCTTTATTGTTTATTTTGGATTGCCATTGGTGAAGATAAGGGGTGTTATTTTCACCCTTTCTGTTGCTCAATTGGCCTTTTTCCAGGGCTAATTACCCTGGCGTAGAGGTTTTTATTATTATTATCTATCATCTTCCTTAGCATTTTTATATTATTAGTGGGGTATTTTATCCTTTTAGATAATTACTTTGGCCTCAGGGTTTTATTTCCTGTTTTCTCCATCAGAACCCTTTCGTTTTTGTTTTGGATGTGAGAGATGGACAGGGAAAAAGCAGATAAGAAGAAAGTTAACTCATTTGAGATGTGGTGCTGGAGAAGTGTGCTGAGGATACCATAGACAGCCAAAAAGACAAACAAATGGATCCTTGAGCCTGAAATCTCCCTAGAAGCCAAGATGATCAAATTGAGGCTGTCATACTTTGGCCACATCATGAGAAGGCATCACTCATTAGAAAAGACAATAATGCTAGGAAAAATAGAAGGTAGTAGAAAGAGAGAAAAACCACATGATAGATGGATAGACTCAGTCAGGGAAGTCAAGGGACCTGAATTTGTAGGACCTAAGCAGAACACTGGAAGATAGGGGGTCTCAGAGATGTTTCATCCACAGGGTCACTGTGAGTCAGAATCAACTTGAGGGCAGTTAACAACAACAATGAGCACACTGGGAGACCAGAGTTCAAATCCCTGCTTGGCCATGGAAACCCACTGTGTGACTGTGAGTAAGTCACACTCTCTCCGCCTCAGGAGAAGGCAAAGCCCCTCTGAACAAATCTTGCAAAGAAAAACTCCTGATAGATTCATGTTGGGGTCACCATAAGTCAGAAATGACTTGAAGGCATGCAATAACAACCATCTACCCCATATTTCCTTGAAATGGGGTGGATCATTTGTGTGACAATCCCTATGCATCTGTGACAACCCTTGTGCTATGCTTTCTTTTCTGGGCTGTTCAGAGTGAGGAAGGAATAGTTTATTTGTGAGTAAGCAAGAGGAAGATCACCCCCCCAACTTTGCTCAAGCTACTGCTTGTCTCATCCAGGGGGTAGATCACTACCCCCCCCCACCCGCTTTGCCCAGGCTGTCTCCCATTTCATTTGTTGCTGATGCTGCTGCCTCCACTATGTCTGTCCCCTCCTCAGCTGGCAAGACCCCATGCTCATGCTCCTGTTATGGTTCTGATGTTGGCTGGTTCTGATGTTGCCATTCTCTTCTCATATGGTTTATGAACAGCAAGATGGCTTGTAAGGAGCTGCTGCTGCAATGGTATGTGTCCACCACAGCCTCTGCTGCCAGCCCTTGAGTCCACTGTGTTACAGATGCACCCAGATAAACATCCCTCCAAGCATTGCAATATTTTCTTATAGTACAATCTGTTCAACTGTCTGCAGCAATGCCTCCATTTCTGGGGCTAGTGAAACAACTGCCCATGAAAAAAAATTGACACCATGTTAACCAGACAATGTAAAGGTAGCCTACCACCAGTCTCACTCCTCTATTTGATATCAATCCCATCTTAGAGTGCATGCCACACATTTAAAAACTGGGTTTCCCCAGAATTTCAGAGTAAATTTTAAAATATTGCTTTAAAGTCCTCAAGCATCAAAAAGATGTGATTTCACTTCAAATCCAGAGGAACATCATGTGTTACTACAAGACTGGCACTGAGGTAAATACTGTTTCTTTTATAGGCATGGATTCATCCCCAGTGTTTCTTGGCCACAGCAGGGCATCCAAAGGGCACAAACAAGGAGTGATGAGATTCACACATGAGCACACAGCTGGCAAATTCATTAAGAATATAGATAGGTTCTCTGCCAGGATGAAAGCTCTTGGAAAAAAAATACTAAGCAGAGATTATGCTTACTTATAAGAAAACAAAGGAAAAATGAGCTGCTGGAAGAAAGACGTATTGTTATGGAGTCGAAGGCTTTCATGGCTGGCATCCATAGTTTTTTGTGGGGTTTTTGGGGTATGTGGCCATATTCTAGAAGACTTCCTTTCTGACGTTTCACCAGCATCTGTGGCTCGCATCCTCAGAGAATGTTTGCCTGGAATGTTTGCTGACATATGACTTGGCCAAGTTTCTGGCCACGCAACTACAAACCTATATAGGGCAAACCCCCCACTACATCAAGGACTCAGCTCATTTCATAGGAAAAATCAACAATCTTGAACTAAAACCCAGAGACATACTAATCAGCTTCAATGTGGTCTCCTTGTTCACCAAAGCCCCCATAATGGACACCATGACACTCATCCGACAAATTTTTCCGGAAGACATCACAGCTCTGTTCGAACATTGCCTCACCACAAGCTATTTCCAGTGGGACAATGGATTCTATGAGCAGAGAGATGGGGTAGCAATGGGGATCTTTCTGAGCCCTATGATGGCAAACTTTTACACAGAATACTTTGAAAAACAAGCCCTGGAAACAGCACCAAAAAGCCCACAAAATGGTTCCAATATGTAGATGGCACTTTCAACATTTGGAGCCATGGAGAAGAAGATCTGGCTGTATTTCTGAACCATTTTAACAATATTCACCCTAACATCCAATTCACAATGGAAAAAGAAAAGGAAGGAACACTACCATTCTTGGATGTCCTAGTCATCTGCAAACCAAACCAACGTTTGGGCCACACAGTATACAGAAAACCTACATATGCAGATACCTGCAGAAGAACTCCAACCATCACCCAGGACAAAAATGAAGCACAATAAAAACACTGGTAGACTGGGCAAAATGTTATCTCTGAACCCCACTTCTTGGAAGATGAACTGATATACCTGGACCGGGCTCTACAGGCCAATGGTTACTCCAGTGCAGACATCAGAAGGGCTGCCAGGCCCAAAAAAATCCAGAAGACTCAAGACAAGATACCACCCAAAGGGAAGATATTTTTACCATACATCAAAGGAGTCACAGACAGAATAGGGAAACTGGTGAGGAACACACAACCTTCAAATTGTTTACAAACCGATGAAGGAAATCCAGCAAATGCTTTGCTCAGCCAAGGACCAGAGAGACCCTCTCACAGCCGCAGGAGTCTACCACATTCTATGCAGCTGTGGACAGGTCTGCATAGGGACCACCAAACGCAGTGTGCAAACAAGAAACAAGGAACATGAGAGACACTGCAGACTGGGTCAGCTGGAAAAATCAGCAGTAGCAGAACATACTATAAACCATCCTGAGCATAAAATGCTGTTTGAAAACACTGAAATTCTGGACCATGCCAACAACTATCAGAAAGCACAGGGAAGCCATTGATATCCATAAACACCAGGACAATTTCAACAGAAAAGAAACCCTGAGAATAAACAAGGCTTGGCTATCAATCCTAAAGAACAGCAAGGTTAAGACTCAACCAATGCAAAAAGGAAACAACCTAAGGCCAGGGGATTCCCAGCAGACAATGAGCACCAATTAGCAGGCATTAATCTTCTTTTGCATTTCCTCCCACCCTGTTAGCAACAGAATAATACACATGCAAATCACCCCTCCCTTCCCAGGGTCACACAGGATATATATACCCAATCCTTTCCTAGGCAAACATTCTCTGAGGATGCCAGCCACAGATGCTGGCAAAACATCAGAAAGGAACTCTTCTAGAACATGGCCACATACCCTGAAAATCCCATATTGTTGTTTGTTGTTAACTGCCATCAAGTCAACTTCAACCTATGGTGACCTATATCATCTACCACATCTGCTCATGTCTTGCAGACTCAGAGCTGTGGCTTTCTTGATTGAGTCTGTCCATTTGGAATGTGATTTTCTTTTTCTACTGCCTTCTATTGTACAACGCATAAATGTTTTTGTTTCTTCTAGTTTCTCATGCTATGGCCAGAATAAAACAGTCTTAGTTTAGTTATCCTGGCTTCCAGGGCAAGGTCAGACTTGATCTGCTTTAGAACCCATTCATTTGTCCTTGATTTGTCTCCACAGTATCTGTAAGAACTCATCTCCAGCACCAAATTTCATAGAAATTTGAAAGGTGTTGGCACATTTGCTGCTTAGCATATTTAGTCTGGCTGCTCAGCAAAAGACTGTCTGACATGGGAAACCCCATGAAGAGCACTGCTGCTGTCAGCATAGCCTCTTCTCTCACAAAAGTCTTTGTTTCTCCATCCCTCCTTCACTACCCTTCCAAGCCAGATGCTACCCAAAACCAAATCTAAACAAAAAACCAGCTAGAAGGAGGATAAGGAGATAAGTGGGACCTGGGCAGGTGTACAAAGCCATAGTAAAAAAAGAAAAGAAAAAGAGCTTCACTGTCACAGGCTTTGTTAATTGCGGTATTTTTGTAAATGGTTTTAACAAATTCAGAGCTTGGAAATGTCCCCTTAAAGGCTATCACTCCCAGAATTTCCCACTCAGTATGAGTACTGAGTGGTTCCCAAAGTAAATTTTCTGTGTACTGAATGATGCTCGTTTGTGGAGATACAAACACGTGAGGAAAAGTAATGAATTAAGAAACATCCTTATTACTTCCTGTACTTGTTTTACAATGGTTGATAGCAGAAAGAAATAGTTCCTTTATTTTATGTTGGCTACTTATGACTTTTCAGTCCTGGAATACTCAAGAGTTCAAAAGTGAACTTGATTCCTTGGAAATAGGAAACCATTTCAGCCATGCATCGCACACCTACACTCCTTAATTTTCTCTATTCACTATTGAGGTTTAAAGGTGTAATTTCTTCCCATCTTAAAACAAATAAAAGCTGTTGAAAATCTAATATTATACAAGACATAGAAATAGGAGCCTAAAATATAAATGCCATGTATCATAAAATATTTAAGAATAAAAATATACCATTTTATCTATTTAAATAGAACTCATCATCATACTGTGTTAAGCCTCAATGGATTTAGACTGCTATGAAATGCAGAAGTAACACATGACATGGGCCACATCTTGAATGCTTTCACTGTGAGATCCATTTCAATTCCCAGTGGAAAAAGAATCCTCTCTTTTTATTTAAAACAAAAACAAAACCCAGCCACATTTTCCTGTCTTTCACTTCCTAACAACATGCTACTATGAATGTAAATTTGAAACTGAGACCACCAATATGATTCTTGCAGTGCCAGTATTTTTCCAAAGCCAGAGCATGAAAATAGGTTTTGGGTCCCATATTGTGAGAAAGCTAGAATAAACATGTGACAAATGACATGGTGCCTGTAATTACTTCATATCCCTCAACAATTAATAACAATAACAACAACAACAACAACAACAACAACAAGAATATTTATACCCTGCCCTTCAGCATTCATTCAGAATTGTAACTTAATTAAGGATAATTTCACTCCTCTTGCAATGTAATTGTGGCTTTTAGTCACTTTCCTGTTTTAACAGTCATGGGTGTTTAGGTGGATTTTGTACCACATGCCCATAGCTTGAAGTACTGAAATTTCTGACATCACTTGAAGGAGAGCATTTAACTTACGTTTGTGAAATGCGATGTAAAGAGTTTCTATTCCAACATTGTTACTCTAATGTTAAGCAATTATTTGAGTAGCTTTAGAACTATCATGACTACTAGTTACTTTCCAAGTCTTTTCCTAATCAATCCAGTCAAAGACTTTCACAGCTGGCATCCACAGTTTTTATGGGTTTTTCGACCTATGTGGCTGTGTTCTGCAAGAATTTATTCCTGATGTTTCACCAGCATCTGTGGTTGGCATCTTCAGAGAATGCTGGCATGGAAGTGAGTGGAGTATATATACTGTGTGATCCTAGGTTGAGAGGAAGTGATTTACATGTTAATCTCTGTGTTGGTCTGTTGCTGAATGGCAAGGCACAAGTCAGACCATGTAGCCCCATATTATCTGTTCCATTTTGTAGAGGTTCTCTAGAGGTCTTTCTAATACTCCTTTTTTCTTTTCTTAAATTAAAAAAAGAAAACAAAGAAAAAATAACAACAATAAACAAAGTTCAACCATATCCATGCAATTTTATAGTCATATTAACATCTGCTATAGAATCCTGTATATATTCTCTTGTTATATGATCCCCTGGACAGAAACAACTACAGACCAGTTTCCTTGCTGCCTTTTCTCATCAAGGTGATCGAGAGAGCCGTCGCCTCCCAACTCCAAGCTGTCTTGGATGAAACCGATTATCTCGATCCATTCCAGACCGGCTTCAGGGCAGGATATGGAGTGGAGACTGCCATGGTTGCTCTGACTGACGACCTCCGTTTGAGCATCGACAGGGGTAGTGTGACCCTGTTGGTGCTCTTGGATCTCTCCGCGGCTTTTGACACTATCGATCACTCCATCCTTTTGGATTGGCTGAGAGAGTTGGGGATCGGTGGCACCGCACTCCAATGGTTCCGATCCTTCCTCTCTGGCAGATCTCAAAGGGTGAGACTCGGGGACAGTTGCTCCTCTAAGATGGAGCTTAGCTGTGGCGTCCCCCAGGGCGCCATTCTGTCCCCGATGTTATTTAACATCTATATGAAGCCGTTGGGTGAGATCATCCGGAGGCATGGAGCTCAGTGTCACCAGTACGCTGATGACACCCAGATATACTTCTCAGTGACCAGATCATCTTCTCAGACCTCCAATGGCGTCTCCCCTCTCAATGACTGCCTTGCGGCCGTAATGGATTGGATGAGGAAAAACCGATTGAAGCTCAATCCAGACAAAACGGAGGTGGTCACAGTCACAGGCCCGAAACCAGGCCTGGGAATACAACTTCCAGTCCTGGACGGAGTCACACTCTCCTCAAAGGACTTTGTTCGCAGTCTGGGGGTACTCCTTGACCCATCGCTTCATATGACAAGTCAGGTGAATGTGATGGTTAGGAGTGCCTGCTATCAGCTTCGGCTGATACGCCACCTGCGCCCTTTCCTGGAGATGAGGGATCTGGAAACTGTGATACACGCACTGGTAACCTCACATTTGGACTACTGTAACACACTCTACATGGGGCTACCCTTGTGCCTAACCTGGAAACTACAACTGGTCCAAAATATGGCAGCCAGACTTCTCACTGGAACATCTAGGAGAGAGCACATCACTCCTGTGCTTAAAGCTCTCCATTGGCTGCCAACCAGTTTCTGGGCACAGTACAAGGTGTTGGTTTTAACCTTTAAAGCCCTACATGGCTTGGGTCCATCTTATCTAAGGGACCGCCTCTTCCCATATGAACCCCCCCCCCGCACACTTCGGTCCTCTGGGAGGAACTTGCTGCAACCCATGAAGACCAGGTTGGTGCAGACCTCCCAGAGGGCCTTTTCGGCTGTTGCCCCCAGGTTGTGGAATGACCTGCTGGATGAGATGCGTCTTATTTCATCTTTAGAAGGCTTTAAAAAAGCCTTAAAGAAACATCTCTTCCGGCAGGCCTTCCCAGAGAATGTAAACATCCCCCGGCTCCAAATCTAGGGTTTAGAGTGGCCTTTTCTCCCAGCCTTCCTTCTCCGTTTCTACTTCTACATAACCTTGGCTGGGTCCGTTTTTCTCTAATCTTGTTTTTATTACTATAAATGCTATTACTATGCTCCCAGCATCCCTTGCAAGCCCACACCATCGGCAGCAGAGGAAGGGAGGAGCCTGAAGCCTTCCAGAGGCTCCCAGCATCCCTTGCAAGCCCACACCATCGGCAGCAGAGGAAGGGAGGAGCCTGAAGCCTTCCAGAGGCTCCCAGCATCCCTTGCAAGCCCACACCATCGGCAGCAGAGGAAGGGAGGAGCCTGAAGCCTTCCAGAGGCTCCCAGCATCCCTTGCAAGCCCACACCATCGGCAGCAGAGGAAGGGAGGAGCCTGAAGCCTTCCAGAGGCTCCCAGCATCCCTTGCAAGCCCACACCATCGGCAGCAGAGGAAGGGAGGAGCCTGAAGCCTTCCAGAAGCTCCCAGCATCCCCTGCAAGCCCACACCATCGGCAGCAGAGGAAGGGAGGAGCCTGAAGCCTTCCAGAGGCTCTACTAGAGCTAGGACTGGAATGGGTTTAATTGGCTTGTTTTCAACCCTCTTGTGAGCATGGAGCCGGGAATAGCCTGGGGGCTGACATCAAGGTTGTGTGGGGGCAGGGAAGGTATGGCGGCAACAGAGTGAACAGATGTTACAAAAGAAGTAGGGATAGATGTCTGGTATCTATCTCTTCTTCAGTTCACTCTGTTTCCCAAGATAAGGCGGAGAGCGCACCATCCATTCCACAATCCCTTAACCTGCTCCTTTGCAATGTCAGGTCGGCCAAGAGCAAGACCCATATCATCCACGACCTCCTTGTGGATGAACAGGCTGACCTGGCATGTTTTACCGAGACCTGGCTGGGTGATGCCAGCACTGCTACGTGGGCGCAGGCTCTCCCAGCGGGTTACACGGTCAGTGAGCAGGTAAGGGAAAGTGGGCGGGGGGGCGGTGTGGCTATAGTCCATAAAACCAACCTAACCTTGATCAGGAAACCTGTCCGGAAAACAATCCACATCGAGTGCATGTACCTCAGCTTGATGTCCAGGGATAGCTTGGGGATTCTGTTAGTCTACCGGCCACCCCGTTGTCTAGCAGACTCCCTATCCGAGCTGACTCAGCTGGTCTCTGAGTTGTTGTTGGAGACACCCAGGCTTTTGGTCTTGGGTGACTTCAACATCCCTCTCGAGACCAGCCCTTCTGATCTATCTGGAGCAGCTCGGGAGTTCATGGATACCATGACAGGCATGAACCTATTCCAATTGGTCAACGAGCCGACTCATTGTGCTGGTCATACACTCGATGGGATTTTTAGTACGGAACAGCAACATCCGTGGGCAGAGGTAACTAAAACCTCTGCCTTGTCATGGACGGACCATTTCCTGATCAAGCTGGAGCTAAAAGCCGCTATCCATTCCCCCGGGGGTGGCGGACCCATTAGATCGGTCCGCCCTCGAAGGCTGATGGAACCAATTGGTTTCCAGAAGGCCTTAGAGGGTTTAATGGTTGGCAGTGCCGGTGATCCCGTCGAAGCCTTGGTCACCACCTGGAACACCGATCTTCCCAAGGCTCTCGACGCGATTGCCCCCGAGCGTTCTCTCCAGCCCGCTCTTAACCGTAAGCCCTGGTTTACAGAGGAACTTAGGGAGATGAAGCGGGTTGGACGACGACTAGAGCGCAAGTGGCAGAAAACTCGACTCCTATCCGACAGAACTCGCCATAGGCAGCATCTTCGTGCCTATCGGGAGGCTTTGCGTGCAGCGCGAAGAGCCTTCTGCTCTGCACGCATTGCGTCTGCAGAGTCCCGCCCAGCAGAGCTATTTAGGGTGGTGGGGGAGCTAACACAGGTCCCTCCTGTGTCAAATCCCCTACTTGACCCTACGACGGCCTGCTGTGACGCGTTTAATACCTACTTTGCAGATAAAATCTCTCGGATAAGGGCCGACTTAGATGTCAATTTTCCACCAGAACCAATAGATGAGGCGTCCAACAACTCCGTTGATGTCATTTTGCTGGATGAGTTCCAACCTGTGAGTACCGATGACGTGGACAAGCTTCTTGGAAGTATGAAAAAGACGACCTGCTCTCTCGATCCCTGTCCATCTTGGCTGGTCGTCCAGGGAGGGGACACACTGAGGGTATTCCTTCGGGATACAATCAATGCGTCCCTCAGAGAAGGCTGTTTACCATCCTGTCTGAAGGAGGCAGCTGTTAAGCCCCTCCTGAAGAAGCCTTCTCTTGATCCCCTGGACAGGAACAACTATAGACCAGTGTCCTTGCTCCCTTTTTTGAGCAAGGTGATCGAGAGAGCAGTTGCCTCTCAACTTCAGGTTGTCTTGGATGAAACCGATTATCTCGATCCATTTCAAACCGGCTTCAGGACAGGACATGGAGTGGAGACTGCCATGGTCGCTCTGACCGATGACCTCCGCCTGAGTATCGACAGGGGTAGTGTGACCCTGCTGGTGCTCCTGGATCTCTCGGCGGCTTTTGATACTGTAGATCACTCCATCCTCTTGAGTCGACTGAGGGAGTTGGGGATCGGGGGCACCGCACTCCGGTGGCTCCGGTCCTTTCTCTCTGGGAGATCTCAAAGGGTGAGGCTCGGGGACAGTTGCTCCTCCAAGATTGAGCTTAACTGCGGCGTCCCTCAGGGCGCCATTCTGTCCCTGATGCTATTTAATGTCTACATGAAGCCGCTGGGTGAGATCATTCGGAGGCATGGAGCTCAGTGTCTTCAGTACGCTGATGACACTCAGATATACCTCTCCATGACCAGATCGTCGGTTCGAACTTCTGATGGCGTCTCTCCTCTTAATGACTGCCTTGCAGCGGTAATGGATTGGATGAGGAAAAACAGGCTGAAACTCAATCCAGACAAAACGGAGGTACTAGCTGTTACAGGCCCGAAACCAGGTTCGGGAATACATCTTCCGGTCCTAGATGGAGTCACACTCTCCTCGAAGGACCCTGTTCACAGTCTGGGGGTGCTCCTTGACTCGTCGCTTCACATGACTAGTCAGGTGAATGCGGCAGTCAGGAGTGCCTGTTATCAGCTTCGGCTGATACGCCAGCTGCGCCCCTACCTGGATCAGAGGGACCTGGAAACAGTGGTGCACGCTTTGGTAACCTCACGCTTGGATTTCTGTAACGCGCTCTACATGGGGCTACCCTTGTGCCTAACCCGGAAACTCCAACTAGTTCAAAATATGGCAGCCAGGCTTGTTAGCGGTACACCTAGGAGAGAGCACATTACACCTGTGCTTAAAGCTCTCCACTGGCTGCCAATTAGTTTCCGGGCGCAGTACAAGGTGCTGGTTTTAACCTTTAAAGCCCTACATGGCTTGGGTCCATCTTATCTCAGGGACCGCCTCTCCCCATATGAACCCCCCCCGCACGCTTCGGTCCTCTGGGAGAAATCTGTTGCAGCCCATGAAGACTAGGTTAGCGCAAACCTCCCAGAGGGCCTTTTCTGCTTCTGCTCCCAGGCTATGGAATGGCCTGCCGGACGAGATGCGTCTCATTACATCACTAGACTGTTTTAAAACAGCCTTAAAGACGCATCTCTTCTGGCAGGCCTTCCCTGAAACTGTATAATCTACCTGGCTCCTAAAATCTTTCAGCCAATTCTCAACTCCTTAACCCCCCCCCCCTCTGTATTTTATTGCTACCCATGCTGTGGCCAGCATTGCGGTTTTGTGTATCATGTTTTATTATACTTTTATTGTTAGTAATTTAATTTTAAACTTAACTAATTTAATCCTATTTTAAGGGGGGGAGGTTGGGATGGAATTCTTGAATTATTTTAATCTGCAATCTGTTTTTAACCTTGTTGTACCCCGCCTCGATTGTTTTACAGAGGGGCGGGTAAGAAATAAATATTATTATTATTATTATTATTATTATTATTATTATTTTAGCTAGTTACTGTTTTAATTCAATTGTGATTTAATCTCTTTTTAAGGGGGGTGGTAAGGGAAAGGATGGGATATTTTACTTGATATTGTTTTAATCCTTGCTGTAATCCGCCCCGATTGCTTGTTCAGAGGGGCGGACTAGAAATAATAATAATAATAATAATAATAATAATAATAATATTTTCTTTATGTAGATATTTCAACAACCATTCTGCATCTTTATTTTACTTCAGTATAACTTTTGCTGTTACTTCTTTGTTTCCCACAGATTACCTATTTTTTTCCCATTCATTTTAATAAGTTTGTAGTGTCTTATTACTCAGGTACATTTTGAATTTGTGCATCTGTGCCATTTCTATTAGTTTTAAGATCCACTCATCTATATGCAGGATTAGTTGATCTTTCAATTTCTTAGTGTAAACCATTTTCACAGCTGTTACTGCATATATGAGAATACGCTCAATTTTCTTCATTTTCTGATTTTCTAAACCGGTTAGCATATTTAATAAATAAGTTTCTGGAGTTATAGGGAAGTTATTTTTTAATGTTTCGGTTATTCTTTTGTGTGTTTCCCTCCAGTATTCTTTGGCCTTCTCACACTTCCAACACATATGGTAGAAAGTGTCATTCGTTTGCCCATATTTCCAACAGTTTTTTTTTTGGGGGGGGGGCTTATTATATATTTTAGCTAGCTTCACTGGTATTAAATGCCATCTATAGAAGAGCTTATAATGATTTTCTTTAAGGTCATTGCTTCTGGTGAATTTGTTACTTAGTCTCCAATGATTTCATCCATTGTTCTATCAGATGGCCAATATCTTGTGCCCATGTTACTATATTGTTCTTAATCATTTCTTTCTCCATCTCATATGACATTAATAGGTTATAGAATGTTTTGATAATCTGTTTATTTTCTGAGCCGAGTATTTGTTCCAATTCTGTTTTTCTTGTCTCAGTGCATTCAAGTTTCTCATCTCTTTTAAATCTTTCTTTTAGTTAGTGGTATAAAAACCAGTGGCATATTATATTCTCTTGGTTGGGCTCTTCCCTTGTTTTCATTTGGTATTTCCCTTATTTTTGTTGTAATAGTATTTTGCAAGTTAGCCACTTATCCCTATATAGGTTTCCTTTTTTATGCAATGCCTCATGTGGGGAGGTCCAGAATGGTTTTGTTGGAGACATACTTTTTTTTATAACTCATTCATATCTTCTGTAACAATCTCCTCACATAATGGCTTCCAAATTCTTTATTTGATCTCATTTTGTTATAGCATAGGAAGGCATGCCATCTCAGATTTATATTGAAACCTTCCAATTGTAGCAGTCTTTTGTTATCTAACATTATCCATTCTCTTATCCAAGATATTCCACGTGTATGATAATAAATTTTCATATTAGGTAGTCCCATGACAACTCTTTCCTCTTTGTCCTGTAATACTTTGAATTTAATTCTGGACTTCTTCCCTTGCCAAAGAAATTTAGATATTTCCTTATTCTAGTGAACAGATGGCTTATCATTAGTAATTACTGGCAAGTTCTGGAAAAGGGAGAGGATTCTTGGTGACACATTCATTTGAATTGTTGAAACTCATCCCATAAATGATAAATTTAAATTAATCCATTTATTGATTTTTTTTATTATGTTCCATGTCTTTTTATAATTGTTATCATATAATTCAGAGTTCCTTTTTGTCATTATTAATCCCAGGTATTTTACTTTATTTTCTACTTTGAAGCCAGATTTTTTTTTGCCTAGTTCCTCTTCTTCTTTTTCTGTCATATTTTTCATTAATAAACTGCTCTTAGATTTGTTTATTCTGAGGCCAGAAAGATCACTAGATTCTTCTAATATGTTTAACAGATTGGTTAGGCTTTTGTTTGGATCATCTTGGAATAGCATCATGTCATCCGTGAAGGCTCTTATCTTAAACTGATGTCCTTGTATCTTTAAACCCTGTATTTGTTCATCTTTCCTTATCTTTCTCACCACTTTCTCACTAAAGAGCAAGGGGGAGAGTGGGCAAAGTCTTTCCAATACTCCTGACTAGCTACCTAGAGAGGCTGTGGGATGAATCTGGAACATATTTCATATTATGCAAGTAGCCTGCCTGTGCCTCTGAATTTTCAGGGTAAGGGTAAGGGAGATTATCTGAAATGCAGATCCTATGTACTAGGCCAGTGATTCTCAAACTTTTGTCCTCCAAGTGTTTATACTTCATCTTCCAGAAACCTTAGCCATCTTGGCCAATACTCTGGGATTCTGGCAGGTGAGATCCAAAGCACCTAGAAGGCTAGAGCTTGGGAATGACTGCACTAGGGTATGTTCTCAAGACCAACTTTAGATTTTCAGCAAGTCTTAATCCTTCCCACCCCTGCTAGTTTGCATATTTTCTGGTAAAATGGTAGCACTGATTTTCCATGGACCAACCAGAAGGAAGTATTTGTCCCTCCACTTTGTCCCTCCATGAACCATCAGTCAGGGGAAAATTCTAGCAGGGAGTAAGGAGACATAATCTTGTGGCTCATGCAAAACCAAGGTGTCAGAATAAGTGATTCTGATGCTCAATAGTTCAAAAAAGGACAGGCTAGCTATACCAGATATTTCCTAATGGTATAAGGGAATCTGCCGTTAAAAGTAATTTCCATTGACTCTTGTTCAGCAAATAAAGAGTCACTTAACTAAGGGTGGTTTTAATTTGATATGATGGAGATAAAGCTACTCGTTTCCTATAAAGTATTTGTCTAGCAGCTTTTCACAAAGTTTCTAAAGTCTCAACAAGCCATTTATGAAAGAAAAATAATGTGTCTTTTTCTTCTTACTGCAATATGAGGTTGGGAGGATTACAGCTATATATAAAATGAACAGATTACACATCAGATCATTGGAAGAGAAAGGACACTCTGAGTTATTGGAAACACCTGGATAAAAACAAAAGCATACCCATATGCAAACATGAAAACCTTAGAACACTTCTGTTTGTGTCTGGAAATATTGTTTTCATCTTGGCTCTTAGATACAGGTAGATCCAAGAGACTTGTTCAGTGAGGCCACAGGTCCAACTAGAGAATAATCTCTATGCAGTGGCCAGTCATATATTTCAAGGAATCTTGCATAGTAATGTCTCCCAAGACCTACTATGGTGGTATAGTGCTACTGAACATGGAAGTTAAGTTAGCTGTCATGGCTAAATTTTGGGAAAATAACTTTTTTAGATTATCCCCTCCCCCCACTACTGTGGAATACTCACATAGCACATCATGGTAATAGTGACTGTCAGGACCAACTTCCATTCTTCACTGAGATGAGATCTTTTTCATGACTGAGATTAATTTTTCCTGTATATGCCAAGCCAATTTTTCCTTCATCCAAATGTAATTAGACCAACACTCTGCCACTAAGTAACAATGCCAGTTTTGCTTAGTGTTCTTTAAAACTAATTTCAGTTCATCTACTGAAAATTGTTTTTTCCAGAAATTAATCCAGGTGTACAAAATACAGGTATGTCATTCTCTACCAATGGCACTACCTTTCCATGGTGGTGGGATTTCATGCTCCTATGAGGCAAAAGATTATTTTGATGATAGCTGTGCTCTTGGTGAGGTGTTCCATGTCAGACCGACTTTTGCTGAAGAGCCATACTAAATGTGCCAAAGTGGGCAGCAGCAGCAGTAGGAAGTGACATTAGCAAAGAATCTCTGAGAGACAGCAGCAGTGGCAGAATAGCTAATGCTTGTTAGTACTGTGCAGAAGGAGACATGGTAAACCTCCTTTTGAATACTTTTACCACTAAAACGGTATGATGAGACAAGCTAAAATGGAACAAGAAAGGGTACCAGAAAATTAAACTCCCAAGTCAGATGGCACTCAGCAAACTATTGGGGTAGAGCAGAGAACAACTATAAGTAGTGCTGTGGCTAATGAGTCAACTGGATGTAAGCCAAAAGGATGTTAGCTGTTGACATGGTCAGAGGTGAAAGGAAAGTCTGAAGCTTCCATTACATGTTTTATAGGAACGTGGAATGTGATCAGGGGAAAGTATGGATCAAGGGAAGCTTGACATAGTAAAATAAGAAATTGGGATGAGCAAATTAAATTGGACAGAAATGGGATATTCTGAGTCAGATAGGGGTTGTACAGACGGATGGCTATGTGCCGCCTATTTTTGCCCCGCGTCTGTGCTGCAGCATCTGCATGCTGCAGAACAGATGCGCCTTCCAAAAGGAGTCACTCTAGGTGGATCCTTTTTTGTGGCGTCATAAAGGCTGCAATGCAGCCCTATGACGACTCTTCCACCCAGAGCTGTTTGGATGCTCAGGCACCCTTACATCATGAGGCTGTGCCCTGTGTGGACAGGGCCACAACATTGTGATGTAAGGGCGCTGATATTAGGACTCAGCACATATGGATGCTGAGCCCTATCTAACCCTAATATTGGTGCAAACGGCCCATTGTACTGGGCCATGATTACCCAGTGTATTACTCAGGAAATGAAAATCTAAGAAGAAATAGGGTGACATTAATAGTGAGGAGTCAGGTAGCAAAAGCAATCAAAGGACAGAATGTAAAGTCTGATCAAATCATATCAATAAGAGTTCAGGTAAAACCCATCAAAATAACCATAATCCAACATTATGCTCCAACTACAGAAGCAGGAGATATGTAAAAAAACAAACAAACATTAATCTATTAATTTAGCAACCAAAAGGGAAATCGTAAGAAAAATAGAGCATGATGGGAGAAAAGCTATTCCCAGATGCATTTTGGAACAAGACTTCACGTGGTTTCTTGAAGATTCAAAATGTTTGTGCTTACTTATGCAAGTGTTAGCTGGCCTTGGTTTCACATCACATGTGCATATTGTTAGTTTTAGTAAAAAGTTTGCTGAAACATGTTGAACTGCTCTTTTTTATTATTATGTAGGAAGACATCCTCATTTTTTTCTATCTGGTACCAAATTTTCATTTAAAGAAGCAATGTATATTAACTTTGTTAATTGATCTTTATCTGTATATACTCATTTGGGCTTGGAATTGTTTTTCCCCTCATCCCAAACTGTAAAACAACCCAATTTACTGTATATACTCATCTATTAGTCGAGAAATGTATGTCCAAAAATTAACCCTGAAATCCTGGTTTGGCTTATACACAGGTCAATATGGCAATGCTGATGATGGCAGCTCATTCAGTGACAAGCACAAGCACACACACATGTACACACACCTTCTTCCCCATTTTCCCTCCATGCCTGGGAATGGGCTGCTGGAAGCAAAGAAAATGCAGGGCAATTTTTATTTCTATGGGAGCAGCAGCTGATCCAGTCACACACACCCCTTCCTCCCCCTTTCCCCTAGTCCAGCATGCATGCACACACACACACATTTTTTTCTCCCTCCCTGCCTTTGCTCCTTTTACGTTTGACTCTCCCCCAACTGACTCTTCATTCCGCTACCTCCTCACCCTCTGTGAGAAGCCAAGCCAGTTGCTTCAGACAACTGTGGATGGGTCAAGAGTAAGAACTTCCATTTTGGGGAGAATCTACTGTAAAATTAAGTTTCTTGGTGCGATTGAAGGGACCAAAGGTGCCTGTGACTGTTTAACCCCACTCCAAGGAAAAATGGCTGCAACTGGAGCTTTTTGATGCTTCCTTGTTCCAGCAGAGAAACAGCCTTTGTCTACTGCTGGGGAAATACTGAAGAGCCACCATGGACCTGAAGAGCCTCAAAGTTTTACCCTCAACTTATCCACGGGGTCATACCAAAATTCATAACTTTGGCCCCAAAACCTAGTCTCGACTTATACATAAGTTCAACTTATAGTTGAGTATATATGGTAGTCTGACATGATATCCAATTATTTTAACATTTCATATGTGAGTCTTGAAACACCTTCCCTGTTTCACCCACCTTTCCTCCTTCCTCTGTCTCTCTCTGTCCTTCTCTCCTGCTCATTTTCTTTGCCCGCTTCTCTGGAAAGATTGGCAGCAGAAAGGATAGATGGAAGGAAGATCAGGCAAGTAAGACTTTTTCTCTCCCATCACTGTGGATAGGCTTGACTCTTGGCAGAGACAAAACTGAGATAAAAGATATACTTGAATAGGAAATTGTAATGTAAATAAGGGCTGTGGTGTGTGCATATCATAGTCATCCATGATCGCTTGACTGGGAATGTCTGAAGAGGGTTTCTATATGTTATCAGACCAACTTATATAGAACCCTGTGTATGATCAGGAACCTTGTTTCATTTAGGGTTCCCATCTGCGTGAAGGCTTGCCTGCATGACCAAGTGAATATATATAGAAGGACCCTTTAGACTAGGGTGGACAGTTGTTAGAGGGCAGGGGACTGCACTGGTCCCCAGAACACCTTGGAAGACCACACACATCCAAAATCAGTTTCCACCCCTTAATGCCCCAAACACCCTCTAGGATACATTGGGTCATTTTTGCATTGTATGTGGGCCTTCTGCCCAATTTTAAACTCAGGACAAGCACATTCTAACAGCAGAAAGTGACCTGAAGTCATTTGTTCACTTCCTATCTCTTAAAAGCCCCCCTTTGAAGCTAAAATGTCATAGAATCATAGAATCATAGAATCATAGAGTTGGAAGAGACCACAAGGGCCATCCAGTCCAACCCCCTGCCATGCAGGAACTCCAAGTCAAAGCATCCCTGACAGATGGCCATCCAGCCTCTGCTTAAAGACCTCTAAGGAAGGAGACTCCACTACACTCCGAGGGAGTGTGTTCCACTGTCGAACAGCCCTTACTGTCAGGAAGTTCCTCCTAATGTTGAGGTGGAATCTCTTTTCCTGCAGTTTGCATCCATTGTTTCGCGTTCTAGTCTCTGCAGCAGCAGAAAACAAGCTTGCTCCCTCCTCAATATGACATCCCTTCAAATATTTAAACAGGGCTATCATATCACCTCTTAACCTTCTCTTCTCCAGGCTAAACATCCCCAGTTCCCTGAGGCGTTCTTCATAGGGCAAGGTTTCCAGACCCTTCACCATCTTAGTTGCCCTCCTTTGGACATGCTCCAGTTTCTCCACATCTTTTTTGAATTGTGGTGCCCAGAACTGGACACAGTATTCCAGGTGGGGCCTGACCAAAGCAGAATAGAGTGGCACTATAACTTCCCTTGATCTAGAAACTATACTTCTATTGATGCAGCCTAAAATTGCATTGGCTTTTTTAGCTGCCGCATCACACTGTTGACTCATGTTCAGCTTATGGTCTACTTGGACTCCTAGATCCCTTTCACATGTGGTCTCATTCAGCCAGGTGTCCCCCATCCTATATCTGTGCATTTCATTTTTCCGCCCTAAGTGCAGAACCTTACATTTCTCCGCATTGAATTTCATTTTGTTAGCACTGGCCCAGCTTTCTAGTCTATTCAGGTCATTTTGAATTTTGATCCTGTCCTCTGGGGTATTAGCTACTCCTCCCAGTTTAGTGTCATCTGCAAATTTGATAAGTATGCCCCCAATTCTGTCATCCAAATCGTTAATAAAGATGTTGAACAGCACTGGGCCCAGGACAGAGCCCTGT
Organism: Urosaurus nigricauda; assembly: GCA_034509955.1. Classification (NCBI taxonomy): domain Eukaryota; kingdom Metazoa; phylum Chordata; class Lepidosauria; order Squamata; family Phrynosomatidae; genus Urosaurus; species Urosaurus nigricauda. The sequence goes on from JAOEGL010000004.1 coordinate 215,124,329, forward strand.
GGGACCCCACTGGTCACTTCTCTCCAGGATGAAAAGGAGCCATTGTTGAGCACCCTTTGAGTTCGGCCAGTCAACCAATTACAAATCCATGTAACAGTTAACTTGTCTATCCCACATTTTGCAAGCTTGTTTGCAAGAATGTCATGGGGAACCTTGTCAAAGGCCTTACTGAAATCGAGGTATACTATATCCACAGCATTCCCTTCATCTACCAAGCTGGTAATTTTATCAAAAAAAGAGATCAGGTTCATTTGGCATGACTTGTTTCTCTGAAACCCATGTTGGCTTTTTGTGATTATGGCATTGGCCTCTAAGTGTTCACAGACTCTCTGCTTAATGATCTGCTCTAGAACCTTTCCTGGAATTGATGTCAGACTAACTGGACGATAATTGTTGGGATCCTCTTTTTTTCCCTTTTTGAAGATGGGGACAACGTTTGCCCTCCTCCAGTCTGCTGGGACTTCTCCTGTTCTCCAGGAGTTCTCAAAGATTATTGCCAATGGCTCTGATATTACATTTGCCAGTTCTTTTAATACTCTAGGATGTAGTTCATCTGGTCCTGGAGATTTATATTCATTTAGGTTAACCAGGTATTCCTGTACTACCTCTTTACTTTACTTATTCTGTGCTGAATTTCCTCTATTCTGTCTCCATTATCCTTAGGTTGAGCACCCTTTGCCTTTTCTGAGAAGACTGAAGCAAAGAAGGTGTTGAGTAATTCTGCCTTTTCTCTGTCCCCTGTTAGCATTGCATGTCAATTGTCCCCATCCAAAATATGGCAAAACCTTCTAGATGCAAATCTAGAAAAAAATTGGATACAAAAAAGAGAAAAAATTGACTCCTGGGAGGGCTGGAAGTGTCATATGCAGTGCACCTAGTCCACCATTTCAACTCAAGAGAAAAAAAAAACTTGACCTGTTGAGTGGTTGTTTATAGTTCAGGCACTCATTTAAGGAAAATGCAATTAAGTTAGCTTAGAGTAAATGACTAGTGAAGTAAAACAAAGTGAGCATATGTAATAAAGTGTTCAAGTACTAATGTCACTTTCCCCTTTTAGATCAAATGTGAACTTTCAAGATGCTAATCAGCAACTGGAGCCATAAAGTTGTTATTCTATTATCTTAAAAAAAAAAGGGGGGGGGAGAAAGTCTTGTGTTTCCATTACACTTTCCAAGACCTTTGCTGACCATACATGCTTTATTTGAATGAACTTGTTTAAGTTGTAAGAAATAGTATTTTTATTGCTTTTATGTCATTATCAACCTATGCTAAATGCTTATGAAGTATTTCTAAAGGGATGCCATATGTTGATTAATTGAAAGGTAGTCAGTACAGACAAGACAATGACCTTCAATTGGTATTGATATTACTTGATCTCAAATGATGCATATATTTTCCTGAAAATGTTGTCAAGGCTGTGTTTTGACACATTGGCCCCTATCTAGGGCCAAAAAAAGGCAAGGCTATTTTTAGGGAGGGCACAGCTTCTACACCCTCCCTAACCCTAGCACGTATGGGTGCCACCATTTTTAAATGGCGGCATCCACACGGGTGCGCTATGATGGCGTCATGGCGTGCGCAGCTGCTAGACGCACTGCGCACGCCATGATTCTTTTGCGCTGCGAGAGGGCGCAAATTGCGCCCTTTCCACGGTGCAAAAAAGGAGCTCCAAACAGAGCTCCTTTTTTGGTGCAGGTCTTTGCCCCGGCTTTTACACAGAGGCAGCAAAGACGCAGGGAGAAAGGGGCTGCTGCAGCAGCAGCCCCTTCCTCCCTTCTGCCCCGCCTCTGCAAGTGGGGTGCAGTGGGCGCCCAGGGTGCCTGCTGCACCCGCTTAGAGGCCACGGGGAACCGGCAGTTTGCCGCGGCCTCTGGAAGTTGCAGGAGGGGGCCGCGGAGGCTGCTGGTGCGGCAGCCTCAGCCCCATCCTGCAGCTTCCTGGGGCGATTGCGGACCTCCCCTTTTGGGCGGTCTAGAATCGCCCATTAATTCCATCCTTTATTCATTCATCCCACTTTTCTCTCAATACTATAGAGCAGAGGTGTGAAAAGTATGCCTCAAGGTTTTTTTTGTGTGCCTCCAAGGGCTATCTAGAGGCCAATTTTTTGCAAAACATTTTTGCCCCCAAATGCCTTCTATGGGACATGAGGACCAATTTCACAATATGTGTGTCCCCCCTTCCCCAGGTCATTTTAGGCCCAGGAGGGGCCTTTTTAAAAACAGGAAGTGAATAAGGATTGACTCTGTTGTTAGAACAGAGCTTGCTTGGGGCTAAAATGGCCTGGACGCCTTGAAAGCATGGTGAAAATGCTCCTAGCATTTCCGAGATGGAGTCAGAGGACATTATGGGGGGAAACTTTTAAAATTCTTTTTCTGGGTGGTTCAGTGGTGATTGTGGCCTTGCAAAAACTCCTGAGGGGCTAATGTAACTCCCTAGCCTTCCACAGTGGCTGTAAAACCCCTCCTGAAGAAGCCCTCCCTCGACCCCCTGGACAGGAACAACTACAGACCAGTGTCTTTGCTACTGTTTCTGAGCAAGGTGATCGAGAGAGCAGTCGCCTCCCAACTCCAAGCTGTCTTGGATGAAACTGATTATCTGAATCCATTTCAAACTGGCTTTAGGACAGGACATGGAGTTGAGACTGCCATGGTTGCTCTGACCTATGACCTCCACCTGAGCATCGACAGGGGTAGTTTGACCCTTCTCGTGCTCTTGAATCTCTCAGCGGCCTTTGATACTATAGATCATTCCATCCTTTTGGACCGGCTGAGGGAGTTGGGGATCGGAGGCACCGCATTCCGGTGGTTCTGGTCCTTTCTCTCTGGCAGATTCCAAAGGGTGAGGCTCGGGGACAGTTGCTCTTCAAAGATTGAGCTTAATTGTGGCATCCCTCAGGGTGTCATCCTGTCCCCGATGCTGTTTAATATTTATATGAAACCGCTTGGTGACATCATCCAGAGTCATGGAGTTCAGTGTCTTCAGTATGCTGATGACACTCAGATATACCTCTCCATGACAAGATCATCGGCCCAGACTTCAGATGGCATCTCTCCTCTCAATGACTGTCTTGCAGCAGTAATGGATTGGATGAAGGAAAACAGATTGAAGCTAAATCCAGACAAAACAGAGGTAGTCACAGTCACAGGACCGAAGCCCAGGTCTGGGAATACATCTTCCGGTCCTAGATGGAGTGACACTCTCCTCGACAGATCCTGTTCGCAGCCTGGGGGTACTCCTCGACTCGTCGCTTCACATGACTAGTCAGGTGAATGTGACGGTCAGGAGTGCTTGTTATCAGCTTCGGCTGATACGCCAGCTGCTCCCTTTCCTGGATCAGAAGGACCTGGAATCTGTGGTACATGCTTTGGTAACCTCACGATTGGATTTCTGCAATGCACTCTGCTTGGGGCTACCCTTGTGCCTAACCCGGAAACTTCAACTAGTCCAAAACATGGCGGCCAGGCTTATTACTGGTACATTGAGGTGCGAGCACATAACACCAGTGCTTAAGTCCCTCCATTGGCTACCGATTAGTTTCCGGGTGCAGTACAAGGTGTTGGTTTTAACCTTTAAAGCCCTACAGGGCTCGGGTCCATCTTATCTTAGGGACCGCCTCTCCCCCCCCCTGCACACTCTGGTCCTCCGGGAGAAACCTACTACAGCCTTTGAAAACAAGGCTGTTGCGGACCTTCCGGGGGACTTTCTCTGCTGCTACTCCCAGGCTATGGAACAACCTGCCGGATGAGATGTGCCTTATTGCATCCCTTGATAGCTTTAAAAAAGCCTTAAAGACACATCTCTTCCGGCAGGCCTTCCCAGAAACACCTTAATTCCTGGCCTCGACACTGGTTCATGACACTAGGTCGCGTTCTTTTACCAACTCCCAGCGCTTTATCTATGAAGTTTACATCTACAGTGTCCATAGAACGACTAGCTGCCTTTTATGTCTTATGTTGTATGTTGTAATTGTTCTTGGATTTTAATCTGACATTGGTTTAATTTAATTTTAAGAGGTGGGAGGTGGGGCTGTGGTTTATTGGAATTGTTTTATCTTGATGTTTTTTAATCATTGTAACCTGATCCAAGTGGTGACAGAGGAGCGGGATATAAATAAACTTTATTATTATTATTATTATTATTACAGTTGACCACCTTTGCTAAAGGGGCTATATTACCTTTCTCCCCAAACTGCCTTTCTTTCAGTTCTCTCTATAGGACTGAATCTGGGCCACCTGAAGTTCCAGTTCAGCCCTTTGGAGTTTACCTGACAACCATGTTACTTTTCCTGTGATGCAATCATTTGTTGCCTTTCCATCTTTTGCCAATCTTCCTCCCATTCTGAAATGTCAAATAATGGCTCTCCTATGTCTTTGTTATTGGCAAGGCCAGTAAGAGATCTGGCCATAAAAACTCTAGAATAAAATAAGCTGGGACTTTGATCCCACTTGTTTGCCGTCAGCCCCATCCACCACTGAAATGCTGCCTTCTCACCAAAAACTTCTCTGAAATTGAAATTGGCCCAAAGGCTGAAGGAGGTTATGTTGGGACCCAGGATGGTTTCAAATATGGTTAAGGCTCCCATGGGAAGAAAAAGATACTTTGTTTGCAGACTCACAATCTTTAAGTGAATTGCACAATACTTCAAGTGAGAGTGTGAAAAAGTAGAAAATAAAGTCATGCACGGTAGCCCAGTCCCCAAATAACCTCATCCACCACCAATGGTGCTTTCCAGCTCAATATGTCTTATCTAGTATCAAACAGCCAAATAGCAAATTTCATATCCATCCACACTTTTGAGGTAAACAAAATTTTATTCAATAATGGTATTTGGATTTCATCATAAAAGAAATCCAAATAAAGAATAGAATGGAAAATAAATTGTTAAAGATAAGGCATGGAGAAAGAACAGTAGGATGAAGTAACTGTGACAGATTCATCATGCCACTGTGAATTAAAAACAAAACAAAACAAAGATATAGCCATGTTAGTCTGTAGAATCAGTATGTAGAGAGATCTTGTAGCACCTCTGAGACTAACTGAAAGAAAGAAGTTGGCAGCATGAACTTTCGTAGATCTAAGGAGATTAGCACATTGGCTTTAATGCGCCTTATCCCTGATGGGACAAAGGCACATTTAATTTTCAAAACAAGTGTTATTACATTCACCTGTGCCAGGGCGAATGCAGCCCATATACAGGCTGGTTGGCATCTGGGTTTATCCTGTGCCTTTTCAAAAACAGGATTTTCCCATTTTTGGAAAGGCACAGGATAAGCCCAACTGACATCCAAGTTGTATACGGGTTGTATTCACTCCCACATGGGTAAATGCAGTAACACCCATTTAGAAAATTAAATGCACCTTCGTCCCATTGGGGATAAGTCACTTTAAAGCCAATACGCTAATCTCCTGAATCTACTTCTTCAAATGCATTCAGAGACATTTCAATGTTAGAAACTCTGGACACAGAAAGAAATAAATTATCCAGGAAAGCTACCAGCAGCTGATACTTAGCAACAAAGCAACAGAGATAATGGCAAAGCAAAAGAGCAACAAAACACAGCATCTGCAACCATCCAAGTCCAGAGTATCAGATGGCCAGAAGCCAGAGCATACCAAGAGTTCCAAAAGCAAGGTCATTAGCCAGTCTGAGAGTCAGGGTTCGAGGAATCAGAGTAGCCAAGCAGTCCAGGAGTGTGGGGTTCCAACAAGCTGAATTGTCAATTCAAAGGTCCAATCCAGAAAGTCAAGCAACAAGACATTCTATTACAAGGATACTTTTGCCAGGGAAGTCAGTTAACCCAGGATTTTATCTCTGGCTCTCACTGTTTTACCTGTTCCCTGATTTCTCAGCATTAGGGGTTGCTGCATGCCTTCCCTTTCAGACCTTTGCTTACTGAATGAAGGCACAGGTAAGCCTGCCTCCTCATTCTCCTCAGTGCCCAAGCTGGCAGGAACCTCAGCTGCACTAGTGCCAGGTTCCTGGCTGTCCTCATTGGCAGCAGTCTTTGCTGGCACCGACACCTAGGAATTGGGACCAGGCTCAAGGCTGAGCTCTTCTGCTTACTCCTCCACCTTCTTCACAGGGCATGGCAGAAATAGAAGAATCAATTCTTGAAGAAGGGTCTTCCTGAAATGCATTAGCAGGATAAATAAAAGCATTTTAACAAGAGCACAGCTAACAACATTTTGTCCCCAACACCACCAGAATGCATCTCTCATTTTTCTACAACATAGGGTCAACCCCCTGATTCAGGTCAGACTATCTTCATGACAGGAGGCCAATTCCACACCAAATCCAGCACTTCCCTCCCTTAAACCAGACTAAAAAGAGTTACTACTTGCTCTAGATTTTCCAGGCAAATCATGAGCACTCTAGAATGCCAGTGGGTGGCTGCCTACATACACATTATGCAGCTTGGGTTTCTGGGGGTGAATGGAAGAGGTGGTTTAGATTATTTTTATCCTTGTATGTTTTAAGTTTTGTATGATGTATTTTTAATTTTTTTAACTATTTTAATTGGATTGTTTTAATTGGTTTTTAAAGTGTTGTGTTGCTTTAATGTGTAAATGTGTGTGTATGTATGTGTGCCACACAGGTAAATTATTAATTTTACATTGACAACATTTAGCTGACCTTGCCTCCAGGAAGCACAAAAAAGAGCTGCAAAAGAATCTCCTTTTTGAGTTCTCCAAGGTTGCCATAACTGTGGCAGCAGAGTTTTATGATGCCCCTTCAGCACTGCATCATATAGATGCAGCGCAAGAGTCACACCATGATGATGTATGCCGTGTAGGCTGGTGTGTGCCAAAATGGTGCCCTATGGGTGGAGTTAGGGCATCCAGTGTGCCTAACTCTGCCCACAGGTTGGCACAAAGTGCAAAAAGGTGCCCATCTATATAGAACCTTAGAGAATTGTTTCCTAGTGTATCAGTGTAATAGTGATTGATATACCAGAAACATCTTTTATAAAAGGTGACTTCATTGGAAGCTGTTTTCATATCATCTCACTGAAGTTCATGACAACTCAATTAAGAAAGATCTGCCTCATCTATCTTATTGTCCATGAACACTCAACAGAGCATGAGACATAGCATCAACTGGCATCTGAACTCTGTAATACATGTGATATAGTGATCTGTGTTATGGACTAGAATTCTCCACAGCCACAAAAGAGGTCATGTTAACCCTTGTTAAATTACAATAATAAAAATATGCAGTTCTCATTTCATGATTCAGCACTGGAAAAGGAACTGATTATCAGTAACTGGTAGTTTGTAACTGGTCTGCTTCACCACTCTGGATATATCCTGATATATCCTTTTTATTCCACACCAAACATTTGCTGTCATGATGTTTTAAAATATATGTGTGTACTGGATGGTTCCAGGGAAGTATTTATGTTGAAAGATTATTTGATTTAGAACTTTCTTACTTGAACTTCCTGATGCAACAGTTGTATAAAAAACAGTGTTTTATTTTCCACTCACTTTTCCATGATAATGCACATCTATAACTCTTCAGAGTTTTGTTTTGTAACCAGAGCATGACTTTGCTGTGGAAGTCTTTTAGTCAAGTAGATGAATCCAGTAATGCATTATGGATATGGTGAAGTACAAATTAAAAATTATGCTGTTCTTGGTAAACTTGATGGGGAAGCCTGGTTTATATTTAAAACACACAGGCAAATTATGATTTAAACAACCAAACAAACATCTATTCCCTATAGCAAAGCAGACCAGAAAAAGATTGTTTAATAAGGTAAAAAGGGTGTGCAATGTGGGTATGCACTGGCAACATATTATACCCCTCTCCCTTTTGAAAAATGTTCCTTCTCTAACCCAGGTTTTTAGATATAGTCAGTTTCCTGAAATGACATTGCTTCAGCTCACATACTTAGTTTTTTTGGTAATCTGGGGACAAAATGGCACATTTCAATATTGGCACATTTCAAATATTGGCACATTTCAATATTTATTTAAATAGACTAGCCTATCAGGGTATGTGAGTTTGCATAGTAAGTTGTGACTGGATGAAGGCGTAGCAAATGGCAGGTGTTACCAAGGTAAGGTAAGCCTGTATTGATAATTAAGAGAGCAATTTACCAATTAGGCCAGGTGGCTATGATAGGCAATCAGCAGACTAAAACTGATGAGGAAGTCTGCTGAGTATTTGGGAGTATATGGGTGTTGTATACTCTTCATACTGGTTGGGAGCATACAGAGATCTGTAGAGCTCTCCATGCTGGTAGATGCTGCTGGGAATTGTATTGCTGTCCATACTGGGTTAGTATGCTGATGTGCAAGAAGCTATGCTATGTTGTGGTGTGTGTGCGTGCGTGTTTTTTTTTTTTTTTGCATTTTTTGTAATGAGCCATTCTGCTATGTTTTTACTTTGAATGTTTTATGACTCTGCTGAGTAAAAACTATATTTATGTTAATGTACCTCTGAGATATTGCTGTGATTTTTCCCTTAACATCCCAACATAATCATAGGGGGTTTTTTTGGATCAGGGCTATGTATTAGCTATTTCCATTCCCTGAATTCCACTCTAAACAAGTGGTTGCTGGCTGCAACAGCACCATCAAAACCAAATGGCAACTCTGGGGAGAGACGTACAATTTTCAGTACATAAATAGTGCACAGGAAAGGGTTAAACCTTTCTCTGAAATATATTCCTAATCAAAATCGTTTCCGCAAACCTATTTTCTTGTTGTGAGATGTGCTCTATCGTAAGTAAACTATTTAATTGCAGTGCTGCTGTTGTTGTGTGCCTTCAAGTTGTTTCCAACTTATGGTGACCCTAAAGTGAACCTATTAGGGGGTTTACTTGGCAGGTTTCTTCAGATGGGGTTTACCATTGCCACCTTCTGAGGCTGAGAAATGGTGACTTGACCAAGGTCACTCAGTGGGTTTCCATGGCTGAGCTGGGAATCAAACCCTTGGCTACAGAAGCCCTAGTCTAATGCTCAAACTGCTAACAATGCTGGGTTGTACTAATACAGTGCAAAAATTGATTCTGAAAATAACATCTGAGATGCAGTACACAGTCTCCTCCTTTTCTTTAGTTTCTTCTGTCTGTGCATCTAATGCCCTGAAGCATAATTGATGCACTTCCTGATTCTGCCTTAAAGGAATAGGTTTCCCAACTAATATTTAGGTTACAGGTCTGGCAGGATTTTTTTTTTTACATCTCTATTTGGTGCACTGGATGTACCATGTTTTGAAAGATAAGGGCCTCCCCTCAATCATATTATACATCATATGCTCCAATATCCATCTTCATATTATCTAAATTTAAAGAAGAACATAAGAGCCATGGTGGATCAGAATAAAGAGAGATTTCTTCCCACAATGTCTAGGCAGATGCTTATGGTGGGCCCAGAAGTAGGATATGAGTACAGTAGCACCCTTCTTCTCGAGTCCCCTGGTAATTAATAGTTTACAACATTTTGCTTTTGAAATTGGACTAATAATCACCAATGATCATATTCTCCAAGATCCCCTGTCCCAAATATTCACCTCAAGCTGTGATCAAAATCCTGTCACGGCCAGCCAGGCTGAGGACTCGGAGGATGAGGATGAGGATGAGTTGGTCCCTCAGGTGCAGGTGGAACCTGAGGCTGAGCCAGGCCCTTAGCTCTGCTAGCTCCAACTGAGCCTATGCCTCAGCAGTCCAGCTTCCCCCCAGCAGAGATTCCAGGCCTGGCAGATATAGAGGAGTAGGACGAGGAGGTACCTACCTTCAGTCAAAGAAGGACAGAAAGGGTGTGCCTCCATTGATCCCAGAGGTTATATGAGAAACAACCTGCAATCACCAAACAGCTGTGCTTAGGAACTGGGCTAACAGCTATGAGACAACAAGCCTCTCCATCAGAGCCTATCTGCATTCCTTGGCAAAAGTGTCTTGCTCTAAATCCCTTGGACTTTGTTGCCTGAACTCTTTCTTCCTAGACCTTGGATTGACCTAGAACTCTTGACCCTGGACTGGATTCACTGACCTGCTTTCTGGACCCCTGGATCCTTGACTTGCCCATGTTTTTCCTCTATTGTACATTGGACTGGTACTGTGCTCTTAGAAGTGCTTCCTTGCTGCTGCAAGGCTTTGCATTTTTTTTGCCTCAGCCTTATCAGCTGCTCCATTGGCTTCTTTCCCAGACAAAACTTGAAGGTTTCTTTCTGATTAACTTTGACTGTTTTGAGAGAGATGGGGAGAGATTTAAAAAAAAACCCTCTAAGATTTGGTGGGGGACTGAAAGTCTGGGCAGTTATTTAGATTTTTATTGTAGTCATGTTACTTCAAGTAGTTTGGTGATCCTAAGGTTTTCTGTGGCTGAGAGCATGTGATTAGTACAAGGTAACCCAGTGGGTTGTCCATGCTGAGTACAGATTTAAACACTAGTCTCCAAAGTCAAAGTCCATGCTTAAACCACTATAAAAGTTCCCCCTTTTCTTTTAGTTTCACTCAAAATGACAGGTTTGTATGGAAATTTGACAAAAATGCCATGTTTCTGCAAATATGGGCTATGTCTCATAGTTCTCATAGCTGAAATCCATAAGTTATACTCTCTTTCCCTGGTATATGTGAATTTTGTGCTGAATAAATCCTCAACTCCAACATTTGATGCACAGAAAATACTGATACAGATCATGGTGTTTCCTGTGCAAAACAACCATAAGGAAGGGCTGGCGGATGGAAATCCAGATAGGGTACCTATGCCTTTAATTTTTTTGTAGAAGAGTGCATTCCAGCTGTTCTATGTCAAGCAACCATGTAACAAGCAACACCAGCTGAAATTTCTTCTTTTACACAACCATTAAAGGTACAGGAACCCTGTCTATTAATGACTTTGGTAACCCTATGTGTGAATTTTGTGTAGAAAAAGTCCTGAATTGCAGAATCTCATCATTCCAGGATTCTTGGCAGGGTTTTAACACTGCCAAGAAACACTTTTTTTTTTAGAATTTCCCCAAAATTTTCAAATACTGCTTGCATTCTCATCTGCTGTTGCTACAGCTTTTATACCTGTGTTGCCCCCTCTCATGCAATTGAGTCTATAGCTTCTCCCTTATGCAGCTGTAAAAAGAAACTTTCCACAACCACCTCCCTTGGAATGAAGATTCAAAGTCTTGAAGTAGACACTGAGAAATTCCTCTGCCTTATGCCTGGGAATGTGGTTGGATTGAGAGAAGGTCCTTCCCTAAGATCTTAGATCATGCCAAGCTCATATATGGAGATATGATCATTCAAATATGCAGGACCCAAGCTGTATAGGACTTTATAGTGAGTGTTTCTTGTGAATAGTTGCATTAACCTTATTCTGAAGTTCAAAAATCTGTGTTGCAACTAATGATTTTTAGTCTCACCCATGAAAGAAGCCTAAGTAGAAAGAAGAAACTATTAGAAAACACCACATGGTCTAACAGTATTTATTCAGAATGCCAACAATTCTGTCTCTTAGGCCTGATCTAGATTGGCAAAAAGAAGTGTGTTCATGGCTGCATGAAAGTCTAGCCTTTAGATGAGAAAAAGGGAAAGTGTGCCATTAAAATGCTGTTTTTGCATTTTAGGGGAGAAGAATCGCCTTTAAAAAGGTGCTGGTTTTCCCAGCTTCTTTTTTAAAAACTACGGAACAGTGCAGCTCCATCTAAAGGCTGCGGTGCAGCTGCGCAGTTAAAGGGGCCGCTGTATCTTTAAAGCGCCCGTTTAAAGGCAGCGATACAGGTGCGGATCATAATGGATCGTGAGTTGGGAGCATGCGTGGTGTGGAGTTCACTTCTAATTAAAATGCTTAATGCCCTGCAGGTGTAAAAGCTGGGGTTTAACTGCACAGTTTTTTAAAGCTCCCAAACCCTAGCTCCAGCCCTAATCCAAACCCTAGACATGCACAGTAGAGACTCTGGGATGCTGTAACTGTTGTTCTACTGCGCATAAAATGTCAATTCATTCACAAAATAAAGGGGTTCATTCATGATGCACCAGTGCAACTGCACAGTTTAAAAAAGCAGAGAAACTGCAATGATAATTTGACAGATCCTCATAAGTGTACAATTGTCTGTATGGTGTACCTGCGCAGCTGCGCAGCTCGCAGCCGGCAACGAAGAAAAATAAAGGTTCAGCGCAGTTAAAAGCCGTGTTCATTGCTGCTGGTGCAGTTGCTCCACCTGTGTTTGTAGTGTTCTGACAGCTTCCAATGTAGCTGCTCAGCCACAGAAAAGAGTACAGATAAGTCGTTCCCACACCCCTCATTCTAGCTGCCCTGTACCTTTTAAATGCACACCTGGGGCTTGCAATGTAGCTGCTAAGCATTAAGGAAAAGGCAACTTCATGTCACACTTTCCTGCCAATCTAGAAAGTCCCTTACATCATTTTCCAAAATGATCAATTTCAACTATTTAATTTTTTTGAAAGAATCACTTCAGTGAAATAATGAATTACTAATTCTACAATTACTTTTAAATGGCACTAATGATACATTGCTTGTGATTTAAATTAAGTAATTACTGCAGTTAAAAACTTCATGACTAAATAATTCTTTACAAGCCATATTTTAAACTTCAATAATCTTATGAATGCCTCACAATAAAATAATTCCACAAATGGTTTTGCATTCATCATTTGAAAATGAGACCATCTCTTTTTGTTTTTCAGTTTTTCTGATTTTTATAAACTTCCCCCTCCCCTTCAGCAACAGAAGAGTGATTTGAGATATTTCAGAGGGAGATTGTCAAATGAAACATTGGTTCAAAAATATTCCCACTTATAATTCCTTTTTTACAGTTATTCTCTTTGGATTAATAAATAAATTTCCTAAAACTGATGAACTGTTGGGGGCCAAGATTTGGGGGCTAAAACCTGAGACATGGGATTGACCATGATGATATAAAGAGAAGTTTCTTGTGGTTGTTTTGTTTTGGCCCATGCTACGTCAACTATCAACCGTAGTTAGGCCAACTATACCATTCAAATAAAAACAATGAACAAATGAAGAACACACATACCAGTAATTACTTTTCAAGGCAGTGTCATCATTATGAGTAGGAGACAACTGGAGAAAGATACCAGGCCTTGGGAACTGTACCTCACCTTTCAATTCTAGCCCCATTATATACCATCACAGTAGTATATTTCAGATATTAATTTGTGTGTGCAGTGTTAAACTATCCTGGTTTGGATTTTAGTGAAAGCTTGAATCCTTTCTTGATTAGATGTCTTATATACAGGCAATATCTGCCACCTTCTCTTTGAAGTGAATTCAGAAGAGCACCTTCTGAAGCTAATAGTTGACTTGCTAGAGTAGCATTTCAAAATTATCTTGCTCATATTTGTAACATTTCCTTGATCCAGCAATCACTGTATTTCTGTCAACAGAAAAATGTATATTTTATCTTCTTTGCCATTACATCAGGTAGTCACAACTTGTCAAAGGCTAAGCTGTCTTTTTTTTTAAAAAAAAAATTTCATGTAATTATGAAAGCAACCCGAAATAAACTGTGTCTGGTTTAATAATACATGGTAATATTTTAAAGATACTCCAGAAAAAGTAAATTGCTTCTGCAGCATTAGTGTAATCTATTATATAACATTAATATGCATAACAGATGGCTCTCAGAAGAATAAAGAGGGTATTATTTTGATTTGATTTTAATTAGATATATATTGTCTCCTCCATTATATATTACCCACACTAATACTGTAAGAGGCTTTTATGCATAATATTAGGAGATTTATAGCTCTCCAAACTTTTAGATGTCACTGATGTCATACTAGCATTTTGAACAATGCTGGAGGGGGAAAATGCATTAGTTTTCTGGATCATGTTGGTCTTTAAAAATGATGAAAAGTTGGTTCTTGTCCCAAAAAGTCATTAAGAGCATAGTGTCATTTAGGAGGAAAATGTGTATAGTCTTCACTTGGAGATATTTTTTCATCTTCCATATTCATCCTAAAGAGTTTGGTGGTATCATAGATGGATTTATTACATTTGATCCTTACAACAGCCCTGTGAGGTAGACTGACGATTCATTAAAGAGTGCACAAAACAGGGCACAACAAAGTGCCCATAACAATAAAATGTATGACCTTCGAGTGTGAGAAAATAATATGACCAAGAGGTACTCAGAGGTGTCAGTAGCTGAGTGAGGATTCAAAACTACATGTCTCTGATCTTAGTTTAGTACTTTATCTCAATTGTTCTTTTATATGTCTGATGATAGTGTTGTTAGTGAAACAGCCAATTTGGTGGTGAGGATCAGCACATCCTGTCACTTACCTCCTACTATTAACATTAAATTAAATTAGTATATCTGATAATAGCCTATTCTTGTAATAACATGTTCTTGTTCCAGATTTTAAAAGGGTAAATTTCATGCTTATAATAAAGGCTCCACTATGGGTATCTGGTTGTTAATTCTAATCACAAGCTCTGAAATTATCCATAGAAGATAATCACTTGCTTTTTTCTTTTTCCAGTGCTGAGAAGGCACATGAAGGAACTCCATGAGTGAGCTGGAAATAGTTTTATTTTGAGATCTGTTTACAGTGGCCAATCAATTGATGACCAGATTGATAATATACTAGTCAATGTTAAATGTTACAAATCATATTTTTGACAATTATGTGACTAGGAACTTCTTATTCCGTGAGCTGTAGGTGTAAGCTAAGTTTAGAAAACATGGCCAGATATATAAACATCAGTGTATGATACTGTCTTCAAATATGGTAGAATTTCTTATGCATTAGGGATAATCCTAGGTCCTTGGCCTCTACCTAAAAAGAAGAAAAAAAGGAAAAAAACTTTGCTTAAAGTGAAAACATCTCTAGTGTTGGCACATTTTAAGAAAATGATATGCAGTCTCAATATTTTCTTGGATATATCCTTGCTAATGTTGGAATGTCTTCATACATTTCTTTAGGACGAAAAATAGACATCCTTCAGTGTGTCCTTCCTTCTGAGCTACCGTAAACATCAGCTGAATGTTTGGATTCATTGTCTCTCAATCTGTATGGCTGTTTACCATTCCGGGTGTTTCCAGCCATACCAGTCTTCTCTTTCCTTCTCAAGCTCTCAATATGTAGCTACAAAGTGGAGCTACTGATGAGCAGGCACTAGGGTTTATAAGACACCCCATGTATCTCCAAAGCTATGGTGCCATTGCTGAGGTATTTCAAGAGCACAGCCATAGAAAATTATGTTATAAATTGATCAGTCAAACAATAATAATTAGAATGAATATATATAGATATAGATATTTTACAACTCAATACATAATTGGTAAAAAGAATGAAGTAATCCACCACAGGATAGTAACCAGAGTACTGGAACTAGGACACAGGCAAATTTGGATTCAAGTTTTTGGGTGCCCCTGACCCAGTTGTTTTCATTTGGCCTAACATGGGGCCGGTACAGACCGGCCCTTTGAGGTGCCCCCATTACGTGCTAGGGTTTTCTCAGGGTAGGGCTTACACACACCCCGCAACCCTAGCACATGATGGGGCAATGTTGCTACATAGTGCCATTTAAACGGCGTATGTAGTGATGCCGTTGCAGTTGCGATGGCGCAAAGGCACCCTATGGCGCCTTTTACATTTTGAGCATCACAATGGCAACACAAAAAAGGAGCAGGCTTTCCCTGCTCCTTTTTAACTGTGCACCTCCGCCACAGCGTCTAGCTGCTGTGGTAAAGGTCTGCAGTAATAAAAGGTGGCGCCAGACCAACCTTTTTTGGGTGGTCTGTACAGCCCCTTACTTCATGGGGTAAATGTGAAGATATAAGTGGGAAAGAAGGCACATGTACACTACCCTGAACCTTTTGGATGAAACATGAGCTATAAATGAAACAAACAGAGTCAATACAGTGGACCTTTCCTATCCACCGGGTTTGAGTTCCAGGTCCCCCACAGATGGCAAAAATAAAATAAAATAAAATAAAATGTAGATAGCCACAGCCCATATGCAACTGAGTTATCTTCTATCCCTTGGCTGATGGTTATTTTCTGTGAGTTTTACTCTATCTGATATGTGCATTTTATAAACCTTAATAAACTCACGAGAGTTTATAATTAGTGAACTAAAATGTAATCCTAAAAGGCAGAAATCACATGTTGCAAGAAGTTTATTTTTTGGATTTAATACCACCCTATTGAATTTTTTTTTTTAAAAAAATCAAACTGTTTTCTCCTTTTTTTCATTTATCATCACAGTTCTTTGTGGATAATACTCTCAACAGGCATTAATCATCTGAACTTATGTTGGAGCCCTCTTCATTTTGGTATCTAGGAATCAGTATTATTCAGGGTTTCTCTGCTCTACT
Source organism: Urosaurus nigricauda (assembly GCA_034509955.1). Classification (NCBI taxonomy): domain Eukaryota; kingdom Metazoa; phylum Chordata; class Lepidosauria; order Squamata; family Phrynosomatidae; genus Urosaurus; species Urosaurus nigricauda. The sequence goes on from JAOEGL010000004.1 coordinate 215,140,641, forward strand.
TTAAAAGTGAAATGCCTCTTCTAAGGCTTCTAGGAAACACAGTGTGGTCTACAAAAACAACTGGGGGGGGGCACATGCAATCCAGGGCCACACTTCGCTCACCCTGCCTAGAACCTGCACATGTCCAATCATTTACTGTTGATCATTGTGACCCCCAGCTCTGATTAATGAGTACACTGAGATCCTTACCTTCTATCTATCACTATCTGAAATAAGTGTGACCAATTGTAATCAACAAAAATGATATCAAAAGGCTAAAAGCATATTAAACAATTTAAAATTAAAACAAAATTAAATTGGTTAAATTACTTTAAAACAAACATCACACACATGTATGGATTTTTATAAAACCAATTAGGTTTTCATTTGCCACTGGATGACAGCAACATCTTTTACCGGGTTGCCACAGCAGAGAAGGCCCTCTCCCATATTCTCTCATACCATATTGCCCTAACTGATGTGACACACACAAGCCCCTCTCAAGGTGATATCAATCCTTGGGTTGGTGTGTATAGGGAGACATCTCCTGAAATCCTGAAGATATTTGGTGTGTCTCTGTACACATCTGGGTCAATGGGTATATCCCTTTAGCAGTCTATAAGTGGTTGATATATCAGAAGCTTTTACAAAACCAATTATATTACATTACAGTATCCTTCCCTAACTGTTCTGCAAGCTGCCAGAAGGGGCTATGTATGTTCCTGCAAAAGGAACAGAAGCTGCAGCAGGTTTGGGATCACTGATGTCACATCCCCTTACCACCTTCTCTGAGTTTTCTTATGATTTGCTGTGTGTTTCTACATGTACTATAATGTCCTCATTCTTTGTGTACTAAACACACTGAACCATGAGCATAAAACTGACCTTCAAATACAGTAAGCCAACCATATATTGAGGGTGGGGGGAGAATACAGCTTTGAAACAGAAACAAGTTGTAATCAATCCATTTTTTTCTACATAAAATAAACCTGATTTCAATTAAAACAACCTCTGGAGGTAGACTGAAGTATAGTATAATAAACGAGTAAATGTAAGGCGTGGGAAAAGTTCAGACATTCCTTCCAGCATATTGAATCAATTAATAGCATGTATGAGGAAACCCTGATTATTTGAAAGAGTGGAGAAAAATGACTTGATTCTTTACAAGTAGTACAGACTATTATTAGTATTCCAGATAGACTATGTTCTAGGGAGTCCATCATAAGCTTTGATCTGTCTGTATCCACAGCTGGAAACTTTGCACCAGGCTCTGGAAGCAGCACGAAGTGACAACAGTCGCCTCCATCAGAAAAGTGAGTTAGTGCTTGCAAATGTTAATCAGGGGATCAAAGAACAAAAGTGAGTAAGATTGGCGACTCCTCACCCCCCTCCCAATCTGATTTCATTTCCTTTGGCCCCCAAACAATTAAAGCATTCATAAGAACACTCTTCTCGGCTTACTTCTGTATCTTTTATCTGAAGCTGTGCTCTGGGATCTTTATATAAAGCCTCACGCTTTTTCCACTTCTGCCTATTGTATAATTCCACTCAGTCAAAAAACAAACACCACCACCACCACCAACAAAACAAATGGTGAGGGCATCTCATAAAATTCCTGATAATGCTGAATAATCTATGATTGCAGATGAATGAGAGAAGTATGTGATGTTATCAGTACTTTAGAGCTTCCTAGATATTTTAAAGTTAACATTTGGCCAGTTAAAATATTGTTTTGTCTCCTTGTGAAAGGACAGATATTGCTTAATAGTGTTACAACAATATAATTTCAGAACCTGGAAAAATCCCCCCTCCCACATATACAAACATTTGCTCAAAATATACCACCCTCAAATAATGATGCCTACACGCACTACAACCAGGTTATAATATTTTTGTCTATCAACATTTGTTTGTTGTTCTTTAGTCACTATTTGTAAAATATTCAAAAATATAAGTGTAGTACTATTGCACAAAGATCAAAATCAATTTCATGCCTAGAATCTAAGAGCCACTTTACAAAAATGTAAAAGTGATGGGGATGAAACAGAAAAATGAGGATATAACAGTTCTTAAAATCAGTGCCAATGTATGGTTCTGATGTCAGTGGAGTGGTGCATCCATTCCAGGTTTTTCTCAAAGCTTTAATGGAACTGTCCAAGATACTGACTCCTATCTCCAGTGAAGTCACCATCCCACTGCTGCTGGATTAACCAGCTGCCAATATTTAGAGTTACAGAATTGTTCTTTTGGCTCGGACATGGAACAAACACAGAGGGGAAACAGATGGACAGGAAGGGGCATGGACCCAAACCACCTTGAAGCCAGCTGAAAAAGGAGCAAATAAGTTCTGCTCCTTTTTCAGCCAGCAAAAAGGCTTTTCTCACTTCATCGTGGCTTGAAGCCAGCTTTAAGACACTTCAGCGCCATACAACTTATAAATGCCACACTGCCGGAGCATCATAAAGCTACCCATGTCTGGGCAGCTGGGTGGGACACTGCATGCTGATGATGGTGGGAAGTGGGCTTTTTTCACCCATCTGTTCATGCTCACAGTGTGGTCAAAGAAAAGCCCAATTGACATTGAATTTATTTAAGACAAACCTGTTGAATAGGCCCCATTGTCCCACTCTTTCAAGACCATGCTATCCTTCTGGAACGCCTGAGAGAATTAGGTATCGGAGGTACTGTACTCCAGTGGTTCCAATCCTATCTCTCGGGCAGGTTCCAGATGGTGAGGCTGGGAGACGGCTGCTTTCGTAAAAGAGAGCTGACATCTGGCGTCCCCCAAGGCGCCATTCTGTCTCCCATGCTATTTAACATTTACACAAAACCACTGGGAGAGGTCATCTGAAGATGTGGGGCGCGGTGTTATCAGTACGCTGATGACACCCAGATCTATTTCTCTATGTCTCCGACTGCTGCAGTGACTAAGGATGGCATCTCTCCTCTGAATGCCTGCTTTGACTCTGTAATGGGCTGGACGAGGGAAAACAAGCTCAGGTTGAATCCAGAGAAAACGGAGGTACTTGCAATAGGTTCCCCCGACCCAGGGATAGAGATTTACCAACCAGTCCTGGACGGGGTTACACTTCCCCTAAAGGACGAGGTTTGCAGTTTGGGCATGCTGCTGGATTCGTCTTTACAATTGACATCCCAGGTGGAGGCGACTGCCAGGAGTGCTTGGTATCAGCTTCGGCTGATACGCCAACTGCGCCCCTACCTGGACAGGAAGGACCTAGAAGCAGTAGTACATGCGCTGATAACCTCTCGTTTAGATTTCTGCGATGCGCTCTACATGGGGCTACCTTTGTACCAAGTCCGGAAGCTTCAACTGATCCAAAATGCAGCAGCCAGATTGATTACGGGGGCGTCCAGAATGGAACTCATAACCCCTGTCTTAAAATCTCTTCACTGGCTGCCAATCAGCTTCCAGGCCCAATACAAAGTGTTGGTTATTATCTTTAAAGCCCTATATGGCTTGGGCACAGGTTACTTGAAAGAACGCCTCTCCCTACATAATCCACCCTGCACCCTCAGAACATCAGACAAAACATTATTAAACTATACTCATACGAGCTTAACATCAACTTCTCGTACTACATTCTCTGTTGTGACTCCTAAATTGTGGAACGACTTGCCAGAGGAGATCCGTCTATCAACTACATTGGAGGCATTTAAGAAGGCACTAAAGGTGGATCTCTTCCGGCGAATGTATCCACCAAATCTTATTTGACTTATTCAACCCTACCCATTCCCTAATGTCATACCGGAATTTTTATTGTGGTTAATTATGGAAAATTTTAAACTGTTTGTAATTTTAAATTGTTATGTACTGTTTTTATGCTGTAATCCCGCCTCGATCTGTAGGGAGGGGCGGGAAATATAAATAAAAATTTATTATTATTATTATTTGCTCTATTTCAGCCAGGTATTGATATGTTTCTTTATCATGGCAAAGATTTCAGTGCTCTGTGTTTTTTGTTGTTGTTTTTAACTGCCCTCAAGTTGATCTCAACCCATGGTGACCCTATGGATGAGACATCTGCAAGACCCCCTGTCCTTCACTTTTCTGCTTAATTCCTGCAATCCCATACCTGTGACCTCCTTAATAGAGTCCATCCATCTAGCATGTGGCCTTCCTCTCTTCCTATTCCCTTCCACCTTTCCCAGCATTATTGTCTTTCCCAATGAGTCCTTCCTTCTCATGATGTATCCAAACTATGACAGCCTCAGTTTGGCCATCTTGGTTTCCAGGGAGATTTGCGGCTTGATCTGCTCTGTGATCCATTTATTTGTTCTTTTGGCTGACCGTGGAATCCTCAGCACTCTTCTCCAGCACCATATCTCAAATGAATGGATTTTCTTCCTATTTTCTTTCTTAACTGTCCAGCTCTCGAACCCATACATGGCAATAGGGAATACAATGGCTTGTATGATTCTAAGTTTTGTGCTGAGTTGTATAGCTTTGCATTTTAGAATGTTTTCTAGTTCTTTCATAGCCACCCTACCCATTCTTAATTTTCTGCATTCCTGATGCAGTCCCCATTTCTATCAATGTTTGATTCCAGGTATGGTAATTCTTTTACTATTTCTATTTCTTCATTGTCTAGGTTGAACTTGTAAAGGTCCTTGGTGGTAATTATTTTTGTTTTCTTTATGTTCATTGGGAAAGTCAATGAACATAAACCTGCCTTTGCACTTTTTTTTTTGATCTTCCTTAGTAGGTGTTCCAGGGCTGTGAGGTTAATCATAGTTTAATCTAAACTAGGACTCAGGACTTTTTCACCTGCGGGTTGAATAGAGCAGGATAGCAGTGTCTGTGGTCACATGGTGCTGTGTCTGTCTAGTAGCTGGTCTGTAGTCCAGCCATTGCTAGAGTGCTCTTTCTCATTTATGGGTAAAACTAATCACTGGCTCCCAATCCCACTATTTTTCCACTTTGATTCACCTGTGATAAGTTCCTTCTGCTGCAGGAGGAGTTCCAATATGCAGGTAGTCACATGGTGCAAGTGAGCATGATTATGCTCTCCTTCTTCTCTCCCACTTTCCTCTTGCTATTTCTAAGCAGATTGTTTTTCATTTTTTAAAAAAATCTTCCTTCCTTCTTTCATTTCATTCTTTTCTAAAACCAAATGAATTGCAGTAATCACACAATTGCACTACACACACACACACACACACACACACAGACACACATACAGACTGAAGGCATGCTGGTTAGGGTAGGGAGGTGGGGCTATGGGGGCTGGTGTGTGGAAGACTGAGGCTGGGACAGAAACAGCAGTATGGACTGTAATGCATGCACCAAATAAAACAGCTTCCAGCTGCTTTGGGGGCATGGCATTTTGATGATACTTGGCCCCAAAGTGGCCAGAAGCCACTCCAAGGCTGTGCTAAGGCAGCAATAGCTGGATCTTTTAGGAGCAGATTAAATTTGCTCATGCTGGTGCCCACTTGGCACTGCAACAGCTTTGGGAGCGATTGCAGCCAGACCAGCCAGAGGTTTCTCCTTCCAGGACATGTGCTTCATCCCTATGAAGATTTGGAAGAGCTGTGCAATAATGAGTGTAGCCAACCTGATATGTTTGCAGTTCCTACACAAACACTATTCATGTAGTTTATAAGCCCAGTGTGATAAAGACTTTACGTTAGCTAAAGAACTATACAATTAATTCTGACCTATTAAAGTAAAGGGCTGAACAGATGGCCCCTTTGAAGTGGCTTGCTGGAGCCCCTTTGAGCGCTGGATGAGGGCCACAGCAACTACATACCATGGTCTTGATCAGGTGGTTTGCTGGCTCAAAAAGAAGTGGCAAAATGCTGCTCCTTTTTGAGCTGGTAAAAAGCCACCCTTGCCACAGCGGCAGCACTTTTGCTCCATTTCTTTGGTACATTGTGTATAAATGCTGCACCCAGGAACATACCCACATACCCGCCATCTGGGTGGACAGGTGGCATGATGCCGGCTTGGGGTTGGAGTTAGGGCATGCAGCTGCCATGCTCCCACTCAACCCTGACTCTGGCTCTTTTAGCTGGTCTGTACAGGCCTTTAGTTTAAATCTGGAGACATTGCCAAGACCCCCTGTCCTCCACTGTTCTGCTTAAGTCCTGCAATACCATACCTAGGACCTCCTTAATAGAGTCCATCCATCTAGCATGTGGCCTTCCCCTCTTCCTACTTCCCTCCACCTTTCCCAGCATTATTGTCTTTCCCAATGAGTCCTTCTTTCTCACGATGTGTCCAAAATATGACAGCCTCAGTTTGGTCATCTTGGTTTCCAGGGGGGCTCTCAATGGTGCAGGGTTGAAGTGTGGAAAAACACCATCATATTCAAATTTTGAATGTCCTTTCCTTGAGCTAAAGAAAAATCTAAAATTTCAAACTGTACTTTTAATATATATATATATATATATATAATTGGTTTATGAGACATGAAATAGCAGGTGATGATACATATTTTGAAAAGGTCTCTGTATTATTCCCTCCTGGTCATTTCAGTTCTGTATTGCAATTTATAATGGAATTGTATAAAAAGTTTCAAAACAGTTCTGGTAATACAACACATGATTCAAATTAAAAATATCATATCCTTAGAAAATTTGGTAGTTGGTTTTCGAGTTCCGGTGGAAGCACCCAAAATGTCTGCCAGAATGCAAGTAATAATGGCTGAATCATAGTATTTGTTTGTAAATGTGCATCCATATGCTTGAAATAGTAGAAAAATTTTGAAACTTTCAATATCTCAGTCATTAATGAAAATAGAGACTGCCGTCAAGAAATCTGAAGAAGACTAAGACCTGGATAGTATACTTAAGAGTAAAGCTGTAGAATTGAATAGCAAAGTCAGAATCATACATGTCATAGTATTTCCAGATTCTATGTATGGTTGTGAAAGCTGGACAAGACATAAAAGAAACTGACAAGACAAGAATAAACCCATCTGAAAAGTGATGGTAGAAGAGAGTCTTGTGGGTACTATGGACTGTCAAAATGATAAGGGAATGGTTTCTGCAGCAAATAAAGCTTGAACTCTCACTGGATGCCAAAATGACTAAGATAAGGCTGTTGCACTTTGAGCCTATCATGAGATGACATGACTCATAGAATAGAATCATAGAGTTGGAAGAGATCACAAGGGCCATCCAGTCCAACCCTCTGCCATGCAGGAACTCCCAATCAAAGCATCCCTGACAGATGGCCATTCAGCCTCTGCTTAAAGACCTCTAAAGAAGGAGACTCCACCACCCTCCAAGGGAGTGTGTTCCACTGACTCATTAGAAAATATGATGGTACTTGGTAAAGTTGAAGGCAGTAGGAAAAGGAAATGGCTGCATTGCAGGTACACTGATTCAATAATGGAAGCTATGGCTTGAGTTCACAAGAACCGAGGAGGGGTGGTGACAACCATGGATCTCATAAGTCTTTCATTCATAAGATCACCACAAATCAATGCCATTGTGACAGCAAATAGTAAATCAGGAATTTAGCAACTATAATTATATGCCAGCGATTAAAATCATGCAGATATTATTGGACAGTAAGTCCCAGCACCTCAACTTAAGGTAGCGAGTTTTGTAGAATGTTAGGAGAGTCCAACAATATCTGAAGAGCTGCATAATTCACACACCTAGTTAATATAAATCAGACTACTTCATAGAGGGGTATAACCTTTTTAAGAGAAACAGGCAGGAAAGGAGGAGGAATAGCATTATATGTCAGGGATATTTACACCAGTGAAGAGATGCAGGAAGTCAATACTGGAAGCCAGGTGGAGAGCATCTGGATAAAAATTAAAGGAGAGGGAAATAACAGGGATGTTACTGTGGGAGTCTACTACAGACCCCCGACTCAGGCAGAGGAATTGGATGATGCCTTTCTAGAACAGATAATCACATACTCAGAAAGGAGAGATGTAGTAGTGATGGGTGACTTCAACTATCCTGATATTTGCTGGAAGTCAAACTCAGCCAAATCCTCAAAGTCTAGCAAATTCCTCACTTGCCTGGAAGACAATTTCATTGTCCAAAAGGTGGAAGAGGCAACAAGGGGATCAGCCATTTTAGATCTGATCTTAACCAACAGGGAAGACCTAGTTGATGGGGTGCAAGTGGTTGGATCCTTAGGTGGAAGTGACCATGTTCTCCTGGAGTTTGTAATACAGTGGAAGGGAGAAGCTAGGCATAGTCAGACACGCACTCTAGACTTTAGGAGAGCTAATTTCAATAAACTTAGAGAAATACTGGGAGTGATCCCATGGTCAGGAATACTAAAAGAAAAGGGAGTTCAAGACGGATGGGAGTTTCTCAAAAGGGAGATATTGAAGGCACAATTTCAAACAGTTCCAATGAGGAAGAAAAATGGAAGATGTCTCAAGAAGCCAGGATGGATGACTAAGGAACTTTCAACTGAGCTAAGTTTTAAACGGAACATGTATAAGAAATGGAAAAATGGAGAAATCACGAAAGAGGAATTCAAACAAATAGCCAGCACATGTAGGGGTAAAGTCAGAAAAGCTAAAGCGCAGAATGAACTCAGGCTTGCTAGAGAGGTTAAGAAAAATAAAAAGGGCTTTTTTGGATATGTCCGCAGCAAAAGGAAGAAGGAAACAGTGGGGCCACTGCGTGCAGAAGATGGCAAAATGCTAACAGGGGACAGAGAAAAGTTAGAATTACTCAACACCTTCTTTGCTTCAGTCTTCTCAGAAAAGGCAAAGGGTGCTCAACCTAAGGATAATGGAACAGGAGACAGAATAGAGGAAATTCAGCACAGAATAAGTAAAGAGGTAGTACAGGAATACCTGGTTAACCTAAATGAATATAAATCTCCAGGACCAGATGAACTACATCCTAGAGTATTAAAAGAACTGGCAAATGTAATATCAGAGCCATTGGCAATAATCTTTGAGAACTCTTGGAGAACAGGAGAAGTCCCAGCAGACTGGAGGAGGGCAAACGTTGTCCCCATCTTCAAAAAGGGAAAAAAAGAGGATCCCAACAATTATCGTCCAGTTAGTCTGACATCAATTCCAGGAAAGGTTCTAGAGCAGATCATTAAGCAGAGAGTCTGTGAACACTTAGAGGCCAATGCCATAATCACAAAAAGCCAACATGGGTTTCAGAGAAACAAGTCATGCCAAACGAACCTGATCTCTTTTTTTGATAAAATTACCAGCTTGGTAGATGAAGGGAATGCTGTGGATATAGTATACCTCGATTTCAGTAAGGCCTTTGACAAGGTTCCCCATGACATTCTTGCAAACAAGCTTGAAAAATGTGGGATAGACAAGTTAACTGTTACATGGATTTGTAATTGGTTGACTGGCCGAACTCAAAGGGTGCTCAACAATGGCTCCTTTTCATCCTGGAGAGAAGTGACCAGTGGGGTGCCACAGGGTTCTGTCCTGGGCCCAGTGCTATTCAACATCTTTATTAATGATTTGGATGACAGAATTGGGGGCATGCTTTTCAAATTTGCAGATGACACTAAACTGGGAGGAGTAGCTAATACCCCAGAGGACAGGATCAAAATTCAAAATGACCTGAATAGACTAGAAAGCTGGGCCAGTGCTAACAAAATGAAATTCAATGCGGAGAAATGTAAGGTTCTGCACTTAGGGCGGAAAAATGAAATGCACAGATATAGGATGGGGGACACCTGGCTGAATGAGACCACATGTGAAAGGGATCTAGGAGTCCAAGTAGACCATAAGCTGACCATGAGTCAACAGTGTGACGCGGCAGCTAAAAAAGCCAATGCAATTTTAGGCTGCATCAATAGAAGTATAGTTTCTAGATCAAGGGAAGTTATAGTGCCACTCTATTCTGCTTTGGTCAGGCCCCACCTGGAATACTGTGTCCAGTTCTGGGCACCACATTTCAAAAAAGATGTGGAGAAACTGGAGCATGTCCAAAGGAGGGCAACTAAGATGGTGAAGGGTCTGGAAACCTTGCCCTATGAAGAACGCCTTAGGGAGCTGGGGATGTTTAGCCTGGAGAAGAGAAGGTTAAGAGGTGATATGATAGCCCTGTTTAAATATTTGAAGGGATGTCATATTGAGGAGGGAGCAAGCTTGTTTTCTGCTGCTGCAGAGACTAGAACGCGGAACAATGGATGCAAACTGCAGGAAAAGAGATTCCACCTCAACATTAGGAGGAACTTCCTGACAGTAAGGGCTGTTCGACAGTGGAACACACTCCCTCGGAGTGTAGTGGAGTCTCCTTCCTTAGGGGTCTTTAAGCAGAGGCTGGATGGCCATCTGTCAGGGATGCTTTGACTTGGAGTTCCTGCATGGCAGGGGGTTGGACTGGATGGCCCTTGTGGTCTCTTCCAACTCTATGATTCTATGATTCTATGATTCTATGATTCTATCCTTTGTTTTATGGTGCATTTCCTCCTTTTTATTTGCAAATGCCCACCCAACTGGAGAAATAAGTATGCATTTTAAAATTTTGTTTTACATTTACATATTTCATCAGGAATATTTAACTAAGAATGTAGGGACATAAGCAAACAGATTGTGCTTAATGGGACTTCACTTTGTATGGCATGAATATGTTGGTGTGTTAAAACAATATTCACACATGTCGTTTTAAGCATAAAATCAGTCTACATCCAGTCCAGTATTAATTTTGCATGTATTTAGCCTCAAGATTATTCTATCCACTTTTCTCTTCCATGTGTTGTAATATGTTGATGCAGAACACACACATTCCTGCACATAGTTTTGTGGGCAACTTTCCCTCACATATACATTTTATATGCACCTTTCCTTAATATAGCCTTTTGGTATGCAACTTTTTCTAATGTACACATTTTTGTATACTATTTTTCAACTGAGAACTGCATCACATAATATGAAGGATCACTGAGTCTGCAGTCATTTTGAAAATACACACTAGCATGATTAATTTAAAATGTGGAATACTCTCACCCCATTGGTCTGATTCCTTGTAGTTTGCACCTGATCCTCAACAAAGAATGTCTCATGATATTTCAAGTAATAGTACCAATAAATGGATTGGAATGGTTCTTCTTAGCCAAAGTAAATGCTTATAATGCTATCCACTTTTTTGGAAATATGTGGTACTACTGATACTTGAGGATGGGTATCAGTCTATGATCTAAGTGTGCACTAAGGAAGCTCCACTTTTAGTACATTGCAAAAGAATGAAATGCTCTAACCAGTGGTGTTTTTTGAATCTGGAGTACTGTATGTAATCATGTATAAGTCTAGAAATTTTAGTCAGAAAATTGAACCCAAAAAATACTGTACTTTAACTCTTATTAAAAAGGACCCATGCCCTGGGGAAAAGCAAGAGCATAACAACAACAACAACAACAACAACAACAACAACATTTATACCCCTCTCTTCAGCCCTAAAGGCTATCAGAGCGGCTTACAATTATTATTTTTAATTAGACGGTTCCCTGCCCTCAGGCTTACAATCTAAAAAAGACATGACACAAAAGGAGAAGGGAAAGTTGGTAGGGAAGGTGATCAGGTCCAGCAGTTCATCTCTCCCTCTGACTCCTGGGCCAAGGCAGATGGCATGGAGGGAGAGCTCAGCTTCTTAATCTATGAGAGGCCCAATGGAGTTTGGTCTGTCCGTTAACTCCCTCCTAGGCCAAATGGTGTTGTCATGGAGGGAGGGCTATTCTACTTGAGGCCCGGTCAGATGGTGTTTGCGAGGCCTGTCCTGTAAGCATTGACACCCCCCCCCCCACCTGCCATTCTTTCCTTCACCCAGCCTTTAGAATGAGCACAAACAGTTGTGCCTACTGGAATTTTGTAGGTTGTTTGGCATTGTTTTCCTTGCTTCATGCTTTAGATCCTTTGTCACATGCCCCTAAGCTTTACCCTTGGCATCCATGGTCATATCAAAATCCATAATTTTGGCCCTAAGGCCTACTCTCGACTCATACATGAGGTTGACTTATAGTTTAGTATATACAGTATATGTTTGGTATTTATATTTCTGAGGAGATGGAGAATGTTGAAGAATTATACCTGCTCCATGTTCTCCCTATGTATTGAGCTCTCTCTCTCTCTCTCTCTCTCTCTCTCTCTCTCTCTGGAGCTTTGCTTTCATGTGTGGAGCATATTCTCCTTGCAGCAATAGCTGAGTGAAATCAGGGTTCTTAGGGTGGGATGTGAAATGTTGTGACTGTAGCTAGAATCCAACAGTTATGGTATCTACAATAGTTCTTACAAAAGCCCACAGCTATTCATGATAGAATTTTCATTTATGATACTTTTAAAAATTAATATAACCACTCTATGAACAAACAAAACACTCAATTTATCTCCTGTGATCCCTGGTACCACTGGCTCGGTCTGCATTAGGTAATGCTAGAACTAGGCTAATGAGAGATGAGTGTAAGTTCACTCTTCTTGTGCAATGTTGTGTAATGTTCTATTCTGCTGGCAGAGTGAAATTTGGTAGTGATCCAATCTTTACTTAACTGATTAGGTTTGCATTACAGGATTGATTTCCAAAATGTTGGATAAACAGTTAAAGTTTTTCTCCATGCACATTTGCTTGGAGTTACAATAAAAGAGGAACATCTCATGAGATCTTAACAAAAAAACCCCAGAGCGATCCCAAGTGGCCTTTGCTGTTGAATCATACAGTGACATTGCTAGAATGACAAAAGAGGCATCTGGTTGAATATGCAAGGACGAATCTTTATCGGCTTGCTAATAACTTGAATCACAAAATCAATTTCTGTCTACATAAAAGAATGATAATTCTTTTGCATTAACTACCATGGAACATCTTCATGCAACTGCTGACAAATTGGTAGTCATTTTCTTTTCTGCAGTGTAATTGTTGATTTTACTACATTGCTTCATATCTCTGATAAGGAAGCATGTAAAATCTAGAATCCTTTTACTCCAATCTTAAAATATCCAATCATAAGATCAGATAATTTTAAAGAATGATTTAAACCTTTTGAATGTCATATGCATTATTATTAATTAAGGCCTGTGATGCTTAATCTAAAATGTTAAAGTGATCAAATACACATTCAGTTCTCTAGATAACTGCACTGTTTTCACTTAAAGCAATAATAGAGACCAAGATTGCCAGTTAAAGGTTAATGAGAATTAGGTCTAGGAGAGTAAAAATGAAATTAAGATAAAATTCTATAGGTAAGAAATGCATTATGGATGTGACTAACTTAAATTGTAAAAGTAAAAGTAAATTGTATGGAAAAAAGAAACCTAAAATGTATCTGAAATTGTTATTCAGCTCAATAAAAGAAGTTTGCATCTTCAAACTAAGACTGAAGGATAGCCATTAGCAATGCTAGTTAGGGATTATGGGAGCTGCAGTTCAAGACACTTGGAATATACCAGGTTGGAGAAAACTCTCGGGAAGGAAGGTTCAGGCTGGCCAATGATTTGTTATCTACCACAATTGTTACTGTGGAAATTGCAGCCAGCATTGTAATTATTCACTTCATTCTATTTCTACATTCAGTTCAATGCCTATACATTTAACAATTAATATCCAATATTCAGTATCTATACCTTTACATTGGTTCTAACAATGGAGTTTATCATATGACAGAATTTGGGGGTATAATCCAATGGCAATCTGAACACAATCATAGGGTTTCATGTTTATTGCGTATGAGTGTATCTCACGCAATTTCGGGCAAAAGGGAAGTCATTCTGAACGCAGTCATAGGTTTTACATTAATGCATATAAGAGTATCTCACACAATTTCAGGCAATGGGGGGTCATTTTTGGGAAATGGGAAGTCATTCTGAATGCATTCTGAATGCAATTATATTTCACGTAAATTCACTAAACTAGCAAATTTGCGTGAATTCAAAATTGGGAGAAATTCCTCCTGTGTGATAAACTCCAATTAAAAATAAAATATCATAAAACCACGTCCACCAGTCCTAATAATTGAATACCAGCCAGGCAGGGGTTAAAGGTTTTACGGATCTTACTAAAGTATGCAATTTATGCATTGATGGACTTTTATAATAAGAAAAGATTTTCCTTATAAATACATGTTTTTTAAATATTTGACAAGAACTCTCACAAAAATTCAAGAGCAAGTGCATAGAAGTACATAAAAAGGATAGATTTCCCCTTCAATCTATTACAGTGGTCCCCCGGGTTACGAAATTAATTCGTTCCGGCACCTTTTTCGTAAGCCGAAAATTTCGTAACCCGGGGACTATTTCCCATAGGAAATAGGTAATCCGTTCCGAGGCCTGGCCGAAGCCTGGCCTGGCGGGGGCCTCCTGGTTGAGGAAAGGAAGGTCCGATCTGGCAGATCGGGCCTTCTTTTTGTCAGCCGCGGGGGCCTCCTGGCTGGGGAAGGGAAGGTCCGATCCGGCGGATCGGGCCTTCCTTTCGTCAGCCACGGAGGTTCCCTTCCCCAGCCAGGCTGGGCCTCCGTGGCTGAGACGAAAGGAAGGCCCGATCCGCCGGATCGGGCCTTCCTTTCGGTAGTCCGTCCCTTGTCCTCCGAAGCCTGGCCTCGGAGGAAAAGGGATGGGAGTCCGTCCCTTGTCCTCCGAAGCCTGGCCTCGGAGGAAAAGGGGTGGGAGTCCGTCCCTTGTCCCCCGAAGCCTGGCCTCGGAGGAAAAGGGGTGGGAGTCCGTCCCTTGTCCCCCGAAGCCTGGCCTCGGAGGAAAATGGGTGGGAGTCCATCCCTTGTCCCCCGAAGCCTGGCCTCGGAGGAAAAGGGGTGGGAGTCCGTCCCTTGTCCCCCGAAGCCTGGCCTCGGAGGAAAAGGGGTGGGAGTCCGTCCCTTGTCCCCCGAAGCCTGGCCTCGGAGGAAAAGGGGTGGGAGTCCGTCCCTTGTCCCCCGAAGCCTGGCCTCGGAGGAAAAGGGGTGGGAGTCCGTCCCTTGTCCCCCGAAGCCTGGCCTCGGAGGAAAAGGGGTTGGGAGTCCGTCCCTTGTCCCCCGAAGCCTGGCCTCGGAGGAAAAGGGGTGGGAGTCTGTCCCTTTTCATCCGAAGCCTGGCCTCGGAGGAAAAGGGACGTCCCTTTTTTTCAGATCCCGGGGGATCCTTTGGATCCCGGGGGATAATTTTTGGTCCCGCCGGTTTCGGATCCCGGGGTTTTCTTAACCCGGGGGATTTGTATCCCGGGGGACCACTGTACTTGTCTGGAACAGGTCAAAGGAAACTTTCATTGGGAAATCTCTTGAGGAATAATCATGAATTACAACTAGTGTTGCCAGGTCTCAGGGTGCAAGCTGAAATCTCAGGCGATTGCTTGGCTTTGCTGGGTATCCATGTGTAGAAACAAATCTTAAGATCAGCAGCACTGCTTGACGGAAAAATTAATTTTTGTGTATGAGAAATGGCACTTAAGCCTGGGTGCCCAACCATTCCCAGATGTTGGTAGGAATCTCTAACTCAGTAGGAAGGTGTTTATATGTATGTTATACATAGTAAACACATCAAAAAGCAAGGCATGAGGGAAAAACACGGAAGAAGATAGAAGATGCATTCACTTGGGCCTATCATGCCATTTGGAGCAAGGCAGAGGGGTCACCAACATGTGAGCCTTCCCATTGTCCAAGTGCTAGGAGTGATGGTGTAGAGCATGGAAATTAAACCCTTTCCAGCAGCAGTGTAGAGCATGGGAAAACCTTGGCATGGTTGGTGAAGTCTCAGCTAGGCCAAGTAGAGATGAGGATGGCAGACATTCTTCTCTTTGCAAGAACAATGCCTTACTGAGTGGTGGAAGAGGGAACAGCAAAGATGCAGAGGCAGGGAAGATCACCTTGTTTCATAGAATTACAGTGGATACAGAAGAACTCTACCCCCAAGGTGAAGCACTCCCACTAGCATGGCTGGCAACAGCTTTGGTAGGCCAAGTGAAAAAAGTGACAGAAGTGAGGAGGAAGGGGACAATTTATCTATTAACAAATTCAGTACGTTCCCAAGCAGAGGAAGTAAAAGCAGTGAAGATGAGAAGGAGGATAACAATTCAGACCATATCAGCATGGTGGTGGTAGTGCATAGCAGTAACCTCCTCTTGTGGGGTGTGAGGAAAGCTGGGAGCAGCCTATTCCTTGTAGCACTGCTGCAGCAACCACTGCTGTCCCCCTTGGCACAGTGCTAGTCCCTCAGTGGTTCTCCCCCATCCCACATGGAACTAGCAGCCCTGAGCTAAAGGGGATCACATTGGTCATGGCATTGGTTGCCTTGCCAGCAGTGTCTTGCTTTGGACACCAGAAGAAGGAGAGGGGAGAGGTGGTAGTGCAGCATCCCCCATCACCTGTCTCTGCTGTGTGCTGGCAACAGCATGTTGCTAAGGACCAAATTGCTGCCATTCTCCCCATCTTTTCTATTTCTTCCACCCAGCAAAGCAATTTCCACCCTCCTCCTCCTCCCTTCACTAAGCCTAGCCTGTCTATGGCAAGTTGGCCTCAGGAGAAACTGCCTCAGTTGGTGGTATCGTAGATGTTTTGCCTGTAACTACACTTGGCTTTGTTTTGTGTTGTATTGTTAAAAAAACATTAAAAACATAAAGCTTGGAATTAGCAGGGATAAATAGGACATTTTAAAAACCAAATTATAAACAGGAAGTTAGATAAGTATGGGTATGCAGATAATGCGCTCCTTTACTGCCTGCAACCAGGGCATACCACTCAAGCACCCACTTTTGGTATACCATTGTGAAGAAACCTAACAGATAAGCCAAGGTAAAGGTTTTACTAAGGAAGATTAGGTCTCACCCAAACTTCCCCTCCTCTGTATTAAGACGTTCAAGATAGTTGCTGGAAAACCCACATAAATATGTATCTGTTGCAGTTAAACCAAACCTAAATCACTTCTTCTTGGAGTTCCTTATTGTTCTGTACTAACACTCAACATGAATTTATTTCAGATAAATTGTTTGCTCTCTTATGTTAGATGGATTCTCCCTTATTAATAGATATGTACAACAGAAGAAATGCTCTGTGCTTCTGACCTTATCTGACATGTATGGATATTTCATTCATTTCATTACACCATCAATATCTGTAGCAGCAGAGAAGACAGAGGGAAGAAGCAGTGACAAAACATATCATATAGGCATTGTAATTGTCTTGTTGCCAACAATGGATGACACTGTTATTCCATTGAAGTCAATAGAAAATTTTTCCATTGTTGACACTGGATGAGAGACATAAACGATTATGTCAATTCAGAGTAGAAAACTGGATAAGGATAATGGGGAAAAATACAGATACATAAGAATGAATAGCTTTTGAGAAGTGGAAGATCATTCCTTTGAAACAAAATTATGGAAAACTTGTTCCATACAAGTTTTAAAAAGTTACAGAGAGTTCATACTAAATTAATGATCTCATGTTCAATCTAATTAATAGATTCAGGTGGCCATTTGCAAAGGAATCACATACACACCTTCTGCAGTGTGCATATGTAGGCATTGGCCACCACCCCTCCATGACAGAGGAGTTTGAGTAGGGATGGGCTGTTTGCTGCCCTTCTCTGGGATGAAGCAGAGACATTAATAAAATCATGTCATGGCACCAGTGCTATGGCACAAGACCTTGGGGAGTGGTTTGCCAACCACCCTCATTGTGAAGAAGAAATCAACCCATCCACCCACCACTGGTATAGTTTGAAGTTTTCTTTGTTTCTAGGGGCTGGGTAGAATTTTTCCCCCTTTCCATGAGTTTTTCACCTAACCTGTACTGTTTCAAGTATATCAGAAATTGGCTCGGGTAGCGTCTTGATAATACCTAATTTGGCTTAAAAGTTTGAATTTTAATTGGCTTGTATAATTACCTAACTGTGACATAAATATTTGGATTGTATTTCGGTGAGCACCTTGGACACTGGTTGGGTGGAAGGGACATTTCTGGAACCACCTCTTTAGACATTGCAAACGGGGGGGAGGGGGGAGGGGGGGGAGGGGGGAGAAATTGCCTTAGAACTGGCTTGAAAGATAAACCCCATCATCCTCGCAGATTGGGAAAAGAGGCTTTCTGGTTAAACTTCCTGATGTGGGCCAGCCAGCGAATAACCCAGCTTTTGGGTTGTCATTGAAGGCTCAGGTGTTATCGTCCAGATAAGCTGCAGAGGCGGTCTGGGGAAAGACACCAGATACAGCTTCTTCCACACTTGCTTATTGTTAGAAATTAGTTGCAGTTCCATTAAGAATTTAATAAATAGGTCAATAAATGGCCCTGATTTATCCCTGCTTGGTGTTTGGTCTCATTTTTCTGGGATTATTATTATTAACTTTTATTTATATAGCACTGTAAATTTATACAGCGCTGTATATACAATCTTTTAAATTAGACGGTTCCCTGCCCTCAGGCTTACAATCAAAAAGACACAACACAAAAAGACAAGGGAATGGTGGTGGGGAAGGGGAATTAGGTCCAGCAGTTTTTCTCTCCCTTTGAGGCCTGGACCAAGGCAGATGGACTGGAGGGAGGGCACGGGTTCTTAATACATAGTTAAAATGAGGCATCCTGGGCAATCAAGGGCACACATCTGGGAACACTTCCCTAAACAATAGTCTTTAACTCAATTTTGAAACTAGAGAAGTGATGAGGTGCGCATGTGAGGGAAGAAGATTCCAGGACTGAGGGACAGCAAGTGAGAAGGGATGAATCCGGGACGGGGCAGTGGAAGTCCTAGGCTGGGACAGGAGACCTTGACAACCAGAAAGGAGGGTACGAGTAGGAGTGTATGGAGAAAGAAGTTCAGATAAATAAGGCGGGGCCAGTCCATGGAGGGCTTTGAAAGTCAACAAGAAAAGCTTGTACTGGACGCGGAAGGGGAAGGAAAGCCAATGAAGGGAGGATAAAAGAGGAGAAACATGGTCAAACCGGTGAGTGGATGTGATAATACGTGCAGCTGAGTTCTGGATAGCGATTAAAGGATGGAGGTGAGAGAGAGGAAGCCCTGTCAGAAGAAGGTTACAATAATCTAGTCGTGAAACCACTAGGGCATGGACCAGAGTCTTGGCAGTAGATGCTGAGAGGAATGGATGGATTTTAGCAATGTTGTAAAGAGAGAATCTACAGGCCTTGGTGGTGGCCTGGATCTGGGTTGGGTAGCAATTGATCAGTGGCTGATTTAGATAATCTGCAAATGGCCAAAATACTCACAGGTTTTTTGCATCTTTTATGAATCCCTGATTGTATATATCAAGTTGTGTACAAGAACAGTTCTTCTTCCTAAATGTGGTATATCTATGGGGAGAAACAGATGGGCAGGAAAAAAGTGGCTAGAAGCTGCCTTTTCTGAAGCCACACTGAAACCCCACCAACCGCACCACCGGCTCCCAAGACAGATGGAGTGTTCATGTCATGACCACATGACATGGCTTCAAGCCAGGAAGAAACAGAAAAAAGCTGTTTCTCTTTGAAACGGCTTTTCTCTGCATAAGGCACCTAGAGGGAAGTTTCCTGCTGGTTTCAAGGCATGTGTCATCTAAATGCCACACCTTCAACAAAGCATGAAAGCACCTCTTTTTGCCTGTCTGTTTAGCCCCTATGTTAAATAAAATGTGACATATGTAGGTTAAATAAATAAATAAATAATGATTTCCTGAGATGTTTGGAAAATGACCTATCACTCTTTACTCACTCTGGATTTCAGAGAAGTGGAATGAAAAAGTGGAATAGGAAAGTCCTATTTCTTCTTCTTCATGGCATTTTTCTTCAGGATACCAAAGTTCAGAAACTTAGGCTCAGCAGTAAAAGCTCTAAGACTCTTATTAAGAAAAACTTATAGATCCAGTCCAGTAACTTTCATTGTCAAAACTGACCTGCAAACATTACAACCACATAATTAAATTGCACATAATTCAAATGTCAGGTGGGCTTAATTCTAATTCGTTAAAATTAATAAGCATATTTCTCCTGCTTTTCTCATACCATCCCTGGTCTTTGTTATTACAGCCACTCTTTTTCAAATGACCATGGACATGTTTGCCTCCTTTCCTGGCTTATCTCACCACCAGAACTGAGCTCACAAGTACTAAAGCTCAGTTCTCCAATATTCCTGAAAAATGCTGTACTACATATCCCATTACTACATTATGGTAGAGCAAAAACATATGCAACTCCTGGCAAGTACATATCTAGGAGCTAGGTTAGCTGGGCCCACTAGACTCTGACCTATATGATGATATATTGATAATTTACCTTTTAAAAGATCTGGTAAGTGTAAATGCAAGGACAGGACATTTTTCTCTAAGTTCCAACTTACTTGCATCTATCTATCTATCTATCTATCTATCTATCTATCTATCATCTATTTATCTATCTGTATAATGATTCTTTAACTAACCATTATAGGATTTCAGGGATTTCACATGAAATCTGTGAAATCCTTCTTTATGGGAAATCTCTAGAATGTAGAATCCCAAAGCATCCTGGCATAAAGAGTATAAATAAGGAGGTGATAGAAAGTAATGGAAGCCACTAAAATGGATTTGGCAGGTCTCTAATGGCCATTTAACTATTCCTTCCAGCTTCTTCTCCGAAAGGAATAGACTAGGGAAAAGTAAAATTATCCCTATGTCTAAACACAGAGGAAGGCTGCAATCCATTTCCCTATGAAAATAAAAGCAACACTTCCATGGGAGTTAATGAGGCTGGTTTATACTTTGGAACACTACTGTGTGAACCAATGATACATTTATTTGAGACAATGATTCTTTTATAAAAACACTCAGCCCCCAAAGGTCTTAAAATTATACAAGAATGCCAGTCTTGTCTGTTGTCAATCCACACATGACCCAGTCTGTGTTGTATGCAGATGTTTAGTTTTCAAGCAACCTCCTTAATCCTGCCAAAACTAGACACCTTGCATTTCCATTCCCAGGCCAGATTCCACTGAATACAGTGTGGTTGCTTCTAAATAGACATGTATAGGATTTTTGTATTGGTCAAATACACTTAAAGGAATAACATGTTGTTGGCTTTGGCTTTTCTAGAAATGTAAGCCACTGAACACTATCAAATTATGACACAGATTTTTAAAACTATTTATCTTTTAGCTACAATAGTAAACATATAATGTAAGCAGGATAACTTGTTTGAGACAACCTCCTAGGATTTAATCTACCTTAAATAGGTAGAATATAGGATTTTATCACAGGACAAATGGCTTAATTAAAGCATTAGTTATTTGTGAAGATTTGTTCACTATCTACTATGATCAATACCAACAAAAAAGATATGCTGCTATGTGTGAAAAACATAAAGTGGAATATTTTGCTGACTTTCTTCCCACAAACTTGGAAACACACACACACAGAGTTGAGATAGAGAGGGAGGGGGGAGAGAGAGAGAGCGCATGCTCTGACTGTAACAGTACAGAACCCTACATATTTATTTTGTTTAGTAGTTTGAGACCCTCATCAATATGTTTATTGCCATTTTCAAGAACTACAGCAGATGTATGAGAAATCATTTCTTTATCAAAGTCATATCAATATTTTGATCCTTAAGTATATTTAATCATTAGCAATGGTTACAGCACAGAAGAAGAAGAAATCTCTATAAATAGAAAAACACAAGGGAGGATATTTGTGTTTGTATATTGCATACTAAAACAAGATATTTAAGTATTAGTGTGACAAACACTACTAGGCAGCAGTAGTAGTGGAGGGTAACACTAGAGGAAGATCTTTCCGCAAAAACAGCAGTGAAAGCACAGATACTGCATGTTAGTACTGCGTGGAGGGAGGCAATGGTGAACCCCTTTGGAAGAACCTTTCACCAAGAAAACCCTATGATAAGACGATGAAATGAAACAAAAGGTGGGAACAGGACACAAACAGAGAACTAAAGGGGCTGAACAGAGGGCAGTTACAAATAAAGTTATGTCAAGGGCACAACAGAACACAACAAGATGGTAAGTCAAGCAGCAGACATGTTCAAAAATGAAAAGAACATGAGATGCATACATGCTACATAGATTACAGGAACATGGAATATGACAAAGATGAGACTAGACACAGTGAGAAAAGGAAATAGGATATATAAGCATAACAAAGCTAACATGGATAGGAATGGGACATTTTGAGTCAGATAGGCCCGAAACAGATGGGCAGGAAGAGGCACCCTCATGCCGTGATTAGGGCTAGGGAGTGCACAGCATTTGCATGCTCCCGAACCCTAACACGTAATGGCACCTGCGTCATTACGTAACGCCGTTTAGATGGCGTACATAATGACATCACCGCTACTGCGCAGCTTCTAGACAGAGCTGCACAGTTGCGGGGGAGCAAAGGTGACCAATGGCATCTTTTCCATTTATTGAGCTACAACTGTGGCACTAAAAAGGAGCAGGGTTTTCCCACTCCTTTATTGCTGTGCAGCTAGACACTGTGGTGAAGTTCTACAGCAAAAAAGGGAGGCTACAGACCACCCTTTTTGAGTGGTCTGTAAAGCCCCATAATTACACATTATTCTACTCAGGAAATGAAAGAAAAAACATGAAGAAAAATGATGGCATTGATAGTGAGGAGAGATGTAGCAAAATCAGTTAAAGGATATAACACAAAGTTGGATTCTATCATGTCCATAAGACTTCAAGGAAAACCAGTAAAACATAGAAGTAGAAGAAGAAGAAATTGAGATATTCTATGATGGAATCCACTCCTCTCCTTTGTCCAGGAAGGGGGGGGGAGGTTGGTTAAACCACCTTCAAGCCCTGGAATCTTGTCCCCTTTCCTGGGGATTTAGATATTTTGTATCCAAAAAAAATGAGTTTCTGGATATTTTTGCTGCCTTTTGGTGGGCATGTTGAAGGAGCTCCTCACACCACATCTGTACACCTCGTGTTATTACCAGAAGTCCAATCAAAGATTTTCTTGCAGACTTTTAAGAAATATAGAAGTGGACCAAAATGCAATTAAGGTCTGAACAATGAGAAAGTAAGCAGAATTAAAACTCAAAAATTAACTCTTTTGTGCAGGACCTGGCCTGCTATATGCTTCATAATTTTATGTTCAATAATGCTTTCCATAATATCTGGGACAGATGTTAAGAACATTGAGCTAACTGACCCATAATGCTCCTTTACACCACCCTTTAAAGAATTGCCATTACATTGGGCATCCATCAGGGATAATTTGTGCATATATCACCATGGAGATGGTGACTCCACTGTGGATTTTACTGCTGCTTCCTTCACATCTGCTTTGAGTTGAGCAGAAGTCCTCCTACTTCTTGACTCTAGTTTACAACTGAGAGAGGTTCTTTTAAGCTTGGAGGAGTTGCTGAAGGAGTGCTGGTTAAACCCAGAGTGGGTTTGCCATGCTTATTACAGACCCTTTGTCTACCCCTATATGGGGGGAACTCTTAAAAACTTATTGTATATATTCAACATATGTAATCCATAAATATACAGTCACCTGTGCCCCTCACATATTTGTGGGGAGGGGGAATGGAGGGGGACTAAATGAGGAGTGTGCCCATGCCGCATGCCCACATGCGTTCATGAGAACGCACAACAATTCAAGCCAATGGAGCTTGAATAGCAGCAAGTTTCTGTTTTTGCTGGGTGTCTGGAACAGATCCCCTGCAAAAATGGAGGGCTGATGATATAAAATGAAGGCAAATACACATGAAGTACAAAATTGGAATGAGAGCACTCTGTTCAGGAGAGAACACTGCAATTTCTACCTTCTCCTACTTCTTTCATTCCCTTTGTTGCATTCTGAAATGCCCTTTCTAGTTTAAAAGTTCATGTGTGACTGAGTGCAATGTGTAGTTGGGCCCTTGATTCACACAAGAGGTGAAATCTCAGTGGGGGATTTTCATTCTCTGAAGCACAGTACACTTGTTCAATGGAATGGCTCTGAGACTTTGATTCAGTGAAGCAATTATGTGCATGGTAATCTTGAAAACACGTTCTTTATATTTAGTCTCTTCAGTGATTCTAAAAACAAACCTGAAAAATAGTATCTGATATTATCCTGTTACAGGTGATGATTGGTAGAGGGCTGAGCATATAGTGGCTAGACTAGTAAGTTTCCGGCTGAGGAGCTTTCCAAATCCACTGCTCTTTGCTGTAATATACAGTATGATCCATGCACACACCCACTCTTTTGCTACCTGTTGTACAGGTGATACTTACACTAACTGCAGATCTGTAAAATAAATGAGGTAAGAAGGTTCTCCTTTCTACCTTGAACATCAGGACAGAACTGACAATTGAGATGTGAAGCATAATGAACCTGGAGGCAAAGAAATACACAGTAACCATCTAAAGTGAAATGTCCAAGAACCAACTGCATTTTTATTTGCCCAGTTGATGCTTTTGTAGACTGAAGAAAAATACACTGTGACTGAATGACTCAGGGAACTGATAATGGGAAACAGACCCTTTCACCCTTAGGTCACTGGTTCAATTAAGTTTCAGGTTGCTAGTGACTGAAATCTGCTACAGCTGATGACTGTTTGATAGTCTTTTGTGAGCTGAGCCATGAACACTCTAGACAAGTAAAGCTCCCAGCCCAGAAGAAAAGAAGGGGGGGGGGAGAGATCCAAGGAACATTTACTCTGGTAATAAAGACAAAGCAGTTCTCACTGTTACGCAGATGGAATCCTTTTTGTCCAAAGACCCTGATGCTCGAAAATAGCCTTGGGAAACCAGGGAACCTATTTCTTTTATCCAAGGAAACACAATGAATTAAAATGTTTAATGAGACAGCAATTGTAATATAGTAAATATATATATATATATATACATTTGGTCATGTTCTAAGCAACCTCTGCACAATTAGTATCCAGCACTTGTAAAATGTGAGAGCCAATATGGTGTAATGGTTTGAGCATTAGATCATGACTCTGGAGACCATGGAAATCTGCTTGGTGACCATGATCAAGACATATTCTTTCAGCCTCAGTGGAAGGCAAACACAAACCTCCTCTAGACAAAATTTGCCTAGAAAATCCCATGAAAGACTTGCATGATGATGATGATGATGATGATTTATGTTCTTTTCCCAGAATTGAAATCCAGAGTAGTTCACAATATTAAAATAGTGTCATGGATAACAACCTGTTAAATATATTCTCCTGTGAAACAATAATCAGCTCTTCCTGAAAGGGTTATTTCATTCTTGTCAAAATCTATTGCTGGACAACAAATGTATTATTATTGTTATGTGGCAAATCATTGTGACCCTGTCCTAGGGCTTTCTTGGCAAGATTTATTCTGTGATTTGACACTGCCTTCTTCTTAGGCTTGGCCAAGGTTAACCAATGGGTTTCTGTGGCTGAATGGATATTTGAACTCTTGTCTGCAGGAGTCCTAGACCAACACTCAAACCACCACATTATTCAGGCTCACATATAACTGTTTCATCTTTGTTTTTCTTTTAACTTTGGTCTCCCAGTGATGGAGTTTCATATTTGTTTCTGCTATGGGGTTATTATAGAACTACATGGAAGGTAGAAATGTGGATTACTGATACACCATTCTAGTACCCTGAACTAGCTGCCTCACCAATTGGAATCCTCACATTTCTGGCAAAACTATATGGGTGTGCCTGTGTATTATTACATGAAATGCAACTAATTCCATTCAGTCTTCTCTATTCCACTTCATGTTGACCATTCAGAGCATATTGTTTGGTAACTTTAATTGACAAAGAGCCAGCCTTGTCTGTTGCCTCTAGCCACCTAGTGAAATAAAAATTGCTGCATTGTCACAATTGCTTGTCAGTCTGGAATAGTGGACACAAAGAACAGTCAAAGACTCCATCCTGACTTTTTAAAAAACTGGCAAACTAGCAAAATGTTCATTTGAAACTGCTGGCAAACTTGTAGCTTAGACTCATTAACAATTGCTACCATCACTACAAAAAAAAAAAAAAAAAAAAAACTGAACCAAATATTGCTACTGCTTCCAGCACCTACTAGCAACTGTGCACAACTGAGTGACATTGCTTCTCTTGAGGCAATAAGAAACCTGAGGTACTTGATACTCACAAAGGTTGGAGTGGGGGAGAATTAAAACATGATTCTCAATTTGGTGTTATTGATTTAATGCAATCAGGATAAATGCAATATGAAACCTTGTTAAAATTCTGTACTCTGAATACATGAATAATTTAAATACAGCAGCAGTTCTGGTAATTTTGACAAGGGAGTTACAGTCCCCATATGTTCCTGAGATCTCCTGAATATTTTAAACAAACATTTAATTACTGCTTGGTGACTCTGAGATTTGTTATTAGAAGGCATGACAAAAGCATAGATAAATCATGCCAACACTGAAATCATTGACAGCAGAATCAAGACTAGCAAAGGCCACTATTCCTTTAAAAGGTAGGACTTTCAAGCATAAGATATACAATACTCCAGAATATATATATATATATAAGAGAGAGAGAGAGAGAGAGAGAGAGAGAGAGAGAGAGAAGACCAGTATAACAGATAGCAGAACTATTCTTCAGGGACAGAAAATTCAGTGAATTCTAGACTGTTGCTAATTTTTTTTTTTAGTTAGGCACAGTAACTGAGAATAAAATATCTACAGAGCTTTGAAACCTCCTTGGTTATAGTACCAAGGCCCTAAAAGTAGTTAGTTGCTATTATAGTTACCTTTTTTTAAAAAAAGAAAAGTGTCATTTTCTTTTCTTGATTACATTCAGTACAAGTAAACAAAAGTTATTTTTTTTGTAAAAAACAAAACAAAAACAAAACAAAACCCACAGTTTTACAAGTCACTAGCTTGTGCTGCAAAGCACATTCAATAATGCAAACCTGACTCAGAGATGTACTTGCTGCAGGAGGTTAGGAAACCATTTGTGGCAGAAGAGTTACCCTTCTGCCTACAGAAACCACTCCAAGATCTGCCAGCAGAGCAATTTTCTGGCAGAACTGCTCTGCAGGCTAAGATCTCTTAGGAAAAGAGCTGGAACTGGGGCAGACACAGGATAGGGCAAGAGAGGAGTGAAGGTTTGTCAGATCAAAACCTCCTCCAGCCCAAGGAATATGACCACAATACTGGCATCATATCAACACAAAAACAAGATTAATCCTAAGTAATTTCCAACAGTTCTGGGTTGGAAAGAATTTTGATTCAATACAGGTTCAGATGATCTAATTTTCAATCAGCTGAGCCTTGGCTATCTTTGTGAATTAGGACTGCATTCTTTGTTGTGGTGCTGCATGCTTCCTATAATAATAAAAGTAGGTAAAATAGTTGCAGTTACATTGCAAAGGGGTGAAGTCACACCCCATTATAGTGGATAAAAAACATAACTTAATCATCCTTAGTTATTGAAAAAAGGAACTAATTAGTAGTACAGTATTGGTAATTATTTACTTCCAATCTCTGACTATATGGTCAGAATACAAGACCTTAATGATTATGAAACATATTCATTAATTCTTTGGCTTCTGGGATTATGGCAGACATGCTTTTAAACATTAAGGATGGCATGAAATGTGCATTAAAATGCTGAGACTACTTCAAAAACTGCATTCCCTGCCCAGTGCCACAAGCTGTGCTTTTCCTGTGCTTCCAGATCACCACAACATCCTTGAATAAAAGCCAGAAGAGATGAGGAAGCAAGATACCATATGCATGGGAGAGGAAATGATCCCTGAAGTAGGGAAAGAGAGGTCAGAGACTGTGGAACTGGGTTACATATTATTCCACGCCCAGCAGTTCCAAGTTAAATCACCCTTTCCTCTGAACACACGCACACACCTTAGGTTCCTGATAAAATGCTTCTGTTTTGTAATTTCCCCTCCATCTTTGTGGGTCCTTTCTTCAGCAACAATAGCCCCCAACCAAGTAATTATATTGGCTATGGTCTCTAGTTAATGATGTTGTTTAGATGCAGGCCTGCATCTTTATAGGTTTTCTAATTAGTTGTGTAATTACTATTTAATTGCTTTCATGTGCTCAGCTTAGGGACCTGTTATTAAGAGAAACTGTCTGGTTTTTTGGGGGGGGGGGGTGAAAAAAAAGAAAGAAAAAAGTATGGGGTTTGTAGCCGGAAACAACTCCATGTACATTGAAACCTACTTACAGTGAACTCAGATATAGTGAAAAATCAATTACTCTTCATTTCTCTTCAACAAGAGTGACATTTATTCAATTTATATGAGCAGAGTAAAGACACGGGATTCTATTCCTCCACTGAAAGACAGTCAGAGCTCCCTGGTTTTATACATCAGTTTTGCGATCTATATGGTACATGATGTGGCTCAACAATTCTTTTTCCACTTTTCAGTATTTATTTATTTATTTTTAGCTTTCCCCATGCATATCTGTAAAACCTCAGTTTAATCTGCATTGACTGCTAAGGACATGAAGGGATAAATGTGGCAGCTCTGTGTTTATATCTGACTCATTTGTACAAAATTTAATTGCAGAAATAGACCCACTTGTGTGAACAGGGAAGTCATCTCACACTCCAGTGGCCAGGGAAGATGTTTCTCCTCCTTGTCAAACCCCAGGCCAATGGTGATTCAACCTACCATACTTTTTTCCTTAATGGTAGGGTCTAAATATATAGAGGCTGCTTAAAATTTTTCACATTTCATTAAGCCAGCTAACACCCTGGACTAGGCATAGTCTCCCACTCCTTGTTTAGGACATCCTTCTCCCAATTTGCTTTCTTCCAAATTTTGAACTACAGCCCCTATTATCCTTAACCAGCAAATATACTGGATGTTACAACAGTTGTAATCCAACCCATCTGGAAGGCACCCAGTTATGGAAAGCTGCCCTAAACAGGTTGAGGGGGGCTCATACTTCCTTGTGAGATCTCAGAGGGGCACATCTCTCACCATGCTTCAATTGGTCCATCAGCTACAGCCTTCTGGATAGGAAAACTTAGCCACAGTAATTCACATACTGATCATTTCTCTATTAGAGAATTGCAGTGCTCTTTATGTGATTCTGCCTTTGAAAATGACTTGAAAATTGCAACTAGTAGAAATGTAGCAGCAAGAATGCTGACTTGGTCCCTGTTTGCTTGGACGAAAAGCTCCATTCCCACAGTGACACTGGTGCTGCCTGACTGCACGATGCATGGCAACATTTGATGAAATACCACAGATCTTCCTTGTTAATTTGACTATACTCCGGAGTTAGCAAAATCTCAAGAAATTGCAGTGTTTTCCTGAAACTTTGGGATTAGCACAGGGTTTTGTGGCATAAACAGATGGATTGTTCCCAAATTATGCCACCCCACTGTTTACATGCCATATGCACCACCCACCTTCCTTGCATGGTGGCCTGTCCCTGTAACTGCTGTCATCACTTTCATAACTCCAGTGGCTCCATGGACAGGTGGACCAGCATGCCACCACTTCTCCTAAGGGTGGGTTCACCCATATGTCCAATAAGAAAAGAGGATAGTGGGACCCCTCAATCACATGGCTGAAATCTCTGTAGCTCCCTGCATGATGGTGGTGATTGTGTGATTTCAAGTCATTTCCAACTTATGGTGACCCTAAGATTAATCTATCATAGGTTTTTCTGGAGTGAAGCATGTGTGTCTCATCCAAAGTCACCCAGTGGGTTTCCAGGACTGAATGGTGAATTGAACCCTGGTCTCCACAGTCCAATGCTCAAACCATTACACCATGCCCTGCATTACATGCCCTGATTTTCTAGGATTTTATATCTTATTGTGAGGCCTACAGGAACAAAAATGGCTGACCACTTGATAAGTTGTCACATGAACTTAAATTGACACTGGCTAATGTGGAGGTGGAGCTAGTATGCTTAGCCTTCTTATCTACAACTGTGTGTTGTGTAAACCACCACATCACTGAAAATGCATTTGTTATTATCTGACTTTGGAGGCAGAGCAGAGTGCTAGGCCTAGTTAGCACTTGGAGGGTAGACACAAAGCTGTTGCCAGTCTGACTTGACAATACTAAAATAGATGTATATCTGGAAGAAGAACATCCTCAACAGAGCTGCAGATTAACTGGATTTCTGGAAACAGGTTGGTTTGTTGTTGTTGTTGTTGTTATCGTTATCTCTTTTGATTGGAGTATCATTCATCAGTATCAGCAGTGCTTATAGGAAAGATGGATTAACTAGAAAAACAGGCCAAGTGACACCTGCCTAAAAGCTACTTTGAAAATACAAGAAATGCATCTGTTGTCAGAAGGAAATCTGTAGACTTGACAACACTTTCATCAGAATGTCCCTCTGTTTCTCTTCGTCTCTGTCACTCTCTTTCTAAGCACAAGGGTATTCCATCTAAGACTCCTCAACACCTTCAGTGCATTCCTTTCACTACTATGTAATCTCACCAAATTTGGAATCTATTTAAAAAAAAAGGGAATCATCAGTAGTTCCTATTATCAATACAGAAACTAAGGCACTTTTGCTACATATAAATTTCCGCCTTGAAGCTCTATTTGGCTTGAAATTACTGTTCAGTCTCTCACAGAACAATTACAATTGCAAGGCAGTTGTTCTCTCAGCTCCATGTTGTCGTAAATCTCCAGCTACCTGAGCTAAACAAATACAGCTGAGAGCTGTTAGATGTGTTTTCCCAGAGCTTTTCAAACATCAAAGAGGAAAACATCTGTATATTGAATCAAACTTCTTTTTTTTATTTTACTCAAGAAATAAAAAATGCATGAAGTTTCCTCTAGAGAGTTCCCACTTTAGGAGTGTGCTCAAATTTCACATCCATTTAAAGCACTTAACCCTCTGAGAGAGCCACATCCCCCAATGTGCCTGTACAAAGTCTGTACAAAGAATTATGTTAAATCAAGGCACGCACCATCTTTCTCTTCATTTCTTTGTCCTGTCAACAGAATTTAGAAACTATGGTCTCTGATCAGTTGTCACTTACCTCAAAATGCTACCACTTGTCATGTTATTTCTTTAAAATGTGCAAATATTTTAATGTAGTTTCTCTTCAACTTTTGGGTTCTGGTCCTCAAAGAGCTCCATGTGCTCCGAGTGGAAGAGATCCATTGTTTTTGGGGAGTCAAGGAGGGAACTTTCTCAGAGACTAATCCACTACCAGTGGATTATCTTTAAACTACAAAATATCTAAATCTTCCAAGAAGATCCATTGTCTGTCCAAGAAATCTTGTCCCCTTATTCCATAAGTGTTGATTGGCTATGGTTAGACCAATGATCAGAAACAGTATGTTGTGCAACTAGTATTTAGATGCAGTGGTTGGGAGTACAGTTCTGTACTTGGAAGTTAATTCTGAATATAGGCTCCAAATTGACTATTGGTGAATCATAGGGGCTTTTTAGACCGCCCAAAAGGGGCGGTCCATACTCGCCCCTTCTAGCAGCGAGATGAGGCCTAGGCTGCCGCACGGGCAGCCCCAGAGGCCTCATCTCGACGCTTTTGGAGGCCGCAGGGAACCGGCAAACTGCCGGTTCCCCGCGGCCTCCAAGCGGGGTGCAGCGGGCGCTCTGGGCGCCCGCTGCACCCTGCTTACCTCGGCGGGGCTGAACGGGGAAAGGGGCCGCCGCTGCGGCCCCTTTCTCCCTGGGTCTTTGCCGCGGCTCTTTTTTTGCGCTGCGGGAAGGGCGCAATTGGCGCCCTCCCACGGCGCAAAAGCGTCAAAACGTGCGCAGCGTGTCAAAACGCTGCGCACGTGATGACGCTTTTACGGCGCCTCCGTATAGACGCTGCCATCTTTAAATGGTGGCGTCCATGCGGTTTAGGCTTAGGGAGGGTTTAAAAGCTATGCCCTCCCTAACCCTAAAAGCGGGCTTTTTAGTCCTTAAAGCGCCTTTTTTTGCCCATCTAAAATGGGCCATAGTGAAAATGAAGCTCTTGTAATTTCAGCATCATACCCATGCCTGTTTGTGAGATTGACTATTATTCTCTGTTTCTTGATGCTTTGATGGTGGTGGTGGGATTTTATTTATTTTAATTCATACCTCAAGAGAGAACAATGGATCATATAGTTGGTATATACATAATGTTAGAGGCTTCTTTTCATGGTTCCAAGGAAGAGAAAACCCAAGTCATAAATACTAATCTCCACTAGCACAAACAAGTTAAATGAATGTGTTTTACATAGGTTTGGTTTACCATTCAGTAATCAAATCAGTGAAACAGTTCAAGATTTCCATACCTTGGCTCCATCATCAATTGGAATGGAGATTGAAGTCAAGAAGTCAGAAGAAGCCAAGGAGCTGGAAGTGCTGCTATGAAGGAAATAGACAAGATCCTGAATTGTAAAGATATAATATAGAACACTAAAGTTAGGCTTGTCCGTGCCATTATATTTCCCATTTGCATGTATCTTGTATGGTTGTAAAAGCTGAACAGTGAAGAAAGCTGATAGGAAGAAAATCAAGATGTTTAAAATGGAGTGCTGGAAGAGACTTCTACAGATTCTGTGCACCATTAACAAGATGCCAGTGATCCTAAAGCAAATCAAGCCTGAAATCTGCCTAGAAGCTAAGATGACTAAACTATTAAAAGACCTGATTCACTAGAAAAAAATAATAATGCTTGGTAATGTAAAAGGCAATGAGAAAAGAGAAAGATCACATTCCAGATAAATAGGCTTAATCAAGGAAACAATGGTCCTGAGCAGGGCTGTTGCTGCTGATGATTGAAAGGTTGAATTTATGATGGCAGTTAACAACAAAATTTAGTCATTTGGGTGTATTCTAGCTGGGACTAGTTACTGGATTTAGGTTTAAGTCTAAATCAGAGCTGTAATGAGACCATTGTTTAGACAAGTGCTATTCAAATTGGTGGTCCATATACTAGTACCAGTTTGCAAGGCTGCTGGTCCTTGTTGAATTTCCAGCAAAGAAATAAACAGTTGTAGTCAATGGACATAAATATGGTGCCACTCCTGGCACACATGGGCATGGGGAACCTGTTGGTCCCTCCTAACAGATAGCTTTAGAAGCAATGGCTTAGAACAAAGGCCATTTGGAATTTAGTGTAGATCTTTTTTTAATGACTGTGGCCCAAATCCACCAGAATCCATGCTGGTTAGGGATTTGGAGACTTTTCCAAACTTTGATTTTTCAAAGTCTTGATAGCAATAGCAATAGCAAGTATATTTCTATATTCATTTATTAGTGCATTTAAGCACTCCTTAATCAGTTTATAATGTGTAAACTAATTGCCTCCAACAAGCTGGGTGCTCATTTTAGTGAGCTCAGAAGGATGTGAGGCTGAGTCAACTCTGGTTGGTATAGGACTCCATTTTGTGACATTATGTTTTTGCTGCTATAAAAGAGATTGTTTTATTTATTTTTTTGCTGATAGGCCACCAAAGTCATTTCCCATGCTATTTTAAAAGACACAGACAAATATGGATAACCCAAGAAGTGGAAGACACATCTTTGTATGAGAGCTGCTGAGTTAGGTTGAACTTCTGAAAGTCTGTTTGTCTGGAGATCATCTGTATGTTCTTGGGAAATGGCATATTATTATTATGAAATTTGTTATTCTGGGCCAGAACTATGGTCCATATCATTCAGCATTCTGCTCCCAGACAGTAGCCAGCCAGATGCTTCTGGGAAGTTCATAGGCAGGGTAGAAGGCTGATATCCAGCCCCTTTAATCCCCAGCATCTGGTGTAGAGGCATGTATTACACTGCCCAGATTCCATTTTAATTTGTTTGAAACCACAGATGGGCCTTCTAAAAAGTAGTGTGGGACATAGACGTGCATAAATTCTTGGAATCTACACCTAGATGGATGTCTTCTCCTTCAAGCACCTGGTGCCTCATTAGCCATCAGGCATTCTAACAACTTAATGCACAGTCAAGGATGTTAGAAACACTCTTTTACATTAGGCTTGAAATAGAACATTTGGGTAGTGCAAAGCTTACTTTTTGCACATTACAGTTTTTAATCAATAGAGCAATGTCTGGCAGTGAAAAAAAAATAGGAATCTCTCTCTCTCTCTCTCTCTCTCTCTCTCTCTCTCATATACATCTATTTTTAACATTTTTACTTTTTCTCTCAGTTGAATAGGCTCCCAAAATCATTTATGGCTAAACAATAAAAGGAAACAATCCCTGCCTTCAGACTAACCCATCAGAAAGACAAAAAGTGAATGAGGAAAGAAGGGGAAACAAACAAAGTTAGGCACCATTTGTTTTACTGTGAAACAGTAGTTCTTCTAACAAAAAATAAAAATGAAAACAGTTCAGAAAGAAGACCTACTTTCCCAGCCTTATCTTTACAAGGGAAACATGGGACTGGGAAAGTTTGAATTTTCCCCTCAGTGTAATTTTTCTCTCAGAAGAGCAAGTTGCTTATAAAATATGATTCTAGGGGTTTTCGTTTTGTTTACCTAAGAATAGAATTAAGGCTTTACATTAGATATATTTGTTTACAACTGTATGCTCCCAGCAGATCCAGACTGAATCAAGGTAGACCCATTGAAATCAGTTGGATATGTGTTAGTTAACAATACTAATTTAAATCCTATCAATGTTAGTGGTCCTATACTCAAACATTATGAAGACTTAAACCCATTGCTAGTTCCATATAGAGTAGGCGCATTCAATCAATGGATTTACATAAATATTGATTTACCATTCAGCATTCAATGGATCTACTCTTTTGGGATTACCAATTAGATTTAGGCCTCAATCTATTTTTAACTAATTATTTTCATACAGCATGGTAAACAGAACAAGCACTTTCTCACATACACATGGATAGGAGGTGTAAAATATATACATCCAATTTTGGGAGTTGTTCTTTTAAAGAAAATGAGGAAAAAGCATTGGACCTTTTTTCTTACTGCCTGTTAATTTTAAAAATTTTATGTATTAGAAAAAAACATATTTCTGAAATGCATACTTCATCATGTTACAACTGTATTTAACATTCAAGTTTCATATTATGGCATCAATATGTTGTAACTCACTGGGATGGATGAGCCAATATTATAAATATAGGCTGCATTTGATGATAATGATTCTCTCAATAGAGTATACATGTATACATGAACAAACAAAAAAGTCCCCCAAAATATTAAATATTATAAAATTCAATAAATATATATATATTAAGAAATATATGTATGTGTATATGTGTGTGTGTATTCTATAACAGTGGACTGTAGGTTGAATATTATATATATATATATTCAATCTACAGTCCACTGTTATAGAATTTTTTATCATACAATCGGATTGTCCACCCCCACAGAGAATATTTGTGTTTATTGAAACATATGTTCTCACACATTTTTATATTAATTTTTCAATTTAAAAGAATATCCCCATACATACTTGAATTTAAAATATTTAAAACAGCAAGAACATTTTTATTCTTATTGTCTCCTGGAATACAAATTTCTTAACATATATGCTCTCAAATTATACATTTTAAAATGAAATGTACTCTCAGATATTCATTTTAGTATCTGTTAATTTATTCTTTCAGTGGCAAACTCTGCTGGAATATTCCAGGAGTGTGAAATGTGATAGACAAGAAATTCCAGTCTACTCATTGATCCCAGAAGTGTGAATCAGTTCGTATCAGAATCTATGAAGAACAAATTCCTCAGGCGTCCATAGGATTAGCCCACCATTCATCAACAAAAGCGATGTCTTTCCTGATCTGGGGAGCATTATGATATGTATGCCTTTGATGACATTCCACTGAAGTCATTTCCAGTCATATGTTCTGAAGGACTGTTAAGTACCCAGAAGTGGAAACAAATATGATCCACCATTGCCATGTCTTTTACATGACCTAATACTACCTTCAGTTTGTATTGCAAATGAGGAAAACTTGGGCTACTACATTGGTCTTCTGGCCTGTGAATATGAACAAAGTAGATCCTTTCACAGCAGCTTTCTGGCAAAAGCCAAGGCAGAAGTGTTTTAATACATATGGTTCTTTAGCTTTTAACAATGTAGGCTTGCTCTACCTTTCATAGATTTTTCAGCTAGTCAAAAATCAATATTTGTTATACACCTGATTCCATTTGTTTCAATTTTGTGTGTGTGTGGGTTTTTTTCCCACCCATGTTCAGGTATTTATGCCCCCCCTTCTCCCTGTAGAATTTTTGGTTCATATCAGTTATTTTAAATAAATATTTTAAATAAGATGCCAATATTTTCCCTAAAAGGGGAAAATATAATCTAAAGGAAGATGTTGTTTCTCTATTTTAAGGGCAAGCAACTTGCAAATGTATGAACAAATCACTTCCAACCACATAAATTTAAATAATTTGGGACACACCTCATTAGTTGACTCTGGGATGGACCACTGGAGCATGTTGACTCTTAGATCATGCTTCACACATTGTGAATGCATAAACTCACATGTTCAGCTATCAAAGTGTGATTCATGCTTTCAGCTTATTATGCACTTCAGTGAATAACAATGGTCAGTGAGCACAAGTCCAGATGCAAAAGAATATCATCTCACTTATGTTTTATTAAATGACTTCAAAACAACACTCTTAGCCATTTGATTCATTCTGTTCCATTTCACTAGGTATTAAATATTATCATAGAATCATAGAATCATTGAGTTGGAAGAGACCACAAGGGCCATCCAGTCCAACCCCCTGCCATGCAGGAACTCCAAATCAAACCATCCCCGACAGATGGCCATCCAGCCTCTGCTTAAAGACCTCCAAGGAAGGAGACTCCACTACGCTCCGAGGGAGTGTGTTCCACTGTCGAACAGCCCTTACTGTCAGGAAGTTCTTCCTAATGTTGAGGTGGAATCTCTTTTCCTGCAATTTATATCCATTGTTCCGCGTTCTAATCTCTGCAGCAGCAGAAAACAAGCTTGCTCCCTCCTCAATATGACATCCCTTCAAATATTTAAACAAGGCTATCATATCACCTCTTAACCTTCTCTTCTCCAGGCTAAACATCCCCAGTTCCCTAAGGCGTTCTTCATAGGGCATGGTTTCCAGACCCTTCACCATCTTAGTTGCCCTCCTTTGGACCCGCTCCAGTTTCTCCACATCCTTTTTGAATTGTGGTGCCCAGAACTGGACACAGTATTCGAGGTGGGGCCTGACCAAAGCAGAATAGAGTGGCACCATTACTTCCCTTGACCTAGACACTATACTTCTATTGATGCAGCCTAAAATTGCATTGGCCTTTTTAGCTGCTGCATCGCACTGTTGACTCATGTTCAGCTTATGGTCTACTTGGACTCCTAGATCCCTTTCACATGTGGTCTCATTCAGCCAGGTGTCCCCCATTTTATATCTGTGCATTTCATTTTTCCTCCCTAAGTGCAGAACCTTACATTTCTCTGTGTTGAATTTCATCTTGTTAGCATTGGCCCAGCTTTCTAGTATATTCAGGTCATATTGAATTTTGATCCTGTCCTCTGGGGTATTAGCTACTCCTCCTAGTTTAGTGTCATCTGCAAATTTGATAAGTATGCCCCCAATTCTGTCATCCAAATCATTAATAAAGATGTTGAATAGCACTGGGCCCAGGACAGAGCCCTGTGGGACCCCACTGGTCACTTCTCTCCAGGATGAAAAGGAGCCATTGTTGAGCACCCTTTGAGTTCGGCCAGTCAACCAATTACAAATCCATGTAACAGTTAACTTGTCTATCCCACATTTTTCAAGCTTGTTTGCAAGAATGTCATGGGGAACCTTGTCAAAGGCCTTACTGAAATTGAGGTAAACTATATCCACAGCATTCCC
Source organism: Urosaurus nigricauda (assembly GCA_034509955.1). Lineage (NCBI taxonomy): Eukaryota > Metazoa > Chordata > Lepidosauria > Squamata > Phrynosomatidae > Urosaurus > Urosaurus nigricauda. The sequence continues at coordinate 215,178,223 of JAOEGL010000004.1, forward strand.
TTCATCTACCAAGCTGGTAATTTTATCAAAAAAAGAGATCAGGTTCGTTTGGCATGACTTCTTTTTCTGAAACCCATGTTGGCTTTTTGTGATTATGGCATTGGCTTCTAAATGTTCGCAGACTCTCTGCTTAATGATCTGCTCTAGAATCTTTCCTGGTATTGATGTCAGACTAACTGGACGATAATTGCTGGGATCCTCTTTTTTTTCCCTTTTTGAAGATGGGGACAACGTTTGCCCTCCTCCAGTCTGCTGGGACTTCTCTTGTTCTCCAGGAGTTCTCAAAGATTATTGCCAATGGCTCTGATATTACATTTGCCAGTTCTTTTAATACTCTAGGATGTAGTTCATCTGGTCCTGGAGATTTATATTCATTTAGGTTATTAAACACTTGAGAAGTGATACCTGGATTCTTCCAAACCAAAATCAAACTCCTTCAATGAGAATGATAACAGAAATAAAAACAATAAACCCTGTGAAGTCAAGAGTAAAATATACTATCCTAACATCATTTTTAAAAAAGCTAGCATTATGTAGTTGTTTGAGTTGGGCACTAATGGCCTCAACATATGGGCACTAAACGCTAGCCTCAGGGCAGAGTGGAGGTGTGGTGTCTGCACAACGCATGCCCCAACTCTGCCCTGATAAAAGTGTAACACTGTGCACCTGATCACATGGCAGGCAGCATCACAGTGCTCCTTTGGTGCACAAAAGGTGCTAAAAGGCTTGTTAGAAAGTGCCACCAGGGCAGCAAAAGTGCCTTTTCCCCAGCACAAAAAGAAGTGGCTTTCTGTGGCTTCTTTTTCTCCGGGGAAAGGCCAGACTGGGGCACGGCATTTAGTTGCCATGGCCCTGATCCAGTGAGGAAAGGGCAGTGGCAGGCCACTCCAAAGGGGCAGTCTCTTTAGCCCCTGACTCCAGGAGACCAGAACCTGAATCCTTCAAGGCACATAATAGCAATGACAAAGGCAGTAGCAACAACAGCATCAGTATCAATAACAACACCAAACTTTGGAATTGCCATTTCTTTGTGGTATATATTTAAAAAGCACAAGAAGTAATTGGATTGTTGCTAACTTTTGGATCGAGAATCTTTTCCTCATATACTTGCTCTAGATGAATTAACTTTGATTAACATGGGGGCTGGTCATGGGTAGAGACTTCTCATGCAAATATTTGCAACTTTAACAGGAAGTAAAAGTGTTATCTCTCTAATCTTGCTCTTGGAAAGTATTAGAAAATATCTTGTGGATGCCACTTTTTAAAAATTGGGTTTTGAGTTTTGATGTAAAATATAGTAAACAAACTTTACATTCCTAAAAGAAAATTTTATACTCAGAATCAAGCTATGCAACCTGGAGAATAAGGTGGTAAATTCTTCCTGAATAAAACCAGCAAATAGTATGGAAAGTCAACATAGCTCATAGATCTGTGATGTCTGAACTCTGGCCCTCCAGGTGTTTTGGACTTCAGCTCCTAGAATCCCAGACCATTAGCCAAGGTGGCTGAGGCTTCTGTGAGCTGAAGTTCAAAACACCTGCAGGGTCAGAGTGTGGACATCACTGTATAGATCTAAGGCTGCTGCCACATTGCAGAAATAAAGTAGTTTGACACCACTTTAACTTCCATGGCTTAATGCTATGGAATCCTGGGGTCTGTGGTTTGTTGTGGCACCAGAGCTCCCTGATAAAGAAGGCTAAAATAGCTCAGAAAATAACAAATCCTAGAATTGTATATCATTGAATCATGTCAGTTAAAATGGCATCAAACTTTCTGCAGTGCGGCTGCAGCCTGTATGTGTATGTATAAAGAGCGGCATAGACTTCAACTGTACATGGAGAGAGAAATCCCAGAAGTACAAGCAGGATTCAGAAAAGGAAGGCATGGATCGCTAGAAAAAACCATTAATGCTAGGAAAGGTAGAGGGTACAAGAAAGAGGGAAAGACCACAAAACAGATAGATAGATTCAATCAGGGGGGTTGTAGGCAAGGGCTTGCAGGATCTGGACAAGGCAGTGGAAGATAGGGATTCTTGCAGATGTCTCGGAACTGACTCGAGGGCAGCCAACAACAACAATGTTTATCCTGGAGAAGAGAAGTTTAAGAGGTGATATGATAGCCTTGTTTAAATATCTGAAGGGATGTCATATTGAGGATGGAACAAGCTTGTTTTCTGCTGCTCCAGAGAATAGGACCCTGAACAATGCAAGCTACAGGAAAAGAGAGTCTCCTTCTTTGAAGACCTCCTTCTTTGAAGCACTCTGTTGGGAGTGCTTTGAGTGAGTTCCTGCGTGGCAGTGAGTGGGACTGAATGGCGCTTATGGTCTCTTCCAACTCTATGATTCTATGATTCTATGAAAAAGCAACAGCAGTAATGCAGGGAAAAGTGGAAGGCAATAGGAAAAGAGCATGACCACACTGCAAATGGATTGATTCAATGACAGAAGCTATACCGCTGAGTTTGCAAGACCTAAGCAGGGTTGTTAATAACAGAGTGTCTTGGAAGTTTCTCATTCATATGATCATCATGAGCCAAAATTGACCTGATAATAATGTTTATTTATATCCCACTCCTCTATTCACATAATCGGAGCAGGTTACAACAAGGTTAAAAAATACAGGTTAAAACAGTTATCCTACCCCTTCCCAACCACCCATCCCTTAAAACTAAATTAATCCAATGAAGACTTAAAAACAACAATAAAAACAAGGTATGACCTCATGAACAAGTTCTTGTGCAAAATAGCAATGGGTGTCAGATAAAGGTTGAGTATAGAGAACAACCTAAAGGTTAACTGTCCAGTATCAGAGCCGGGAACAGAAGGGTTTGAGGGGAAGGCCTTCCAGAAGAGATGTGTCTTTAGAGCCTTTTTAAAGCAGTAAAGAGATGTAATAAGACACATCTCGTCCGGCAGGCCATTCCAAAGCCTGGGAGTGGTAGATGAAAAAGTCCTCTGGGAGGTCTGTGACAGCCTGGTTTTCCTAGGTTGCAGGAGGCTTCTCCTAGAGGACCGGAGTGTGCGGGGGGTGGGGGGTGAGGGGTGGTGTTCATATGAGGAGAGGTGGTCCCTAAGATAAGATGGACCTGAGCCATGTAGGGCTTTAAAGGTTAAAACCAACACCTTGTACTGTGTCCGGAAACTAATTGGCAGCTAGTGAAGAGCCTTAAGCACTGGAGTTATGTGCTCTCTCCCGGTGAGAAACCTGGCTGCAATATTTTGAACCAGCTGAAGTTTCCACATTAAGCACAAGGGTAGCTCCATGTAGAGCACATTACAGAAATCCACGTGAGAGGTTACCAAAGCATGTACCACAGATTCCAGGTCCTTTATGATAGCAAATACCAACAGCAATCCTCTCTTCCTTCTCATGCCCCAACCTACTGCATTCAGTAGTCTTTCCCAGACATCAGAGAAGGGGACAGGAAAATCTTCAGACAACTGGGTTGTATGTGCTTAAATCTGGATCAACATTATCTATCTATTTATGTAGTCATCTATATCATTTGTCTATTTTCACATACAAAGCTAGCATGTCAAGAAGAAGCCAACTAGCTAATTCTTCTGTGTGTGGTGTGTATGTATATGTGTGTTTGTGCGTGTGTGTGTATACTAAAAATGCAACCCTCAACCAGCAAGCTAAACCGATTATGTTTCTTGACTCTAGGGAGTGGGAGTAAGCAGTTGAAATCAAACACTAGCTTCCAAATAACTATAATTGGGTTTCAGCTATAGCTGATGTATTGGAACAAGGGTATTTGGAGACAATGACTTATGAATATAGGCAATGTTCTAATGCAGCCACTGCATTATACTGGGCTGAAAAATGGGTGGGGGATGAGGTAATGAAGAAAAGAAATGACATTTTTTAATATTTGATTTTTGTTATTGTCTCTTGTGTTTAAATATTCATGAAGAACAAAGAAGGGAAAACCATTTCAAAGTTAATGGACATCTAACCAAGACAGGCTTGACATTTTCACTATGGGTTCAAAAACGTCAGCAACCCTTGCAGAAGGGTAGTCACTCTTGACTGATTGCTAGGCTTGGCTTTACTGTACTACTATTCAGACTTAGTAATCATGTTGTTAACTATTAATTTATTATTATTGTATTTTACCACGATGGAAGAAAAGTGGCATTTGTGAGATTTTCTGTCTCAAATGTTAATACACCCTGGCAAGCTTTGGATATTTTGTATCATGACTTTGGGGATAGGGGTAGAAAAAAGTGCTATTTGTTGCCACACTGCATGGTGACTGTGATGATGGTAATGGTGGAGGGTGCCCTTGACTTGGCACAAGCTTGATACAGATTACCTTGTACCACTACTGAAGAGATTAGTATTTTCAGCTCCATGCAAGTACTTCCCTTCATTATGAGTAACTTCTTTAATCTGCTATGATTTGTTGATGTTGATTCATGGTTATGCCAGGCCCCAGCTGGCTACTAGGAATCATATATTTGCATAGTGCCCATCGTCTTGCATCTTGCAATACTCTCCATGAAGAACCTCAGTTTCTCTTTATTCTCTGCTCTGCAGCTGCTGCTTTACACCTCTAGGAAAAATTCTTACAATACTGTGCTGATGCCTATGAAAATATGGACTGCATACAACATCATTCTGGATCTTGCAGTTTTTGGAAACCCTCTTCCACGTATAAATTTCTTGTTATCATCCTTCTGTAGGGCAAAATTTATCAGGCAAGGAAATGGAAGCCACAACTATGTTCTTTTCAATATGCTCCTCGACCACAATAATTTTATTTAAAAAAATATCATAAGAATATCATCTGTATGAACCTACAGACATGTATGAGAACACTCAAATAATGTATGAACAATACTCCAAAATATACTCAGGACTTTGGAGAGTTGAAGTCCAAAACCTCTTCTATTTCTGCTGTTGAACAATTATCTTGAACAACTTTGGAATCATTATTTACAGACTTTTAAAAATTAGAAATGTTCTCCTTTGATCTGGGTATCTTTAGAGAAGTATAAATCTAGCCAATCTTTTGAGTGTTACCTTTCACTCACAAACTTACTAGACTTCCAATCATCTTGGGATAACTTCTTATTACAAAAGTGAACAGACCCCTGTGAATGGAGTCTATTCACACAGTGATGTTAGAGAACTTATTTCCTTCCCTGTTTTATTCTGTGCACCCTTGAAATCTGCTCCAGAGAATTCCCCAACTCAGGTATCATCCCAGTTTTCCTGATGGAATCAGTTCCACGAACAGGAGAACTTTATCAAAGGACAACCATCTCTCCACTATGTATATGCTCCTAAGGGCTGGGAAAACCTCCAGGCCAAAGGCATGCAGTGGGAAAGAAAGTTCCATTGTGTTAAAAGGCTTCCACTAGCACAGCACTCGATTTAACTCTATTTTAATGCTCAGTCCAATGAAAGAAAGATTGTTTATATGAAATAAGTTCCTTAATTCATTTCAGAAGACCAGCTTATATTCACCTGTCATTATGGTCCTTAATCATTCCAAACCCTGATGGTCAGTCCATCAGAAGGAAGCTGGTAAAATGGCCCTTGGCTCCAAGAAAGTAAAAGGGAAGGAAGTAAATGTTATTCTTGCCAATATGCTTTGGTTTCCCTTCCTAAAAAAAACTTCTGGGAGTATAAGATAAGTCCTATCTATAAGTCTCCCATACATGCCTTTCAGTAAGGTAGGGACCCTGTAATATATAAGTAAGGTGTTGTTGTTGTTGTTGTTGTTTTTTTTTTAAAAAAATCTCCCTATTTTTACTTCATTCTGTGACTATGGTAAGATAGTCAAATTCTTCTTGGGACTTTAAACTCAAGAAATTTCACTTCATCCCTCTTTGGTAACTTGCCAGACTATTCTTTGATGTAGATTAGAGTGCATTAGGTATGGTTTCTGATGGTTTAAAACAGTGCATTTGCCATGAAAGCAAAGATTGCTTTATCTAATACACACAGTAGCAGGCATAGTTAAGGATGTATGTGTAGCAACAACCTCCGAGCTATCGCTTTATGCTGAAATTTACACTTTAAGGAAAATGCAAATCCTATTTTACACTGTCTGCCATCTCTTAAACTAACACCCATGGGATAGAGGAGCACAGCTGCTGCCCATAGGTGTAAATTTAAAATGTCCCATGACAATCTAATGAATTTGGCCCTCAGTGAATAGATGCCACAACTAGCCCTGTTTTTGCAATATATTTGTGCATACATCATCAGCAAAATATATTGATCCATAAATATTTCCAAACATCACATGGCCTCGTTAGGCATAGAGCAGGGCTCTGTGAAGCTTCCTCTGTGCTTTTTGTTAACCTTTCTACATTTTTGATAGTAGCAGAAAGGAAGAAAATGGCTTACAGATTTAGCTGTGTATATAGTTTGGAAGTAACAACTGAAAAATGATGTTCATAATCTGAATTGCAATGAAACCAATTATCTGTGCTGTGGTGTTTCACTTGGGAATACTCCTAAAGGTTTAGTATTTCTTAAAAGAAATTAAAAACAGCTGTAACAATACTATAAAACAAAAATAGCAGCTGCAAAAGAGATTAACATTCCTAAATTTCATTTGAACTTGATATGCTGTTTTTCCAAAAGCAACCTATATACACCCATGTGCACATGCACATACATATGCACTGCCTTACAAACTGATATTTTAAATGTATTCTTTATGAAACTATGCCTTTGGAAGAAAAAAAATAACCCTGAATATATTTTTGATATTGCTAGTATTTAATATTGAACATGAATTTTGTGACATTACCCCTGCAGGAATTTTTTTTTAGAATTTTTCAACTAGTTATTATCAAGGATAAACCATGAGCATTGAACATAAGAGAATTATTTGAATAAAACTTATTAAGAATTAAAGATCTTCATAATAAACAATTTATAGCCATTTCTGGACCTCTGTTACTTTCAGCTGTCAAATAGTTTTCCAACAGATCCCTATTCGCTGCATGCCTCTCTTAAAATTTTATATAGCGCCTGTTTTCCAATTAGGCAGCAAGTCATAGATGAATGAAGCTTTCCTTAATCTTTTTCATACTTATAATAAAATGGAATGTAATTTATAAAACAGAACTGAAGGTGGTGACAGTATAAAACCCTTTGTTTTGCTATGTTGGTCAAAACATATGGCACAAACTTTCTAACCAGATGGTAGTCTCCTAATCGATTTTGCCTGTTGTGCACTGCATTTTAATTCTCAGCAAAGAGTTTCCTCATGATCTGTTTCCAGCTAACATTATGGACACAAATCCTACCAAATTTAAGTACTTTAAAAATAATTTCACTGGAATATTTGGGTACCTGTTTCAGATCCCTCCATTGAAATCAATGGGGGTTTAGTGTAGGCTAACGATCAGTAAAAGTGACTTTTAATTTCCACACAGTGAAATACACCAATTAATCCAAACTGATAGTGTTTCTTTCTCCTTTTCCCTCTTTTGATCTTAGTCCATGTCCAAATTAAAGTCCTGCAGATATAGTGGGAACCAATGTAGTGCAGTGATCCTTGGACCCTGGATCATGGTTCAAATTCCTGCTCTGCCATGGAGGCCCACTGGTGACCTTGGGCAAGCCATATTCTCAGCCTCAGCGGACTTACCTGATGGACTTACCTGATGTCAGGAGTGTGCTTTGCAGTGACAAACATAACTGAGTGCCATGGTAGTTACAAGTCACCAATCAGTACAGTACAGGGAATTTAAAATTTGATACTAACAGTGCCTTGAAGAGTCACTGTATCATGAGGCACTTTTGTGCATTGTATGAAATTTAAATGGCATCTGCAAATTGCTATAGCACTCATCAAAGCACTGGAAGTAGAAAAAAGAATCAAAGGGTAAATAGAAGGATAAGAGACAGCATGGCATAGTGGTTTGAGCATTGAACTATAATTCTGGAGACCAAGGTATGAATCCCACTTGGCCATGAAAACCGATTAAGTAACCTTGGACAAGTAACAGTCTTTCAGCCTCAGCCTCAGCAGAAGGCAACCCCCTCTAAACAAACCTTACCAAGAAAACCCTGTCATAGGGTCACCATAAGTCAGAAATGACTTGAGGGCACACAAAAAGAAGAAGGGTTAAGTAATAGAACCCATGGGGGATGTGATGCCCAGCAATCCATCTGAGAAGCCTTCCAGTCACCCTATCTGATGTTGAAATGGGGCACCTGGCCATGTGCAGCTAGGCACTCCATTCCTGCATCAGATAGAGTAACTGGGGGCTCCTTAGATGGATTGCTGGACATCAAAGGTAAGGATCAGCAAGCCAGTTCTTGATTGGTGTGGAGATGGTTGTGTGAATATCCATCCATACATCCCCATGCTGACCACTGGACTAATCCAGGTGAGCACTAGGGCAAGGATAGCATGGGCTCAGCTCCTAGATATGTAAGATGCTAACTTCAGTCCTGATTTTATATAAATATTTATAGAAATACAGTACATATGTACACATATAAACATTTAGAATTTAACATTTCACTGCAAATATATGTTGAGTTGACTGTACATTCCTATCAGAGTTGGGGACTGACCATATTGGCTAGAACAGTGCTATTCAAAGTAATGGTTCATGGACTGGGGCTGGGCCACAAGAAATTAACTGCCACTCCCTGAAGAGTTTCCAGGTAAGAAACCATTTTAGCCAATGGGCACAAATATGGTTTCAGCCTCTGGCATACTGGGAAAAGCTTAGCAACAGCAATAGTGGCTTCATTTATATATCACTTCATACCACATTGAGCAGTCTCTGAGCAGTTTACAACTGTAAGCTAATTGCACTCATCAAGCTGGGCACTCATTTTAGCCACCTTGGAAGGATGCCAGGCTGAATCGACCCTGACCCCCGGTGTGATTGAACTCACAACCTTGTGGTTTGTGAATTAGTGGCTGCAGTACTGGCATTTAACCAATGCACTACCAGGGCTCCTTAAAAACTTAGTAAGTACTAGGCTAGAAACTCCTGAAAGTTATAGTCCAAAACCTATATTTTCCAACATGTCAATCCTGTACATATTTCTTTAGGAATCAGACCTGTTGTATTAAATGGAGACTGCCTCTTGGTAAATCTGTGTCCATCTATTGGCATTGCTTAGTAATAGAATTTCTGCACTGGGAAGGGCAGGACCGATAGTCTGATTGTAATTGTTTTTATGACAACAGGCTGAAAATAATATATTTGCTATTTTTTTTATAGTTTTTAACAATTGGCAAGGGCAGTAGCAAGTCCATCCTGTGGAAAATTAGAAGTTATCATAGAGCTGAAAATGTTTTGAAATAGAAAAGAAGAATCTATCTTCTTTTTGGGTTCTGATACCTGCTGCAAATTGACTGCTGTTCAGCATCATGACGGCAGTATGCTACCTTCTACCTCCTGTTCAAAACAATGTGAAATTCCTGGTAAAACCAATGTCATATTTTATGCAAGCAAGGTATGCTCCTCAAATGTTTCACTAAGGATGGCTTTCAAAATTCTTTGAGAAAGTGATATTTGTTTTGATCTCATGAAATTCTTTTGCTGCTCCATAAATAATGAGATATGACTATTTGATCTACACACCCACCTAGGTGGACATAAAATCATAAGGTTCCATAAACCAAATTTTAACAATTGCTGATTTTTTATCAATATGCTAATAAAACAGTTCTAATAAAAACACCAGGTTTTTTGTTCTTGTTTTAAAACAAAGCCTGTGAATTAATAGGAAAAATATGACTTCTGTTCTGCAGCATTTTATTGTACTTTATGGTTATTGTCTGTTTATTAACCAGATTCTTTGAAATTCTAAAGATGTGTGCAGAAATTAAATGAAAGTAAATTGTCCCCAGAGATCTATGCTGACTTTTCGTAAAAAAATGTCATCTAACACTGTAAAATAGGGACTCCTGCAACAAAAGAAATACCTTTTCTTCTCCTTCCCCCCTCAGTACCTGCTATGTACCACCCCAATCTATTTTGAAGAGTGGGGGGGGGGGCTAGATGGTGGAATTGTAGCTGGGTGGGGAGAGGGAGGGAGGAATATTGTGTTGCCTTCCATAAGAACTTTTCTGTACTCCTCCCACCCGTCCCATGAAATTGTCCTTCAGTCCCCAAATTTCTAGCTTTGTAACAACTTAAAACTTCAGTTGTACACTTCAAAATACAGTTAGGTATCCAAAGCAGAGGCTCAGGCAGAGCAATGAAGGGAATGAAAGCCTAACAGATATAAAGCAATAGCACTGACATTTCTATACTGCTTTATAGTGAACTAAACACTATCTAAGTGGTTTATAGTCTGTTAGCCAATTGCTCTCAACAAGCTGGGTACTCATTTTACTGACCTGAAAAAGGATGGAAGGCTGAGTAAACCTGGAGCCCCCTAGGATCAAATTCACAATGTTGTGGCTGCAGAACTGGCATTTAACCACTGTGCCACCAGGATCTATAAGAGTTCCAGGTGTGGATAATTTTCAAAGCCTCTTTCACAGCAATGCTAGTAATTTGGTTTCTGAAGGGAAAAAAATTGTTAGGATGGATAGAATTTTTATTTCAAGGGAACAATACTCTAATTTTGTCCCAACCAAGAGCTATACCCTTGGAGAAGGAAGAATTTATGCCACTGGTAGTGGTACACTGTTTCATACAATCCATCACCTTTACGAGCAGCCAACACAGACTATGTACACACTTTATAATATCAAAAATGGGTAGACAAATAAAAAAGAGCAAGCTGATCTGGTTTGTTGTTGTTTGCAATGCTTTTATTAATGACTGTGGTCTTTGAAAAAACATACAAAACCAACCTAGAAGTAAGAGTGCACAAATCCATCTTAATGTGCATATATTTACATAATTTTGAATTCCAGGACAAAAGAACATTAAGGGACACCACCTTCCTTTTTTCCATTTGAAATAATCCAGGACTTTAAAAAATAGTGTAGCAGTCTAGATAAATAGAGTTTACTTCAGAAACCATGTTTCTAATAAAAAACCCTGTACCCCTTGCCCCTCTCCCCATAGTCTTACCTGATGGCTGTTCTCTTTTATAACATAGCTGCAACATATTTTATGAATCACAAAATATGATCAAAGATGTGCCAGGGTTGGATCCTGCGTCTTATGGAACATGGCTCCCTTTTCTAAGCAGTAGCGTCACTGGAGGCATGTGGACCACACCGGGTGACACCCCAGAAGGGGGGGGGGTGACAACATAGAAGGGGTGTGTGACACCCAGTTGGTCCCTACCCCTGCAGGTGTTGCCCAGACCTGCATAAGTGCTTCTCAGGGGCTGCACAAGTGCTTCTTGGGCCAATGCAGGTGCCCCTTGTGCTTGCACAGCTCAGCCCACATGGGCACTGCTTTGGCCAATGTGGGTGCTGTTTTGGTCCATACGGGTGCACCTCTGGTTGCGCAGACAGGCCTGCACAGCCACTCCCATGTGCCCTCACCCTGGAAGTCCCACTGGGTGTCCTGCCTCCTGTCTCTAAGTATCTTAAGCAGGCTACAAGACTGAAGTGAATTCCACAATCCACATATAAGAGAATGTCATTACAGTCAATGGAATTATTAAAGACACAGGTAGAAATTTAACCTGTTTACCATCATATCTAAAGTAAAGTACCTCTTCACATATGCCAAGTATCTCTTCTGCCTTATGATCTAATTCAAACTAGGCCTTCTCTCCAATTCTAGGGGGTGCTTTTTAAAAAATTCTTATATGTCCATCATACAACATCTCAATCAGAAAACTGCCAACATCTGAGTTTATAGCTTAATATTGAATAGAACAACCCCAAAATTTGTGAAGTAGTTAAGTCACCATTATTTCTTTTTTAAAAAATTAATAGTTTAGTCTTTAACTTTTTATATCTGTATATTGGTACAACATAGTATTTTTAATGTAGGGATCTTCTCTTATAGCCTGAGCAATCTGCCTTTTTGGCACAGTATAGAATATGTTATCTGATGTGCACAAGATCTTATTATAGAGATGTCAAGTTTAGTTTGAAACATAAACATATTTTTACTTATACATTAGAACTTATAGTGATCAATGGCAGTATATATAGTACATTATAATGTGTTTTTGATCAGCAGAAAGCAATTATTCATAAAACTCAAAACAGAAAGCAAAGTTGTGTGAAAAAGAAGAAGAATTATGGGTTTCTTACTGGGAAGGTAATTTTAATATAGACGAGATTGGTCCAAGCTCTGCAGTTTGGATTGATAGATTATCTTGCAGAACTATCATTTCAATAATCTCAATGACAGTATAGAAGCGAATACTTGGGACAATATTATAAATTAAAGTTACTGCAAATGTCATTGCAGAGAATACAGGAAAATATCCCATGTTTATGTTTGCTGAAGTTAGGAGATGATTTTTTTTAAAAAAGGATTGTTTGACATGAGGTAGTAGAATAATGATTTATGTGACATAGCTATGTATCACCAATTTTCTAAAAGTTTCCTTTCTTCATTAGTAGATGAGAATTATGCAGCATTTTATTTTATTGGCAAGGAGTGCAATTGAATTTACAATTGAGAGGCATTTTTATATAAAGCAGTATTTGGCATTTCAAGGTTTTCTTTTAAAGGCGTGAAATAGCAGCAGTGAATTCAATAAGTAACTGGTACTTCTGCAAAATCATAATTATCTATTAGAAATTAGCTGTTTTTTTTTATCTGCTCCACTGACAGTTGCTAAAAGGTTTATTGCTTGTTAATAAAACTAGAAGATACAGTGGACTGGAATACAAAAACCAGGAACCATTGTGCATGTGACCTGTCCTTAATGGAACTGAACATCTGCTGAAGCAGGAGGTGTATAGCCTAGGACCATTCCTGGATTCAGGAATGACCTTGTTGATGTAGGAGTTTACCACATGATGGAAATCTTGTGCAAAATGGGATTTAAAAGACAGAAAAAAAAACCCCACAAAGATAGGTTCATTGCACACATGTCATTGTTAAACTTGTGTTAAACTAAACGAAAAGTAAACAAAAGCCGCTCCTTTTTACTTTCAAGATTTTCTGAAAGCTGCTTTTGCTTACTTTCCCTCTAATTTCTGTTCAGGTTAATGAGATGTGTGAAAATCAACCCACTTGTGTGTGTGTGTTTTTTTTCAATCTCAATCTCCATTTTTGCATGGGATTTCCCCTGTGTGATAAACTCCTTGGAGTACTTATAGCAAGCTTTTCTTGGGAAGCCAGCTATGGACTTTGCCACAGAATCTGGCCACAATGTTCATGCACAATAACTCCCTGTTTGGACAACTTCAGCACTTTCAACATGGACATGAAAACTGTGGCAAAGTACAGCTTCTAGATATCTGTCCAGAACATCAATTAAAAAGCACATTGTACTAGTTTTAAAGGGATGGCACTGGTTGCCAATAATTGTTGTTGTGTGTCTCCAAGTCATTTTTAACTCATGGTGACCTGAAGGTAAATCTATTTTAGGGTTTTCTTGACAAGGTTCTTCAGAGGGGGTTTGCCATTGCTATCCTCTGAGGCTGAGAGGACCAAAAGTTAAAGGCATTAACATTCATTAAAAGACTATACACAGACCTTAAAACAGAACTGTATAGCATTAAGGACCCATCCTAGTCTTTTAAAAGTCTTCTGGCATTAAAATATTTTGACTTTTTAGCAGAAGGAGTGCCAGGACAGAGTCATCCTATTCTCCTGGAGGTGTGGGTGAAGGTCCAAAGTGAGAGAACATCTACCAAGAATGCCCTCTCCCTTTTCCCCACAAATAAACCTGAGAATGTGGTGGGGCAGACATAAGGAATCATCCATGAGATCTTGGAGCTCTAATGGGCCCATAGTCTGGACCTAAGCCATAAAAAGAACACATTGGGGCTTTTTAGATTGGCAGGAAAGTGTGACATGAAGTTGCACTTTCCTCAATGCTTAGCAGCTAGACTGCAAGCCCCAGGTGTGCATTTAAAAAGTACAGGGCAGCTAGACTGAGTTTTTTTCTGTGGCTCAGCAACTACATGGGAAGCTGTCAAAACGCTACAAACACAGGCGGAGCAGCTACATGGGCGGCAAGGAACGTGGCTTTTAGCTGTGCTTTAAACATTTTTTTCCCTTGCTGGCTGCGAATTGCGCAATTGCGCAGGTACATCATACAGTCGGAGCTTATCACATGGGAGAGTACAGGACCATTCCGAAAGAGGGAGAAAGTGAGGTCAGTTCAGAAATGCACGTGATTACGCACAAGCTCATCACACACAAGACAAGAGAGCATCTACACAAAAAGAAAATGCAGAGTCAATACGAAAGAATTCATCACATGTGAACATACTGGTCGGCTTTCTGTTGCAAATTAAGGCATCTTGGGAAATGGTAGCAAAGGCTCATGGGAGTTGTAGTCTGTGTTCTGTCAGAGCATTATATTGAGTTGTCTTGAGGTTTCAGCCCTCTGTCCAGGAGGGATTCCCATATGTCCTCCATTCTTGAGCAGAGGCCCCCCCTTTCCAAGTTGACCAGGCACGTCCTCCTTTGCCAGGACATGTCCTACTTTTCCAGCCTTCTTTTTGAAGAGAAAGCAGGAGGGCCAGGCGTGCTCTGGCCAGGCTCTGGGGGTCTCTTCCTGGCTCCTTCCCCCCCTCCCTGCTGCCTTCCTCCTCCCTTTGGCTGAGAGAGTGTGACTTGCAGGGAGGAAGGGCAGCAGTGGTGCTCCAGGTCCTCCTGATGCTGGGCCAGGGCAAGCTGGAAACAGGAGGAGGAGGAGGAGGAGGAGAGGGACATGGGGCCCCTCTGCTGCCCTGCTTCCCCGAAAGTCACACTCTCTCAGCCAAAGGGAGGAGGAAGGCAGCCAGGAGAGAGCCCTGGAGCCTGGCCAGAGTGTGCCTGGGCCTGCCTTCTCCTCCCCCCTTCGGCTGAGAGAGTGTGACTTGCAGGGAAGCAGGGCAGCGGAGGTGCTCCAGGTCCCTCCCCTTCTCCCCCTCCTCTTGCCAGCTTGCCCTGGCCTGGCTGAGCGCCTCCAGTGCCCTGCTGTCTCCCTAGAAGTCACACTCTCTCAGCCAAAGGGAGGAGGTGAAGGAAGGTGCAGGCGCACTCTGGCCAGGCTCTGGTCTCTTCTTGTCTTGGCACCTTCCCTCCCTCCGCACTTGTATCGCTACCTTTAAATGGGTGCTTTAAAGAGACAGAGCCCCATCTAAACTTAGCCTTTAGATGCAATAGCAATGTTGTGCCCCTTTAAAAAAAGTAGTGGGGAAATCAAGCTACTTTTTAAAGGCACTTCTTCTCCCTTAAAACTCCAAAATAGTGTTTTCATGGCACACTTTCCCTTTTTCTTATCTAAAGGCTGGGCTTTCATGCAGCCACCAACACACCTCTTTTTGCCAATCTAAAATGGGCCAGCTCCTTTTTAAAGAACTTCTTCTCCCTTAAAATGCCAAAATAGTGTTTTCATGGCACACTTTCCCTTTTTCTCATCTAAAGGCTGGGCTTTCATGCAGCCTTCAACACACCTCTTTTTGCCAATCTAAAATGGGCCATTGTTACTTTAGGGGAACCCCTCCCTATTTTAAACCACATGTATCTTCTGGTGGGAGCTTTCTTCATTTATAACTGTTGGGAGTAGTACATGACTTGAGATATATGACAGGCTTCTTCATCATGCAGTAATGGTAGAAATGTCCTCTCTTTGGAGGCCTGACTGGCAGCAATGATGTCTTCATTTTGTCACCAACTTAAAACTCATTTTTCCCCCAAGCTTTAGTGACTCAGTTATAACAGCTGAATTGTCTTTAAATATTGGACAGCAGGTGATTTTGATCATACCGAATGGACTTAAATTGTTCAAATGGTTTTAAAATTTATCACTTTTTCATTTTTTCCTAGTCTTAAAGTTGTACAATATATTTCTGCATCAAAATTTTACAATGCTTAGGAACTCTGGAGGCATAATTGTCTCACTGTTCACACAATATTTGCTCACAATTTCATGTTCATTTCTTCTGATATATTAATACACTATTTTGCCTAGTATACACATTCGGGGTATGAAAGTTTCACAACTTCATACTCCTGTATCATTTTTGCTCTTGAATTCCACCTGGCATTACTGATGTTCAGGATTTTGTGAAAGTTGATGAAAGGAAAATTACCTTTTTCTTGATAGCATTGGAAAACCCGTACTTCAAAATGAAAAATACTGAAATAAAGTTAATAATAATAATAATAATAATAATATTTATTTATTTCTTATCCGCCCCTCTGTAAAAACACTCGAAGCGGGGTACAGCAAGGTTAAAAAAAACCAATTACAATTAAAATAATTTAATGATCCCATTCCAAACCTCCCACCCCTTAAAATAGAATTAAACTAGCTGAGTTTAAAATTAGATTTCAAGAATAAAACAACCAACATGTTATACACATAACACCACAATGCTGGCCACAGCATGGGTAACAACAAAGTACGGGGAGGGGGGGGGGACAGAGAATAGGCTGGGTGGACTCTAGATAGTAGGAGCCGGGTAGGTTATACAGTTTCTGGGAAGGCCTGCCGGAAGAGATACGTCTTTAAAGCTGTTTTGAAACAGTCTAACGCTGTAATAAGATGTATCTCATCTGGCAGGCCATTCCATAGCCTGGGAGCAGAAGCTGAGAAGGCCCTCTGGGAGGTCTGTGCTAACCTGGTCTTCATGGGCTGCAACAGGTTCCTCCCAGAGGACCGGAGTGTGCGGGGGGGGGTTTCATATGGGGAGAGGCGGTCCCTGAGATAAGATGGACCCAAGCCATGCAGGGCTTTAAAGGTTAAAACCAACACCTTGTACTGTGGCCGGAAACTAATCGGAAGCCAGTGGAGAACTTTAAGCACAGGTGTAATGTGCTCTCTCCTGGATGTTCCACTGACAAGCCTGGCTGCCATGTTTTGGACTAATTGAAGTTTCCGAGTTAGGCACAAGGGTAGCCCCATGTAGAGCGCGTTACAGAAATCCAAACGTGAGGTTACCAAAGCGTGCACCACTGTTTCCAGGTCCCTTTAATCCAGATAGGGGTGCAGCTGGCGTATCAGCCGAAGCTGATAACAGGCACTCCTGACCACCACATTCACTGACTCGTCATGTGAAGCGACGAATCGAGAAGCACCCCCAGACTGCGAACAGAGTTCTTCGAGGAGAGTGTGACTTCATCGAGGACTGGAAATTGTATTCCTGAACCTGGTTTCGGTCCTGTAACAGCTAGTACCTCTGTTTTGTCTGGATTAAGTTTCAACCTGTTTTCCCTCATCCAATCTATTACCGCTGCAAGACAGCCATTGAGAGGAGAGACGCCATCTGAAGTCTGAGCCGACGATCTGGACATGGAGAGGTATATCTGAGTGTCATCAGCGTACTGAAGACACTGAGCTCCATGCCTCCGAATGATCTCACCCAGCGGCTTCATGTAGATATTGAATAGCATCGGGGACAGAATGGTGCCTTGAGGGACGCCACAATTTAGCTCAATCTTGGAGGAGCAGCTGTCCCCAAGCCTCACCCTTTGAGATCTCCCAGAGAGAAGGGACCGGAACCACCGGAGTGAGGTGCCCCCAATCCCTAACACCCTCAGTCGACTCAAAAGGATGGAATGATCTACTGTATCTAAAGCCGCCGAGAGATCCAAGAGCACCAGCAGGGTCACACTGCCCCTGTCGATACTCAGGCGGAGGTCATCGGTCAGCGCAACCATGGTAGTCTCAACTCCATGTCCTGTCCTGAAGCCGGTTTGAAATGGATTAAGATAATCGGTTTCATCCAAGACAACCTGGAGTTGAGAGGCGACTGCTCTCTCGATTACCTTGCTCAAGAAAGGGAGCAAGGATACTGGCCTGTAGTTGTTCCTGTCCAGGGGGTCAAGGGAAGGCTTCTTCAGGAGGGGCTTGACAGCCGCCTCCTTCAGACTGGATGGTAAACAGCCTTCTCTAAGGGACGCATTGTTTGTATCCTGAAGGAATACCCTCAATGCGTCCCCTCCCTGGACGACCAGCCAAGATGGACAGGGATCGAGGGAGCAAGTCGTCTTTCTCATGCTTCCAAGGAGCTTGTCCACGTCATCGGTACTCACAGGTTGGAATTCATCCAGTAAAGTAACAGCAATGGAGTTGTCGGACACCTCATCTGTGGATTCTGGTGGAAAATTGACAACTAAGTCGGCCCTTATCCGAGAGATTTTATCTGCAAAGTGGGTGTTAAACGCATCACAGCAGGCCGTCGTAGGATCAAGTAGGGGATTTGGCGCAGGAGGAATCTGCGTCAGTTCCCCCACCACCCTAAACAGTTCTGCTGGGCGAGACTCTGCAGACGCAATGCGTGCAGAGCAGAAGGATCTCCGCACTGCACGCAAGGCCTCCCGATAGGCGTGAAGGTGCTGCCTATGGCAAGTCTTGTCAGATAGGAGCTGAGTTTTCCGCCACTTGCGCTCTAGTCGTCGTCCAACCTGCTTCATCTCCCTGAGTTCCTCTGAGAACCAGGGTTTGTGGTTAGGGGCGGGCTGGAGAGGACGCTCAGGGGCAATTGCATCGAGAGCCTTGGGAAGATCAGTATTCCAGGTGGTAACCAAGGTTTCGATGGGATCACCGGCACTACCAACCATTAAACCCTCTAAGGCCTTCTGGAAACCAATTGGTTCCATCAGCCTTCGAGGGCGGACCGATCTAATGGGTCCGCCACCCCTGGGGGGGGGGCGGACAGCGGCTTTTAGTTCCAACTTGATCAGGAAATGGTCCATCCATGACAAGGCAGAGGTTTTAGTTACCTCTGCCCACGGATGTTCCGGTTCTGTACTGAAAATCCCATCGAGTGTGTGACCTGCACAATGGGTTGGCTCGTTGACCAGTTGGGATAGGTTCATGCCTGTCATGAAATCCATGAACTCCCGAGCTGCTCCAGACAACTCAAATGGGCTGGACTTAAGAGGAATGTTGAAGTCGCCCAAGACCAAAAGTCTGGGTGTCTCCAACAACAACTCAGAGACCAGCTAAGTCAGCTTGGCTAGGGAGTCTGTTAGACAATGGGGTGGCTGGCAGACTAACAGAATCCCCAGACTATCCCTGGTCTTCAAGCTAATACATACACTCGATGTGGACTGTTTTCTGGACAGGTTTCCTGATCAAGGTCAAGTTGGTCTTGTGGACTATAGCCACGCCGCCCCCCCCCCCGCCCACTTTCCCTTACCTGCTCACTGACCATGTAACCAGCTGGGAGAGCCTATGCTCACTTGGCAGCACTGGTATCTCCCAGGCAGGTCTCGGTAAAGCATGCCAGGTCGGCTTGCTCATCCACAAGGAGATTGTGGATGATTTGGGTCTTGCTCTTGGCTGACCTGACATTGCAAAGGAGCAGGTTAAGGGATTGTGGAATGGTTGGTGCGCTCTCCACGTTATCCTGGGAAACAGAGTGAATTGAAGAGGGGATAGATACCAAACATCAATCCCTACTTCTTTTGTAACATTCGTTCGATCTGTTGCCGCCATACCTTCCCTGCCCCCACACAACCTTAATATCTCCTCCCAGGCTATTCCCAGCTCCATGTTCAAAAGAAAGTTGAGGACAAGCCAGCTGTACCCGATCCACTCCTGTCTCTAATAGAGAACAGGAATATGTAGTAGTAAATAATAAATAGGTTATGTACTGTTCCCGTCAAACCCCGACATCCCATAATTGCTGTGCAAGCGTTCGTAGAAGTGCACAGGGTGCTAAAAACCATTGCTGCTGCAGAGCACTGCTGAAGGGGAGAGTGGCCTTGGGGCCTACAGAGCCCAGGTGGTCCAGCTCAGACCCTCTCACCTCTCCTCCACACTGCTGCCAGAAAAGGAGGACGCTGGGGCCTATTTGAGGCCCTGTGATGACCTGGCTCCTCCTCCATTGCTCGTGTGGGGCCCTTGCTGGGGGGAGGGATGGCTTTGGGGCCTAGGGAGCCCAGATGGTCCGGCCTAGTCCCTCTCACCGATCCTCCACACTGCTGCCCTGTGATGACCCGGCTCCTCCTCCATCACTGTATCAAGTAGTCAAATAGTCCTGAAACAGCAGAGCTGGATGGTGAGATTTCAGTCTCTTGTGGCAGAACAGTAGCAGTCTGAGGCCTTGGAGGGCTTGGTGTAATTCAGCTTTTATAGTAACTCCCTCCTTGGAGGTTGCTGAGTCAACCCAGATGGAATGGAGCTTCTGCTACTCACAAGTAGTTCTGAAACAGCAGAGCTGGATGGTGAGATGTCAGTCTCTTGTGGCAGAGCAGCAGTTAGATGCACTGTGTTTAAAAAATGGGAAGGCTGAAACTATTTCAGAAGGCATTGAAAATGTTATCAATGAATACAACTTATGGAATTCAATTAAGATGATCGTTGCTGATACAACTAGTGTTAACACTGAGAAAAAGAATGGAGTCATCATCAGATTTCAGAAACTGTTTCTAGAGAAAGTTGCCACAAAACCGTAGTTTATTATTCGTCAACATCACATTCTCGACTGAATTCTTCATTTGGTGAGGAAACTGATGGTAAAACAAAATTACCAAATATTGAATACCCGTTTGTAGGTGAACTGTTAGAGAAGTATGATGAAATGAAAGCACAGTTTGTTAATGGTACAGATAAAATTGTAGATACATCAGGATGGAGAGACAATAAGTTTTTGTTTCATTTAACACGGGTTTTCCGATGCTATGAAGAAAAAGGTAATTTTCCTTTCATCAACTTTCACAAAATCCTGAACCTCAGGTTTAATGTTGAGTACCTAACTGCTCCCTTACTTTCCACTTGTAGAATGTACATTTTTTGTATTACCTTTCCATTTTTGTAATATCAAAAACTTTATCCAGGGCATCATATTTTCCCCTCTTAACACATTCATCATAAATCTTTAGCACCTTGTCAAGCTTTGATCGTATCACCTGATCTAACACCTGTTGGAAATTTAATTTGTTTTCCCATAATTTAGTAATTTCCTTAGAAATTTCTGCTACTCACTCCTTTCTATCTTTAATTTCTGCTCCAAAAATGCTATCTTCCAATAATTTGTGTTTTCAGTGGTATTATAGTTTTATTTTCTAGAGAAAAATCTTCTAAAGACACATTACTTCTTTGTTTTTTAATGTGATTGCTGTTGCCGCGCAGGTCAGTCCCCCCCCCCCCCCAATAAATACAGAAACCTGGTTGGAGGAAAAAAGGCCACAACTTTATTAACTGTTCCACACATGCAGAACAACACAAAACCATAGGGTTGGCCCAAAGCATAAAGCCTGGATCTGGCCATCAGCAACACCCTGGTTGGTTGATGTACGCTTGGTAGCAGGGGCAAATATCAGGATGACGTAGGTGCCAAGCTCCGCCCTGTTTTCTTTGTTTTTTAATGTGATTGCTGAAATTGAATGAGATTTTTGGTCCAAGTATGTTTGTTCATCTGTATGGTATTGTAACTCTTCAGATGTGGCATTGCTTTACACTATTAAAGAAATAAAAGAAGGTTTAAATATGTTCTAAACTGTTTAAATCATGTTTTAAAACTCAAAATAGGAGTTCTATAAATGTATAAATTGTAAAATTATGAATAATTGAGTATAATTATGCATATTGTATACTTGTATAGCCAGTCATACAATATATACTACACTACATAATATACATCATATGCCTAATGCTGTAAAAGGAATTTTTGATTTGGGGTGACCTTTAAAAAAAAAAAATAGGAGAAGTAACACTTTTTTATTTGTTTTTAAAGCAAAAGTTCATTGATTTATGGTACAGGAAACTTTTTTTTAAAATCAACTTTTCATATGCCACATTTATTGAACAGCTTCTCCATGCCCTTTTTTGGTATTATTTTCAATGACATGTCATTTTTGTGTTATATAGATATAACTATAAATGGAACATTGTCACTGTGATAGATTTACTATCATATGAAATATGATGATGAGTTTATTTTCTCCCAGAGTTGGTTGGTAAAGTAAGTAGAAGAGGGTAAGGGTAAGTAGTATGGATATTAAAATGAAGGAGAGGTGGATGAGAAGGGAGATTATAGGAAGATTATGGAAGAGAAAGGTTAAGGAAAAGTGATGTGAAAGGAGGTGGAAGAAAGAGAAGGAGAAGAGGAAGAGGAGTAGAGGAAGAAGAAAGAAGAGAAGAACAACTAATGTAAATTAATTAATTATTGGAGGACTATGAAAATGTATTTAAGTGTATGTAAACATGATTAGGGTTTTGTACAATTGTGATGTATTTTAATATGTTTGTATGTTTGTTTTGTTTGTTTTCAATCAATAAATTGATATTAAAAAGAAAGTATACAACATTTTAATAAATTGTGATTGATAAATTTAATAAATAGTGTATGCATGTGTGCATGCTCAGATGTGCACTTGCACGCATGGATATGTATATAAAAAAACCTTGGATTAATGTAGAAATAGTATTCCTACAGCTGTACTGGCTACTCACTTGATGATAGCTCCCTCTCGTAATAATAGTTAAAAATGGAAAAGGAATAGCAATAGCAATAGCAGCTTCCTTGATATGCTGTTTCATACCACACTAAGCAGTCTCTAAGTACTTTACAATTGTAAGCTAATTGTCGCCATCAAGCTGGATACTCATTTTAGCAACCTCCGAAGGATGCAAGGCTGAATGGACCTTGAAGCCCTGCCTAGGACTGAACTCACAATGCTTGGATTTCAACTAAGGATCTCCTTAGCATGTTGATTCATATCTGTTGCTCATGCATACACTGCTGTTGCTGCAGATGCTGGGTATATGCCTGTCATTTTAATATCACTTCTGTATGTTTTCATATGTCTTGCCTCCTGTCCCAGCCACTCTCCTGAGCATACACTATTTACATTGGCAGTTGTGCAGTGAATGAAGTGTTTTTAAAGGCTTAAAGGCAGTGCATCTCCTGTCCTAGTGTAATGTGTACATAGAACTATTCTTCCCAGATTCACACACATAAAATTAAGTACAATCAGTCACTTGAAGACTACAGTGAATAAACAAAATGAATGAATAAACAAAATGAATGGACAGCTTTTAAAAACATTGTACTGCATAATGATGGCAAATTAATGTTTAAGCCCTGTAACAAATAATGAGAAGAGATTGTTTTTTTAAAGTAATTTTTGAGTCTCCATTATTGTTTTAATTGGTGAAACTTTCTAAGGAAAAGAAAATTATCTAAACACTTTCCACTTACATTCAAATACCGCCTATCTTTGAAAGCAGGGGGAAGAAAGAAGAAAAAAAGTATGTTCAAGAAGAAAAAGGTCTCAGATGACATTCTTGAAAATGCACATGAAACAGTTGATTAGTAGTGGCAAGTGATTATGAAAGGAAGAATGTATGGAGCTTGGAAGCAACAATGGATATAAAATGAGCAGCTTGTTGTAAAGAGAATGGGGAAATTTCAAACCTGGATTCTTTTACCACAGAATACCCTAAATTAAACAGATTTCAGAATAGAAGGCAAGAAAGATATACTTGGGATGAAGGAAGTGAAGGAACTCACAAGTGCAGCTGGGTGAAATACACATGGTTTAGTTTTCCAATGATCCCCATTCTCTCAGCTGCTGGTTTTTAACAGCATTGTGAAATTTCAGGACAGACTGAAGCTAAATGATAAATTAATATTTTTATGTAGATTGTGCCAAGTTCTACCCCCAGCATGTCCAACTAAAAGGATTAAAAAATTAGGTAATCAAAAAACCTGTGGTCCCTTGTTGATGCTGAGAGATGAGAAAAAATATGCAGCCACTATTTTATCCATTTGTTTTATCAGGACAGTTCTTTCAGTGTTTTAATGCTTTTAGCCAATGAACAGCAATCCACACTAGTTTTGAGAAGGAACTTGATGGTTTGTTTTTATGCAACTGTTTTAGGAAGTGATTATTGCTACATTTTTGGTGGAATGGAATCAGAAATACAGGAATGTAGTAAAGTTGTGCTTGGAAAATAGTGCACACAGCCCTTTCTTCCAGATGATAGCAAGAAAGGTCCAAAACATAATGCAGAAATAAACCAGTTTGAGACCACTTTAATTGCCCTGACTCAGTGCTAAGGAATCCTGAGAAGTGTAGCTTATTGTGGTACCAGAGCTCTCTGACAGAGAAGGGTCAATGTCTCACAAAATTACAGTTCCCAGAATTCCCTAGCACTGAGCCAGAGCAGTTAAATCAAGTTAAATCATTCTCAAACTGGATTTTTTCTGCAGTGTGTTTTATACCAAAGGTATAAGATTTTACTATCTTTTCCACTTTAAACTTTTTTAAAAAAAATTAAAAAAACCCTCAGATTGTAAATATTTAAACATTTATCCTGCCAATACAGATAAAATGATTCATCATTATACTCAAATTACCCATGTTTGGAGTTAGCATGAGTGGGTTCAACTGTGATTCAACATCTTACTACACTGAATATAGTTTGCCTCACATCTTTTTGCTTTAAACTTGTGACTTTTATTTTGGGGAAATTCCTCTTCTTTTTGAAATCTAGAAAAACATAAGGGAAAAATCATTTTAAGGAAAAAAACAACAACCACATTTCTCTAATAATTTTGTTCATCTGTGCTTGAAGCTTCTGGAATGCATCCTGCCTCCCCTCACTTCCAATTTTTAAAGTTAGCAATCTTTGCTTGCCTACGCTCACTAATTACTAGTTTGCATCTTATTCTATAGAGGATTAAACTCTGTACATATTTATATTGACTTTCTGTTTGTTAGGTTTTCCCCCAAACTCAGTCTTCCTGCATCCCTCTAACCAGCATCCATTTCTCTCTTCTCTGTGTGTCTTCCATGAGTCTATGTGTTTGATTATGAACAGGCATAGGTGGTTGGGCATGATGCCGCATGAGACTAGATGTTGTTCAGCTTTCTTGCCAAGATGATTACTCTTCTTGAAAGATCCATTACTATCTCTCACATTTACCCAACACCAATCACTGCGATTCTCCATTGTGCCTCAATGGGGTGACAGTTGCAGTTTCCTCCATAGCAGAAGCAAGGAAAAACCTATTAGGTATGCAACTACATATTTTCTCCCAGAAAACCATTACAGAACTGGAACATGTCACCAAATGCTAGCCTTACTGAAGGGTGTGAAGGGTTAAAGAGTCAAATCGTTACCCTACATTGTCCAGAATGAAGGCGATAGTACTGAAATGTAGAACCATATCAATAAATAATGGCAATAGATAAAAGGATGGCTAAACAGGTGAGAAATCCAGATTCTCTCTTCTTCTCTGTGCAGAAGATAACATGGAAAATCATTATCAAACAGAACTACAGAGGGAATTATAATCACTATATTAATAAATTGTTTTATTATCTGGATATTTTGATTTCATTGCAGAAGGTTTTACTTTTCTATATATGACAAATCTACTTCAGGCTTTACAAAATAAAGTTAAGGGAACAGTGACGTCTGCAGTTTTTCAGTGAGTATGAACATTTCATACCTTATATCTGTTAAAATGGCTTGTGTGAACTTATGACCCAGTAAACAGAAGAGAGCAGGAACAGAGAAATCTCTTTAATTTCTTTATCACGAAATAGGGAATGAATATATATGCAAGCACACGAGTCACTTCATTTGTGAATGGGCACCAGTGAAGTATGACTCCTATGACAAGCCTTTTGGGAAATTGGAAGAATGAAAAGTGGAGACTATGACCTTCCTATATGACAGGTTCTGACAAGTCTCAGCATACTGGTTGAAATTCAGATTCATTATATTTCAGGTTTATTGGCGATACATATTAAGCAATGCTTGCCTGCTGCTGAGTACCTTTATTTGTCACTAATTTCTTGGTGATATAGGAAGGAGTAATCATTTGCCATATAGACTGTTAAGAATGAATCTCTGTTTGCCATAGTGTAATACAAAAAGAATATTTATTACATGTGTTTTGGTTATATCTGGTGAATATCCTCAACTTTAGAAAGCCATTAAATAGAGATTGCTAGCTGCTCTGTTATGTAGGGGGGAAAGATACTAGAATAACCGTGGGTGGTATTTTCCTGGCTCATCTATCTTAACTGATTTCAAAACAATAATATCTCCAGATTCAGAACAAATTATTTGACTCCCCAAGTGCTTAAAACATTGAAAGTCAGTCCAAACTGATTATCATTGACAAATGTGAAAATTCTTTTATCCTGATCCGGAAACAATATTCTATACGTAGTATGAATATTGCTTGTGAGTAACAGCTGCTCTGCATATGCATATGTGAGCCCCATAGGATCATGCCACACCAAGAAAACAAGAACAAACCTGATCTGCCTTCTATATTTTTAAACATCTATTTGCACAATGGCCCAGTTTGCAAATCAATCCCGTGTAAAGTTTAAAAGAAAGGAAGAGCTCTTTTGTCTACTCAATCAAAGACCTAGCATGCCAATATAATATAGACAGCAGCTCTCTCTACCTGACTTGGCCTGTGGTACAAGTGTGCATTTAATGCTTTGCTGAATTAAACAAGAAGGATCAGAAAAGTCTACTGTTCTGTTTTCAAATGCATTTCCCAAACTCATGAGCAGCTAAGAATACAACAAATATTCTTCATCGTGTGTCACTATTTCTAGTACTCAGAGGGGATAGTGTATTAAAAACACTAAGAATCCATTATAGCAATACTGTTTGTTATCTGTGTCTTTTTATGTGGGGACAAATTATATTATATGTGCTTTCAGGTTTTGAGCTACACCCTACAGCAGGCACATCCTTCAAATACTGCATGCGTAATTACATTGCCAGATGAATTCAAACATATGGCCTTGTTAGTTTGGAAAATCAGTATGCAAAGAGATCTTGTACCACCTTTGAAACTAGGTCATAGATGACTTAGAAGAAGGCTTCCTTAACTCCTGCACACAGAAACCACTCCTCCACCTGGGGTAATTTCCACAAGATTTTCAACAGCTTCCACCCCAACATCAATCTCAGCCTCAAAAAATTCACTTTCTGGATACCATGGGAAAGTTATAAAACAGACATCTAAGCATCACACTATACTGTAGTCCCACTGACTACTACATGTACTTACATGTCTGCAGTTTCCACCCTACCAGAACACACTACCGAATCCATATTCTTTAGCAGTGATTCCCAAAGTGGGTGGTATGCCCTCCTGAGAATGGAAGAAAGATCTGGGAGGGAAAATGGTGCAGCAAGGGGCCCTCAGCCAAAGTATTGGCACACAAGAAAGACAAAGGGAACCAGTGGCCTTTATGACTATTAAGAGGAGTAAGAGCACATTGCAGCAGGGCATAAGTGGCATCAAAAAGGAGCTTTCACATCTAGGATACTGCTTAAAATGTTGAGCTTTGCCAGTACTTGGTTGGTAAGGTGGAGCTGGTACCCACCCCAATTGCATCTTGTAGAGGGGCGGGATATAAATAAATTTTATTATTTATTTATTTATTTATTTATTTTGCTGGACAGGACAAGAGAAGAGGTAGCAGGGGAAACAATGTTTGTGGGTGGAAGTAGTGAAGGTAGGTCTCTGTGGAAGGACTATCTAGGTTTGATTTTTCAAAGAGTCCTTTACCACTATTGGATTGAGAGTCCTTGCTCAATTGGGAGAAGCTTCTCTCTTTGCACCTGGTTACCTTGACCAGCCAAACTCTTCTATACAATGGCAACTGATTAGACCCACAAGACTGGGATTCCAAACTCATGGAATTACAAAAAATTCCATTAAACAACAACAACAACAACAACAACAACAACAGGCAAGACCTGTACCCAGGACTAATCTGTTACAGAACAGAGTAAAGACAGAAAATGATCTATTACCATTCTATATAGAGTGCTACTCAGTTGTACCTGCAGAGTCCATCCATTTTAACCACTGTTCTATACGGACATTTTAAAATAAGAGGCTTTACAATTATGTAGGGAGGATTCCATAGTTAAGATTTCATTATTCTTAAGGTTGTGTATTAATGTCCAAAGACATGCTCAGACTGAAGGGCCTTCTGCTAAACAGATTTGCCACCATGAATTCTGCACATTCATATCTGGAACATTTTTTCTGCCCTACCCTGCTCATCAGTCAGTTGTTTGCTTGCGTAGGTTAACAGAATTAGCAGTTTTTAGTGCTGCATATAATAAAAGAATATTATAACCATGAGATATAATCCATACACAACAGAGAAAGACACTATGGCCCTATACAGAAGTCCACTAAGGGACATCCTGGGGCCGATTCTAGGGTTAGGGAGTGTGCAGCAACTACATCCTCCCTAACCCTAGCACAGCATGGCAGCACTGTCATGGCGGCCTCCTGCTCACATGGGGGCCACCATGATGTTGACGTCATTGTGGGGCACCCAAATAGGGCACCCAGGAAGTGGTTCTGTGACTGTGCCACTTCCTGTAAGCACCACACCTAGAAAGGAGCTGCTCTAGGCAGCTCCTTTTTGGTGTGAGTGGTGCCCAGGCACTTCATTTCTGTGGCAACCAAATGGCCATGGGAATGAAGCAAGGGAGAAAGGGGCATGAAGCCTCAAGGACACCCCTTTTCTGCACCACAGCAAAGCAGCATTTTGCAGCTTTTCCATGGCGTGGAAAAGCGGCAGATTGGGGCCTCTGAGCTGCCTGCGAGGCTGTTTTGGCCCCAATCCGGTGGGGAAAGGGGCAGAGCAGACTTGCCTCTGACGGGGCGGTCTTTAAAGCCCCTATGACATCTCTTTCATCATCCCCTGGATTTTAACTGAAGTGAGGAAAGCCAGAGACTCTGTTGGCTCAGCAGCCTGAGAAATGTATCCACAGTGAACAACCTCTCTCACACACTCCAACCACCTCTAAAAATTATTAAGTGGAAGAACCTCAAACTCCACACTTAAGAATTTCTCTGAAATTGTTTCATTACTCTGAACATTTTTCAAAGCAATGTCTTTTCTTTTGGATGGGGGGGGGGAATGAAGCACTTTTTGGTACACTACTGATTACCTTCACATTTGGTTTGTTCTGACATTGTAGAGCCCCTACAGAACTCTCTTCCCTGTGGAAATCAGTTTGGTTCCATTCCTGGTTCCATACAGTAAACCCAACAGATAGTTAAGTGTACATGTGCACACACACATATAAACACCACATTCCCCCTCCTTGTTCTCTCAGGATATTTGCCAGAGATATTTGAATGTACAGACCTTTGTTTTTTAGGCTGCTGCCGCCTGGTTTTTAAAAAATCTGATTGGGTTGCAAGGGTTTTATGATTTTTATTGGCCACCTTTTAAAATGCTAAGTTGATGGAAAACTGACTGGCTTTAAGAAAAGTGTTGGTCAAAGAATTCTGTTACAATATGCCTGTCACACACACACACACACACACACACAGATTACTTACACTGTTCAGGTGGAAAGTTTCTTTCCAAACTCTGTTCTGGCAATCATTTAGCACCTGAGCATGAAAGCAAATCACATTTATGGAGACCTCCCAGGAGATTTTTTTCAAAGCTCTTTGTAGCAGCCATTTCAGCCAATAGCCAATCCCCAATGCTTCTAAAGTGAACATATCCAAAAATCTGGGAGAACAGCCATATGAAAATGTATGTGAAATTATTGACTTTTCTTTAATCTTGGCTTCTACATCTGTATCATGAGAAAGGACTTTTGAAACAATGTTAGTTAAAACTGTGCATGTATGTCAAACTTTTGTTAGATGGAAATATAGAGTTGTGTAGCTTTAAAAAGGTAAAGGTAAGTGTTTCCCCTTTGACAAGGTTGTCAAATCATGTCCAACTGTAGGGGGCAGTGCTCATCTCTGTTACTAAGCCTAAGAGACAGCGTTGTCCATGCTGTGACCAGCATGACTGCACAGAAGACTTTACCTTCCCATCAATGTGGTACCTATTTATCTCCTTGCACTTTTTACATGCTTTTGAACTGCTAGGTTGGCAAAAGGTGAGACTAGTGACAGGAGCTCACTCCATCACACAGAACTGATGACTTGCTGAACTTGAGATTGTCAGAGTCAGCTTCTTAACCACTGAGCCACTGCATGCTGAAGTTTTACTTGATGAAAAAACATTACCTTGCTGATTTTAGAAAATATATATCTATATCTATGAGCTGAAAAAATAGTATAGTTCATTTCTAATTTTGCAAACTGTCTTTTATCAATTATTTGTAATGATAAATACTCAGTATTAGCAAATCATACGAGAAATGAACTCAATGACTACTGCTAAAAATTAGTTAGCTGTATAGTTATGCATGCAGGAGATGCTTTTCACAAGATGCCAAAAAAACTGAGAAACGTCTTTAACTTGGTGCAAATCAAGTCTCTGGAGAATACAAATTTTAAGCATTACAAGCTGTTTTACTAAGCAGGAAAGGACTAAGGATGCAATTCTAGAAAAACTGATTATTATCACATACTGTTACCTTTTTTAACATGTGATGCATCTTGGCTTCTTGTGTCATTGTTATCTGTGGAAAAACAAATACTTGCTATTTTGTGGCAAAATATCTATTACTGCCCCAGTGCATGGGGCAATTATGTCATTTGATATAAGGAGTATTAACCAAGCCAATTAACAATCTTACAGCATCTCAAAAACTAAGAAGTTTTAATTGTTGTAAGCTTTCATGGACTGAGACCCACTTCATCAAAAACGAAACCACATATATACAAAACCCATAGCTGTTGAACTTTACTTTTGCTAAAGCAACACTTAACTTTAACTTGGTAGGCTGAAATTTGTGACATTTAGTGAGGCAAGACTATTTTCTTCATATATGTGTGCCAAGCCAGTGGAGGTGTAAAACTCTGATATCCAGTTACTCCAATGGGTCCTTGACAAAGGATGTACTTTATAACTATCACCTGCTATTTTACTTATTTCACTGGAGAAACTGAATTCCAATGTATTTGATCATCTTTGCTCATCTCTTTTTGCTGCTGTCTTCAAAGAAATGGACCCACTCATACGAAATCATTAAGTCAGAGACTATTCACACAGCTCTGGATTCTGTCCAGTTCAGAGAAACCAGGCCTTTTAGCCTAGGCTCCATTCGTTAGCATTCCTTCTGGTTTTGTTCAAGCATGCATTTTTACTGCAATGTCCACAACTGAAACACACATTAAGAAGTGATAATGATTCTCCTTTTTGATATTAATAAAGCAGAAGTCTATTGACACAGTAAATGTGCATATTAAAGAAATGGATTTGAGTGCTTTGACCTATTGTATTCAAGGTCTTTTATTGTTAGACAAAGATATTTGTATCTTTCCAATGAAAGGAAGTGGTAAAAATGGTCTTGTCATTTTGCTCTTCATTATTTCCATTATTTAAAAGGAAAATCCAGTCACAAAACAAGAATGTAAATCTTGGAGAGAGAATGAAGAAGTAGTAATTAATGAGCAACCCCCCCCCCATAAATGCACACACTCTTAAGAGTGAAAATATGCAATTGTCAATTGCTTTCTACTATTTCCTTGAAATGATGAGTTTTAAATAAGTCGTTGCATGTATGTGAGATTTATTTTATCAGAATTTTATAACAAGAAATAGGAAAGTGTCTTCCTGATTATGATGACCATCAGGTAAACTAGGTTAAAATCTAGTTCAGGATAGGGAAAGAGAGAGAAAAAGAGAGAGAGAGAGAGAGAGAGAGAGAAGGGTATCAATTGGAAAGCATCAGACATACAGGTTGGTATTCACTGCTCAACTGCTATTGGCATTATTGTACTAAAAATCATTAGATATTTACTGGTGAACATTTCCAGGTTAACCACAAGCTGCAGCATAATGAGTCAACACAGATCTTATAACATCTGTTTAATCTTTATGTTCCAAAGGACTGTTTCAGGGGAGGGGGGAATGAAAAGAAATTAAGCAAAATGCATAATGACAGAAAGGAGCTCTCTGTGCAGAGCTGTGGCACTTCATCTTAAGTATTCATGCACCAAAGCTCATAATAAAATAGTTATTGTTTCTTCTTACTAACTTTCAAATGCTGTATTCCCATGTGCTGGGATCAAAAGAATATCCTGTGTAATCTTTCACTATGAGGAAAATATGTGATTTGGATACCAGTGTAACAGGGTTATAAAAATAGGATTTGCAAACATGTGCAGAAAGTCAGGGGGACCCAAACTATCATCATAGAGAAACCACAGGTTTTTTGTTGTGTGGAATCACCATCTTTCTTTGTCTAAAGGAATGATAGGCGCAATCCTTGATAGTGACTGATCATGAAAAGAAACCCCAGGAGCATAGGAACACTATAAAAAGATCTAGAAGGAAGTCATTATGCTGTTGAGGGAATAAGAAATTTAAGTCGGGGAGTTGTGAAATGTTCTCATTATAGGTCATCTCAGTAATTATCTGACATCTACAGATGGAGTCACTTCTTAATCAAAAGAATGAATCATTACTGATATTGAATCAGTCCAAGATGTTTGAAATAATGAGTCCAGTAACTCAAGTATAAATTTAGAGATAATTCCAGCAACTTCTCTGCTAAAGTTTCAGACTAATAATGAAATATCTTATTACATTTCAGGATAATGATAAGAAAATGGCCATGCGAGTGTGAACTAAATTGCCCTAGCATAATCTGCATGTTAAGACCTAGATTTAAAAAAGGTCACTAATGTTTACTGTACCACTGACAGTAGCTTAATTACTGTCTACTGTAACACAGGGTTGCTTCCTCCGAAGCATGATAAAAGTGCCCAGAAATATTTAAGGACTGGAAAGTGTTTACTTTAAAACCCCTCAAATTCACTTGCTTGTAATGTGACTGCAGGAGTTGCTTTGGGCACATCTATAGCACATAAAAACTGGGAACAACATCAGTGAAAGTCTACCCTTCCAATCATACATATGTACTATGACAGAAAGTAATTACACATTTTGAATGCAATTTGTAGAAAGAACTTGGTATGTATTGATTTAGGTGTCACCAAAAAAGTTATGAATATTTGAATTTAGCTTCCACAGAATCAACATCTAGTTCCTTTAAGCCAGTAGTATGTGCTGTGAAAAGAAGCAGTTCTTTGACACTGCCTTTCCCATTGCTCCCAGTTGGGATTCAACCTAGAACCTTCAGTATGTAAAACTAGTGACCATCCTAGCTGGGTAATTCTTGAAATTGTGGTTCAGAAAGGTAATGTTTCGGAAGTCTAGTTCTACTACTGGACATTACATCTGTCCTCATTCTTTGTTCTTAGGAAACATGTAACTTAGCCAGAAGAAAGTATAGTTAGTTTTAAAGAATCTAACTTTAAAATGAAACTTCATTTCATTATCCACAGCAACATTTAAATATATTGCGATCTCCTCTAAATGAATGTCTTAAGACAGTAATGGACTGGATGAAGAAAGCAGACTAAAACTGAATCCAGATAAGATGGAGGTACTCATTATATGAACCACTAATCTGGGTATGGAGATATGTCAGCCGGTCCTGGATGGGGTCATACTTCCCCTGAAGGACTGTGTTCGCAGCTTGGAAGTGTTCCTGGATTCGTCCCTTCAGATGTCACCCCAGATAGATGTGATGGCTAGGAGTGCTTTTTATCACCTCCAGCGATCCTTTCTGCAGCCAAAGGACCTAGACACAGTGGTATATGTGCTGGTAACCTCACGATTTGACTTTTGGAATGCACTCTACATGTGCCTAGTTCAGAAACTTCAGTTAGTCCAAAATATGGCAGCCAGATTGGTCATCGGAAAATCTAGAGGTGACCATATAACATTGATTTTAAAATCTCTTCACTGGCTGCCTATTACAGTGTGCCTGTAAGCTCAAGCCCCATTAGAAGTAATGGGGCTTGAGTTCGCACACAGCATATGCCATATTGCTTCTTCCAGGGTGTGGGAGAAGTCTTTCCGACATGATTTCCAGCATATGCTAGAAGCCATGTATGGGCATGCTGTATAACATGGGTGCACTGTAGTTTCCGGGCACAGTACAAGGTGTTGGTAATGACCTTTAAAACCCTTCATGGCTTGGGTCCAGCTTACTTATGGGAACACCTTCTTCCATATAATCCAACCCACACACTTAGGTCCTCTGGGAAAAACGTATTACAGCCCACAAAGACCAGGCTGGCTGCGGTTACCCAGAAAGCTTTTTCATCTGCTGCTCCTAAATTATGGAATGGCTTGTTGGAAGAGATCCGACATATCACAAATCTTGATGGCTTTAAAAAGGCCATCAAAATGGATCTCCTCTGACAGGCCTTCTCTGACTTATCGACCCAGTCCCACTGATACAGATCGCCCCAATGACTATACCAAGATGTCTTGCTTCTATTATGATTTTAAATTATTTTAATTGTATTTTATAATATTGTTGAATTACAATTTATGTGGATGGGGGGGTAATGGGATTTATTTTATTGTGTATTATTATTATTATTATTATCCTCAAAACAAACCCTCCAATTATATACCTATATATATCTATAACTTGCAAATCAATTCTTTTTCTTGATGTGTGTCTTTAAGGTGGCCTTGACTTATAGCAACCTGTCATAGTGTTTTCTTGGCAAGATTCATTCCAAAGAAATTTCCTGTGGTTTTTCTCTTCAGCAAAGAGAGCATGACTTGCCCAAAATCATCAAGTGGGTTTCCATGGCTGAATGGAGATTTCAAACCATTACACCACATTGTCTCTGTCTATCAAACCAGTACACCAAATTGTCTCTGTCTATCCTCCTGGATAGCTCAGTTTGCAGAATCCAGGGGACTGCCATATTGTTAACCTTATTTCCATATTTCAAAAACTGAATGTAGTTGAGTTTTCCCCGTCTAACTCTATTATTCATGTGAATACAGGAACACTACTGTTCAAACTGCATGTTACTTTTAAGAATGGCTTGAAACTAAATCATTTTTTCCCATTTATTCTAAAGAAAGTACAGAAAACCACATTCAGATTGGAACCCATGTTTGTTTCTTTTCTTTCCTCCCTCCCTCCCTCTCTCTGTTTGTGTGATGTAGTGGCTTTAACTTTTTGTTTCTTTCATCGTGGATCTGAGGCTTAACATTGCCAAAAAGGTATCTACTGCGAGAAATATTCCCTCATGATGAGCACTGTAATTTACACCTGGTATTACCTCCTCCCAGTCCATATTGGGACCACAGAGAGAGGAAAAGATTATAAGAAATGAGGTGACAAACTGAAGAACCTGAAGTAAATTATTAAAGAGGAACAGAATAGCGTACAAGCATGGAAAAACATATAAGGATAGATTATTTTTTAACCTACCGTATTATGATTATTTTTAATGAGTGTGCCCTGCTAGCCACTCCTGAATGCCCTGCATATCTTCTTGCATCTGAGAGTTGATTCTTGCTATATAGTTCACACTTGAAGAAAATTGTGCAAAGAAGCAGCTTCCATTATCAATGGGTAGGCTAATGGAATGAGAAAGCCATCAGGAAGAGCCAATCATGGTACAAGAACTCACTTGTATTCACTGTTACTCACCACCTACAAATTGCTCATAAGAGGAACAGCTTCTTCTCATACTTTCTCCCAAAGGCAGTAGGAACACAATGAATTGTTTAAGAAGTAGGAAGTGTGTGTTAAAGCTTCCAGTTCATTCATAGTAATACACAAACTAGTCTGTCTTCTTTGTGGCTGTGTACAATTGATATTTTAGCAATAGGACTGAAAGTTTCATATGTAAAATATTATTCACAGCATGTTTCCTGTTACTTTGCATAGCATTATTCTTTGTGAAAATAATGTTTTGGCCTCAGGAGAAATATTGCAACTGAATGCAAAGCAATATATTTTTGGTACCAGGCCATGGTATTAGGATTTAATATTTTTTTTAAAAATTATTCTGGCCCTCAAGATGACAGAGACACAACAGAGAAGGTAGTAGTGAAGAATGTGTCGATAATTTGTATATAAAAAGATTGTGGCTAAAATATCTATATCTACTTATGTGGGGGAAATATCCATTAAACACAATGGCTATACTTCTGAGTAGATGTGAATAAGATTGCACTCTAAATAATAAATGTGATCAGTACTGCCTTTCAACCAGAATGGTTAGCGAAAGATATTACAAAATTCTTCTCCTTAACATGGCATTCCATTGCTTAAAGTCTATTTTTGGTACTTGGTGGGTTGAATCAAAATTATTGCTTTTAAGTGGATTAAAACATTGTAGGTTAGCATAAAGAAAGGGCTGAATATATATTATATCTGCATCATTCGTTGGTGGCTTTAATGCTATTGCATGAGTACCAAAGATGTGATCTGTTACCTCCCATTTCAGTTTCCTCAAATAGCATGAGGTATCATAATTAGAATTAATGATAATGTTAAGTGCAGTAATGACTGTTATCAAATGTGCTCAACCCACAGACAACTGTGTACCAGTCTAAAAATCATACACACACACACACACACACTGGATATAATTATTATGTAAGTAGATGAGGGAAGTTTCTTCTGAAAGTGTTATAAATAGTGATGCTGCTAAAGTTTTTAAAATATATATTGGGTGTACCGTGAACTCACCCTGGAAACATATCTCCAGGCAAATGCCTTTGACTCTGAAAATTGTTACCTCCATGTCAATTAAATTATGAACATAGCCCTATTCAGCAATGTTATCAGTATGTGTTAGGGTTGCCAGATCTCAGGGCCTAGCCAAGAGTCTCTACTTTTCATGGGTTAACTCCAGGAAGGAGATGAGGGTGCAAATTCTCTAGTTTTGGGGATCTCAGTTACAAGAGGAAAGGGCTGTGTGCAAATCTCCACTGCAGTTATTATAGCAGTAGCTTGTGATGGTTTGCAAGGATTAATTGATTTATTGCTGCAACTTGAAAAGACTCTCCAGGGGAGGGGGTTCACATATTTGCTTAGTTTCCTCCTAATTATTGTGGTGCCAGGGCTCACTCCCTCTCTGTTCTGCATCTACCTTCTTGCTAGAACCACATAGGGTAGATTAAACGTTCTTTATCTCATCTCCCAAAGTTGGTGAGAAACTGCCGTTCATACTTAATGCATAACACTTAATGACATCACCAGGAGCTGTCTCTCGGTCTTATGTTTTGGATCTAAAAATCCAGGAAACTTGAACTGGCAATTCTAGTATGCATTTGGAGAGAGGATACATATACATGCTATATCCCTGCCACTTATGTAATTTCTGTTTTTACTGGGAAAGTCATTGGGATTGGAAGTTATCACTTGGAGCTTTTCAGAGATCAGAAGTGTTATTTTTGTAGACTACAACTGCCAAACCTCTTTAACCAACATGGCCACTACTAAGTGAGTCTAAGAGTTGATGACCAAAAAACAGTAATGTTTCTAAGTAAGGATGTTATTCTTACCAATTTTATTATGGAGGCAGCAACAAGTAATTTGAGCATTGTTTTTGCTCTGTGAAAAATAATAATAATAATAATTATTATTATTATTATTATTATTATTATTTTATTTCTTACCCGCCTCTCCTCACAGCTCCAGGCATGTTACAACGTAGTTTAAGCACAATCATTGCATAAAATACACATACAGTATTGAGCTACATCTCTATGCAATATTTATATTACAACACATAGGACAATAAGTAAATATAAACTTCATGTTTAAAATTCATGATTAAAAACTGCCTGAATAGGCGTGCCAGAAGATATAGGTCTTCAAATGTGTTTTATATTCCGACATCTGGTTTAGCTGTTGGATCTCTTTTGGCTGATCATTCCATAGCCTTGGGGTGGCCAATGAGAAGGTCCTCTGGATAATGGCTAGCTGTCTCTGGAAAGGTAGCTAAAGGCGTGAGAGGATGAGGCGGAATAGGCACACCCCTGTTTCTACTCCCCGCACCCTCTCATCTCCCTGTGTGCCCTCAGAAATTGCTTCGTGTGTCAGAGAGGGCACACGTGTCATAGGTTTTCCCCTCCTTATTACTACTAGAGGTAACTTTATATAGTGTACTAGTATTCTGCAAATGTGTATAAAAGCTAGATAACTCCACTTTTTTCACATGCCGTGTTGTCAGTATATCACTAATTCACTGTTCTGGACTAATAGGGATCATACTTCAACACTTTCCCCTCTTTTAAAAGACTTTAGCATATGTTTGTCTATTACACTGACATTTCCCTCCCAGGTCTCTATTGTCTCTATTTCTTTCCAGAGTTTACATATCCTTGCAAACCTAGTGATAAAGAGGAAAACATAATAGTAAGTATGACCCTCCCCTCCCACAGTAAAACAGGAAACAATCTATTTCTTACACATATGTAAACAGTGTGTAATAGCAGTTTCTTTTGCATGTGGCAGTGATAAGACACAAAGGGAAGAAGAAATGAGCAAACTATTTTGCTTGAAGAACTTTTTATTGCTCAATAAATGTGCAGGGATTACACATTTATTGCTGGGGATCAAGACAGCTTTACCCCAGGTAGCACTTCTGTTTTAAGGAAAATGTGTTTTCTCCAACAAAATAAATGTAATGCCCAGTCTGATCCATATGCACATAGACAGAAGATATCTACAGATTTCAGTATAACCTCATTTTCCCCTGCACACACCCTTCTTGGTTGTCTGCAACTTATTCATGTTATGAGGTCAAGATTGGTCTAGATAGTGCTCTGAGAGGTACACAATGAATGGGGGAGCAATGAAGAAAGAGGGGTGTGTGCAGAAAAGTGTGGATTCCCTTTCTTGCATTCTGACCACTCTGCTTTTTTATTCCAATGGAGATTTCCTGATATGTGGTTTTTCCAAAGCCCAGTGTATGACTTAGGGTCCCTATCCTCCATACAACTGGTTTTGGGCTATCTGAATTTTCCTCCATATTGATTTTTAATCTGAATAAGAAAATAACTCCTTTTTTATACTTCCACAACTCCATTCACTGAGTTATCATTTACCCAGCTGCTGATGTGTCTGCTGAGGAAGAAGTGGCCGACAGAAGGCAAGTCTTTCTTTCTATATTCACCATCCTTTTCATTGCACTCATAATATTCCTCTCTTCTCTTTTTTCCTGCCCAGATATTTAGGTAGCATTCCAAATACCAGAACACCTGAAAATATTCTTTTCCTAAGGCATCTAGGGCTGAATCCACACCTGCAAAATAATACATACTTACCTTGATTCCTATCCTGTTAGAACACATGAAATTACTATAGATTCAAAGTGAAACACTTTTTTTTATACCTGAGGACTTTAAATCACACTTTTCACTCCACAGCTTTTAGGGGAAAAAAACACACATTTTTTAAAGCGTGTGCCTTGTGCTCCAAATTGGGATCAGGGCTGAATCAGGGGGAGGAGTGGTTGGAGGACCACTGTCCTATTTTTCCTCTTTTCATGTTTAGTTATTACATACAAACTACCTTTGCAATATGAACTGAGTTTGCACCAATGGAAGTAAGCTGAGAAGAAAGGGGAAAGTTGGAGGAATAACATTTTTAAAACAGCTGAAAAAGTGGGTTGTTAGAGGAATAATTGGAACTGTCTGCCAGATCGGGACAATTGAAGTATGTATGCTAAGGTATATATGCTATCCCCAGTCCGGTTGTCTCCAGTCATCTTCTTCCTATCCTTCAAGCTCAAGGAAAGACCAGTTCCCTCTGATTCTCTCTATGTGTGGTATCCAAATAAAGAGGTAGCTCTTCCCATGGACCTGTTTTTCAACCAAAAGCATGGGAAGCTGTGGAGGTATGAAGCAAAAAATGTTATTGTTGTGTTGTTGCTGTTGCTGTTGTCAAAGGCTTTCACAGCCAGCATTCATAATTTTCTGTGGGTTTCTGTGATTTTTCATCTTTATCTGTTGCTGGCATCTTCAGAGAATGGTGGCACAGAGGTATGTGGGGGTATACATATTGTGTGACCCTTGGTTGAGAGAAAGTGATTTACATGTTAATCTGTGTGTTGGTCTGTTGGTGAATGGCAAGGCTTCAGGGTGGGGGGATATATGAGGAGCATTTGTATCAATTTAATCCATTATCTGCTGGGAAACCTCCTAAACCTGGGTGATGTTCATTTGCATGGTTCAATTGGGGCACACAGTATACAGAAAACCTGAACCTTTGATGTATGGTAAGAATACCTTCCCTTCCGGTGGTTGTTTTTTTTCACTCCTGTGTTTTTTCTGGGTCTGGCAGTTCTTTTGATGCCTAAGCTGGAATAACCATTAGCTTGTACAGCCCTGTTTAGGTGCTTCAGTTCATCTTCCAGGAAGTATGGTTTGCTGATCCTTTCTGTGCAGCCTATCAGTGTTTTTATTGTGCTTCTTTTTTGTCCTGGGTGATGGTTGGAGTTCTTGCATAGAGGTGTGTGTGTGTGTAGGTTTTCTGTAAACTGTGTGTCTCAATCGAACCATGCAAATTAACATCACCCAGGGTAAGGAGGTTTCCCAGCAGACAATAGATTAAATTGACATACATCCTCCTCACATATCCTCCCACTCTGAAGCCTTGCCATTCACCAACAGACCAACACACAGATTAACTTCCTCTCAACCAAGGGTCACACCGTATATATACCCCACACACCTCCATGTCACTATTCTCTGAAGATGCAAACCACAGATGCAGGAGAAACATCAGGAATACATTCTTCTAGAACATAGCAACATAGCCTGAGAACTCCACAAAAAGCTGCTATCATCATCATCATCATCATCATCATCATCATCATCATCATCTTATATCCCACCTTTCTCTAAACATAGGGACTCAACATGTATACACATGATGGATCCTGATGGTGTATATCGTTATTGCTTTTTAAAAGTCATCCTAAATAATTTGGTGTCATTGGCAAATTTGAATCCCACACATAGAGGGAACCAGATACATGACTGCCACTGGAAGCTATGACAAACTGAATTGCTATAGCTAGGCTTGAGAGCCAGTGTGGTGCAGTAGTTTGAATGTTGAACTAGGACTCCAGGAGATCCAGTTCAAATCTTTGCTTGGCCATGTATACCCAATGCATGATTCTGGGCAAGTGCACCTCTCTCAGGCTAAAAAGAAAGCAATGGAAAACTGCAACTCTGAATAAATCTTGCCAAGAAAACCCTATGATAGGATTGGCATTAGATGGAATTAACTTGAAGGCACATAACAACAATGTTAAGTTTAAGCAAGAACTGGTGGTAGATTCTCCTCTGAGTTTTAAAATCCCTAGGTAATTTCAATATCACACACTTTCATTATTGTGCTGGGTAGGAATATATGCCAGCATAGGCTGACTCATATCATTATGTAAAATGATACTTAATTTACATAATAGCTTTTACTTTCATTCAAGACAATAGCACATAACTTCAGCTATAATCTGCAGCAATATCTCAATGTGGAGGAAAAAGATCTAAAACAGGCTTTAAATTTGGGTAAAACTAGGCTCTACTGCTGCTGACACATTCCAGTTAAAATCAAATTCTCCCTATTTCTATAGTGTAAACATAGGAGGAGGGGGAGATCATTGCTTTAATAATAATAATAATATCGATTTCTTGCCAGGGATATGAGCCAGGTTGACATCATCAGTGACAGAACCACTGTTTAGCTGCATGAGAATGTGTAAAAAAAACAGCAGTCATATCCCCAATAAGTCATCTTGAAAGTATTCCTCCAAGCCTGTTATAGCTGGTTATAGAGACTGAAAAAAAGAAAAGAATTTTGGTCACTGTTCAGTTATTGGTCAATTGCTTAGACTAGAAATTAGCAGTTATTGTTTATGATGTGGTCAGCTCTTCTTTGGGCTCCAGCCTGTAAGCAACTATTTTAGCTTACAGACCATCAAAAAACCACTAGATAGGAAAAAACGTTTGGACATGATTAACTAGATCTGGATTTGCACCAATGACTTGGAGGTGAAAAGCTCTGTATCCGATTACCAAGCTTGTAAGCCATCCAGGCTCCTGGCTTCTGGGGTTTATTCAATGGCATTTTACATTCCTTTTGTCCTTAATGTGGAAAAAATCATTGTGGCATTTCCTCCTATATAACATATGTATTAGAGTTTGCAGTGTTTAGAAATGGCCAGAGAGTTTATACAGCATTTTTATATTCTTGATTAAATATATCCATATCATGCAAAAGAGGAGGGGAGAGAGACTGAGAGAGAGATTCATGCCATAACAGTGAGGTACTGTGCCAAAGGCACAGAAACCACATTTCTATTCTGTCGATAAGCTTGTTAATACCATGGTTCTGCAAGGACTTGTGTGTCTAGGCCTGTTGAATTTAAGAAAGGAAGTGAAAATTGAGGAAACTTCTGTCCTCTTGGATAGAGTTGCCAGTGCAGGATCATCCCAGGCATTGAATTTTCTGGGCCAAAACTTCACATCCACATGCATAAATATGCACATCCCCCATATTTTTCCTGTTTGAAAAACAGAGAAATATTAGGTAAAGAGATTGTCCCTTGATCAAGGTGAAATGAGGAGATTATTCCTTCTCATTTACTTAGGGAAATAGGAAAAGTAACATTTAATTTAGTCTTCTTCCTTCTAGACAGGTGGATGCAGAGCAAGTGGAGGGTGAGTCCTGGCACCACAAATGGGATGGAACTAAGTAACTAAGTAAATAAATACACACACACACACACCTGAGAATCTTTGTAAATTGGCATAAGAAATCAAATAAGTCTTGCAGATTGTAGCAAGATGGTGCTCTCCTAGCTGAGATTGAGATTTGCACAGGGCCCTTGCATGGAACAGAGTGCTCAAAACTGGAGAATTTCTACTTTGATCTCCCACTCAGAGATGATCCACAGAAACAGAAGACTTAGGGCCAGAGACCAGACGCTAAAATCTGGCAACCCTACTCACAGGATCCTTAAAAATGTACTAAGGAAAGGTTTATATTTTCCTCAGAGATTTATGAATCTACTTAATTTACTTTGTTTCTCCTTTTCCACGTTTACATGTTTACCCTGAACTTGCAGAATCTTTTCAGTTTTTCAACTTAAAATATCAAGTTTTTTTTTAAAAAAATCACATATTATTATGCACTTTTATACACCATATTCTTATGGTATAAATTTTTGTATGTGGTTTTAGCTAACAAGGCATTCCGAGCCAACCATATAAACCTGGACACATTCATACATGTTTCACTTTGAAATCTAAGTGAGCCTTGGCCAGGTTCATACAACCAGGACATTATGAAGAGGAATTTTATACACCACTTTTCACAACATTTTGTTTGT
This sequence comes from Urosaurus nigricauda, assembly GCA_034509955.1. Classification (NCBI taxonomy): domain Eukaryota; kingdom Metazoa; phylum Chordata; class Lepidosauria; order Squamata; family Phrynosomatidae; genus Urosaurus; species Urosaurus nigricauda. The sequence continues at coordinate 215,221,367 of JAOEGL010000004.1, forward strand.
ACAAGTGTTTTCATTAGAAAGCTGCATCACACCTTTGGAGTTCTTGAATTTTGATGAACAATTGAATTTTAGATTACATATTGGTTCAAAACTGTGAATTTTAAGCTTTCCTTAAAATGTCTTCTCCACATTCAGATCTAGAAGAAGAAATTTGGCTGTCAGTACTTCTACCATTAGCACTGTACTCCAGATGCCTGAATATCTGGTATAATTTTAGGAAAGGAGAGCCTAGACACCTATGGTAATATATGGGTAGACTCTCTACAACATTAGAAATGTAATTGTTGTTCCTAAGTTCCTAAACATAGAGATATAAACCTAAAACCTAGACATACATAGGCACCTTCCCAGAGGTTGCAATGAAAATCCAGATGTTAGTGACAAGCATCTTGGAATGTATGATGTTCAGAGTGGTGAACACAAGGGCAGCTCCACTTTCCCTTTAACATATTGAATGAACGCATGGAGGGGAATGTAATGAAATGACTAAGTTGTGAGAAGGTAAGACTGTTCTTTTGGGAGCCATTCACTTTCATGGGGCAAATTCTGGCAGTACTTATGGATGTAATTATTTTGGAATTCCATTCTTGCAAGAGCTAATTTTACCAGTCTGTTCCTTGCTGCAAGAAAGGAGAAAACTGGTAAAATTAGCTGTGTAGTTTATGAAAACTATTTGCAAAATCAGAACCCTGAATGCTAGTGTTCAATGACTAGAGCACAAAGACAATGGGAATCACTACAACAATAAATTGAGAAAAATAAAAGCTGACAAAAGGACAAGGAAGAACAAGATACCTCTTCCACAAGATTCAGGAATTCAAAGAAAAAATAAACGAAGAGTGGGGATATTCTTATTAAAAAACAAAGAGTGGGGATGTTCTTATTAAAGATATTAAAAGAAAATCAATGGAAACAATACACAGAAGAGCTATACTAAAAATGTGAAGGGATAAATGGGTAGAAGACTCTTATGAAAATTCTTATGAATTTTGGAAAGTGAAGTGAAAGCAACATTCAAAGCAATTAGGAAGAATAAATCACCAAGAACAGATAACATACCAATAGAATAGCTACTATCCGCAGAAACAGCATCAAGCTCAGTTTTTATTAAAATCTGCCAATAAATATACAAAACAAAGCAGTGGTCCATAGATTGGATGTAATCAATGTATACAAACGGGGGACACGAAAGATTGCAGAAACTGCACCACCATTTCACTGATTTTCCATGCAAGCAAAGTCATGCTCAAAATTCTGCAGTAAGCAAAAACAACAAACTTATTTTCTAAGCAGAAAATTCCTTTTTCTACTCACAAAAATGCCATGTGTATTTTTCATACAGAAATAAGTTTAAGATTCTCATGCATACAGGATTCTCCTCATCAGGGTTTTCTAACATTTAAGAAATTTGACCATTCTTTGACCATTTCCCCCAAAGTTTTCAAATATTATATTTATCCCAAGGTTCTGCACAACTACAGCAGTAAAAACAGAAAGGTTCTTCTCTTTTGGAGGCCAGGAAGGAATGGGGTTGGAAACTTGACAGAAATATTTATAAAGGGCAGTTCTATTTGAAACCCCCTCCCCCAATAAAAAACAAAACAAAAACTATTCTTCATAATAGGATGGAAGAGAGCTTGAAGACATGGAAATGCTGAAGAGTCTAAATATTGGAAAGACTGTGTGCCTTTCCATGTAGAGAGCAAGAAGAATGACAGTGGAGGGGCCTGGAGCCAGCATGTTCATTCCCTCCCTCCAGCTTGAACATAGACTATACACTCCTCACAAAATATTTCAAGAGGCCTCATGTGATAGTCTTATGTTGGGATTTTACTGTGCAAGACGTTACCTTACAAGTTATACAGTGCATGCCTGTTTTGGATGTTCAGATACTAGAACACAACAAGAGCCTCTAGCTGCCAAATAGTTGTCACAAGATAGGAGCTCATCACTGTAGTGTGTGTCTGACGGGGAATTATATTATTTAGTGTAGTATCCACTACAAGGGCAGGAGCCTCTGTTCCCAATAATCCTGACAGATTATCCCATATCATTCAAATTATAGGTGCCACAAGCACCAAGCATGACTGCATAAAATGAGCCATGCTAGAGATGCCTGTAGGACAAGTTTAGCAAAATGCATCCAGATGGTTCCACTGAGAAAGGGGAGGAGAATAAACTTGCTGGATACATCCTAAAGATATTAGGAGCTATGGAGTATTCAGCACTGACTAAATGGGAAACATCTGTACACCACCTTTTCCCCCTTTCACATTTTGTTCTTCATTGTTCTGCATTCTGAAGGCGACTTCAACCTTTTTTAAAGTCTAGATACTGGGTGGTTGTTTGGATAAGAATTAGTCAGGATATCTGGAAATTTAATGAAACTGGAAGTCTTAGAAGAAAAAGTATTTGATGTGCATGCATTAATGCTAATGCAGCATGTGGAAGTCTTGCTAGACAACTACAGAAAACCACTGGATGTTTGACTAAAAAATAATGAATGAGGTTATCTCTGAAAAAGAACTCTTTAAACTTTGGCCCTAAAATTTGTTAACCTTGCCCAAAAAATAAGGAATAATTTGGCTATGTTTACAAAACTAAGAAACAAGGTTTTGTTCTTTTCAATTTTACTAGTCTTCAGTTTCTAGTTAATCCTGTTGGTATTAAGTTCCTAAATTATTGCCTTGTAGCTTTTTAATACCAAAGAATAAAAGTACATTAGAGACTTTTTAACATTCGCATACCAGACTCCTAAAGCATTTGTTCAAAAAATGTCTAAAAAGCATTGAAATGATGAAAATGAATCCCATATGGTTTGCTTAAATATGAGAAAAGTGAACCTTTAAAAAAAGCCTCAGAAAAAACATCTGTACTCAATAACAGTTTTGTGTGTGATAACAAGCAGTTTTTCATACATAATTTTTAGGCCACCATTATAATCTATGTATTCTTCAACCAAAGTACTGACTTCTACATTATCTTTTTAAAATTAGCTTTAAATCGATGGCTTTCCCTTTGTTCTTTTTATGTTTATGCTTATTTTTTCTCAATAATACTTGGAAATCAGCATGCATTAATAGCCTCAGGGCATAAAGAGACTAGAGGAAATTAGCTGTCACCAAAAGCTCGGGATTCTGTGTTCTCATAAACATAAAGGACTAAATTGTCTTTTATGTTGACCATGCATGCCGGTTGTGTCATTCACATTAAAAATTATACAGCATGCATATATTTACAACTCTTGGTGGAGGTGTTTCAAATGATTTTAATACAAGAAACTCTACATTTTTGTTTTTGCTAGCTACCTTTATGAAATCCTCAAAAATGTAGAGTGGAGTTCTAAAATTCTCAAATATTTGTTTTTGTTTTAGCTGTTATCCATATTAATCTTTCAATTAAGTATTCTATATGTTCCTGTTAATTAAAGATTTCATAAAATAACAGAAAACAATTTATAGATGAAATCTATTTAAACATGCAAATACTGAAAATGTTATATATCAACTATATTAATGATTTTTCAAACACAATGATATAGCAACGGCTATAGCCTTTTAGTATATTTACCTTCTTTTTTTCAAATGTACATGTATGAAAGAGATTATATAGATACATGTCTGTTACAAAAACAAAAACCAACCCTCAACTGTTCTATATTTTACTACAATTCCCATTCAATTTGATTGTTTTTTAAATAATATTTTATTATATAAACCACAGTAAAACAGACAAATAGACAAATTGTTACAGATGTAGACAGACAATTTGATTAGGTTTTTTTAATTGCTGTTAAATTAAAAATTCAGAGGAAAAAAATCTGAGAAATTCTAATGGGTGGTGGTTTAGGATTTTTGTGTCCACCGTATGAATGAAGTGGCTGAAGAATGTCTGTGAGTCTTCTGTCTTTTCACGCATACAATAATCTCTTAAAGCCAGAATTCATTCTGTCTTCCCATTTTTCAAGCACAGGAAAATACATCATGAAGTGATCTCTCATTCACTGAAATTTTGCAAAATGCAATACATTGGTAGTCAGGAAGGCTGGGTGAAGACATGTGTAATAGAAAATAAAAAAATTCAGCATTCTTGGTCATCTCACAAAGATACAACAAAATTAAATGTAAAGGCATTCAAAATAGGGATGGAAAGAATATTTTCAATTCTTCTTTGTCTGTTTCTCCCATTGGATTCTTGCCTGTCAGGAAACCTCACCAGGCATTAAAAGAGATGTGTGCGTTCTCTGAAGATGCCAGCCACAGATGCAAGCAAAACATCAGGAATAAACTCTTCTAGAACATGGCCACATAGCCTGAAAACCCCACAAAAGCTATAGATGTGTGAGAGTTTTGTGCAAGAGTCTTCTGGTATCTGATTATCTTGTAATGTTTTGTGGGATTGTTCTGCACACAAATACCAGGGGAAGGGTGGATTGGTGCAAAAATTGCTTTGCTGGCCAATTCATTGACTAACAAGACCAAACACAGAGAACTGGGTTATAAAATGGGCAGCTTTATTTAACTTATTTAAACTTATTTCTTTAAGAACTGCAAAACCAGGGGGGAAAACCTTGTGCAGGAACAGTCAGTGGATGGTCAGATCTTTGACCAATTCCCCAGCTTCCTCTGGGCAAAAACATCTGAGCCCCAAGGGCAATCAATAAGTGGGTTGCTCCCCAGCCGTCCCACATCCAGAAGGCCAACCCAAGATTCCCCTACTTAATTCACAAGACTTAAGTGAGGGTTTAAATCTCAGGCCAGCCCCAAGGCAAGTCTCTTTCCCTTTGTGTTTAGTCGCCAGACCTAAATGTGAGTTCCAGAGACCTACCTTCACCCTTTAGGAGGGTGCCGAGCTGTTCACTGAAACGTCTATCTCCCCCTAAATATGCGTGGAACCTATTTATGACCTTACCCATGCCAATTGTCAAAGTCTTCAACCAACAGTGTGGGGTAGGTGAAAAACCCTTGGAAAGGGGAGAAAATTCCTACCCGGCTCTGGTCAACCAGAATTAATTCTCAAACTGATGTCATGGCAGGAGGATGGGCCAGCCAAATGAGAGGGGGTTGCACGGGCGAGCCTAAAGCAAGCTAAGCCCTACCCCCTCCTCTCCCAACGGCGAACACAGTACACCTGCTGGTCTATCCAGTGAGAGTCCAGCAAAAACTCCTCCCCAGACCACAAGGTCGGGGAGAAGCATGCTGAAAAACATGGCATTCCTGTTCAGAATAGTCCCCTGGAATACTGTATATACTCATGTATAAGTCTAGAAATTTTAGTTAAAAATCGATCCCCCAAAAAATGGAGTCGACTTATCTACAGGTCAAGGTACGTACTGTACTTTAACTCTTATTTAAAAACGAGCCATAATCTGTCCTGGGAGCACTGAGCCCTCTCTATTATCTCATCCATCCAGCCTTTAGGCGGAGCACAAACAGTTATGCCTGCTGGAATTTTGTAAGTTCTTTGGCAATGTTTACCTTTGCTTCATCTTTTAGATCCTTTGTTGCATGCCGCTCAGTCTTACCCTCAACTTATCATTGGGTCAGATCAAAATTTATAATTTTTGCCCCAAACCCTGACCTCTACTTATACATCAGGTTGACTTATAGTTGAGTATATATGATACTTCAGGACAATTTAATATGGGGAGACTGCTGCACAGATTTTTTGTTTTTTGTTTTCTTACACATTGGGAAGTCAAGTGCACCAGTTATTCATGCTTAGTTGTCCAAACAAGGACAAAATAGTCAAGAATTTATATTCTTGTTCTAAAGTATCCTAAGAATGAGGAAGCCGTCTATACAGAGGTATAGAAACTTTTATCAGATTGGAAGACAACTCATGAGACAAAGCTAACTCCACAGGTTTCCTAGAGATGGGCCCAGGGTTTATAAGTAAGCAATATGATAAGCCTCTGCTCTAGAGGCTATATGTATCACGTGTTAAAAGTATACGCTAGAATTCAGTATGAGACTTATGTCCATGTAAATGTACTTACTCTGCAGAAAATAGAAATGAGCAGTTTTGCAAGAAAGGCTTAAATACCCCAAAGACACTAGACCCATCTGAACTCAGAAGCTAAGCAGGATCAGCTCTAGCTATTGCTTGGAGATCATCAACAAATAACAGCCTCTGTAGGCTATATTTCAGAGGAAGGAACTGGCAAAACTACTCTATATTCCTTGTCCAGAAAAACCTCCTATGACATTGATGGAGTTGTCATAAATTGATAGACAGCTTGAAGGCACATATATTAATATTGCCACTCTATTCTGCTTTGGTAAGGCCTCACCTGGAATACTATGTCCAGTTCTGGGCACCACAATTCAAAAAAGATGTTGAGAAGCTGGAGTGTGTCCAGAGAAGGGTGAACAAAATGGTGAAAGGTCTGGAAACCATGCCTTATTGGGAGAGATTTAGGGAGTTGGGTATGTTTAGCCTGGAGAAGAGATGGTTAAGCCCTGGTGGTGCAGTGGTTAAATGCCTGTACTGCAGCCATTCACTCACAATCATAAGGTTGTGAGTTCAATACCAGCAAAAGGGCTCAAGCTTGACTCAGGCTTGCATCCTGGGCAACCAGCAAAATGACTGTTGTCCATCAGGACTGACGCACACTAGGACCAATGCACTATGGGAGCCAATGTTCATCAGGTGTCCCTAGTGCCCATTCAGACAATGGCTAGGGAAGGCCAACATATATCGGTAGAGCTGGTGCCCTGATGACACATCTATACAGTTCACTAGGATGCTTAAGTAGTGCTCCTCTTAAGTATGCCTAAGGTTACACAACATACATCACAGTATAGACTCATGGCCAATATGTTTGGGACATCTTGGAGAAAATCCTAAATAATGACAACTAAATGAAAAAGACAAATAAATGACAAATAAATCTGAGTGAAAATTTCCAATATTTATTTATTCATTTATTTAAATTAGCTTCCTTCCAAACTTTTCTCAACCGCCGTTTTTGTGAGATCATCCCACCCAAATGTCCTTGGACATTGTATGAAATATTGTTAAGGGTGCAGATTTGGGAAGAAAATAAAAACATTAAAGCTTTGTTATAGACAATGCTCATCATGAGCCTGCATCTCCAAGAAACAGTTGAAGAATTTTGTCTTCCCCTTAGAAAAAAATTGGTAAAATACCACCTATTGACCAATTTTCCTTCCTACAAACAAAAAAGTGAATTTGGGACAGCCATTTGTGCACAACTATAGTTTTTATAAAGCATTTTAGCAAGGTACTGTATGCATTTCTTTCAAGACAGCACTGTAGATAGGGGAATGCCTGACATTTTTCCATTGTGTGCATATGATTAGTTTGCATTCTATAGATGTTACACTATGATAAAATCTTTCTCTACAAGCACACTAGAACTGTGACATAGCACATCGCATAATGTCTTCCAGCTCAAACATCTTTAGCTGATGTTGTCAGTTTGCTTTGTGTGATCCCACCCTTGTATGCTCTCTGCCCAGGAGCTGATTATTTTGCTGGTAGTGGGTCTTTTAGAAACATCTTGTCCAAATTATTATTCAGCTTCTCTTCTGACTATCCAACAGCATTTTTTCCACCTTTAGGCATTCATTGATCAAACATTCTTTCCATAGCATGTCATGCCACAGTGGTATCTACACGAAAGTCTCTATTGCCAGCCTTGTGGTTAATGCTGTCAGTTTTTACAGGTATTTAATGATGAGTGGCATTTAAATCTAAGTGAGGCCCAAGGTTTTTTTAAAAAAAATTATTTAACCATTATCCAGACATAACTCCACCACTGGAAGCTCACATGATAAAATGTTGATACCAATAACTGCATGCATCAATCTACAATAGTCTCGATCGTATCTTCCTTCCTTAAGTCTTTGACTGTCACCAAGGTATGTAAACCAGCATGGTGTAGTAGTTTCATTGCTGTAATAGAATTCCAAAATAATAGGTTTCAGATCCCTCTCAGCCATGGGAAGCCACTGCGTGACCTTGGACAAGTTGCACTTGCTCAGTCAAAGAGGATGACAATGGCAAATCTCCGCTGAATAAATCTTGCTAAGAAAATCCTATGGAAGGGTTGCCATAAGTTGGAGTTTACCTGAAACCACATAAACACAACAATAAAATTCTGATTTTCTTATTTTGTGACATTTAAAGGGAAATAATTTTTACACTGGTGGGCATGTATGTGCCATCTCCTAATCTCACATCAGAAGGAATCAAAGCTTGGAAACCTTTGCTATCTCCTCCTTTCTTTTGATGTGTGTGGTGGGGTGAGTTGGGATTTGTTTGTTTAATCCTTTCCTCCCTTTTTTGTGCATGCATCTCAACAACACACTACTTTGATTGGTAATGGCTATTAACTAATTTACACCAGTCTGATATAACTGGTAGGCTGAAGGGGGAACAAACTAATCCTTGCAGTTTTCATCTCTACCAGGAGCAAACTCTTCTTCTCATCTAAAGCTAAATCAGTCCTAATAACTTAAACCAGCCTATTTGGTTTTGGATATTTGGTTAACAAAAGGGTTAGCTCATAAGAATACATTTTTGCTATGAAAATTAATCTTTCTTAACCAGCTTAGAGAGGAAGCTTGATGTGGGAAGATCATGACAGCTTTCCTATTGGAGGAAATTTTTTGTTGTTGGAGGCATTCCTTGATCCAGACAATAAACTGCTCACTAAAATTTGTCTTGTGTCAATAGGCAGGAAGAATCATGGTCCACTCAGTTCATCTTTAAAGGATGATATTGCATTGCTGCATTTTGAGCCAGCATGGTGTGAACTAGGATTCAGTTGAATAACAAATAATAGAGTTAAAAGGGCTTAGTAATAGTGATTTGAACCAGCCTCAGATTGGATCAGATCAGGACTGCTTGAAGACCGGATTGGACTAACACTTTCAAAGCACTTCAGGTTGATATATAGACCTTGATGCTAAAAAAAATAAGGAGAACAAAACTAGACAGTGCATCTCCAACTTGAAGATATGTGATTTTATCACATGGGGAAAATTTGGGGGGAGGGGGTTTTAAACAGTGAAAATCATGTGAAAATCGTGAAATCGCATTTAACTTTTTCACACACATTGTGATTAAAAAGCCCATTATCCTGGGAATAAATAGGCAACAAACAGGCAATAAACAGCAACAAATCATTAGCAGGATTTCTCCGTTGCTGTTTGTTGCCTGTTCATTCCTGGGATTTGTTGCTGTTAATTGCCTGTATTCCTGGGATAATGGCACTTTAATTGTGATGTCGTGTAAAAATGTTAATAATGATTGAACAATTTTCACACGTTTTTCACTGTTTAAATCCCTGATAAAGTCTGTAGAAGGGAGAGAGGAGGGACTGGGTTTGGCTTACTGACAATTCTGTAATGCTCAAGTCAGGTCTTAGGCAACCCCTCACTAAAGATATACATTCACTTATCTTATCATTACCTTATATATTAAATTTATAGATTTAGCTAACTGTTGCTCTAGAAGCTTAATGCCAGGACAAAAGCTAAAAAAACTGCAAGAAGAAGCAATCAACAGGTTTTGTATTTTTTTTAAAAAAAAAACCCTGCTGTTGTTGTTTTAAAAATGTAAATTTTACTGTTGTGTACATTAAAAAAACTCTGGGCTATGTGTTTGAAGTTTGGCTGACTTCCTCTAAGGGACCGCCTCTTCCCATATGAACCCCCCTGCACACTTCGGTCCTCTGGGAGGAACTTGCTGCAACCCATGAAGACCAGGTTGGTGCAGACCTCCCAGAGGGCCTTTTCGGCTGTTGCCCCCAGGTTGTGGAATGACCTGCTGGATGAGATGCATCTTATTTCATCTTTAGAAGGCTTTTAAAAAGCCCTAAAGACGCATCTCTTCTGGCAGGCCTTCCCAGAGAATGTAAACATCCCCCGGCTCCAAATCTAGGCTTAGAGTGGCCTTTTCTCCCAGCCTCCCTTCTCTGTTTCTACTTCTGCATAACCTTGGCTGGGTCCATTTTTCTCTAATCTTGTTTTTATTATTATTTTAGCTAGTTACTGTTTTAATTCAATTGTGATTTAATCTCTTTTTAAGGGGGGTGGTGGTGGTAAGGGAAAGGATGGGATATTTTACTTGATATTGTTTTTATCCTTGTTGTAATCCGCCTCGATTGCTTTTTCAGAGGGGCAGACTAGAAATAAATATTATTATATTGTTATTATTATTGTTATTATTATAAGTTTATGAAGAGGAGTGTAACATGACAAATGTTATAGCCACTATTGGTTTCCCTGTGGAAGAGTGGGAGGGAGGACAGACAAGTCTTGATTTGGATTCAGATTGGATTCAGGCTTGATTTCGATTCAGATTAGATTGGTTTATATTGGGCCCATCTTGAACTCAACTGAATTGGACCCAGATTCAAATGTCTGTAAAAGACCCAAGCTAAAGGAAGGGCCCATGCACAGGGAAGATTAAGTTGTTGTGATTAGTTTGAATCACAAGGAGGCTTAAGTTGTGAAATAAGGTGAACTCATGCTTCAGTTGTATGATTTCCTCATTGCAGAAGACCTGTGGCCTTTCTATATGCCAGTTACCTGGCTGTGTCTTCATTCCAGTGCTGTTGTTGGGGGGGGGGGGCAGGATGGGGGAAAAGGATCTCAAACATATTGCCAACTCCTTTGAACCCTTAGAAATACAGTTGACATCAATATATTTCTTTTTCTTAATTCTACAGTACACTGCAGGGTGATTAATTCCCCAGTTTATTGAAATTATACTGTGTAAATGAACAGTAATGTATCTATGTAACATCACTAGTTAACAGTCCCAGACAAATTGTGATTTCTTAGGCAAAGATTGCTTCTTCCTACACAAGGCTATTTTAGCTGCTAGTCTCCCAAAGGGATTTAATCAATGTCCATCATCTTTACAAGTGGTACTTGAAGCAGCTGTTGACTTTTTACTCAGTAGCATGGAGGTCACCAGATACCCTAAGGAACAAGCCACCTGACATCTGTATTTTCCTGAGGCAGAACTTGGCTCGTTGGCTGTCTTAATGCCGACTGGGTTCAATCTCTTCACAACTAAAAAATCTTTTATGCATTTACATTGCACTGAACTTTTGTAAACTATTTTTTCAGGCTGAAAATGATATTCCTAGAAATAATTAGGCTGTCACCTATGAAACATACTTAAGTCAGTATACTGTATTCTTGAAAGCTAATTGGCTTTTCAGTTAAGATAGTATACACTTGCATATATGTAAAACTTAATTCCTAAGGAAAGTCTTGTTTTAACTTCTTAAAATAACATACCACATACATGTGTTATAGAATATAGGACACAATGATCACAGAGGATTAAAACAATACTAAAGGAAGTGTCTACCCCAAAAATGATCTCCCATGGAAGCCCTTTCATTTCTACTTCCTACTGGCTTTGTACTTTTCCCATCTTGACCTCACCTTCTGTTGCATGGCCACACACATCACAGTTTTCATCTGTAAAATGTGGAAGGGTATCAAAAATGGCCTCCAGCCATTTCCTCTAGCAGCATCCCTTGTGACTAAAACTCATGTGGAGTCCGGATCACACTTATGACCAAGATTAACTTTTTATTAGCTTAGTTTCATCTCCAGACATAAAAACCTGTCTTTGTCAAGAGTGAGGAAGATGTTGTCTGTCAAGACTGTGACAGAGAATTTTTGCCAGCCCAGATGCCAGCCTAGACCTCCTCAACATGCTTCTTTGGTACCTTCTTTCCATCCTTTAAATTGGCAGTAACATGGAGAACATTGAAGGTGCATGAGCAGAAAATGAGACATAATGCTTTCCTTCCCATTTCATTTCTCTTGCACCACTTCAGGTCAGAATAACAGTATGCCGCAGCACATGGGATTTCATACTAATTCTTCAAAGGGCTCCTGACATTCCTTATTCCAACTTTCTTCTCCCTTCATACCTCTGCCAGGGTTGCCACTTCCCTAATTAAAAGGAAGGGTACCAGAGTACATCTGGATATGAAGATAAGGATGGATTTTGGCATTGAAGTAGAATGCTAGAAATACATACTCCTTGCATGGTCTCAAATAGGCTTTTCAGAAGGATCTTCTTTTCACATTAAAAGATGTTGTGAAATTTCCAGATTAATCAGATGTGAGGTTTGGAGACTTCATCTACCTTTATTTATAAACTTTTGAGATATTGATGATTTATTTGAATTTGAGTGGCATGCTTAAACAAAACAGTAGAATTTTGCCTCTTTAAAAGCAGCTGAAAATATATTTTTGAATGGTGATAAACTTAAACGGAGTCCATTGCACACTAAGTGGGCATGGGGTAGACAACTTAATTAGGAGGAAAAATGCCCCCCCCCAATTCACAGGGTGGGACTTGTTGCTGGGGAAAAAGGGGGCCTGGTCAGGTGGAGGTGCCTCATTTCCTGTGGAGGGGCCCATGCTGCTGGAGGACTCTTCTTCCCAGGCTCCTTGGCAAGGGGAGGGGCCGCTCCAGAACTCCAAATCCCAGAGTCCTGTGGGAGCTGGGTGAAAGTGGCCCTCATTGGGTGAGGCAGGAGGTGGCTCCGCCTCCTATTGGTTGGGACAGGGAGGGGAGGCTCCAACCCCTGGATCCCAGCCTTTGATTGGCTGTTAGGCCTTTAAAGGGCTTGGAAGCGTGGGTGACTGGCGCCATTGTTAGCCGGCTCCCCACCCACCCTCCCTAGTTTCATATATTGCTCCTTGTCACAACTTTGGAAGGCAGTTGCATAGGTCTCGGATCTGATGGGCATGGCTTACTGAGCGGCAGAGCACTGGTTCGGGAGTCCATTGGGGACTCGGGAATCCTGAGCAGAAGCTATGTTGCCAATGCGGGGGTGACATTGACCAACATCAGATGTGCATTCCCCAGTTACAAGGGGATAAAATGCAAGCATGAGCATTTCCGTGCAGTATAAATCGGAATCTTTGCCAGTTGCCCCTCTGTCATCCCGAGACATAGCCACGACCAGGCAAGATGGGTTCATCGGCCAACAGAGGGTTGGTGGATGACCTTATGCATTTCGGGCCAACCCTCCTTCTTCTTGATGCTATGCTCAATAAAGTTGTGGCCTTATATTGCCAAATGGTTGTCAGTGTCTCTTTGCTTTCTCCTTTGCAGCTCCACAGCAAATAGACAACAGATTGCAGAGTACCATTCTTTCCAAATTCAGCATCATTCTTGTATATTTTCTGTGGTTATCATTTTTGTTTTCTTGATGTTCATCATCAAGTCTACCTTGGCACTTTTCTTCACCTTCATCAGTAATTGCTCTAGGTCTTTATTTGTTTCTGGTAGTAATATAATGTCATCTGCATGTTATAGGCTGATAATGTTCCTTCCTCTGATATTCACTCATCCTTCGTCTGAATCTAAACCTGCTCTGCATATTTTATTTTCACAACACATTAGATCAAAAGAGAGCTAAGATTCATCAAAACAGATCTAAGAGTGATCAAAATAAGACAAGATGTTTTAAAAACAACAACAAAAATATGCTACATATATGGAAGTATTAATTAATTAAAATAATATATGGAGATATAATTAATGAAAAATTAACAATAGTTAAAAGAATTGTGGAAGTTACTTCATGTTAATTTGTTTACCTTATTTGATTGTTTATATTTGTATGTTTTATATTCCATGTTTGCTATTATGTCAGTAAAATTTGTTGTTTAGTTTTAATAGATAAAATAAAAAAAACAATTACAAAAATGCTATAGATATTTACTATCATTTTATTGAACAGAAATCTTTTAATTTTTTTAGATTTTCTGTTATAAATATAGGCCTTAATTTTTTTTTTTTTTTTAAAAATTACATTACTTTAAAAAAACCCACATACTTCCATTGGTTCCTATTACTTCACTAGAATGAGCAGTTCTAAAGCCCTAAAAATGCTTGGGGTTGTTGCAAAACCCACTGAAGTAGATTTTTGAGGACTTGGAGTGTTACAGGAAAAAAGGGGAGAAAGTCTAAAATTAATTGGTGTTGTATAGAGTAAACTCACTGGGTTACGTTAAGCAAATCATTATCTCACATCCTCAGAGGATGGCAATGGCAAATCCTCTCTGAAGAAACTTGCCAAGAGAACCCGTAAGTCAGAAACAACTTGAAGGCACACAGCAACAACATCAAGAAAAATACACCAATAGACCAACAGATTATTGACTGGGAGACTGTTCATGACTATAAGAGCTGTAGTTGCTGTCTGATGGTGAAATATCTTGCCTTGGAGGGTAATGGATCCTCCTCCTTGCAGGTTTTTCAACAGAGGTTGGATGACAATCTGTTGGAATTGGTTTAGTTGTATATTCCTGCATGGAAAAAGGTTGGACTAGCTGGCCTTTGAGGTCTTTTTAACTCTGATTCTATTCTCTCTTCCCCCCTTAAAAATTCTTCATATATTAGTTTTATGGTCTGTAATATCATATAACATACCCAAAAAATCCTTACTAAATATTACTATTATTACACTATATACTTTTCAACACCCCCCTTCCCCTCCCTCCTTTAATTCTGTTCTCTTGGCCCAACTTTGTTGCTATTCTATCAGTAAGATGTTCATCTTTAGCTATTTTTGCTTTGTTTTGTTAGCCCTAACATTAATAATATCTATAAAAATTTAGTCAGCCATTTGATGTGGCCTGAAAGTTCCAGATGTCTTCTAATATTATCCTAATGTAAGATTACATATTTATTGATATTCTATTGTTATCTGGATATTCTATCCTAAAAGGGGGAGGTTGTCACTACTGCTCCCCAAACATCTGCCTTTTGGCAGAAACAGGCTGTGACATTCACCTGTGTCCCTTTAAAATACTGAAGAGATTTGTCTTAAAGCTTTCTTTAAAAACATCACATCCTACAAAATTTTCACTTTAACCACTTTAAATTATGTACATGTAAATACATTCAGGCTGTGCATACGATAAACTCTGTAATGAGACAATCCACAATGAAACAAAAGATAGAGACAGGATAAATGCAGAGTGCTAAAGGGGCAGTGCAGAAGAAAAACAAAAGGGGTCGAGTCAAGGGCATACCCTGAAAATAAGACCTAGTAGAGGTTTTGCTGAATTGCTAAATATAAGCCTCCCCCAAAAGTAAGACCTAGCAAAGTTTTTGGTTGGAAGCATGGCCATTTTCATTTTTTATTTTTGTTCAACAATAAATGTGAATTCTTCTTCATGGAAAAACAAGAAATCCCCTGAAAATGAGAGCAAGTGCATCTTTGGGAGCAAAAATTAATATAAGAAACTCTCTTATTTTTGGGGAAACACAGTAGCAAACCTCAATCAAAAAGAAGGTCAAGCAGAAGACAAATTCAAAAGTGATGAGTGTCAGAAGCTGAAATACACATGTTATAGGAACACGGAATGTGAGAAGTATGAGTCAAGGCAAATTTATGCCCCAACCGTAGAGACAGAAAAAGAAGAAACTCAGAAATTTTACAAAGGAGTCCAAGAAGAAATTGATGACATACCAAAACAGAAATTCTTGCTAATCTTTGGCGATTGGAATGCAAAAATAAGAATTAGAATAGCATCCAAAACCAGCAGGGAAGGAGAGGACTGGGCACACGGCCCGTCCCTCTTCCCCACAGACCTTTTCCTGACCCCAGCTCACCCTCTGGAGACAGCTGGAGGCTGGGAAAGGTCTCTGGGGAAAAGCCACTGCACATGCTGGTCACTCCTCCTCCCCTCGCCCTTTTCCTGGCCTCCAACTGCCTGGGAGAAGCCATCCAGACAGATGGCCATCCAGCCTCTGTTTAAAGACCTCCAAAGAAGGAGACTCCACCACACTCTGAGGAAGTGTTTTCCACTGTTGAACAGCTCTGAATGTCAGGGAGTTCCTCCTAATGTTAAGGTAGAATCTCTTTTCCTGTATATTGCATCCATTGTTCCATTTTCAAGTCTCTGGAGAAGCAGAAAACAAGCTTTCTCCATCCTAAAAATGACATTCCTTAAAATGTTTAAACAAGGCTATCATATCACCTCTTAATCATCTCTTTTCCAGGCTAAACATACCCAGTTCCCTAACTGGGGAGAGGTGTAATCCATCCCTTGCCAGAGGTCCCTCCTCATGCAACCACAGCCCATAAGCCAAAAATCCAGATCATTCTTGCCGGCACCATCTGTGGAGCCAGCTGTTCACCTCTGCTATTTTTCTTCCCCTTCCTGGACCATGCCCTTCAACTGGGAGAAGAAAGGAGATGACAACCTATTCATCCATCTCTTTCAGCTTGCTATCAGAGCCTCATAATCCCCTCTGATATTTTGAAGGCTGTTCCTTGCAGTATCATTTCTTCCCACATGTACCAAAAGAAATAGACAACAGTCAGTAGGCTTGACAAGTGCCCCAGGGAGAAAACACACCTCCTGACACATCTTGTCAGGCCCACAAACCACTTAGTCTGTTTCACTCACTGATTCTGTTTTCCCCACGACCACCACATGCCTCCTCCGAGGCTTAGCAGCATCTCTTCCCTGCGGTGGTACTCTCAGGGTACCCTGCATTGTCCCTGAGGACTGTCCCTGCTTCTCTTCTTCATCCTCCCTGATGAGGGAAAGAGCTTCAAATCTTGTTCTGCCTAAAATTTTCACAAAGGTGTCTTGCACAGAAAACAGCATTTTCTGTATGGAAAATAATATTTCAACACAAAAATAATAATTTCTGTACAGAAAAGTCTGTCATGAGTAAAAACCCACACATTGTTGATTTGCATAGAAAACATCATTTTCTGCCCAGAAGACAGCATTTTCTGCATGAGAAATGATATTTCAATGAAGAAATAGTAATTCATACACAGAAAATGCTGTAATGGGAGATGTATTCTGCATAAAATTCACACATGGTTAATTTCTGTTAAAAAAACAACATTTTCTGTATCAAAACAATACTTTCTGTGCAGGGTATTAATATTTTCACATGGAAATATTATTTTTCATGCAGAAAATGCTATTTCATGTACAGAAATGATGTTTTCTGTGCAAAATAAGTTTGTAAGAATTTTGTGCAATTGTGAATAGCCTTCAAAAACTGAATGCTTTTCAAAGACTTTCCCACAGCGGGGGGGGGGGGGGGGGGATGCTGAAATTTCTTGTTGCTGCCTTTGAGAGAAACACAGTGAAGAATTAAATCTGTAGTTACAAATAAATGCTATGAAGCATGTGAGACAAAAATAAATAGCTGCCATTACAGAGGGCAATAAAGAGATTCAATAAAAGAAATAGATTATAACTAAACCTCCTTATTTTGGATGAGTGACAATATCCTCCTCCAAAATCTGCCAGTTTTCCCTCCTTCTACCTGGGCTCCTCCTATACCTGGGCTCCTGGACTTAAGGAGGAGGAATGACCCTCTTTCCCTCCTTTCCAACATTTGCCAGTGAAGACTGGCTGAGAGAGTGTTTGCCCTCCTTCTACCTGGGCTCCTCCCATGCCTTGGCTACTGGACTTAAGGAGGAGGAATGACCCTCTTTCCCTCCTTTCCAACATCTACCAGTGAAGACTGGCTGAGAGAGTGTTTGTTTGCCCTCCTTCCACCTGGGCTCCTCCCATGCCTTGGCTCCTGGACTTAAGGAGGAGTCTTCTCTCCCCCCCCCCTTTTTTTTTAAAAGATTGTGTATAGTTCACATTGTTTCTAGGATTGGGATAGGGGGTTGAGAATGGGGATTATTTTCTTTTTACTTGTTTTGGTATGTTAATTGTTATGTATTTTGCTTTGTTAATTTTATTTTTTGGTTATTTTTTGTTATAATTATTATGTATTTTGTTATTGTTGCTATAACTGCTATGCATTTTTGCTTTAATTGTTATGTATTTTGCTTTGCTAATTTTACTGTTACTTAAATTACTATGTATTTTTGAGCTATAATTGTTATGTATTTTGCTAGTTATTGTTATTGTTAATTGCTATCTGATTTTATTGTTATTGCTTAATACATTGCCATTTGTTTTTTAATTCATGTATATTGTTATTGTGTGTATAATCCCCTCTGTTGTAACCCACCCTGATTGCTTGCTCAAAGGGGCGGGCTAGAAATAAAAATTATCATCATCATCATCATCAATCATTACTTCCCTAGCCTATACTATTCTTGGTGCAGGGAAACCTTCCCAATCTCCAGACATATGAACAGGTGACTAAACTCAGTCTCAAACACAATCCTAACCCTGCCCCTGATCCCTGGAGCCCTCAGCTACAAAGCTTAGAAAAAAACATGAATAAGTACAAAGGTGCTTATCAGTGGTTACATTTCCTATCCCTTAACATAATTCCTTAGCAAACTCACCAAAGCTGACCAAACAAACTACAAAAATGGATGATTAAATGATCAAATGGGACCAAATTAAAGTAAGCTTCCAATACATACAGTAACAAAGCCCCTTCTTCCCACATCCATCTGTACAAAGTAAATAGAAAGAGTCTTTTAAAAAATCTTCCCGAAATGACCGGTGAAGCCTATTTTAAATGTGGGTGCAGCAAGATACAAAGAGAGTCAGCAGGGGCACACTCCCCCAGTCTAGTTCCTGGCAAAAGCCATCTGCAATGGCTACCAAAATAATCTCTCTCAATCTATGTTGGAACAGATTAGGATGGACCTATATAGTCTAGAAATGCATATGATTTGCCTTTGTCAATAACACTACCATGCTTCAGAGAACGTCCTCACACTTGATTAATGAAGCAGTTGCTTCAAGCTGTGAGCTTTTAGGGTTCTACTCCCCCCCCCACTGTTGCTACAGCCCTTCATATGAGAACTATTTAAATTTCTATCCTCTGAAACTATAAATTGATTGTTCCTACCTTCAAGAGAAATCACTGTGTCAAAAATGATTCCATCCTGATAAAATGGGACAATTTCAAGCATTATGGCTATGATATGTTCCTCTGAAAATTCTTGCGAAGTATAGTGGCTCTATGTAGATGTTTGGAAATCAGTCAGCGAAAACATTTCATTGATTATATGCGGTGTTTAAAATCGAGTACATCATCTATCCTATCCCTGTATATGACGTATGGGCTTTCCAACAGATTTGTAGGCTTAAATTCTGTCAATAATCCTAACTAAAGAAGACCCACTGGATAAATTATTAAACAGAGAATCAACAATAAATATTATCTAGATGGGACTGACAACAGGATTCAGGCCACAGTGAGAGTGGCTTCCAGTGTTACAAACTACATCTAGAGATATCACCACATTTCCAGTGGCCACCATGACATAGCCATTACATTTCATTTGGTGCAACACCTATTAGTGTTTTTGTCATGAAACAGGTTCTCTAAAAGTTTAATACAGACAGTGATACCACTAAAATGTGAAATTAATCAATTTGTAAATTAAATCTAGTGGGTTTGTTGTTCTTGAATGTATAACTATCTCTGAATTTAATCCAATAAATGTTGACATTTGTAATTCAAAATGAAATTGATTGGGAGTTAGTATATATTTCCTATATCTGTGCCATCTGCAGGTTTAAGCAGCCACCTTCATCTCTACAAATGTTCATGCTGTAATCCCTTACTTATTGAAGGGAATGAAAAAAATCCTGTTTGCAATTGATTTAGGTGAATTAATTTTACTTTTACTCTTTATTGCAGAGGTGGGTAGTTTCTTGATGTCAAAGGTCTGTGCTTTACCCCAACCCACCGGACTGCACTGCTGCTGCTGAAAATTGATGACCACTGCCCATAATGTACTATAGAGGCCCACAGCATATTGTCCAACATTTTACAGATGGAAACTACAATTGCACCTTTGTATTTGTGAAGAATCTGTTCTGGACCCTCACTCGCAGATAAAAAACAACAACACGGGCCTCCAAGTCCCATTGTCCCTAATGGTGGCATGACATGTGCATGGTTGCTAGTGTGGCTGCATGCATGCACTGCCATTGGGGACAATGGGCTTGCTGTCCACAAATGCTTAAATCCACAGGTGGCAAGCTTACAGATAGCGAGGCCCCGCTGTATAGCCAAGCAACATCAGAGTGCTGTCAAGATGGCCAAAGTTATTAAGATTCTGCCCTCTCTCATCTTTTTCTCTCTCATGAGATAACAGATACAAACTACTTTTGCCTTTGAACTTAGTTTGTAGTGATTGAAGTAAGTCAGGACAAAGAGGGAAAGCAGAAGGAGGAGAGAGAAACTGGGACATTTTAAAAACAGCTGAAATGGTGCGGTGACAGAGGAATGATCTGCACTGTTCCTGGCAAATGGGGACATTTGGAAGGTATGCCACAGACTAATAGTCAAAATGTTTGTTTCCCTCTTAGAAAAGAAACAGGCCTTTTTTGTAGAAACACTAAATTGCAGATGCCTTCTATGACCTTCAATACTGCACTACATTGAACAGAGAAAGATGTATCTAGCCTGGAGCAACTGTTGCACACCCCAGGTTATGATTACTCTTTACCAAAGGAACCAGTCACTGCAAAATTTGAGTGTGAAACCACACTACAACTGATCACATTTGAAGAAAGAACCATGGGGATTTGTTCCCTGACAATTTACAATTATAAACAAATCACACAGGAGATTATCAGATGGGGGACAGGCATGAATCCCATTCTTATCCCATCCGTGACGGTGATCAAACTAGAGACATTCACACATTTGCACTGATCCTGTCATTAAACTGTTATTGAAGTGGAATTACATTAATGCATTCTTCCATTAATACAAAATGAAGGATGGGACATTGACAGGATAAGCACAACGTTATGTAAAAGTCTTTTGCATGATCACAGTCAATCACAGTTTGATGACAGGGCACTGACAGGATAAAAGCAACATCATATGAAAATCTTTTCATGATCATGCTATAAGGATGGGAAAGTACATGCTATAAGGAAGGGATAAGTACATCCTGTTCCCCGTCTGATAATCTCCACAGTCAGCAACTAATCAGAGAAAGATAGATTGTGATGCAACTTCCTGAGATGCACTTTACAAAATGTAAAAAATTTCAAGGATACTATGAAATCTTGAAGTTATAAAAAGCTTCAATCTGTATTTATGATGCTTGATTCATAATGCAGCAAGCAAATAATGAATGGCAACAGGGTCTAAAATGAATTTCCCTTGGATAAATTCTATATTAAAAAAAGAATGGATTGGTAGCTGGATTATGTGCATAATCTTACTTACCCAGAAGTAAGTTCCACTTAGTTCAGCTGAACATGTTCCCACACAAATGCATACACAAAAGCTTGCAGCCAGAGTCATGACCATATGCTAAAATGCTAGATGGCTGGTATGTATAAATAATTGCTAAATCCTTCACAACCACTGGGACACTGTTTTCTTTTCATAAACTTCAGTGGTCAGCTAGTAAAAAACAAAAAAGGAGAAAAATCCTCTTTAAAAAGAAAGTAAAATGGCATTAACCCATATTGCAAATATGATTTATTGCAAGCTCTTCGATTATGTTTTATATCATTGATAATTAAAGAGGGAAGTGCTTTAATTTAAAAAGATTGCTCCCTTCTAGGCCAAGCAGAATTCTGTCCCATTATTCTGCCCCAGACGTAGAACAGTTTATTATGGCGACACATCAGATCACACAGTACATGATATATTCCATGCTATATACTCCCTTTAGCTTTTGCAGAAGTATCCTTTGCAATTTATAACAGGAAATCCAATTCTATAAAAATCTAATTATTTCATATGTTGGACTCAGCATGACTCCCTCCCCCCACTTATTTGGCTGGGTGATGAGTATATGTTCTCAGGAGAATTATATTTTTAACACAGCTAGCGTTTCTGCAATAAGGAGGGGGGAGAAAAGAACTTGGCACACATTTCCCCCCATCTCATTGCAGTAATTATAGCTAATGAAAGGGGGCTTTTTATAAACTTGTGTGGTCTTCTGGAAAATAAAAATATAAGGGTGAAAAAAATATACAAGGGTCTCTCTTATTCCAAAAATGACAAATCACTATTTTGGTTGGTTAAAAAATTATCTGGCTTTTTCTTCCTCCTGGGGGGTAAAAGGAAATTCAGTCCAAAACCATGTTAATAATTATAGTATTACTTGAGAAAGAAACCTGCTTTATTTCAGCATGAAAATTCATCTTCTGATGCTTTGTTCTGTAATAACTAGGTCATCAGTTTAGGTGCTGCTGTTTAAAATGCATTTAGCATCCATATGTATTCCCTCACCTAGAGGCTTGATATTTTTAATGAGATTATATCAAGGAATGTGAAGAGTGGAGAGTGGTAACATCATTTTAGCACATAATTCCCAGAACTCTGATCCATTTCAGGGAGGCAATTAAGACTGCTGACTACAATAAATGATACTAAGAGATTATAGAGCTTTTTTCTGCATGAATGCATAGTTTAAAAAATAATTTTGGTTTATTTAACATAAAAACATTTCCAGAGGGGGAAACTAGTATTCCTTCATCTTTTTTTCATCCCTTCATCTTTTCCCCATTCTGATTAAACAAAAGGAATTACTTCCTCTTGTTTTATCTGTACATTTATCTATGTTGTGTTGGTGTGATCAAGGATTACATTGAAGTTATTTTCTAAAATACAGCATTTTAATTGAATTCAGTTTGGTGGTGGTATTATGGAAAAAACATGCTGCTAAATTCTGAATATTTGCGGGTATTGTGACAATTAAATTTTCTTTTCAAAAATAAAAACTGACTGTACATCTGCAGTATATCTACCTGCAGGATCTAAGTGGATAGATACTTAGATAAATAAATAAGCATAGATAGTTTTTTAGTGAGAATGTGTTCTCTGGTTTTATATTGCAATTCATTTTCATGAAGCTGACAAAGAACAAGCTTCTAGTTGGACTCTGCCCATTGGAACACATCAGTGGGATTCTGCATGATTTTAATTTATCCATCAGGCCAAACAGCATATAATAGTTTGTGCTAAGGCGGAATAATCTCTCAGCCTCACTCCCCCCTCTCCAAGCATCATTTGCAGTTTTAAACAGAAAATCTGATCCCACAGATACCATGCTGTATCATTGTTACTGACAAAGCATGCTGTGTTACCCACAAACTAGCATACTGCAGCACATCCTAGCCAAATAGTGGCTATTTTGTATTTCTTTTTAGCCTTTCTCCCATTTAGGCCAATAATCCCAAGTAGCATTTTCATCACATATGCTGTAGGCGAGTTAACCCATTCCTTGCCACCATTGCTGCAATTCTGGAACTCAGCATTCCTCTTTCTGCAAACAAATGTGCTGAACTCCAAGTTTGTTGTCTTGAAGAGTTAATTCTGGCAGAGAGTGTGACCTTTTCCCCTACATACTCTGTCATTTTTTTTTATCAAGCCTCTCCAAAGGGACTCATCATATGCAGGGCTCTATGAACAGAAAGAGAAGAACATTGTCCTTATCACCTCCTTCCAGAAAGTGGCAGCGTAATAGGACTTTGTAAGGCGAAATGAAGCCCAGTCTGATGGCTGCTGATTAAAAATTGACTCTGCCACATCAAAGAAGAGTTGAAGGTGAAAATGATGATCACTTCCCTCTCCCAGGGACCCTGCACCATTTCTTTTATTCAACCTTGAAAGGTTCTTTCTGAATAAGATAATATCCCTCGAGTCCATTCTGGCTAAGGCAGCATGGAAAAATGTAGATCAGTATGCCTATTCTTTATGGGGGGGGGGGGGAAATGGGGTTTTGTTAATGACATAGCACTTTAAAGTGATGGCCTGTATGTGGTAAATGCTGAGAAATTAATTATAAAATGCCTCTTAGACTAAAGATCCAAAATTAATTGCTACTATGCATCTACTAAAATAACTACAGTAATTCTAAATTACCTTCTTCCTGGAGATTTCTCTACTTGAGTCATCCTGGAAGCTGCTTAAAATAAGAATAACAAATATCTTTTTATGGTCTGAGTATTATTTGTACTGAAATTGTAGTTTTTAAAAAAGATGATAAAGACAGACAACAGCACCAAAGCATGTGGACATCTATTTACCTGTAGAGAGGAAAATATGAAAAGAAAAAAGAAAAAGAAAAAGAAAAGCATATTAGCTGCAGTACAGACAAATATAAAAGCACCTCTGTGCCTGAAAATATAGACATGAAACACAGTTTGCCTCTCCTAGTTAGTGTGTGTCTGGCAGACAGGCTGAAGAAATGTTAGGTCTCAGGTAAAGTTATGCTTTGTTTTATCATTTTGATTTTAAAGTTTTAATTCATTGGAGCCACGATACTGGTGCCGAACCTCTCTTTTTGTTCCAGTGGAACTTGACCAGAGTATGACAGAAGTTCTTATAAAAAGACAAGCTGCATTTGGAGAACTGAGCTGAAAATACCTTTTGCATAGTGTTCCTAATTCCAGGTGTAATGGCAAGCGAGAGGCAGAAGCAAGGTTACACAGACAATCACAAACCCTATTCAGGTTTTCAAGTACTGCTTTATAGAAACCTGTGACAAAGGGAGGACGGACATAAACATGCTAGCTCTATCCTATAGCCCTGTCCTCATTTCATTGTTTAGTTACTATTGCATCCAGGAATGAACATATCACACCAATATTAAAATCAGTTTGCCGGCTGCCAATTAGTTTCCAGGCAAGGTACAAAATGTTGGTTATTACATTTAAAGACCTACATGACTTGGTTCCAGGTTATCTATGGGATCACCTCTTCCCTTATAATCCTTCCCTAATCAGGTCTTCTGGGGGACTTTTACTTCCATCATCCATGTCTAGGTTGGCAACTGTCAACCAGTGGTCATTTTCTTTAGCTGCCCCTAAATTGTGGAATGACCTGCTGGAATAGATTTTATAGCTGAATACATTGTCTGAATTTAAAACAGCATTATAGACCAGTCACTTCCAGTAGGTCTATCCAGATAATTTTTAAATTGTGAATTTTAAATGATGAATTTTAAATGTGGATTACTTTAATATGTATGTGTCTTATTTGTTCTTTATACTGATGTGTGTGTTTTAACAGATTCTACAGATATTGTATATTTGTTAATCTGTTATTATCTCAATCTATGAGGAGAGATGGGTAAGAAATAAATAAATAAATAAATAATAATGCAGTGAAGGCTTTTCAACCATAGGGCCCTATTAAAATCAGGGATGTACATCACACAGTCTGGTATGCAGGCTGGTGGCTCCTACATTAGTGGGGTAGTGGATCTACTCTGGTCTTTGATCCAGAATTTTAAGATGTTATCCAAGGCACTGAACCTATCTGGTGGATATGGTCTAGCACCTTGAAAAATCAGACTCAACTCCAAAGTAGATTCATTGTGCCACTGACACTGGAGCCTCCAACCTGCATTGCAGAGAGCCTTCAAGAGCAGAAGAGGTTCTCCACTTCAGGTGTTCCCCCTCAATAGGATTTAGTGCCGTAGGGGGTAGAGTTGGCATACTTGTAATCTTGCACTTTTAAAAAATCATACTTGAAAGTCTGAACAGGACTATAGTTTAGGGATGTGCTGTGTTAAATTATTCATTCCCACAAAAGAGAACCAATAATTTAATCAATGTTCTTCCAACTGCCAGATGTTTTTGAAAACTATGCAGTTTTCAAAAAGGTCTCATGGTGGGAAAATGTATCTGGCAGTAGAGGATTATCCTGACCTATTTATGACATGCATGTGTGTATGGGGGGGGGGGGAGGTGTGGAATTGAAGGCTATAGCCAGGATCCTTTCCTCAAAAGCTCACTAATTAATTGACATCAGGATGAGGGAAGAAGCCAGGCAAAGATCCAGAGGATATAACTTCCAGGATCCTTTCCTGACTTCCCTCCACTTGCTGTGTGACATTGGAGGGGAAGTTGTGTGATGTCTCAGAGGCTATAGCCCTCACCGCCTGTGTTTTATTAATGATTCTCCATAATTCAGACATCATTATCACCATGTATCAGATGTTTGAACACAGCCCACAATGATGACTTTCCTTTCAGGGCATCCCCTTCTGCACTCCCACCTTGTAGGGACAGGAACTAGTTGAGATTTGTGTGTGTGTGTGTGTGTGTGTGTACGTAGTTCCTAAGTCTATTTGAGGATGGGGGTGGGGGGTGGACTGAGAAAGAAGCATGAGGTTTATTCCTCTAATTTATATTTTCAGACACTTGAAAAGCCCCTTTCTAATTTTTAATTCAAGCATCTGACTATCCTTTCTATCCCTTTGAGATCCTGGATCTCAAATGAAGAACTATTTTGTGTTGCTAATAGAACTTAAATGCTATTTCCTGGACCTTAAGATACTTTGTTTCCCAGTACCACATGGCCAGAAGAAGGAGTGCCCTGCATAAATCCCCCCCCCATCTTAATTCAGAACAACACCAAGAACATATTGACAAAGTATAGGCCTATGACTGATATCATCAATATTTTCCCCCTGTATGTTTTTAAAACACCTTTGCCAGATTAGGAAGGCTTTGGAGCTTTGAAAGTGTGCATCATGTATTTGTGCATTTGGGTTGGCCCAATAAATGTATCACTGTTTTGTGAATTTTGGATGTTATTATGGTTCCAGTGGTTCCAGAGTAGATAAAGTATCTTCAAAGGTTGCATATGAAATTGGCTACTCATACGTTCCTGTATTGTTAAAAGACCCACAAAATTTATATTGATGGCAAATAGAGCAAGATATTTCCCAATCATCCAGAATTCAAGGCATGTATCAGATGCTACTGCGTTTTGGATTGCAGCTCTAGGTTATAGTCTCAAGAACAATGGAAAACATAAATAGACTATGTGGTTGCTGCTGCATTTGCTCAGTGTTTAGGGTACAAACTTGTGTACACAACCACACTATATATGGATCTCTATGGAGTGAAGCATGTGGGTTTGCATATATGTGACTGCATTAATGGTTGTGCTCTTTTGCAGAAAATATGCCAGATTTGGGTACACAAATCTTTTCTCATATCCAACCTGAGCTCAGCACTAAAAAAGGGGGGGTTAAGGGGTATTATATATGCAGCGGGGAGACTCTTGGTAATAAAATACCATGCTATCTTGATAGCTAGTGAAAATTAGAATCCCATTTATTACATTGAAATTATTACATTGAAATTTGTAGACAACTTGCTGTAAATGCATGAGTTAAAGTTACATGTTTGAACATTGTATTTTAGGATCTCCATGGCAGCAGATTAATTTTATCTTTCTTGCAAAAAGGTCATCTGTGCTGCCTACACATTTTCACATGTGTTTAATTGTGTATGTTATCATGCTAAAAGCATTGGGTTTAATTTTTTTCTTTTTCTTTTTTTTTTAAAGAGCTTCTGTGATGTTTTAGTGGATGATGGAATGCAATGTACTGTATACTGTGTAAGATTCTCCAATATGAGTTTCACATGCAAAAATGCTACATTAAAACATTTTCTCTTTAAACTAAAAGCAATTAAATTTATCCTGTTGAATTCAGCACAGTTAGAAAATCTGAATGAAACAATTACTAATATCAGAATCACAGAAATAACAACTTCAAACCTGTGAGAAAATAATAATATTTTTCTACATTATTGCTGTCCTCAAGCTGCCACTTAGAAAGTATGACTGTGATATTCTTCCACTTGATTATTCATGGCTCTTAAAAATACAGCCAACTATCATACAGTGGACTACAACTTGATTTCACTACCCAGTAGGTTTTATTAGGGATGATTACATCAAATTTTGAGCAATGTACAATCAAAAAGAACAGTGAATTTAATGTTTAAGAGCTTGTTTATTTCAAATTAAATCTCCTGTACAGTAGTAATGATTTTTTTTATTGAGCTCCAAGTGTCTTAATAAACTTTATCATAATGAATACAAGATCTTAATCTGAAAATATCTTCCTTCAGCTAATTTAATCAACATTTTGAAATGTTCATATAGCCCTGATCACCTAGGGCTACATTATTAGCATGGCACTTGGGGACTTACTTAGCACAGCCCTGCTGAAATGATGGAACAACACAATCTGTGCAAGTGTTACCTACAATAATAAGGACAGAAAAAGTAACAGTGGCTTGTTTGTCTGGTTGCCGCTAACTGCTCCCCTTTGCAATCTTCTGGAGATAGAAATAGATGGTTTGATTTTTATGTGATATATAGATATTTTTGCAAAGAAACAATTCCCATGAACAATAGTGAGTGTTGCTTGTCTACCTGTGTAAATAAAAGGAGTAATTGTTGAAAAAGGACATGCATGATTTCATTCTTTTTTTAAAAAAAAGAAAATACAGCATTACCTTATTGTTCTCCTGATAATGTCCCTGTAAGGTAGATCAGTATCATTATATTCAGAACAGATCATAGCTGATTAAGTGATTTAATATAGGCCACCTATTGGGCTCATGGCAAAGGTGAGATTACAACAAAAGACTTCATGATTCAGAGATCAGTCTCTTAGCTGTGTCACTGTTTGTCGGTAGAGTATCACAGAACTTATGTCTATGTCATGGCTGGCAGTCTGGGTGAAGTGAAGCAAAACAGTTTGGCAGACAGATGAGCTGGCATGTAATTCAGCTGCTGAGGTAGTAAGCCAGTGAACTAAGAGGCAGGCAGGCAGGCAGGCAGAGCAGCTTGACGAGAGCTGGGTTTTGACTCAAAAGCCTAGCAGCTCAGACTGAGGAGTTTATCATACGGGAGGAATTTCTCCCAGTTTCGAATTGAGCAAATTCAAATTCACGTAAATTCGCTAGTTTAGTGAATTTACGTGAAATCTAATTGCATTCGAAATGCATTCAGAATGACTTCCCATTTCCTGAAAATGACCCCCCATTGCCTGAAATTGTGTGAGATACTCTTATAAGCGTTAACGTAAAACCTATGATTGCATTCGGAATGACTTCCCTTTTGCCCGAAACTGTGTGACATACACTCATACACAATTACGTGAAACCCCATGATTGCGTTTGGATTGCCATTGCATTATAACCCCAAATTCCTTCATAGGATAAACTCCTGAGTCAGAGCCTTGACAGTGAAGTGAAAAACCACTGGCCTCTTGTGTTGTGATGCTTGGAGAGCAGAATTGGCCTTGGCCTCTCTTCCATTGCTCTCAAGCTATTTCTTTCCTTTACAGATGAAAAACATGGTTAATTCTGAGTCCTATTGGGACCATGCTATTTTCCTTTTCAATATCTTCAGGAATACATGGTTTGAATTCCCTCGGTGAGCTCCCATACCTCCTTAATTGGATGGTGATAAGAAAATGGGTTTCTCTGCTGTTGTTTTTTCTTCTCAGATGGGAACACAGTTTCTGTCTCTGAAAGCATCTCCCCATTACACTGTTATATAATTTCAATATCACTTTAACTGCTTTAGCTCCTTCCTATTTTTTCTGGGATTTGTAGTTTGGGGAGATATTTTGATTTCTGTGCATTTGCCTGAGCTACATCAAGGCCAATGTGATTTTAGGCTGCATCAATAGAAGTACAGTCGCTCCTCCTAACTCACAGATCTGTGCTATTTCCAATGCCACACGTGCCTGGGCTGTGTGCACTGGGATGCATCACATTCATGCCCATGAGGCTTGAATATGTGCGAGCCTCCATTTCTGCAGGGGTCTGGAATGGATCTCCAGTGAAAACGGAGAGCCAACTGTATGGTTAGATCAAGGGAAATAATAGTGCCACTCTGTTCTGCTTTGGTCAGGCCTCACCTGGAACACTGTGTCCAGTTCAGGGCACCAAAATTAAAATAGGATGTTGACAAACTGGAGCATGTTCAGATCACAGGAGGGTGACCAAAATGGTGAAGGGTATGTTTAGCCTGGAGAAGAGATGGATAAGGGGTAATATGATAGTCCTGTTTAAGTATTTGAAGTGGTGTCACAGTGAGGACGGAGCAAGCCTGTTTTCTGCAGCTCGAGAGAGTGGAACACATAACAATGGATGCAAGCTACAAGGAAAAGAGATTCCACCTTAACATTAGGAAGAATTTCCTGACAGTAACATCCACCCTAAGTTCAGTACCTTACATTTCTCTATTTTGAATTTCCTTTTGTTAGCTTTGGCCCAGCTTTCTAGTCTATTGAGGTCATTTTGAATTTTGATCCTGTCCTCTGGAGTATTAGCTACTCCTCCTAATTTAGTGTCATCTGCAAATTTGATAAGTATGCCCCCAATTCTGTCATTGAAGTCATTGATAAAGATGTTGAATAGCACTGGGCCCAGGACTGAACCCTGTGGGACCCCACTATGTTTCTATGATTTTAGGATCAGTAGAGCCCTCTGGCTGAGAATTCTGAGCATCACACTTGTTCCTGTGCACCTTCAAGGTTTTCTTGGCAAGATTTGTTCAGAGATGTACGTTTACCACACAGAGTTCCTGGAACAGAAGGAGAATGGTCCAAAAGCGGCCGGATGGGGACAGAATGAGTGAGGGATGCATTTTATTGCACACAGGAAGCCCCCCACTCATTCCGTTCCCTTCCCTTCCATTTCCAATCCATCTCAGAGGAAGCAATTTTTGCCAACTGTTTTAACAGTTCTCAAAAATCGCCTCCTCTGGGACAGATTGGGAACAGAAGGGAAGGGAACGAGTGAGGGACTTCTTGTTTGCAATAAAATGTATCCTTCACTTCTTCCCCACTCGTTCCTTTTGGACCGTTTTCCGGCCGTTCCAAGAAGCCCTGTGCAGCAAACTTAAAGGTTTGCCATTGCTTTCCTCTGAGGCTGAGACAGTGTGACTTGCCCATGGTCACCCAGTGGCTTTCCATGGTCAAGTGGAGATTTGAATCATGATGTCACTGAATCCTAGTCCAACACTTAAACCACTGCACCATGCTGGCTTTCTTTGAGTATCTCACTAAACTACGCGAGTCAGGATTCCATAGGATTGAGACATTTAAAGTGATACCAAAATGTTACAGCTATGTTTTGGAGCTACACTCTCAGTTTCTCCACACCCTCTGTGTGCCCCCTTTCTTTTCATTTCTTTTGCTATCCCCCGTCCCCTTTTCTTTTTCTTGGTATTCCAATACAGCAGAGGTGGCTGGTGAGTCTGTGGCCATGGGCATGGCAAATCCACCCTCACTTTTACAGCTGTCCCTTTTGCAGGTGCTACTGATTGTATGGCAACTCTGTTGGTGTTGAACCTCTATTGGGAACAGAGTCTGGTTCCTGGATAGACCTGGTTCAACTGGATGTATCTGTGGGGAAAGCAGCCATTAAACTGAGACTAGATGTGCCAGCCACATGGCAACAAATCAACCAGCTACCCTCTGAAGTGCAGGATGGAAAGGAGAGACATAGAAAGTGGACGAAAATTGGCTGTAGAATTTTTTTCTGCCTTAAATTAATTCTCAGAAAGAGAAAAATGATAGGAAGGAAAGAAATTGGCTGAGATCTATCCTCTGTAAGTTGTCTCTACAGCCATTTTGTGAAAGGGGCATCAGAGGGGCTTCTTACTCAGCAGTGTTCATGCACCGAGTATAATCTGCTTTGGGGAGCAGGGCTAATAGAGGCAGGACTCCTGGCGATGTCTTGTGGTCAGGGCTTCCGGGACAGTTCACACTCTCTCTTCCCATGCAGCTCACCCATGCGTTCCAGACAGAACGGTGCATGGGAGGTAGAGCTCACAGAGGGCAGTGTTACATACATGGGGATGGGACAGTGTGTATGCCATCAGTGGGAGGAGGAGGATGCCATGTTGAGTGCCCCATGACAGGAGGACCCCAAAGATTGGAAGGAACCCCATGGTTTGTGTGCCTGATGGTGGCTCTTTGGGGTGATCAGAGTGCCTTCCCTGTGGCAGCCAGGCTACCGTGGGGTTGGAACCACCAAAGGATGGAGGGGGGCAGGTTTTGGGCCAGTCCAGCAGGAACCCTGGAAAGAGGATGAGGATCATAGAATCATAGAATCATAGAAATTTAGAGTTGGAAGAGACCACAAGGGCCATCCAGTCCAACCCCCTGCCATGCAGGAACTCCCAATCAAAGCATCCCCGACAGATGGCCATCCAGCCTCTGCTTAAAAACCTCCAAGGAAGGAGACTGTGTTCCACTGTCGAACAGCCCTTACTGTCAGGAAGTTCTTCGTAATATTGAGGTGGAATCTTTTTTCCTGCAGTTTGCATCCATTGTTCCGAGTCCTGTTCTCTGGAGCAGCAGAAAACAAGCTTGCTCCCTCCTCAATGTGACATCCCTTCAAGTATTTAAACAGGGCGATCATATCCCCTCTTAACCTTCTCTTCTCCAGGCTAAACATCCCCAGCTCTCTAAGGCGTTCTTCATAGGGCAAGGTTTCCAGACCCTTCACCATTTTAGTCGCCCTCGTTTGGACATGCTCCAGTTTCTCCACATCCTTTTTGAATTGTGGTGCCCAGAACTGGACACAATATTCCAGGCGGGGCTTGACCAATGCAGAATAGAGTGGCACTATTACTTCCCTTGATCTAGACACTATACTTCTATTGATGCAACCTAAAATTGCATTGGCCTTTTTAGCTGCTGCATCACACTGTTGACTCATGTTCAACTTGTGGTCTACTTGGACTCCTAGATCCCTTTCACATGCCAGGTGTCCCCCATCCTATATCTGTGCATTTCATTTTTCCTCCCTACGTGTAGGACCTTACATTTCTCTGTGTTAAATTTCATTTTGTTAGCTTTGGCCCAGCTTTCTAGTCTATTCAGGTCATTTTGAATTTTGATACTGTCCTTTGGGGTATTAGCTACTCCTCCTAATTTGGTGTCATCTGCAAATTTGATAACTAGGCTCTCAATACTGTCATCCAAGTCATTAATAAAGATGTTGAATAGCACTGGGCCCAGGACAGAACCCTGTGGCACCCCACTTGTCACTTCTTTCCAGGTTGAAAAGGAGCCATTGTTGAGCACTCTTTGAGTTCGGCCAGTCAACCAGTTACAAATCCATATAGCCTGATATTTTAGGACTAGAACTTCCAGAATCCACAGCCAGAGAAACTACTGCTTGTCTATATAGCCTGATACTGTTGATACTCAGTCACAGCAACTCTTGAGGATCTTGAGCATGATATCAGATATCTCACATGCTGGATCATTGTTTTACCTCAACGATTAGGGTTGACTTAGGGATTTCCTGCATATAAATTATTGACTTACTTCTAAGTCATGGTCCCTTCTGCTAGACTGCCCATGTTATCTAATTTAGTGTTAGATTTTGTGTTGATAAATGTTGCCACCTGAGGCATAGAATCAACACTGTAATGTGTTGACTATTAGTGGCACATGTAAGCTGAGATGGGGGCTCAGCCTTCACCTTAGCTTTTAGCTAAAAGACACAAAAGTGTTCAGAATGCCACCCAGTGTACACACTGCCTTGAGAATATGTTGTATTGAATTCATGTGGGACATACCTTTTAAGCAATCACATAGAAATGAGTTCTGCTTCACAGCCTCTCAATCAATAACTGAAGGGGGATCTTTTTATAGATAGATAGATAGATAGATAGATACAATTTTGTGCATTTTTTAAAAAAATTTTGAAACTGTCCAAATGAATGTTTCAAAAAGTACCCTTAAAGACCATAGACCTTGGGAATTTCAAGTTGAATGGTTCCATGTTATATGGTTCCTTAAGAAAAGTAAAGAAGTTTACAGAATGCATTTTTAAACCATGGAATGAAGACGTTCTGCAGTAATCTCTTAGCTTATGAAACTGGTTTCCTGATAAGACACACATTCCTTATAACGCCATTTAGTTTTCAGCTCTAGCAAGAGAGCATTTATTTTTGGTTGATAATCTGAAGAGCAAGAAAGTTTGTTAACATTTCCAAAACTATAGAAATATATTCTCTTTAGCTTTGTTTTCTACCTACTTCTACATTCCCTATATAAATGTGTGTGTGTTTCCTGTATAATATATGTGATTATTTGAATGCAATTTCACCCTTACATAACCAATTTGTCAGCAAGGACCCATGCTAGGCTGACACATTCATAGAACTGTGTCTAAACTTGTCTTTATTGTGTTTTCCAGCGTGTCCCCACTGTTCAACCCAGGAAACTTGTTCAGCACTGAACAGTGTGAATGTATTTAATTACAATCTGACATGTGTATTCGTAAGAAACAAAAGGCTGTGAACTGAGGGTGATGATTAGCTGTACTGCCAGATAATTGCTTAAACTACTACTTATATTACTCTGCATTATCTCTGTTGAGCAAAGTGATTATTGGGCCTTTTGTCTAGCAATGAAATAATGTAAGTGTAATCTTGCTGGTTTAAATGTTAGAGTTTATGTTTAATGTTCTTGTATTTGTAGTGAGGGGCACAACTTTCATAATTCTTTGAAGGCTTATTCTGGAAATAAAGTTATGTATAATTTCTAAGTTATTTCTGGAAGCCGAACTTGGCTGCGGGTCAACAGAATGCCCTTTAATGCATGATGTGATCATAGTATATTAACATCACATCACTTTTAAACTCTGGGTTCCACTGTAGGAGGACATGTTAACTCTTAGCTACTATTCCACATGTTCTCAACTTCGGCTGTCTGTGGAAGTGGAATTTGCTTCCCTTCCCCAACCCATCCCTTTTTGTGCACTGGGAAGAGACACCCACTTCATCTGCGTGGAATGGAATCTTTACATAAGGATGATACATATCAGACAGGAAACATAATATTTACTGGCAAAATTTCATTCCGCTCAAAAAGCTCTGAACTGGAAATATCTAATCAAACAAATAAAAATTCAAAATTGAATTAAATGGGGAAAATACTCTGATATAAAAATGAGGGAAGGTGTTCTTTGGAAGTTCTCTCTGTTTTTGCTGCTTCAAAATCTACTAAGGATTGTTGGAGGGTCTACTAGAATAGTGGGGAGGGCGGAGCTTAGGATACAGGCAAAGGAATAAATGGACATGCACCCCCTTCCCATATTTAGCCTAACTGGATATTTCAAAATATCTGAACTGGAGTCTTGTTTCTAACTTGCAGTTATTCTTACTAAAAATGCAGAATTTTCAGTTTGAAAGTATGGCTGGAATCCTGTTGGTGACATATGGTGGTGTAGCTTCCTGCATTGCCAGCATATGACCCTTTTTAATCATAGCGGGAGGAAGTATCTTGTACTTCCTTGTGTAGTAATCCCATGAACAACTCAAGTTTGAAGTCATTGGTGTGCATAGTCACGGCCAATAAATGGTTACAGGGTGGGGAGCTCAGTAGCACTATCTGGATGAGGTCAGAGGGGGTTACAGTTCTCCCTTTTCCCAGGATGTTCAGCTGTAGCCAGATAGTGCTTGAGAATTCTCTGCCCCATAGCCAATATTTTCAAGATGGCATTGCACAGCCAGCCACAGTAGAAGCATAGAGGACATGTGCTGGTGTAGATTTCAGTTTCGCTGGTGACTATTCAGAATCATGGTTATGTTTTTGCATAATAACTCAATTAACCAATAAAGATAAAAATACAGCACACATGTGCATAAAATACTGCCTTCAACCAGTTAATCATGAAATGCCTGTTTAAATAAAAAAAGTATTTGATATCAAGTAGAGAATAAGCTAGTACTGCATTCCTCAAAAGGGAATTCCACATCCTGGAACCAGCCACGGAGAAGGCCCTCTCTCGTGTCCTCACCAGCTGGTCCTATGATGGTGGTGGACTGAGAACACATATATGGTTTGTGTGATCCATTAGTGTGATTAGTAATCTTGGAGAATATGGCTGTGTATACATAGCCTGCACCATATATGGGCAGACTATGCACTATGTATGTGCATAGTCTAGATTAGGTTGAACATGTGGATGAAGTGATTGTAGAGACAGTGGCAGACTACAGAGAGAGAAAGAGAGGTCTCTTATAGCACTGTTTCTCAAGCTGGAGGACCATCCTCCCACCATCACCCCCATGCCACCAATGCCAAATCCTCATGCCAGGGAAATGTACCATATTTGTGCCCATTGGCTACATTTGTTCTTTCGCCCCTGGAAAATCACCATGGTTCAGCAGCCAATGGTTAGAAAACCAATATTGGTCTACAGACCATCACTACGAGTCGTGCTGCCTTATATAGTACATAAACGTATTTCCCACCTTTTATGTGGTGACAGATCTGAATTGAAACAAAAATATTTTTTTTTAAAAAAGAATTGTGTTATCATAACAATAGTATAGGAAAAACTGCTCCAAATTCTTAAAACATATCTTCTTAAAACTTTAAATTAGACTTGATTAAAAACATACAGTACATATAGATGTTCCTCTGACATTTTTCTACACAAGCAATGTGACAGTGAAAACATAATTTAAAGATCTACTTGCTTTTTGACGTTTTTACTCTTAACCATGGTCCTTAAAGCATCACATGAAAAATACTTCTTCATTTGCATTTATTAAAAATGGTTATAATAATAAAAATGTCATTTTAGGATAATTCTTCATTTGACCTTTTCTTTTTTTACCTTAAAAATTCAGGCTGAGAATTTTATGTTAATATTTTAAGACACTTGCTGAAATACCAAAATCTATAGCTTAGCTCCAGTTAACTGCATTGATGGCTCCAGACAAGCAAAACAAATTTTAAGACTCGTGTCTATTTGCCCTTTTCTTATGTAACACAACAGGTCACACCTAAAAGTCCAAGGAGGCTTTGAAAACAGTTTTAAATTGTAGAATCATAGAGTTGGAAGGAACCACATGGGCCTGTAGTCCAGCTCCCTGCTATGCACAGCTAAAGTACTCAGAAAAGATAGCCATCCAAGATCTTTTTAAAGACCTTCAGTGAAGAAGAATCCGCCACCTTCTGAAGAAGTTCTTTCCACCATTGAGTAGTTCTTATAATCAGAACATTCTTTCTGATGTTCAAGTGCAATCTTTTTTCTTGAGATTTGAATCCACTTAGTTGTATCTATTCTCTGGAGCAACAGAAAGTAAGCCTGTTCCATCTTCTACTTGGCATCCTTTAAGATATTTCAAACAATCACAGAATCAGAGAATTGGAAAAGACCACAAGGCCCATCCAGTAGAACCCACGCCACACAGAATACTATACAGAACTCACAATCAAAACATTCCCAACAGATAGCCATCCACCTTCTGTTCAGCTCTCACTGTAAGGAAGTTATTTGTAGTGTTTAGGAGGAATCTCTTTTCCCAAAGTTTGAACCCATTGTTCCATGACTTAGTCTTTAGAGCAGCAGAAAACAAACTTGCTCCTTCTTCCATATGACATTCTTTCAAATATTTATACATGGCTACAATGTCACATCTTAACCTTCTCTTCACCAAGCTAAACATACTGAGGCCCTGTATAGACCTGAAAGGCCAGCTTGGGGGCGGAGTCAAAGCGTCACATCCAGATGACACATGCTTTGACTCTGCCCCAGGGTACCATGATGCTGAGCACCAATCCACATGGCATGTGGCACTGAAGGAGCACCGTATAGCCGTGCTGCCACAGCTTTTTGCAGCTCCTTTTTTCACCCCCAAAAGGCTGAATTGGGGCCATGGCGTGAGCTTGCCATTGGCCTGGTCTGGCTAGGAAAGGGACAGCATCCCATCACCTCTTTGGAGTGGTCTGTCAAGCCGCTCAGTTCCCTAAGCTGCTACTCACAGGATATGCTTTCCAGAACTTTCACTATTTTAGTTGCACTCCTTTAGATAGGTTCCAACTTATTGACATTCTTTTTGAATTATGGTGCCCAGAACTGGACGCGGTATTCCAGGACATATCTGACCAAATCAGAATAGAGTAGCACTATTACTTCCTTCATTCTAGACACTAGAATCCATGAACTGCATCGGCTTTCCGAGCTTCTGCATCACATTGCTGACTCATGTTCAGTCCAGGAAAGTGGCCAAATGGCTGATAAGGCCAGCTCAGTTCTCAAACAAACAACCCCCCAACTGGCAGAACCAGAGCTAAGTAACAAAGTCCAAGGCCCAGAGTATCAGATAGGCAGGTCAATAAGGCAATCCAAGGTCAAGGGTTCCAGACAATCAAGATGGGTCAGCAGTCCAAGAAGCAAGAGTTCAAGAGACAGAGTCTTTTCTCAAGGTCAGATAATCACTGGCAACTAGACACAAATGCTCCAGCTGCCTAAATAGGCAGGCAGCTCATTTCTGATAAAGCCTCCGTAACCTTCAAAGGGCCTCCTTTTCAGCTCAATGCTCCCTGAAGGTAGGCACTCTTCCTTGATCCTCCTCTATGTCCACAGACTTGGCCACAGGTAGACTTGGCTGCTGAATGTCTGGAGAGGCTCCAGACTCTGCCAGGGCCTGCCTCAGGCTTCCCAATTGCAGGATCAGGTCCCAGAGGTTCTGGCTCATCCCCTGAGTCCTCCAAGTCATACTGCAGGCTGGGCTTGACATGTTCAGCCTGTGGTCTACTAAGGCCTTGTTCCCACTTACAGAGAATTCAGTGTCTGATCCGAATTCATGAATTGGTGCAAAAATAGGTTCTGGTTTCCCTGACTGTCCCCAGCCCAGCCTTCTTACTGGCTTCTTCTGGCCTTCTTTGGCCTCTAACTTGAACTCCTAGCTTCCATGTGGCCTCCTTCTGTTCCCCAAGGCTGGGGAAGCTTGCAGAGAAACCTTCCCGGCTTCTCCACAACCTCCTTCCCCGTTCCCCCTGACCTTCTTCCATTACCTGTGCCTGCGGAAGGTGGGAAGGAGATCCCTGGAAGGCCGAAGAGAAGCCAGTGGCCCAGGTACAGAGAGGCAGGAAGGCCGGTGATGAGGAGATATCTGGGGCCATTGCAGCTGCCCCCTATCACTGGTGGCAGAATTGAATCCGACCTGCCTAGTTCCCACTTGGGCCAGGGTAGATTTGAATCCGCCTGTGGTTCCCACTGGGATGGATCGATTAATTTAAGAATAAATTGATTCAGCCCAAAAAAACACCCCCTTAACACAGCATCTTTTTTGATGTGGGTTAAAGGGTAAAAACCATGCTCTCCCCCTTTCCGAATCACTTCAGTTATTTGAATTAAGTGGGAACCATGGTGGTTTAAACTGGATCATTTCAAATCATGATTGGGTTTAAATCATAGTGGGAACAACCCCTAAGACTCCTAGATCCCTTTCACATGCATTGCTGTCAAGGCAAAGATAGCTATTGTGTCACCCTTCTGTCTTCTCTTCTCTGATCTAAACATATTGACCCCAGTCTATAGGGCTTGGTTTCCAGACATTTTACAACTGAAAAGCAGAGAGGTCCATTTTATACCCAGGGTGCTTGTTCTCTCATTTTCCTACTGTGAAGTGAGTAAAGAGATAAACAGAGCTCACTGACTCTGACATTTTGGGTGCAATCATATTGGGAGGGACAAAGGCAGAAGGGATGTCCAGAGTCACCCTCTTCCTTGAACCTGAAAGGAGCTGGCTCTGGTCTTGCACCAGCATTTTCAAAACTAATATGCCAAAGAACAAAACAAAACCTACAAATGGAGAGATATGTGTTCAAAGGGAGATGTAATTTTGGAATTGCAAGAGAAGAGATCAGCAACTGTGGAAGAATGAGAAGCATTTCCCCCTGTGCCCCTAATCAGCCACTGTGGCATATTTTGGCACACCAGAAATGAAGCTACATTACCTCTGGCTGCCATTTTGCTGATTCCTAACTATTTTTGGTTGTGGTGGGAAGGGAAGAGCAAAAATCTTCCATGTTTGGGGCCAATTTTGGATTGATTTGGCTTTTTTTCAGGCAAACCAAAAGCAACTGAAAATCAGCAAGCCCCCCCCTCCAGTTTTGGAACTTTGTGGGGTTTCAGAAGCCACTTTGGAGGTTCACAAGGGCCACATGCAACCCATGGACTGTACTTTGCCCACAATTTTGCTACAAAGTTCTCAGTCACCTTAAATCAGTATTGTAAATTATGAAATGGTGGGATATTATTAGCTGTTTAATTTCTTATTCTTAATGCTAAGGGTGGGGAGAAGTACTTGTGGGATTTTCTGCCTCATTTCCCAAAATAATTTTTCTGACTTTGGACACTGTGCATCTTGACTTGGGTGAATGGGAAATGCCATTTCCTGTGTTGGCATATTAATTGCTCACACCAGAATCATGGAATTCCTAGATAGTCACTAAATATTCACTAATATTTACTAAAGAGAGAGGGGAGAATCACAGTGGACTGAATGTACCCCATACCCATTTTTGTGGGCCCTGATGCCCCCTTACTATTCCCAAAGCCCATAGATTTTCTGATTTTTTAAAATGGTCCCATTTGGGGGCAATTTTTCATTTTAAAACATCTGCTCTCAAACATGGTTGCTTGCTTGTCACTCACTGAAGTGCTTAAAATCAACTGCAACCCATCCTCAGTGGAGATGGAAAGTGTCCATGTGTGAGAAAGAGAGACAATGGGTGCATGCAGGCAGCTGTACAGTAGCCCATCCCTACACTGAAGTCAGAGATTAGCCATCTTTCAAACGTGCTCTAAGACTTTATTTAAACTTTTTGGGCTCAGACAGATGGGCCTGAAGTGGCATGGCTGCAGCAATTTTAGTGTTAAAGATTGCACACAAACTGCACGGTCCCTAACCCTAGAACATGCTGGTGG
The DNA here is from genome assembly GCA_034509955.1 of Urosaurus nigricauda. NCBI lineage: Eukaryota > Metazoa > Chordata > Lepidosauria > Squamata > Phrynosomatidae > Urosaurus > Urosaurus nigricauda. Next base: position 215,261,836 of record JAOEGL010000004.1, read on the forward strand.
TGGCATCATGCCGGCATCCCATCTACACGGGTGACGCCATGTTGACATCACACATGTGAACAAAATGCGCAGGAGGTTTACAATACCTAAGGGGGGGGTGAACAACTGGGAAAACTATATTATAGAGAAGAATCTAACACAGATTAATAATAATAATAATAATAATAATAATAATAATAATAATTTTTATTTATACCCCGCTCTTCAGCCAAGGCTATCAGAGCAGCTTACAATTTGTTAATTAGACATTTCCCTGCCCTCAGGCTTACAATCTAAAAAGACACAACACAAAAGGAGAAGGGAATGGTGGTGGGGAAGGGGGAAAGTCCAGCAGATCTTCTCTCCCTTGGAGGCCTGGACCAAGGCAGATGGACTGGAGGGAGGGCTCTTATTCCCTAGAGGCAAGGCCTGTTGGAGCTCTGGATTGCCTTTCTCTCCCTCAAGATGAAGGGAGAGTTCTTCTTTTCAGGCAAGGCCTGTTGGAGCTGGCTTGCCTTTCTCTCCCCCTCAAGATGGTGGATGGATGGAGGGCTCTTCTTGCTTGCAGAAGGAGCTGGCCTGCCTTTCTCTCCCCCTTAAGATGGTGGATGGAGGGAGGGCTCTTATTCCCTAGAGGCAAGGCCTGTTGGAGCTCTGGATTGCCTTTCTCTCCCTCAAGATTGTAGATGAAGGGAGAGTTCTTCTTTTCAGGCAAGGCCTGTTGGAGCTGGCTTGCCTTTCTCTCCCCCTCAAGATGGTGGATGGAGGGAGGGCTCTTCTTGCTTGCAGAAGGAGCTGGCCTGCCTTTCTCTCCCCCTCAAGATGGTGGATGGAGGGAGGGCTCTTCTTATTAACAAGAAACACATACATCTACAAGCCAGCCGTAGGTAAATCCATTTTCTGTAGCTTTATATAATAATACCATAATATAAAGCTCCAGAAAATGGATAAAGCTACAGAAAACAGATTTACTTACTGCTGGCTTGTAGATGTATGTGTTTCTTGTTAATCTGTGGTAGATTCTTCTCTATAATATTATAGTTTTCCCAGACATCACACATGTGCCATGTCCAAACAGCATGGCACATGTGTGACATCTCCGCGCCGCTGGAGGGCACTTTTCAAGCCATTTCAGAGCTCCAACCAAATGGCAACCAAACGGCCATGCCAATGATGCAGAGGGGAAAGGGGCTGCCCCTTCCCCCTCTGGAGTGCCGGGCACCACCAGGGTTCAATGGGCACCTAAGTAACCAGGGTACCCCATTTTGCCGCTTCTCCATGGCCTGGAAAAATGGCAGTTTGGAGCCACAGGGCTGCTGGTGAGGCTGCCCTGCCCCAATCCACCATGGAAAAGGGCGTCAATGGAGCTCGTCTGTACCGGCCCTTTCTTTGTTTTTTTGTTTCTGAAATGGGATTATGTATATTATATGCAGACAACATATGCATTTATTTATATGTGGGTATTGCATAGGTTATTGATTGAAGAATCAGCTCTAAGCATTAGCTCTGTACAGGATGACTATATTTTCTCTCTCTTTTTTTTTTCTTTCCCATTAAAGGTCTCATGATGCTCTCTTCTGTCTTTTAGGAATCACATTTTCTCTGTTTTCTTTCCCATCCTGTCTCTCACTTCATTTTCCCCTACTATTCCTTCTTCATATACTGTTAACCCATCCCAGCCATTGACTTGCTCAGCTTATATTTTATCAGTTGACCTTAGTTAATTTGATGATGGTCAGGATATTCTGTGCTGTTATTTTTACCTTTATTAAGGCCTTCTTGACAGTGGCATCCACATGTAATACTCTTAGCTACAGAAGCCTGCAAGAACTGCTTATGTAAGTTTCCGGAATATAGCCAGAACTTGTTTACTTGCTTTCTGGTGAGTGATTTATCTGGTCTTTCTTCTAGTCTTATGATTTTTGTTAACTCTTGTTGAGTTTATAATGTTTTACTATTTTGATCTTTGAGGAAGTTTAATCTTTTGCTCTTCATCTGTTCAAGAAAATGGTAGCTTTAGATCTGTTTGTCTTAAATTTTCCATAGAGGAGTTTATACATTTGAAACATAAACAAAATCAATAAAAATGGATTCCATTTTAGTTAATATCATGATTTTTGTTTTTATCTGGTTTAAGCTGTCACTGAAGTGTGCTTAGGCCTTACTCCATACTGCACTTTCAGGACAGGCTGGTGGAATTTAAATCTACATCAATCAATCACTCTTTATTTGTGGTACTTTCCTGTCGATGAATAGTTTGACATTATAATTTTGACAGATTTGACATTTTCATCTATGTATGCAGCCACTCTTGCTAGGAACTGCAACTGTAAATGCTATAATTAGGAGTTTCTTTTCATTGGGTTTCCTGCTCTGTCTTTCTGTGTACCTTATCCACTCATATTGATACAGCAATGTTAATTAAGGCTTTGGCAAATTACAATTGGATTGCTGTGGAATTATATTTTACCTCCACATGAATACCAAAACAATTCAGCATGATTCATGTGCTAACAATGAGCAGCAATGAAAGAAACAGTAATTGTGTTACTTATTATGAACTGTTGCCAACAATTAGCAAATACAGTTAATCAGAGCTTGAACAAATGACACCATCCAAGCTATTCAATTAAAACATGAGCGCAAGTTGATATACCTATTAATACTAAATTACAGTAGTGCAACCATATATTCTTCAAATCATTACAGAGTAATGAAAATTATGTTGATTTTCTGTGTTGAATACCCTGTGCTTTCATGATACTAAAACACTTCTTTTTCCTTTCTAGAAATTGCTTATGTGTCATGTGTAATGGGGAACACTATTGAATATTTAAGTTTCGATATTTTAAGGCCAGGTTACTAAGGAACACTTTGAAAGCAATTAATTTAAACATGATAAATTATGATCTAATTCATGCCTGCACCTTGCTTGATGACTGCATATAAGAGATGATTCAAATGTGTGCATGAACCATCACAGATCAATCACTATGGAAAGAATCTTCTTCTAGATATAGAGTAGACTGGAAAGGTAAATGGCCCAATTGTGTATTTCACTGAAACTAGAAGGAACATTAAAAGGTAGGACCAGACTTACCAATTCAGCACAATAGAGGTAGTTGCGTCAGGTTAGATTTGATAGGAGGTGGCAGAAAAATGTTGAAGGAGAGAGTCAAGCAATTAATCCTACATTTTTTTATACTAGTCTGCTGCCCAGAACTGAGTTCCTGTATTCGTTCATATAGCAGAATTCTCTGCATGCAGAATTATGCACTCATTGTGCCATATAGCCTTTATGATGGTGGTAACATTTTGCAACTGAATGTACTATTGGAAGCACAATTAGATTTGCAACTGAAGGCGCACTACTGCTAGTTTCAGCAGGGACAGTTTGATATGTATTGAAAACAGCACTGCATGTGGAACTCTATTTCACTTGAGCTGAATGTGGAAGTGGTACATTGAACAAAAATGTTCAACTGTTTCTAGAGGGGAATTTACACATATGTAAGACTTTAATATAATGCTGCCTTAGGTGTGGTGAATGATACTATCCCATCATCAGAGATGAAGAATGATTCAAATACCAGCTGAGTTGACTTCTGTATGTGGAATGGGAGAAAGACCAGTTTGTTCTTCATCTTGGGCAAACACAATGGCTTGGTATGGCCTGAGAGGTCTAATTTCCTCTATTTTGTCTTCCCTTATTCCTGCCACCCTGGGAAGTTGCTCACATTGCAGCCCAAGGTGGAATTAAGGAAGATGCAGCAGCAGTTCCTCTAGAGATGGGAGTGTCTTCTAACTGTTTTTAACTATGCTGCTTTTAACCTGTGTTTTAAGGCTGGTAGTTTTCAATTTAATGATTACTGTGTATTATCTCTCTCTTTTTAAAATATGGTAACACACCTTGAATCCCAATATGGGAGAAAGGTGGGATATAAATCCTGGAAATAAATAACATATTCCCAATCTCTTTCTTAAGGCAGGGAATAATAGAAGTTAGCAGCATCTTTAACACTTTTTCACAGCATTACCTACTGTTCAAGAACTACCATCAGCTCCACATATGTCTAGACTCACATACGAGAGAGAGAGGGAATGAATGTCTGAAGTAGAGACCTTTTTGACACAGTCTGAATCCAACTGATTCTTGTTGGCACCTTTGCTTGAATTCTTGTGACATTCCTAATTAAATATCACCCTAAAATAAACTGTCTCCAGTGCCATGAATTTTTACTAGTCAGACACTGGCTGTTGAGTTGAATAATGAAGGGATGTGCATGCATGTGTAAACCAGATGTAAACCACATACAAATGAACCTCAGACCTCATGACAACACTATGGAAATATCATATACAAACCATAGCTTATGAGTCAACCCCTGTGTGTATAGAAGACTCCAGCTGATTGCAATAGCTACCAGATCTTTCAGCTCTAATACTAGTATTGCCACCAGCCTCACAACTCATTAAATCATCCTGACTGATAGTGTCTGGTTTCTTTAGATGGTATGATGATTTCCTTTCACTCCCACATTCTTGTTCTTCTCGTCTGCCTCTGAATGAAACTAGGGTAAAGCAATTCTTCTGAAAAAACAGAAATCTCACAACTGGAAGCTGCTGTGCATGTGCTTAAGTATGGACTCTGATGAACCCAGAGCAAGCTGCATGATGAAAGTCTTCTGGCAATTTGTTCCAAAACCATGTCTAGCAGTACAAAAGGACACCACATAAGAAGGGTTCTGTTAGCCTAAGCAATCCAAAAATATTTGCAATATATTCTGGATGTCAACATGTCACTGTGCAAAGAATATTCCATATCAAGGGCATGTGAGGGGGACAGCTTTCCACACTATCTTGTTAGTTGTATTAACCAGGCACACTGGGACAAAATGAATTCTTTAAGAGAACAATTACTTCTTTTACAGTGCAAGTGTAATTCCTGCTATGTCTGCCTCCACATCCTATGGTGGATCTTGCATCCATATTGCCTGACATGGATGAAAAACTAAGGGACCATCTTCTATGCTTATTAGTCCATTTCACAAATCTGTGTTCATTGAAAGTGAATGGTTATGGAAGCAAACAAATGATACCTGTATCAAAATGTTGCACTGTAGCATGTTCTTATTTAGTGTCCAGTCAGGCAGGACATTCCCCATGACATTTCATTCTATTTCCCCTTTTATACAGGGTCCATTCACATTACACATTTACAGCACTATTATTCTGCTTCAACTGCAATGATTCCATTCAGTAGAATCCTGGGATTGGCAGTTTAGGAATAATAATAATAATAATAATGATAGAAGATTTATTTGTATCCTGCCCAATCATGAGGAATCTGGGCGGCTAACAACAGTAAAAAATGATACAATACAAAAAATTATGATAAGATACAAATTAAGCCCTTCCCAATCCCCGACCAATACAAAACAACAAAAGCAATATAAATAAGGTAGCAATCAAACAAAAAACAAACATTACAATCAAATAGAGTTCGTAAATAATCCCTTTTCCAGTCCTTCAACACAAATTCAAATCAAAACAATATTATACAAATTAAATGCAAAACATAGCATAATACCCGAGGGGGAGGGGATATAAGAATACAATATATCATAATCAAAATACCTTAGCAACAGTATAAAATACAATTTGTCCCAATTACACTAATAAAAACACAACTATAAGAAATACAGAATTCATCAAAGGAACCCAGATGGTATAGGGTGCAAAAACCCAGGTGGAACACACCGGTTTCTGAGCCTCCCAAAGTTAGCTGTGGGTCTGCTCCCAGGGGCCAAAGTCTTCTGGGGTTGCCCAGAGCCAGCTTGGAGGATGCCGCTCTCTGAGCCTTCCAAAGTCAGTCTCCTGGACATCTCCTCTGCCACACATCTGGCCCTGGTGTTACTGGGCAGGGGAAGTATTTAGAATTCTCATCCAGGGACCTCCAGTGCCTCATGAAACTACAAGACTCAGGATTCCATAGTGAAATCACAGCATTTAAAGTGAAGTAAAATCATAAAATCATAGAGTTGGAAGAGACCTCAAAGGCCATCCAGTCCAAAAACCTGTCATAAAGATAAACACAATCAAAGCATTCCTGATAGATAGCCATCCAGCCTGTTTGAAAACTTCCAAAAAAGGAGACTCTACCACACTCCAAAGGAGTGTGTTCTACTGTCAAACAGATCTTACTGTCAGGAAGTTCTCCCTAATGTTTAGGTGGAATCTCTCTTCCTGTAATTTGAACCCATTGGTCAGTGTCCTGTTCTCTGGAGTAGCAGAAAACAAGCTTGCTCCATCCTCAATGTGACACCCCTTCAAATATTTAAACGGGGGTATCATATCACCTCTTAACTATCTCTTCTCCTGGCTTAGTAATAGCACTATAATTATGTACAATGCCTGAGTCCCTGGTTTTCTCACCAGAGTGGCCCCAGCCTCTTTAGATGCAGAGAAATCTGTAGTGGTGCAGCCATGTGGCTAGTTCTCTAGCAACACTTCTGGACATCAAGTGCCGCTATTCAAGGGAAGAAGCCACGGTGACATAATGGGAAGAAGCTCAGCAGACACTATAGGAATCTCAGAGCCAGGACCTAGGCAAGATCACCTAGTGGGCTTTCATGGCTAAGTAGGTATTCCAGTCCTGATCTCCAGAGTTATAGTTAAGAGCCCAGGAGGAGCAGTGGTTAAATGACTGCATAGATGCAGATCTACAAATGCAGATGCTCACTCACAAACTGTAAGTTTGTGAGTTCAATACCAGCCAAGGGCTCAAGCTCAACTCAGGCTTGCATCATTCCAAGGTTGCTAAAATGAATACCCAGTTTGTTGGGGGCAATTAGATTACATATTGTAAATTGCTTAGTGCTTAAGTGCACTGATAAGTTGTATAGAAATGTAATTGCTATTGCTATAGTTCCACCTGAAACCCTTATACCACTTGCCCAAGTCTTGAGAGAACACTGTTTGGAATGTTAAACCCAGTAACCAACTGGGGCTTGTTACAGGGGACACATAATTCCCTTGTCAAAATGTTTCACTGGCTATTGGTCCGTTTCTAGGCAGAATTCAAAAATGTGATTATGACCTTGTTGTTTATTTTTTAATTGTTTAATTTTTTAGAATCATTTATTTTATTTCATTTTTAAATTGTATGATAAGATTTTAGTTGTACCATGTTTTAACTTCTTGCAAGCTTCCCATGGCAGGAGAAAGGCAGTATATAAATTAAATTAATACATAAAGTATTCCTTGCTGGTGCACAAACAGTACTGTTTTGGCTACATGAGGATGCATATGCAGGTCTGAATTTCAGACATAGAGAAAATGATACTGAGAGTAAAGAGAGGAGCATGATGCTTGTTCATCTTCTACAATTGTCTGATTGTCCAATTTCACTTTCGAATACACTTTTAGAAGCAGTAGATAAAGAAAAGAAAGAGAAGGGAAAAATATGAGGCAAGACTGTGATTCTCATATCTTAGGGCCTGTCCTCACTTATATAGCTCTAGGGGCAAGGGAAACAAATCTCAGGGTGAGAGCATGTTGTTCAAAAATGAGTGTGTCCTTGTTTGTTAGGGAGCGGATGATTTTTATTTGAATCGCATATTATGTACAATTGTAGTTGATGGTTAATATATCATGCTTAATAACATCACCAGGACCTCCGCTTATAGAATCAAAAGTGTATCACATGGGGTCATTTTTAGGTCTCAGGGGTTTAGCCCTGAAATTTCAGGGCATGGGATTGCCCTTACCTAGTAGCCCAAGAAATGAGAGAGATGACATTCCAGAGAAGGAATGTTGTGGTCCTTCTGTCTTGAAAAGTACCCTGTCTAATGTATTGGGGCTGGGGGGATAGCATTATTGCATATTATTGCAGCAATTTTCCGAACCCAAGTGAGTTTTTGCACTAAACAGCTCTGTCATGAACTTGTACTATTTAGAGGTGTTCTTTGTGTGTGGCTAAAAGTTACTTAATGCTAAAACTACAGTTTGTTCAGCTAAAGCCTGAAAGGGTAAGTGTTTATTTGAAATGTAAATGAAGACTTGCCACCCAGGAATGTGTGTTACATTTGACATTTGTCTCTAATCAGAAGTCCCTATGAATAATGTAGTTTGGTACCAATAGACTCATTAAGCAAGCCTTCCCTTGTTACACTTCCTGATTGTAATCTCTTCATTATGCTTTCCTTTTCTTGTTTCTTCTGGCCCTACTAATCATTATCAATATGGCCAGGTCCTCAATACTAGCATATATTTTATACTGCTTGGGCCATTTAAATTGGAATAAATAGTGCTGATACCCAGGTGATCTTTAAATGTGTGACTATCCCATCATCCTGTTTTTTTACATTTTTATTTTATGTTTTAATATCTGTTCATGGAGATCACCAGATTGGGTCGAAAGTAAAATATAGGTTTGGTGGCTTTATCCAGTCTCTCATTTGTGCACATGACCAGGGATGGGTGGGCAGGGAATGGCTACAATTGATTGGCATTTTGTATGAAAAAAAATGTTGATATGAACAAGGGAAGGTCAACATGGAGGTGTACTGAGTGAGCTGAGCAGAAATCATCCACAATGCTTCGTGGGTTACCTATGACAGGTCAAGAACAGTTAGTCCTTGACTTTCATGAGCACTAAAAGATGGCACACTATTTTGAAAGAATGCATGGGAAGTGATTAAATGCTCTGTAGGCCTTATTTGGTCTTGATTAAATATAAATGGAAAGTTACCACTAATTTGAGGCTTCCTTTTGGGGATGATTACACATTATGCTGGTGAGGATAATCATGTCCCCAAGGTAATGAGCACTAACAGGATTCATTTCCCAAAATAACCAGTCTCTTTCTCCTTGTCTTGTAACAATTCTGCAAGAATAAAATATAAGGCTGATAAGCAGTAGAAGGGATTACTACCACACTACTTTTCCTAGATGATAAGAAAGGGTCTTTCTTCCAAAAGCTGCAACGTAAACACACCTCCAAGGCTCCTGGAATCTACAGGAATTGTCAATCCCATAATTTCATTTATTTACTTCTGTTGTGAAACAATTTTTGTGCTTTCACTATCTGGATGCAGTCACAAAGTGTGCTTTCAGGTAAGACATGTCTACATCTCCTGCACTTGCAGGATGTCACTGAATAAAAATATTTTACCATCTATGAGATGTGGGACCAAAACCAGGTTTAAATCATTTGTGGCCCTCAGATGTTATTCAGCACTCACCAACTCTAGCCAGCTTGGCTCATGGTGAAGTATGATGAAAGCAGTTTTAATTTGGTGCTGGAATATTTCTTTAGTACTAGAATTAAACCATTGTTGGCACCAATCAGGTCGCCAAGGGGAAGGCATTCCACAACTGAGGTGCCACATCAGAGAAGGCTCTCTCTGTTCAGTGAATAAGTTTTGTGTACAGAGAAGAAATTTCCTAAGAAATTGTACAGCAAATTACTTCTTCTTCTTCTTCTTCTTCTTCTTCTTCTTCTTCTTCGCCCACCCAATCACTAGGAATCCAGGCAGGTTGCAACAGATTAAAATGTATAAAATGCCATTTTCTATGTAAACATTAATACATTAATAAATCAGTGTGTATTTTTAAATAATATTTAAAAATATTGTATTCCAATGGGTTTCTTGCAGCAATGTGAAAAATGATAAAATCATTTGTTCTTGCCTGCATAAATAAAATTTACAAAGAATGCCATCTCTATTGCAAGATGTAATGATGGTAGTGTACATGCCAGTAACCTCAAGGCTGGACTTCTTCAATAACCAGTACATTAAGCTACCTCTGGACTAAGTTCAGAAACTTCAGTTAGTTCAAAACATGGGAGCTAGATTGGTTGCTGGTACATCTAGGAGTGATCATATTACAACAATATTAAAATCAAACCACTGGCTGCCAATTAGTTTCCAGTTAAAATACAAAGTGTTGGTTATTGTCTTTAAAGTTTTACATCATTTGTGTCCAGGTGACCTACAGGACCACCTTCTTCCATATAATTCACCCTGAACACCCAGGTCCACTGGTAGACAGCTACTTTGGTCATCCAAAACTGCGATACTTTCTTCAGCCACCCCTATAATGTGAAATGACCTGCCAAAAGAGATTTGTAAGCTAGAGACATTGGATCTTATTGCACATACATTTAACCCACCTGCACCCTAACAGGATGCAGCTTGGAAGCAGGATGTAGGTGGGAATTATCACACGTAATTCAAAGCCGGTTCCACCAGTCAAGTATAGCCTGGATGTATTCTGGGTTCCAGGCACTCTTTGGAAGTTGCTTTTCCAAGTCGAAAAGCTCCCGGCTTTGAAAAGCAGTCTCTGAAGCATGCCTGCAAGTTGGGATGTAGCTGGGCTGTACTCAGCCAGTGGAATCAGCAGCAAATTACGTGAAATAATTCCTGCCTGCATCCCATGTCCCAGCTGCATCCCATTTTAGTTAGGTTAAATGTACTGTACAGGCGATAAGGTCCATTGTTGACATTTAAAACAGCAAGAAAGACGATTATCTTTCAGTAATCTGTCAAGATTATTTTTAAATTATGAATTTTAATATATTTATTAATAGATTTTAATTATGCATTGGCTTTACATACCCATTTAATTGATATTATGTGTTATGTTGTTAGCTGATGTTCCTCATCTCAGTCCATAGGGAAAGGAAGATAAGAAATAAAGATTCATAAACAGAAACTGTCATACTTTGGCCACATCATGAAAAGGCACGAATCATTAGAGAAGGCAATGATGGTAGGAAAGGGAGAAGGCAATAGAAAGAGAGCAAGACTACATGCCAGATGGTTAGACTCAATCAAGGAGTCCACAGGCCTAAACCTGCAAGACCTAAACCTGCAAGACTTGAGTAGGGCATTTGAGACAAGGGGACTTGGAGATGTCTTCTCCACAGGGTTGCCATGAGTCGAGTTTGACTCAAGGGCAGTTAACAACAACAAAAGGCAATATACATAAAACATCTTAATGGTGAGCCAGAGAGCACTAGTGCAAGTTGAGAATGCATGAAGATGTCTTCAAAATCATCCCACATATGAAATGAAAACTTCTTCCTTCAGAGCCATGCACCTTGAAGAGAAAAAGGGATGCACAGCAATTCCTTGAGATTTTAGACTATTTGAGAGACTGTATCTCTCCATACGAACCACCTACAGCCCCAAGGTCCTTGGGATAATGCTTTCTCTCGGTCCCACCCCCCTCCCAGGCTCCCCAAGTGAGGACATGAGAGGGAGCCTTCGCAGTGGCTGCTCCAACCTGCTGGCCATTCGCTGGCAGCTTCCACAGGAAGCTAAGCTGGCTCCTTCCCTGCTGGCCATTCGCTGGCAGGCAACGACATTTTTATTTAAACAGGCCTTTTAAGATCTTGCAGGCTTGGTTTTATTGGGTGATGAGGGGGTTGGTTTTAGATTATTATTTTTAACTTTGTATGTTTTAAAGTTTTATGTTTGTAATTTTAAAATATTTTTATGATTTTAATTTTTGCTTTAATGTGCTTTATATATGTTGTTAGCTGCCTTGGGTCCACTTTGGGAGAAACGCAAGATAAAAATAAAATAACATAAAATAAATCAGTGTCCTGAGAAGCAACAATAATAATTTGTGGAGTTTTCATTAAAAAGGAGTAACTTTTACAAGTTCTTAGGCCTTGATGGAATGAGCCATTATTGCATTACTATTGATTACTTTACCAACAAGTTTGCTTACTTGTTTGTTTGTGTGAGTGTAAATCTATGTGAACAAGCATCCCAGGAGCTGGGAGCATTCAGAGTTCTCATAAGCATGCACAGAATGTTTAGCAGTTCTTGGTACAATATTTATGTTGTCTTCTCAAGGGAAAAGAAGGTTACTGAAATCCAGACATTCTGAGTTAGAGAAATGAAAAACAAGCTGGTGTTATGACAGTTTTGAAATGGGACTAGTCTTGCCAGCCTGTTATGTGCTTTAAGGGACACTGCCTGATTTATGCAGTACTTGTCCCAAAACTGCTGTATTGTATTACTTCAATATATGTGTCCTAAGCATTTAAAGAAGTTTTGATCTTACATCAATAGTCCTCTAAAAATATTCAAATGAAAGAGGTTTTTTTCCCCTCAAAGAACCTATGCAAAACAAACCCTATGCTCTCCTAAGGACTTCATGGTTTTCTGAAAAGGCAAAACAGTTCTATAGCAAAGATTGTGCAGAGTTATTGAGGCTGCTGAAAGTTCTGAGAGATTTGAAAGGAGAACAGTGCTGCCTTTAAAGGTACTGTTGACTTCTTTGAACTTCATGACAAAATATCTTCTGATAACAGAAGAAAGCAAAAATTAGGATTAATCAAACCTAATGTCATTCCTCCCTCTTTTTTTTTTTTTTTGGTTAAAAATAGAAAAGTTAAGATTAATATTAGCTGCAAATGAAAGTAAACTAAAACAAAATTCAAAGCAGTAGGAAGCTTTAAATATATCTTACAGTTCCAATTTTCATGCTTGCATGTGCTTCCCCTGACCATTTCCCCCCTTTCACAGTCTATTAAAGAGCATTTTGCATTCAATATTTCTTGGTGCTTCATACATGAAAGGAAAAGGAAAAAACAAAACTAAACAAAAGCACAATCCAACAACACCCAACAGAGACAAGGCAATCCAGTTTTTTGTTGTTGTTGTTGTTGTTGTTGTTGGTTGTTTGACATTTGGGTAGCACTGGTGATTGTGGTAGTGTCGGGGACAGAATTTGAGTCAGGAAAAGGTTGGCAGTAGGAAACATCATTATTATCCACTGTTGTAAAGCGTGGTGTAATGGTCAGAGCATTGGAGTAGGACTTTGAGGACCAGGGTTTGAATCCCAACTCAGCCATGGAAACCACACTGAGTGAACTTGTGCAAGTCACACTCTCTCAGCCTCAGAAGATGACAATAACAACCTCCCTCTGAAGAAACTTGTCAAGAAAACCCAATGGTAGGTTTCTCTTAAGAGTCGCCATAATTCAGAAAGAACTTGAAGGCATACAACAGCAATTATTAAAATAAGTGAGATCTTGAATCCACCCACCTGTAAGTCACACCTTTCCCCTTTTTCCAGTTAGATATTTTTGTAAAGTTCATTGTGTTGTGAAAAATACTATCCCATTGAGCATCTAAGGCTGCAGGTCAAATAGATGTCCTATGAGAATAACTAGTTCCTTTTTCAAATCTCCACAATGCATAGTTCACAGGGACTGAGGAAGCTGAGCTAGGTGGGTATACAGCATGAGGAGATGAATGAAGATGCATGATATTCCTCTCCCTCCAAGATTAGTCCTCCACATGAAAGACTAGTAAATCACCACCCAAAGACTAGTAAATCACCACCACCAATGAGCCTTAGATGCTCAATGGGATAGTATTTTTCACAACAGGAGGAGGCTTTGGTAAAGAAATATAACGCATCATCATTATCATCAAGCAAGGAAGCAAATGATGATTTGAAAAGGAATGGAAAAGAAAGTTTATGGAGAAAAGATAAAATGAGTAATGTACTTTATAGAGAACATACATTTTTAGATATGTAATGTGCATATTCTGGATCCTCTGCTATTTTAAATTCTCTCCATTGATCCACATATTTGCAAACAGTCTCCAGCCCAATCATATTTCCTTTCCTTTTTAGAAATAAATAGGCAAGCTGGTTGAAAATAACTTTTATACAGTTAAGTGCTAAGGAATTTGTGCATCTCAGATTACATGTCCAGCAGACTCAATACGAACACTTGGGTAGCATCCACATGACAATGATGTTCATCAGATCTGCCTAGATGTACAAGAAGTCAGCCTTTTAGGCAACATGCCCATGTTTCTTAAAAACAATGCCTAGAAATGTGCCATCTATGTACAAGCTAACAGTGGCTTTCACATGTCTTCAAGATGCTCAATCATCATATCTGAATCAGATATATATATTTGTGATTAACTTCATGGTATTAGCGGCTTCAAATTATTTGTATATACATAGCATTCTGCTTACCACCAAACCTAGCATAAGCATCACTAGCAAAAACAAACAAACCAGGCTTTATGTTGAATTTTTGGCACTAGAAAAACGAGGCCAGTATGGGTGAAATTAAGCTTCTCTGTTAGTCTTTCTATCAGTGACAAAAAGGATCAGATCTATGAAAATGCCACAAATGAAACACTTGGGAGTGACTGCTATTTGGATCAGAAAGGAATATTAAGAGGAAAATGAGGACAATACCACACCACCTTCTCTTCTACTTTTCCTCACCTTTTACATACTTATGTTACTCTAACCCTCTCTTCCTTCCTTTGCCTTACCTCACCTCATCTTTTCACAATTCTCCATTCACTTACTACACCTTTCTCTCTTCCTTGTCTCACCTTTAACTTTTGCCATGCTTCACTCCTTTGCATCTTATGCTTTACTGCTTATATCTCTCCCCTTCCTTTTCCTCCTTGCCTTACTTTGTGCAACCACCCTTCTCTCTCTTACACCTTTCACCACCTTTTAATGCCTACCTCGCTTGCTCCTTACATCCTATCCCTGCATCTTTCATTCTTCTTTCTCTCCTTCCCACTCCCTTGACTCAGCCCACAATTTCATCATGCTTATTTATCTTGATTCTTGCACTCCACGCTACATGTCATCATCCCTTCCAGTTCCTTTTCTCTCTACCTTTTGCTGCCATCTCTCTCTTCTCTGGCTCCTTGTATCTCCTGCTCTCCCACTATTCATCTGATCCCTGAGCTATGCTTCCTTCCCTTGAAGCTGTACCTCCAACCCTTTCTTTCTCCCACCCCTTATTTGGTTCACGTCATTCTATTGCCTACCCACCTGCCTATAAAGGGCTTTAAACAAAGGCTAGGTGGAGAGGAAGTGTGCTGCTGTTGTAAGAAAAGGAGTCTGAAGAAAGGAAGACAAAACAAGGTGGGAGGTCATTGCAGAAGTAGGGGAGGAGACAAGGTGGGGTGGAAAGAGATGTGGCAGTAAGAGAATGACTCCCCCTGTTCACATCAGACAGTGGGAGAAGCCTAACCCTTATAAAATGTGTGTGTGTGTGTGTGTGTGTGTGTGTATTGGTCTGGATATCTATTAAAAATGCACAACATTGCTACATCAAGCAAATCATGAAAAACAGCAGATTCCATGGGACCTCAAATATGGACTCTTTCATACAAGGCTAAATTGGAAGTATAATTTAAGGTCAATTCGAATGCAATCATGGGTTTTACGTTATTGCGAATTAACTCTTCGCACGCAAATTCGGGCAAGAGGGAAGCCAATTCGAATGCAATCATGGGTTTTACGTTATTGCGAATTAAAGCTTCGCATGCAAATTCAGGCAGGAGGGGGTTATTTTTGGGTAATGGGAAGTAATTTCGAACGGAGCAGGGGTTCATGTAAATTCGCTAAACAAGCGAATTTATATGAATCCGCATTGGCTCCATTCGGAGTTGGGAGAAATTCCTCCCCATTTGAAAGAGTCCTATGTTGTATTGCAGTCTTCATTCTGGTTTGGACATCCCTCTCCCTTCACTGAGAGAATGTGATTTGCACAAGATCACTCAGAAGTATTCCATAATTGAGTGAATATCTGGACCCTGGTTTTCCAGAACCTTAGTGTAACAGTCAATCACTACACTATATTCACTATTTTTAAAAAACAACTGTCTAATCATTACTTTAAAATAAAAAGAAGTTCAGCTGTAGTTTCCAGTACTGTACTTGTGCCAAAGTCTTCAGTCCCTTCAGTTTATTTAGGTTCCACCATGCTTACATTACCAATGCTCATGTGTCTGTTGATAAAACATACCCCTCTCCCAAGAAGCAGTCTTGATTGAGTAAGAGCAGAATGAACCAGAAAATAATAAAAGAATGGAATGAAGGTAATAAAAGAATGGAATGTGCTGATTCTCTTAACATATGCTAGTGCTGCTGAGTATTGTAGCTTAGAAGTAGAGTACATGCTTTACATGCAAAAAGTCCCAGGTTCAAAGCTAGGTATCTTCAGAGAAACATTGGGAAAATTAAAGAGGGACTGCCAATTACTACCAACAATTCTGAACTAGATAAATGAGTAATTTGACCCATATGTCTATACTATAATGTGTAGTATAGAAAGAGAAACTCCCAAAGCTTAGAAGAGTCATCTTTTTAGAGTCCAAGATTTCCCAGGCTTGGAAATCTCAGTGTTGTAGTTCAAAAAAGTCTCTCTTCTACGTTCTAGTGGCTTCCAATGCTTGCCAACGGTTAGGAGAGTGTTGTGCCAAATTCTGAATTATAATGCTGTATTTGGTGATACATTGTGCTGGCAATTCAAAATGTTTGGAAGAAGCTATTTCCTCTGTTATTTTTTTTTAAAAAAATGCTTTTTTCATATCTTAAGTTGACTTTGTTGTGGCATAACTTCTTCCTCTCTGTCTCTTTCCCTCAGTATCTGTCTAACTGCCTCTGCATCTTAAGTAGGATAGTTGGTTTTTTGTACTCACAAAAAGAACACATCTGGTGTTTCACTATTAAATACACTGCACAGTTAAAGAGAATAACAGATATTTCTTGTGAAACATATCAGTAACATTATCCCTATTATCTTTGCTGAATTTTGAGCCTTTTCTAGATCTTTGTTTGTCAGGGAGGGGAAACATTTCCATTCTGCAGTGAAAGTATGCATTGAAAATTTGTTAGGGTTTCCCTTGAAAACTACCTATCCTGGGGGTTCAACCTTTCACAGTTTTGACTGTTTGCTTACTATGCAAAGCATTTTGATGCATGTCAATAAATTGTACATATATGTTATGCTTCAAGAGAATGCAAGAATTAAATAGAACCACTGCTAAAAAATGTAATGCAGAAGCATAAAATATGTATGAAATTATGTAAATACGCTGGAAAATGTCTTCCAGCTAAACTTGTCTACTCGTTTTCTGAAGGCATGCCAACCTCAAAATAAAAGCCACATTGAGCAGAATGTTTAGACATCTGGATACCTTTCCTTTAAGTTCCAGGAAAATATTCTGTATCTAGTTTGAACTGCAGCTACCTAAGTCGCTATTTCCACTACAGTCAAAATAGTTATTCTTTGCAATTTCCTGTTTGTCATATTACTTCTCTTCAGCCAATTGATCAAAGAAACTCTTGATATTTTTCTAACTGTTTTTCCTGCCTAATTTTCTAGTTAGCGTTTTAACAGGCTCAGCATTGCAAAGCAACTCCCTTCTCTCATTCCCTTTGACCTGTTCTGGCTTTCAATCTTTAGGTTTTTGGACTTCACTCCACTGCCATTGCTGCACAATTTATTGGAAATGAATTGGACACTGCAAAAAATATTAATAAAGTTCAACAGTTCACCAAACCTAACGTTGAAAATTATTTCCCCAGTCATGCTCATGTCACAGGAAATTCCTTGAATACTGAATCTATCTCAGGCAATTTCAACCATTAATAAAGTTTTTCTTTTTAAAAAGAAAATAGCTTTACAACATTCTGTGACAATTTTGCTTTTTGCTACTGCAAACAGGGCTGTGAAAGGATTTCTCTAGTTTAGTTACACCAGACCAAGCAAAAGTAGAGTCCTTTTCATCTCTCTAAAAACATTTTGGTCTAAGTCCACATTTATCTCAGGAGCGTGTAACGTGAGACTCTGTGTATGTTGTTGGAAGTACAACTCCCATAAATCCTTAGCATTTGCTATGATGCCTAGAACTGCTGGGAGTTGCAGTCCAGCAACATTGGAAGGCTACACTTTTCTAACCACTGATTTACATAGGCACATATGGGATATAAGGCTTTGTCTAAAGATAGCATTTCTCCTCTCAATGAGTGTCTTAAGGCAGACTGGATGAGGAAAAATAGATTAAAACTGAATCCAAACAAGTCAGAGGTACTCAGAGTAGGGGCCCCTAAACCAGGTATTGAGATACATCAACTAGTCCTAGGGGTCACACTCCACTTCAAGCCCTATGTCCGCAGTCTCAGAGTGCTCCTAGGCTCGTTACTCAAGATGTCAATACAGGTAAATGTGATGGTCAGGAATGCTTGTTATCAGCTTTGGCTGATATGCCAGCTCTGTCCCTTCCTGGAACCAGGGGACCTGGAAACTGTGGTACATGCATTAGTAACCTCACGACTCAACTTCTGCAATGCACTCCACATGGGGCTACCCTTGTGCCTGGTACAGAAACTTCAATTAGTTCAATATATGGCAGCCAGGTTGGTCACTGGGAGAACTAGAAGTGACCACATAACACCCATTTTAAAATCACTTCACTGGCTGTCTATCAGTTTCCGGGAGCAGTACAAGGTGTTGGTAATAACCTTTAAAGCCCTACATGGCTTGGGTCCAACCAATTTATGAGATTGCCTCATTCCGTATAATTCACCCTGCACACTGAGGTCCTCTGGGAAGCATCTACTGCAGCCTGTAAAGACCAGGCTCACTGCAATTTCCCAGAGGACCATTTCTTCAATCCCTCCAAGATTATGGAATGGCCTGTCGGAGGAGATCCATCATATTACTATCTTAGACAGCTTTTAAAAAGCTGTCAAGACAGAGCTCTTCCAGAAGGCCTTTCCTGAATAATAAACTCCTGAATAACAAACTTTCCTGAATAACAAATTCATTACCATCCCACTGAGTACTATATAGCCCCATCTGCCCATCTCTGATTATTTTAATATGTTGTTTTAAAAAGCTTAATATGTTTTAGGGGAGGGAGGGAATATTTACGATATGAGCTATTGTATATTTTTAATTGTAAGCCGCCTTGATTGTCTCCTTGACAGAGAGGTGAGGTAAAAACAAAACTTTTATTTATTTATTTATTTATTTATGCATGCCAAGGTGGAACTTATCCAGACAGTTGCATAAAAAAGTAAATTATACTGGTTGGCATACTTTAGAAGTCAATAGCTTTCTCAATGTTAATATACAGTGCAATATAATGTATTGTACTGCTCTATTTGATCTGCTGTGTGGTTTTATGAAAGCCAGGGATTGTCACACATGAAGGTCAAAGATTTTACTTATTTTTCTTTCACCACAAACTTATTCAGATGATGGTTTAGGTTGCATCTGCACTGCAGAAATAAAGCAGTCTGACACCACTTTAACTGTCATGGCTCAATACTATGGAATCCTGGCATTTGTAGTGTGTTGTGGCACCAGAGCTCATTGACACAGAAGGCTAAATGTCTCACAAAGCTAGAACTCCTAGAATTCCATAGCATTGAGCCCAAGCAGTTAAAGCAGTGTCAAACTGCATTATTAAAGCTGATTGTCTAGGCTAACCATTATACCCAATTATTTAGATCCTTTCCAATCTGGATTTTGCCCTGGATTTGGAATGAAAATGCTTTGGCTGGTTTTGTGAATGGTGTTCTCCAGGGAGATGGTGAGGGTATGCACCCATGTTAGATCTGTAGGACCTATATGATTCTATGATTCATTCAGCTTCAGATTCTCTAATGTATCTTAGGAGTTTATCACACGACCAATTTTTTACTGAAAAACCGAATGCAATCATGGGGTTTCGTGCGATTGCGTGATTTCTCATTACATGTAATTGCTGGTTTTGTGAATGCAATCATGAGTTTTCGCGCAATTGCGTGATTTCTCATCACAGGCAATTTCTGTTTTTTGCGAATGAAATGGGAGTTTTCACGTAATTGCATGAAAGATTATTACATGCTTTTCCTTGATATGCGAACGCGGTCAGAACGCAATCAGAACGTAGGCAAATTCGGTGAACTAGCAGACTTACAATTCCTATTCCCTGACAATTTCATATTCATTTCACTTTTTTGGGGTGTGATAGGCATTTCTGTTGATCCCCAATTTCGCCATTTTTACTACAATTCCCATGATCCCTCATGGCACTGGCTTTTCCTTTTTACTTCCTTAGTCCCAAAAATGTTTTGCCATGCATGAACAGGTGGCCAGAGAGAGGAGGGAGCACTTTTACGCTCATCTAGTGCTTTGCATATGTTTTGTGTGATTGCTGGCTTCCAAGAGTTGCCACAGCAATGCCTCCTCCACTTGCCCAGTTGTGATGAGGTCCCCAAGGGCTATCCAAACAGATCCCCCATCTACCCTGGTTCCCATTCATTCCATAGATTTCATGCATGGCACCACTTGTCCGGGTAAATAAGAATTGGCACTGTTATAGTGATTTCAAGATGACACTCACATCATGGGGCAGTGGGTCCTGAGAGTCTTCTATTCTGACCCATAACATGCAGCATGCTTTGATGGGGAATTCCTGCATGGCACACCAACATCTCAGTGCACGTGGGGCTTGGGGCACCGGTCCAAAATGGAGGATGTTTTGATGGGGAATTCCTGCATGGCACACCAACTTCTCAGCGCACATGGGGCTTTGAGCACAGAGCCAACATGCAGCATGCTTTGATGGGGAATTCCTGCATGGCACACCAACATCTCACCACACATGGGGCTTTGGGCACCGGTCCAACATGGAGGATGCTTTGATGGGGAAATCGTGGAGGAAATACCCAAACCTGGAAGTACATGAGGGCACCATGGCATCGGTTCAGAAGTGGGCATGCGCAGGAGAGCAATTTCGCATTCAAAAAATCCACTGGTGTAAAAACATATTCCTGAATGCATTCGAAATAAGCAGAGATAACAGCGAAAATGTATAATAAACTTTCGTGTAATCATGTGATAGCGCAACTTATCTTGTGTAGTCAATTCGGAATTTCGCGTGATTGCGTGAAAGATTACCCGGGCATGTAATTGTGGGATAATCTTTCATGCAATCATGCGAAATTCCGAATTGACTACACAAATTACTACAGGGGTCCCCCAGGTTACGAAGGTAATCCGTTCCGGGATTACCTTCATAACCCGGAAGCTTTCGTTTCCTGGGGGACTGCTATTTTGAATGGACCGCTGATTTAAAGGGGCCGCACATTTTTTTTTCGTATCCTGGGGGATCTTTTGGATCCCGGGGGATATGTTAGCAGTCCCGCCAGTTTCGTACCCCGAGGATTTCGTATCCCGGGGGATTCATAACCCAGGGGACCAGTGTATTGCGAAATTAAGAGAAATTCCTCACATGTGATAAACTCCTTACTGAACAACTGCTGCTGAGTTTAGGGAAATCGTTGGATATGATAATTAGTGCAAAAAAGAGCAGCCAGAATGCTTTCTGGTACTTGCTATATCAGCGAAACAGGAACAGATTTTTGTTTGTTTCTAGGTTCAGCCAGGCCCATAGCCAGACCTCGAGGGGCCCTGGGGCAGAAAGTACATTGGGGCCCCTATATTTTTTAATGTCCCGAGTCCTACTGTGAGCTTCAGGCACCATCTTGGTGCACCACCGTTTATAAGAATCAAACCTTGATCTCTGAATCCCACAACAGACTCCAACTCCCAGAATTCCATAGCCTTCAGCCAGAAAAGAGTCAAGCCTTGTGCTCTGAATTCCAAAACAGACTCCAACTCCCAGAATCCCATAGCCTTCAGCCAGAAAAGAGTCAAATCTTGAGCTCTGGGCCCCACAACAGAATCCAACTCCCAGAATTCCATAGCCTCCAGCCCAAAAAGAGTCAAGCCTTGAGCTCTGAATCCCACAACAGACTCCAACTGAGGATGCTATGTATTCCTGCATAGCAGAAGAGGGTTGGACTATAGGACCCTTAGTAGTCCCTTCCAAGTATAGGATGCTATGTATTCCTGCATGGCAGAATAAAAAACTCCAGCTCCCAGAATTCCATAGCCTTGAGCCAGAAAAAAGAGTGAAGCATTGAGCTCTGGGCCCCACGATTCAGTAGTCCCTTCCAAGTCTAGGATTGGACCTCCCCGTCCTCCTGACTCGATGCCTGGTCCATGGTGGCACTGGCACTCCAAACCCAGCCAGGAAGGAAGACTGGACTGAGAGGACATTTGTGAGGATGGTGGCCGGCCCCACCCCTCAAGCTTGGGGTCCTAGGGCATTGCCCAATTTGCCCTGTCCTCCCTACTGGCCTGGGTTCAGCTGTTGGTTATTTCCTAAATGGCTTGGGGCGAGAAGGTCTTAAGGACTACTACCATACTTTCACATGAAGTTACTTCCCACTTCACTTACTAAAAGTCTAGAATCATCTTCAAATGATTCTTCCTTGAATCTATCATTCTTTCATCTTGTTTATATAGATCTTCAGTGTATTGTTTCCATTATCTTTTTTATTTCTTCTCAACTGTGTAGTATGTTCCTCTGCTGGATGATAGCATCTCCACTCTTGATGTATTTTTCTCTGATTTCTCAGATTATAGGGAAAAGGTCTCTTGTTATACTTTTTTGTTGTCTTCTGTTTCGCTGTATTGGCTATTATAGTAGCTCTCATTGTCCTTGTAAACAAGTTTCTGAACAGCTGCTTTAAGGATTCTGATCTTATTGCTGTCATCTTTTACTTTGGCTTCTTGTCTATGCTTAACTGTTTGAAGAGTTTCATCTATCATCCAATTCTTCCTTTACAATGTCCCTGATCTCCAGTGCAGATCTTCTGGCTCCCAATTAATTTAAAAACAAAAAACAAAAACAGCTTCATTTATATACCACTTCATACCACCTAAGCAGTGTCTAAGCGGTTTACAACTGTAAGCTACTTGCCCCCAACAATCTGGGTACACATTTTAGCGACCTCGGAAGGATGCAAGTCTGAGTGAAGCTTGAGACCTTATGCTGGAATTGAACTCGCAACCGTATGGATTGGAGTGAGTGGCTGCAGTATAGGCATTTAATGACTGCCCCACCGGGCTTAATTAGACTTAATACTGCAACACTTTTTTTAAAAATATTATCTTTAAATTCTATAGTGATGTTTTTCAGGTTCCTTTTTAGCATGATGATTAATTTAGTGTTCTTCTTTAGCATTACTCTAATTTTTTATATTAGCAGTTCATGGTTGGTGCCACAACTATTTGTAGTCTTGTTTTTGCAAAGAGAGTGGAGCTTCTTCATCTTCTGCTTCCAATGATGTAGTCTATTTGATTTCTATATATTTGACCACCTGACTTACCAGGCTGGTCCAGTTGCTGGGGGAGGTCGTGCTGCTTCCCAGGGCCCCATGGATCAGCAGGCTGCTTGCCTGCAAGCCCATGGCCTGGCTGGGCTTACCAGCTGGGTGCGCGGGCCCTGGGGCTGGCTGTGGTGCTTCTGGTCCACGTGGCATATACTACAGCTCCCAGACTCCTCTGGGAGCAGAAGTGAAGTGCCACGCAACCCGGCCACTTCCAGGCTGGGAGACTACAACTCCCAGCCTCCCTTGCAAGGGCAGAAGTGGCCCTGATTGGTTGGTTGCCAGAGCTGCAGCTCCAGATTGGCGGGGGGGGGCAGGCTCTCTCTGGTCTCCTAAGCCATTCATTGGCTGGCGAGGCCCACTTAGGCCCTCCCCGAGCTGGCTCCCAGGGTCCATTTTCTGCTGGCTTCCCACCCCCTCCCTTTTTTCGGGCTCGTGAGCTTTGTCACAACTTTCTTAGGAGACTGCCTTCTGGTGGCAGCAGAGGTCATGAAACTGATAGGCATGGTTTCCTGTGCTGTGGAGCACTGGATCAGGAGTCCCACTGTGACCCAGGGGTGCTGAGAGTTAGCAGTGTCAACAGTGTGGGTGCAACATCAATTCAGCATTCCCCGGTGACATGGGGCGAAGATGCACTTGCGCATAGCCGGCTCGTTTAGTGGCTGAGCACTTTAAGCCGGTTTCCCCTCTGTCATCCCGAAGCCTGGCCGTGACCAGGCATTTCGGTTCATCGACCAATTCGGGTTGGTTGGTGTCAGATCCAGACCTCATGCTTTCAGGCCAACCCTCTTTTCACTTGTTGTTGTATTCAATAAAGTTGTGGCCTTTTTTCTTGCCAAATGTTTGTCCTGTGTGTTATTGCATCCCCCCCCCCCTGCTTTCACAGCAATGGCCATCAGGAATTGTCCATATTGTTTCTTTGGTTGCCTGGAGAATGTGTTTGCAGTGAACAAAATGTTGGCCTCATAACATTCAGTCAGTTGCTCTCTGGCTTCTTTCCTCAATCTTAGGCCAAATTCTTTGCTTCTTCTCTGTCTCCTTCTTTTGCATGCAATAGCCTATAATTATCAATGTATTCTGTTTGGATGTGTGACAAATCTACCACTAGACACCAGCACAAATTTTTGATTTATTCTTCCTTTGCCTCTGTAAATGGGGCATAATCTTGGATCATAGTTTTATGGCTACTGGGTAGAATGCCTAGAATCTGGGTTTAATCCCACCAACCCAGTTATATGGAAGGCCTACAATCAGACCACTAGATAATCCCCCACATGAAAAAATAATATTGTAATCTCCACTGTACAATATAAAATAATATTGTAATCTCCACTTCCCCATTCTGTAGGGAAGAAAAAACATTGGATAAAAAAAAATTATAACTTTCGGAACTAAGTCCCCTAAAGTTACTAGATCCCATATGATCTTGGAAGCAAAGCAGGGTCAGCCCTACTTAGTACCTGGATGGAAGACTGCTAATGAATACCAGGTGCTGTAACATGAATTTCAGAGGAAGGAACTGGAAAACCCACCTTGACAATTCCTTGCCTAAGAAAACCCTATGAAATTCAAATTAACAGGTTATTTCAAGGGAGGGATACAGACTCACACATGCACACACTCACAGTGTTCGCTGCATAGCTTGATGTAATTTTCACATTTCCTTCCTCCAAGTCTAATTCAGCTTTCTGGATGACATGTTTTATTGTATAAATAAGATAGGGTGATAAAATACAGCCTTTCCTGATCCTCTTGCAAATACATACATGTACATGTGTACAGATACCCATATGAGAGTGGATGGAAAGAAAAGGGAAGGCAGGTGAAAAAGAATCTGCATCCCATTTAAGACTAACTGGTTTCTATTTTAGCATGAACTCTTGTGGCTATCAATCCACTTCTTCTGTCTTTGCTCCTGATACCCACAAATGCTCATGCTAAATTATATATCATTTAGTCTTAGGACTTTACCACACCGGCAATAAAGACTGGAGCATAGCGGAATGCTCCAATCAATATCATGTGATAACACCATGATTATTACACAACATTGCACAACATCACAATTAACCCCATGATGATCCCGTGAATAAAGAGCAATTCTAGTGCTGCTTTTTGTGCATGGAAAATCTCATTAAGAAAAAGTGAGAATTTTTCTTAGTTCATGGGATAATTGTGGGATAATTGCAAAGTCATGCAGTGTCATGTGATATATCACGTGATATTGACAGAAGCATCCCGCTATTCTCCCGTCTTTTTTACCGGTGTGATACAGTCCTTAGAGAATCTACTTCATTTCTCCCCTCTCCCTGCCATTTTTCCTTCTGCTGCCACGCAGACTAGCAGCAGCAGGAGCAGGACTACTTTTAGGACAAGTGTTTCATTTTCAAAATGAAGAGGCACCTACCATCACCCTACTCTTAATCTCCTCCCTTCTTTTCTGTCTTGCTCAAGGAAATTCCAAGGGAAGTGGAGGGAGGTGAGATCAGCTTGCTTTGAAGCAGGTTTCAAGTGTCTGCTGCTTGATTTTCTATTCCTCTCAGCTGAGCCCTTATTTCCTTTTCTGGGGGCTCTTCAGTGATGGGGGAATGAAGAGCAGCTTTGGGGTTATTAGGACAAAGAAAGGAGTGTTATGAGCATTGGGACTTGGAGGAATAGTGTTTCACTTCTTTTGCAGCTAGTATTTTGCAAAATATATCATATTTAAACTTCAGGAAGATATGGCACTTGTTCACTGATTGGAAAAATTACACTTACTGTTTTGGAATTCCCCAGTATTGCTAATAATCATACTGGCTGGGGGATTCTGAGAATTGTAGTCCGAACTATCCCAAGCTCAGCCCTAGTTGGGTAATCCTAGGCTAAAAAGCTCCAGTTTCTGTAAAGCGGCCGGCTGAGTGTGGCTGGGACCTAGGTGCATGTGGCTTTCTGTTGCCCGGTGGCATCAGCAGTGAATTACATGTGACAATTCCCAGTTGCAGCCTGAAAGGCAACTGTATCCCATTGGGGAGCAGTAAGGTTTTTTGTTGGTGTAATAAGGTGCTATGTTTCTCTTCTTTCTTTTTGGTGTAGGTATATGGTTGATTTTTTATTCTAATCTGGGATTTTTCCATGCAACTCAAATGGTCCCTGCATTTGTCCTCCAAAGGCAGCCAAGTAACAAGATCCCTAGGTGATCTTCAGTCAGTGCCCAAGCCAGTACTTAAAAATATGGAGTGGCTTCCTTATATTAAATGAAAACACAACTTCCTCAAGGCATTATTGACTATTCTGACATACAGATCTTCTCTATGGGTCTCATATAGATGCCATTTCCAGCCTTACAAATAGATATTGTTTATTCATTACAGATGTCAAGTGTACTAGTTAAATGTACTAGTTAAGTGTACGTAGATGTCCTAACTAGATAGCAGGTTCAAATCACCATGAATTACAAAACTCCTAGGGTGACCGTGGGCCAATGCCTGTATTTTAAGCAAATCATGTCAAGGCTGTTGTGTGGATTGAATTGGAGGAGGGTAACCATGTATGCTACCTGGAATTCCTTCAAAGAAACCAACCAACCAACCAACCAACCAACCAACCTGTAGCTTTTTAAAATAGAAGATATTGAGCTTGGAGAAATTGTGGGGTTTTGCATAACAACAGCTCCCAGAATCCACTAGCCATTATACTGACTAAATGATTCAAAACATTTTAGTTCAAAAAGTAAATTTCAAAGCTCAGAAGGAGGAGGAGGAGGAGGAAGAGGAGGAGGAGGAGGAAAGCTTGAGAAAGGATGTGTTCATTACTGAGTCCACTCTGAAATTGGTTACACTTTTAACCCTGTTGTCATTATGGTTTGTTGTAAGGCTGACCAGTTTCCCCTTCCATTCTTTCTCAGAATGTGTATTTCTAAACAAATAGTACACCTTTGAATTTATGATTATATTTTCCAAAGCTTTCATGAACTTCCTTCATTTGTAGGGGAAATGAAAAAATACCACCTTCAAAATAATCTTGGGAAATACATCTGAAAGAAATGAAGAATTCCTTAAATCACCCCACTAACATCAGAATAAAAATACAGAAGGGAATCAAAACTTCCATTTGGGTGACATGTACTCAGGCAAAAGCTCTGTGCAACTTCCATGTACAATGACACTTAAGATGAAAAAGAAAGTGTGCCTGCTGGCACCACCCTCACACTCTGGAAATTTAATTTGAAACTTTCAGGAAAGCAAACATGCTTAGAACTTGGTGATTCTGAATCCTGTCTGAGAAACCTGCAAAGAAAAAGGTCCCTAATACACAAAGTAGTCCCTTGCATGCAGCTTTCTTGAGCTTTGACTGAATGTGCTGTGAATTGTGACATGGTTTGTGGGCAGGACCATACTCCTTTACTCAACATATTCCTTTACAGAATTGTTGCTCAAGTGACTCTAATCAAGTGAGACAATGAATGGTGGGAGACATCACCTTAACATTTATACCTAAGTAAAGAACTGCTATGATACCTAGAAGGCTGTATCTGCACTGCAGAAATAATCCAGGTTGATACCTCTTTAACTGTCATGGCTCAATGATGTGGAACTCTGGGAATGTAGTTCATTGTGGCACCAGAGCTCTCTGAAAGAGAAAGCTAAATGTCTTACAAAACTACAGTTTACAGAAATCCATAGCACTGAACCATGGCACTTAAAGTGGTGTCAAACTAGATGGTTTCTGCAGTGCAGATGCAACCTAAAAATACAAACTATTGAGGAATGTAGATTAGATCCTTGGCCAAACAGGTCACATAATTGTGTGAGTGGCTGGACAGCTGGCTGGCTGGAAACCTGGGCCAATGCTAACAAGATGAAATTCAACACAGAGAATTGCAAGGTTCTGCACTTAGGGAGGAAAAATGAAATGCACAGATATAAAATGGGGGACACCTGGCTGAACGAGACCACATGTGAAAGGGATCTAGGAGTCCAAGTAAACCATAAGCTGAGCATGAGTCAACAGTGCGATGCGGCAGCTAATAGCCAATGCTATTTTAGGCTGCATCAATAGAAGTATAGTGTCTAGATCAAGGGAAGTAATAGTGCCACTCTATTCTGCTTTGGTCAGGCCCCACCTGGAATACTGTGTCCAGTTCTAGGCACCACAATTCAAAAAGGATGTGGAGAAACTGGAGCATGTCTAAAGGAGGGCAACTAAGATGGTGAAGGGTCTGTAAACCATGCCCCGTGAGGAACGCCTTAGGGAACTGGGGATGTTTAGCCTGGAGAAGAGAAGGTTAAGAGGTGATATGATAGCCCTGTTTAAATATTTGAAGGGATGTCATATTGAGGAGGGAGCAAGCTTGTTTTCTGCTGCTCCAGAGACTAGGAGGTGGAACAATGGACGCAAATTGCAGGAAAAGAGATTCCACCTCAACATTAGGAAGAACTTCCTGACAGTAAGGGCTGTTTGACAGTGGAACACACTCCCTTGGAGTGTGGTGGAGTCTCCTTCCTTAGAGATCTTTAAGCAGAGGCTGGATGGCCATCTGTCGGGGATGCTTTGATGGAGAGTTCCTGTATGGCAGGGGGTTGAACTGGATGGCCCTTGTGGTCTCTTACAACTGTATGATTCTATGATTCTATGCATGCAACTATGCACTGATGTTACATTTTTATGGTGGTGATTGCCACTCATGCAAGAACAAATATGGGAAATCCAGCACAATTACATTAGCAGGGATTTCCATGGTACTGCTGTTCAGATGGATCTTAGCACCAATTTCAAAACTAAGATAACAGATTATCTGATATACTCAGATAAGAAGAGATACTAAGATAAGATGTGATATGATAGCCCTGTTTAAATATTTGAAGGGATGTCATATTGAGGAGGTAGTAAGCTTGTTTTCTGCTGCTCCAGAGAACAGGTCCCGGAACAATGGATGCAAGCTACAGGAAAAGAGATTCCACCTAGACATTAGGAGGAACTTCCTGACAGTAAGGGTGGTTTGACAGTGGAACATACTTCCTCGGGGGATGATGGAGTCTCCTTCCTTGGAGGTCTTAAAGCAAAGGTTAGATGGCCATCTGTCAGGGATGCTTTGATGGAGAGTTCCTGCATGGCAGGGGGTTGGGCTGGATGGCCCTTGTGGTCTCTTCCAACTCTATGATTCTATGATTTGCTGATTCCACCAAATTCAGTATTCCAAAATAAGCAACAACAGTGATCCACAACTGAAGGAAGATAATCTAATGCTGAGTTAAACTTTCTGTTATCATATTAGAGAGTGAGGTCCAACTTTGGTAATTAATGATTTGTTGCACTTATCGAAAAACATTATGCCTTCTGTTAGTTTTCTTGTTTCACAATAGCTTTCGATTGTATCACACAGCTACGTCTGCATTTGGGTCACTGCATGCTCTTATATTCTCATAATGCCATGAAACGATTAAGGTGATCTTAGCCAGTTCATTAGGAAGCCACAAGTAATCAAGCTTAAAGGAGAGTGAGATTTGAAAGTCACACATATTCTTACTGGATGTAAACAGTATATTGCAGAATGAATCTAATCTTTGCTTCTAAGCCACTATTCAACATATATTTAGCATTTCTTAAGTGCACAATCTTCCCAGAAATCTCACCCAAATACAGAGAAGGCTTACTCTCCTTAAAAATCTTTGCATTTTTATTTCCACATAAGGCTACCATGAAGGTTTTTTGTTGGTGGGAGTGGGAGAAAAAGAAAAAAGAAAGAAAGAAAAGTGAGAAGTAGAAGCAGCAGCAGCAGAAAATCAACCAGAAGAATTTGCCAGCAAGAAGCTTTAACATCCGTTTCAAAAGTCATAGATTACAATTTAAAATGGAAGTCCCCGTTTGAACAAAGAAGGAAAGGTTATGAGAAAATACAGTTGGAAATTACTGAGGTAGAAAGCCATTCTGATTGCTTCTGTCCTGTAGCTCCCCCAAATGTATGGCCTAGAAAATGCTGCATGCAGTCGCAAAGGATAGAAAGTGGGAGATTTGACTACAGTCATTACCACTTGGAGAACACAGCTTGAATGCATCTCACATGGAAATCTCTGCATTTCTCATTTAGCATATTTTATGGACTGCTTGTCAGATGGGCCCAATGTGCTCTGCTCAGACAATCTTGGAAATATATATGAGTTATACAAATTATCGTTCTAGAAAAGGAAATAAAGTCAATTGACCACTGATTGTTCTTTTCCCTTTATCCCAGTGCCTTGTATAAGCATCCAAGTGTAATGATTGTGAACTCAAATAATTTCTATTTCACCGCGCTTTATCTCTGCAGGTAATAAAGTTAGTGGGTTCAGCTTTAGTCTTTGTCTCTATTTTTTAAAAATCATTTTCACCCAAAAATCTTTTTAGAAAGGGGAGGTGCAGAGGTCGTCTGCTGCAATAGAGTGGATGATGCTGTAATTCTTCAGAGCTAGGAACCATTGTGCCTGTGTTTCCTCGGTGGTTTAGAGTCACAGAGTCATAAAACCATAGAGCTGGAAGGGGCCACATGTGTCATCCAGTCCAACCCCTTGCTAAATGCAGGAACTCCAGCTAGAGTAGGTATCTATCCAACCTCTTTTTGGAGACATTTAGAAAAAAAGAGCCTGCCACCACTCTAGGCAATTGATTCAATTGCCAAACTGTTCTTACTGTCAAGAAGGTCCATCTAATGTTTAACTGAAATCTATGCTCCTGTAATTTCAAACCATTAGACCAGGTCCTACTTTCTAGGGCAGCAGAACAGGCCTGCCCACTCCTCTCTGTGACAGCCCTTGAGGTATTTAAAGAGGGCAATCATGTCACCCTTCATTCTTCTCTTCTCCAAGCTGAAGCTGTCCAGCTTCTCCAAGCTTTCCTCATATGTTTTGTTTTCCATACCTCTCAACATACTCATTGCCCTTCTCTGAACCTGCTCCTACTTGTCTATATCCTTCTTAAAATGATGCACCCAGAACTGAAAACAGTACTACAGTACTACAGACCTACAGAGAATATAATGGTATTATTATATCCTTCAGTCTGGAAAGTATGCTTCTATTAATGCAGGCTAAAATAGCACTCATAGGGCATTCTAGATTGGCAAAAAGAAGTGTGTTCATGGCTGCATGAAACTCTAGCCTTTAGATGAGAAAAGGGGAAAGTGTGCCATGAAAACACTTTTTTTGCGTTTTAGGGGAGAAGAAGCACCTTTAAAAAGGTGCTGGTTTTCCCAGCTTCTTTTTTAAAAACTGCGGAACAGCGCAGCTCCATCTAAAGGCTGTGGTGCAGCTGCTAAGCATTAAGGAAAAGGCAACTTCATGTCACACTTTCCTGCCAATCTAGAAAGCCCTATACATTTGCTGCAGTGTCACACTGCTGGCTCATGTTCAATTTATGATTAACAATAATCCCAAGTTCCTTTTCACAGCTCAGTTATGTATCCCCCACTCTATAGCAGTATATTTGGTTTTTGTAGCATAAGTGTAGAATTTTGTGTTTGTCTCTACTGAAATTCATTTTCTTAATTTCTGCCCAATTTTCTAATTTATCTAGGTCAGTTTGAATTCTGTTCCTATTTTCCAATGTGTTAACCACTCCTGGATGCTCCCAGACTATTCTGGTCCTGAAGGTGCCCTGAATTGCCCCCCATTACTTCTGCACTCTGGAGTGATGCAGGGTGGCTATCTAAACATACATCCAGCTGGAACAAAGGTATTTTGAATAAGATGTAAATCCTTTTAAAATCTAGTTTAATTTGGCCTGGATTCAGTATGGAGCTGGCCTGACATAATGAAGGCAATCTACAGTTGAATCAGGGCTTTGGCCCTGCATCATGAATACAGGGGACCATGAGGACAGTTGGAAATCACTTTATTTGTCCCATGTAGACATGTCCTTGGTAAAGATTCCTACAGCCTGACATCTAAGAGCTATTTTCTGACAATAAGAGCAGTTCATCAATGGAACATGATTTCTTGGAGAGTAATGGAGTATTTTTCTTTGGAGGTTTTCAAACAGAGGCCAGATGATAATCTGTTGGGAGTATTTAATTGTGTGTTTCTGCATGGCAGGGGGTTTGACTGGATGACTCTTGAGGTCTCTTCCAATTCTATAATTCTATCATTCTGTGATAAAAAATATTGAAGAGTATCAGATGTTATATAGGTGGAACATAAGACCAATAAAATTGGCTAAAATGACAAAAAAGAAAGAAGAAAATTATTGAAATATGAAGAAGAGCAAGGAACATTTTTTTTACATATGGTGGTCATGTAAGAGAACAACAAAATTCAGGCAATATATACACATGACACAATCACTAGAATGTTAAGGATGATCACAGAAATGAAACCAGAACTTTTTTTTTTTTTACTGAACATAACTGATAACAATACAGAAGGAAAACACACACACAAAACATTTTTATACTGTACATGATCACAGTGGCAAGGATTATTTATGTAAAAATTTATGCAAAAAGACCAAGATGATATCAACAGTGAATAACTGGTTAATTAAACTAATGGATATGATGCAAATGGATAAATTAATGAGTATGATTAAAGAAAATACACTTAAGAGATAATAATAATAATAATAATAATTATTATTATTTCTTACCCGCCCCTCTGTAAAACAATCGAGGCGGGGTGCAACAAGGTTAAAAACAGATTACAGATTAAAATACAAGGAAGAATGGAAGGAAGCAATAAAATACCTGAAAGATGAATGGTGTGATAAGACATTTATAAGTATAATAGATTAAAAACTTTAAGCAATTCAGATTTTAAATTTTGTAATAAGAAAGAATTAAGAGAATCTGCAGAAGTGAGACCCAGTTTTTTGTAGTGGTTTCAGCATTGGACTAAGACTCTGAAGATCAGGATTCAATTCCCTGCTCAAGCATAAAATCCCACTGGGTAACCTTGGGCATGTCACATTCTCTCAGCTTCAGAGGATGGTGATGGCAATGGCACACACACACACACACACAAACACACACCAGACACTGAGGAAACTTGACAAGAAAACCCTATGAAAAGTGTGACTTAGGGTCACCATAATTTTTTTAAAAAAAGACTCCGAGACACACAAAAACATAGAAAGAAGTAGAGAATTGGTGATAAATTATTAAAAAGAGGTTTGTGTAAGGAAACTGCAAAGTATCACACCTGTTTAAAGATGGATATAAAGGGAAGGAGGGAAGGGATATTTTATGTAATATTTAAAATGACAATGTTAATATTGCAATGATGGGAGGAGATATACAACTGTTGTTTAAAAAAAAGAAAGAAAAAATAATAAGAAAGTTGAAGAGTACTAGCCCTAGGACAGAACCCAGAGGCACTCCACTCGAGACCTCCTTTCATTCTGAAGCTCAGACACTGATAATGACTTTTAAGCACGGTTTTCCAATCCGTGGATCCAACAGCATTTCCATCTATTCCACATTTAATCAGTTGGTGGGCCTCATCAAATGTTTTGCTGAAATCCAGATAAATGACATCGACACCATTCCCTCCACCTTCTAAACTAGTGACCCGGGTAAAGATTATATATATGATTAGTTTGACAGGATTGTTCTTGGCAAACTCATGCTGGATCCTCCTGATCACTGCATTGCAATCAAGATAATTACAAACATAATGTATAACCCATTCTAATGTTTTTCCTGATATTGAGGTTAGGCTGACAGGTATGTAATTTCTTGGATCTTCTTTTTTTGCCCCGTTTGAATAAAAGGGTGATGTTTGCCCTTCTCCTTCATTTTGTACCTGACCTGTTCTCTAGGAATTCTCAAAAATGATGATAAGAGGTTCAGAGAGCATGGTCCAAAACACACTACAGAAATAATCCAATTTGAGACAACTTTAACTGCTCTGACACAATGGTAGAGAATCCTGGGAATTGTAGTTTATTGTGGCACCAGAGGTCTCTGATAGAGAAGGTTAAATGTCTCACAAAGCTACATTTCCTACAATTGTCTAACATTGATCCAGTGCAGTTAAAGCAGTCTCAAATTGGTTTATTTCTGCTGTATGTTTTGAAATTATATGAGCAAATTCTTTCAGTATGGAGTTCTTTAGTTCCTTGCACTTTAGGATGCAGTTGATCTGATCCCGCAGATATAAACGTGTTTAGGTTAGGTAGGTGATTCTTGACTAACTCCCTGTCCATCTTATTTTGTACTCCAGATCCCTTACCAAGATCTCTGCTGCTGAATGAAAGTACACAGTTCGAGCTTTTTTTGGGGGGGGGGGTTAAAGAGGAATAGGTATTATTTATTTGTATCCCACCTCTCCCATTTGAGAATCGAGGCAGGTAACAGCAGGAAAAATTTCAAGTACAAAAGTCACAAAAAATTATAACAAAACAGTCCCCCAAAAGCCCCACCCTTCTATCCTCCCTCTCATTAATACAAAATAATAACAATAAAACAATAAAAACAATAACCATTTAACTGGAATAATGTCAGTTAAAACAGTGCAGCAAAAACTGACAGCAATATGACAATAATGGGCAATAATTAGAGGGGACTGATTAACATGGCTGGTTGATTCTGTTTTAGGAGAGGTTAGTCTGGGAAGGCCTGCTGGAAGAGGGTCATTTTTATCGCTTTTTTGAAAGCATCAGGAGATGTGATCTGACGAACTCATCCGGCAGGTCAACTGAAAAGGCCCTCTGGGAAGACTCCACCAGTCTAGTATTTCCTGACTGCAGTAGGTTCCTCCCGGAGGACCTGAGTGTGTGGGAAGGATTTTATGGAAGGAGTCATTCCTTCAAGTAAGATGGACCCAAGCCATGTAGGGCTTTACAGATAATAACCAACACCTTGTATTTTGCCCAGAAGCTGACTGTCAGTCAGTGTAAAGATTTTAAGATTGGTGTACTTTGGGCAAACCTAGATTTTCCTGTGACCAGTCTGGCTCCCATATTTTGCACTAGTTGAAGCTCTGAAAATGGTACAAAAGTTACCCCATGTAGAGCGCATTGCAGAAATCAAGACAAGAGATTACCGGCACAAATACAACTGTTTCTAGGTCCCATGACTCCAGGTAGGGTCGCAGCTGTCGAATCAGCTGAAGCTGATAACAGGCGCTCCTTGCTGTCACGTCAACCTGAGATTTGAAGCGATGAGTCTAGGAGCACCCCCAAGCTTCAAACAGAGTTCTTTAGGGGAAGTGTGACACCACCCAGGACTGGTGAGCTTATCTCCATACCCAGATTGGGGTTACCTATCACAAGTACCTCCGTTTTGTTTAGATTCAGCTTAAGTTTATTTTCCCTCATCCAATAAAATATTTTTTTAAAAAAGATATTGAGTAGTTCTGCCTTTTCATTATGATTTAGTCATGGAAAAATTTAAAGGAGCAGAAACAAAGTGCAGCATATCATTGGCTGAAGGAATACAAGAAGGTCCTGGTACCTTTTGTTCAAAATCAAAACTGTTTATCAGTCTGAAGGTGTGGCTTCATTACTCCACTGCATTCTTAGCCATGCAATGGAGAACCAAGAAACATTTCAACTTATTCTATTGAAGGCAAAAGTCATCATCACTTCATATTAAGTTACCATCACTGAAATATTTTTCAGACATTTCTGATATTCATATCCATTTCCCCACTCTTAATCCCACTCTCAGAGCTTGGGTGCTGAGAAAGAAACTCAATGACCTTACTGCATCTTTGAAGATGAGTTCTTTCTCTCTTATTCTGCATGTCACTATTGATTCCCAAACATATTTATCCCCATTTTATTAATTGTGATTTCTAAAAAAACACACAACACATATATACATATTAAAGAGTATATATTTTATCCGAGTGTAATTTTAAAGTCAAACAGTTATTTCATTGGGTTGTCACTCCTTCCAGAAATCAAGCCCGCCCTGTCATATATAAATAGATTGCTTGATATACATGCAATATCCTGTCGATGTCATGCACTCTTTTCTTTAATCTGACTGACGTGGCACATAATAAAATGCTCACTTCAATATATGTCTGTTGTATTTCACCTAATTCTGGGCTTAGTTTAATATTGACCATGAATATTTTCTACAACTCGATATGAATTTGAATATATAAAATATGCATTTTATATTCATGTTGCAGAATTTCTCCCTTTTTTTATTGCGTTCACTATTTGTGATGAATTAAGTCATCTGAAGAAAATGCAAACTGGAAGCAAGAAACTGAAGGTGTTATCTTTATTCACAAGGCAGGTACAGTTTATGGACTGTATGTTTCTTTTGCACATACAGTTTTCCACAAGCATTGTGGCTTTGAGGAGAGTAATAATGGTTCCCTTCTTTCCGGTAATGTAATGGATGAAGGAAAGCAGTGGGATCCATGCTTCTTAAACTTCAATAAGAAAAGCAATTGATACACAATTTTATTCTGAATATTTGGAATGGATTGTTTTTCTTGCAAGGTGATGCTTTTCCTGAGATACATTTTAGCAACTGCATTTCTAAAGCAACATTTCCTTAGGTATGAATGGATTTAAAATCAACTCTCTAGTTGGTAGCCTTTTTTTAAAGAGAGAATGAGGTTTAATAGAACAGAAGAACAGTAGATTGGCTAATATGCTGCATATTTTATTCTCATTTCTAAGAATCATCTGCAGCATTTTTAATTACAGAGGCAATGTCCACCTGGGGTTTAAACTCTTAGAATTTGTAAAAAATTGAATTCAATCTCTTTAAGGAATTTGGAGCACAGCAGGGACAAAGAAATATTTTTTTGCATTCTGTTTTATATTCAGGAACTTGATTTTTGGATTTGGACATTTGTCTACAGTGAATAAATATGAAGGATTGGTTAACATCACAGTTCTCAAGGGAAGAGGCATGGATCCTTGCTCAACAAAAGTCCTGCACACATTGATATGCCATTACAAGTTCCATTTAATCTCAAACATCCAGGCAATGTGAACAATCAAACATTATATTTAGGCAAAAAAAGTTCATGTGAATAGCAACGTTACCAATGCAATTACAATAATAAGTTGTATAATAATTATTTGGTACCTATATTGGTAACAAATTTCTATGGACAGATTTGGAAGCTGGAGAAAGTTGGGGGAAAGAATTTTAATTTACACTGACAAATACAGCAAATAATTTGGCTTTCACTATTAACTTTATTCTTTTCAACTAGGTTTTTTATAGACATGTATGCTGAGCCTGGACAGCTTGAACTGGGCAAAATTATTTTTGGCTGCAAATCTGTACATACAGTCCACATCACAGAAGGATACAACCTCTCTTCCATTTGTCTGTTTGATGTCAGTTCATTTGTTATTACCACCATGGTGGTGCTGAATCCAGAAGTATATCAGATGTTGGGAATTGGAAGTATAATCTAGGGTCAATCCGAACGCAATCATAGGGTTTGACGTTATTGTGAATTAAAGCTTCGCACGCAATTTCGGGCAAGGAGGAGTCATTTTCAGGAAATGGAGCATTACTCCGAATGCAATGGGGATTCTTGTAAATTTGCTAAACAAGCGAATTTACAGGAATTCGCATTGGCTCCATTAGAAGTTTGAGAGAAATTCCTCCCGTGTGAAAGAGTCCTCTGATTCTTGCTAAAATGAAATTTGTATTGTTTCTCAGAAGTGAACCAAGCTGTAC
Organism: Urosaurus nigricauda; assembly: GCA_034509955.1. NCBI lineage: Eukaryota > Metazoa > Chordata > Lepidosauria > Squamata > Phrynosomatidae > Urosaurus > Urosaurus nigricauda. The sequence goes on from JAOEGL010000004.1 coordinate 215,299,457, forward strand.
CAATATTGTAAGCTTTAGAAAAATTCACTTACTTTACAATTTCATCATCCTTCCTCTTGTTAAAAGTTGCCTTCATCCACAGGACAAGATAGGAAAATGAGAGCCAAAATGTATATTACTTTAAAGACAAAACTATTGGGTATTGATTGTCATTCTCTTTTTAGAGGGAAAGTCTGTGTTTATTATAATTCCATGCATGGGGAGATGAAATTAAATATTTTCCTCTCCAGTATGATTTTACTAGTAGTCATCTCCACCAAGTTATAAAGCATGGAACCCTCACCATAGGGACTTATTGCTATAAGGTGGTAGCATAGGTAGTGTGAATTAATAAATTATTTCTTTAATATTGTCTTGGTTTTGTTTTTAATATATCAATTCTATTGTATTTATTTGTATTATTTGTACACTTGTCCCTCACCGTTTGCAAACTTGCCATTCGCACTTTTGATCCTTCGTGGACATTAAGCCAGGAGGGACAAAACGGTGTGCATGCCTGAGCTGCACGCACAATGCTGCACGTGGGAGTGCATGGCCATTATAATCAATGGGAACTTGAGTATTTGTGTTTTTTCCTCATTTGTGGTATGTGTGTGTGTGTGTGTGTGTGTGGAATCAATCCTCTGTGACTCATGTGGGACAACTGTATTTGTTTTCAGTGGATAGTTCCATTGATTTGTCTTGTTGGCCTTGTTTTGGATGTTTGGGCAGACAAAGAGAATAAAAATATTTAAAAAAAATAATATCTTGGCTAAAATCACAGTGCCAAGTTGTAGTGCAATGTATTGGTTACTGTTTTGCTTCTCTTTTGCTATGCACAGACAGCATAAAAACTATGAATAAAATTAGATGTTTTGTATCCTGATGGATGAAGACAAAATGGCATAAAAGATGTCAAATGCTCAGTCTAGGTAATATTATCAAAATATATTGAATGATTTCAGTTAAAGATTCATTGGATAAAAACATGAAATATTTGAAAGTGGGACCCTGGTTAATTAGTCATCCCTATTCATTGTTCTTTTGACACAGCACTCTTTCAATAAAGTAGTCTCAAGTTCTGTTTCCCCAGTATAGTAAAAGGCTTTCACACAGCATGGTAAATGCATTTTTATTCAACAAGGCAACCAAGCTTGAGGAGATTAATTAACAAAACAACCCAGCAAACTCCAAACAGAAATTACTTCCTAGTTAGACAAGGCTGTTATAATAGCATCCCACATTGTTCTTACAGAATGATTCCGACAAGCTTGAAGAATTTTATGAGACTAATGACACTATTACTATTGTTTCCAAATTCTTGTGTTACTTCTTGCTATTGTCTTCCTGCCAAGGAGCTTTCCCCCCACTTAATTATCTTGACAGATATATACATTGGCAATAATTAAATAATTCTTAGAGTTCTCTTGCCTAAAACAAATATTCAGATAGAAAGTGAGAGGGGACTAAGGGATGGAAGTACCTGAAAGAAAGAGACCCATCTGGAGCAGCAGAACCTACCAGAATCTGGATGCAGTGCAAATTAGCAGACCCCAAAGGAATGGTGGGGGGACATACAATTGTGAATTGCCAGCAGTGCTTGTTAAAATGAAGCTGGGTCAAGCAGTATACAACCATTGAAGTATAATAAAGCAACTTGTTGGGCTTTCCCCCTAATATCTTGGCACACTGTAGGTAAGCCTATTGTTCCCCAAAGGCTGCTTGCAGTTACTGTGAAGTTACTAGAGCTTCCAGTAGCTCTGACAGTGCTTGCAAATACAACGCTCATGACAATGCTGTATGATTTAAAGCATGCGAACCACACTGAACGCTATTAATAATACTAATGGAGAGATTATATTTGGTTCCTGAATTCTTCACTCCCACTCACCCCCTTTCACTTTTAAAAAGAAAATCAAATTGTTTTAACACTCTGCTCTTTTTCAGAATATTTGAAAGAAGCAATTGATTCCCTTCTGTGCTTTATTAATTTTTTTTTCTTTCCAGGAAAAAAAGTTTCATCACTTAATTAAAATACATAGTGCCAGATTTTCCTTTTCGAAAAGTAGGGTCTTTGTGCTTGTACCTCTCTAACAGAGATCAATGAACAAATGGCTTAATAAATAAACAAGATCAGTAAGGTGTTGTTTTGATTTAAAAAGACAAACACAAAACCCTAGTACAAACAATGGATCACTTACAATCACTGATGACCTAGGAATCAGGCAATCTTTGCTGGAGATTTCTCAGATGGCACATAGTTAAACTCTATTGATCACACTCATGTCTGTGTGAATGCCAGTTGCAGCAAATTCATGCCCAAATGTCTAGATAACAATGGTAGGTAAAGTGCACAATCCATTGAAGGTTTTTTTTCTTCAGCAAGGCCATTTGGAATGAGTAAGAGGTGCCTGCATCATTTTTAAAAAAAATTCTTACATTTTTTTTAGTCATAGCATGTCTTTATTCAAATCTTGGTGCTACCTTTTGAAAATAAAGGTTTAATTAAAAACATGGGGGAGTCACGAAGGAAATGAGAATATCACTTGTTAGTCACAAGCCACAAATCTCCATATGAGGAAAAGTATGTACACCTTCAATACACATGCATTAGGTACCAATCTCAGTGGCTCTGAGCTTGCTGGGAATAGGAAAATACAAAGTAGCTGTAACAAAGTAGCTGTAAGGGATGCTTTACATAGATACAGATTTGAAATTTCTTTTTAAAAAAGTTTTTTTAAAAACTTTTATTAAAGATTATTAAAAACATAACAGAAATTGTCACAATTTTCAATCACAATATACACATGCATTCTTAATTAACTTAATTAACTTAATTAGACCACAAGTTGAACATGAGTCAACAGTGCGATGCAGCAGCTAAAAAGGCCAATGCAATTTTAGGCTGCATCAATAGAAGTATAGCGTCTCAATCAAGGGAAGTAATAGTGCCACTGTATTCTGCTTTGGTCAGGCCCCACTTGGAATACTGTGTCCAGTTCTGGGTACAACAATTCAAAAAGGATGTGGAGAAACTGGAGCGGGTTCAAAAGAGGGTGACTAAAATGGTGAAGGGTCTAGAAACCATGCCCTATGAGGAACGCCTTAGGGAGCTGGGAATGTTTAGCCTCAAGAAGAGAAGGTTAAGAGGTGATATGATAGCCCTGTTTAAATACTCGAAGGGATGTCACATTGAGGAGGGAGCAAGCTTGTTTTCTGCTGCTCCAGAGAACAGGACCCAGAACAATGGATGCAAGCTGCAGGAAAAGAGATTCCACCTCAACATTAGGAGGAACTTCCTGGCAGTAAGGGCTGTTCGACAGTGGAACACACTCTCCCTTGGAGTGTGGTGGAGTCTCCTTCCTTAGAGGTCTTTAAGCAGAGGCTGGATGTCCATCTGTCGGGGATGCTTTGATGGAGAGTTCCTGCATGGCAGGGGGTTGGACTGGATGGCCCTTGTGGTCTCTTCCAACTCTGTGATTCTATGATTCTATGAATTCAAAGAGAACTTTCTGTTTTCAAAACTAGAAGTGCCTGGTGTGTCTGCTGTGACTGAGGAGAGTCAGCACATGGGAGGGAGAATGCCACCATCTCCACATCCCAGAAAAAAGGTCTGCTGCCGGCCTGCTTGCTTACTGTCAGCCTTCTTATTTGCTTACTGTATCTGTATCTCTCCTGGTGTACTGCCAGACTACCTGTCCCTTTCCAAGGGGATAAAATCAGGGTGTATGCTGCAGTGGGCACACTAGTGAGTGAAGTCACTAGCAAAGGCAATAACACTTTGGGGTGCTATTTTGGGGGTGGAGTGAGGGTGAGGAATAGTCTGCTTATTTGGGAAGTGGAAGAGCGCATTGTTTTGTTTAAGTTTTGTAACTTTTTAAATAACCTGCCTGCTGGCAAAGAGAGAATGGGAGAGGAAGCAGCCCAGGGAGCAGCTGTTACAATAATGATGGACAGAGGGAGGTATGGGGTGGGGATACTATAATCATGGTAGAAGGGAAAGCCACAGGGTGTTGGTTACCCCAAGTTGTCCCTCATTTCAGGTAACCTGGATCACTTTGGCAACAGGCCACATGGGTTGAAATTGTTGCTTCTAAATGCCAGGTTGGTGGATGGAAAAACATCCAGGTTGGTGAATGGAAAAACACCAACATTCAAGCTGGTGAATGGAAAAAAGCATGGCAATCTGGGACTTTATCAGTCACAATCTTCCCCTCATTAAGGATACAGGAAGGGATGCTTGTGTCTGTGCATGACCGAGAAAAAATGGATTTTATTGCACACTAAAATGTCCTCAAAATGGTGCTATTCTGTTCCATGGCACCAAGCTGTCCTCATTCAGTACTGAGGCACGTTAAATGTTCAGGTTGGAAGACTTCCTTCTGAGCAAAATGATGTGCCTCAGCACCGAATGGGGATGGCTTGGCTCCACGGAATGGAATGACACCATTTAAAGGATCTTTTGGTGTGCAATAAAATCCATTTTTTCTCGGTCACATGAGGACACGAGCATCCCCTTCCTATTCCTATAACAGGGAAATAATTGTGTCCGATAAAGTTCCTGGTTTGTATTACAGAGACCTGGCTGGATGAAGATGAGAAGGGTGTTAACATCTTCCAGATTTGTACACCTGGGTCCTTTGTACAGCAGCAGACCAGGCCTGGGGGCACATAGGCAGATAGGTGCCCTGTCCCACAGTTTACTTGTTTTGGGTGCATTTTTGAAGGTGGGTGGTTGGGGCAAAAATAGGGATTCATATACCACTCATCCCACTGCTCAGTAGTCTCCCTTCCTGAGCTAGATGAGTTGTTGATGTTGATGGTGTTGGAGTCCCTTCACCATTTTGTACTGGGAGACCCCAAAATCCATGTAGAGTCTGCCACCCTGTCAGGAGCATCTCAGGACCTCATGTCTGCCATGACAACTATGGTTGTCCCAAGGAATATCTGTGTCACTCATGCTGTAACACACACTGTGTGGACCTGGTTTTCTGTTCTGGGTTGGAAGTTGGTAATCTGGGTGTGGAGAAACTTTCTTTAGTTTTGTTGTCATGGACTGATCACCTGGTGGGGTTTAGACTCCCTGGAACTCAGAGCCTGGGGTGGGATGGGCATTTAAGATGGTCTGCATCAGGAGACATATGGATCAGATGGATTACTGGAAGCTCTTGGGGATTTTCCTGTTGCCTTGGCAGGTGATTCTGTCAAAGCTCTGTCTGATCTCTGGAACAGGGAAATGGTCAAGCAGTGGACACAATTGCCCCTAAATGTCCCCTCCTATGAAGTGGAGTCAAGTGAGCCCACTGTTTCACTAGGAAGCTAGTGGTAATGAAACAAGTGGGATGGAGATTAGAGTGATTGTGGTGGGAAGGCTCGGAGCAAGTCCAACTGAACACGAGCTAGAGACCATTTGAAAGTAGCAGTGAAGAAATTATACTTGTCTGCTACCACTGTGTCTGCATGTTGTTCAGCTGAGCTGTCTTGAGTTGTCAGGGGCTTCTGGTCTACAAGAAGAAAACAAGTGCCACTTGACAGCTTCCTATAAAGAATTTGCAAAACACTTTGCAGACAAAATCATTTGGATTCTCTCAGACTTGGATGCATAGTTGAGGCAGATCCAGTGGCTGTAGTCTTGGCACCTGATTGTTCTGTATTATTGGATATGTTTCAACTTGTGCAGCCTGTGGATGTGGACAGGATGCTTAGAGAGGTGAAAGCCTCCAAATATAAACTGGATCCTTGCCCTTCCAGGTTTTGAATGAAGTTGTGGTGATGCTGTTAATAAAAAGGGCCACCCTGGATCCCACCATTCTGTCTCTAACATTCCATTTTGGGAAAAGTTTCTGGAGCCTGTGGTGGCATCTCAGCTCCAGGGATTTCTGGATGAGGTGGATCATCTACATCCATTTTAATCTGGCCCCAGACCTGATTACGAGACTGAAACAGCTTTGGTGGCCTTGGTGGACGATCTATGCAACAAACTGGGCGGGGGGGGGGGGGCGTGTGTCCCTATTGGTTCTATTGGACCTCTTGTCAGCTTTCAGTACCATTGACCATGGTATCCTTCTGGGCAACCTCTCTTGGATGGGACCTGGGGACACTATTCTGCAATGGTTCCAGTTTTTCTTGGGGGGGGGGGAGGTAATCACAGAAATTGGTGCTAAGTGAACTCCTTTTTGATACCCTGGTCATTGGCCTGTGGGGTCCCACAGAGTACTGTTTTGTTCCTTCATGCTGTTTAATATCTACATAAAAATGGTGGAAGAAGTCATCTGGAGTTTTGGGGTGTGGAGTCAGCAATATGCTGATAACATCTCTTTCCCATCTGATTCCAAGGAAGCTGTCTCATTACTGAACCCAGTAATGCTGGATGGGGTTAGACTTACCCTGAAATCTCATGCTCACAACTTACTGGACTCAGCTCTGATCCTGAATGCTCAGGTTTCAACAATGGCCAGGAGTGCATTTGCACAATTTAAACTAGTATGCCAGCTGAGCCCATTCCTTGAGATGTCAGATCTGGCTACAATGACACATGCCTTGACTACATTCTGTTTGGCCTACAGTAACACTTCACTGCAACACTTCCCATTTGGACTACTATAACACTTCATTGGCTACCAGTTAGTTTCTGAGCACAAAGCAATCTGCTCATCATTACCTTTAAATCCTTATATGCCAGGTCCAGACCAGCAAAAGACTGTATCTTCCCACACAAACCTGCCAGAGTTCTAAAGTCAACAAGAGAAGGCTTTCTCTTGGTCCTGCTACCATCACAGGTGTGCTTGGTGAGGACACAAGAAAGAGTCTTCTCAGTGGCTGCTCCCACCCTCTAGAAGTCCCTCCCATTAGCCTTTAATGGGTATGCAGGGGAGCTTCTGACTGAGATGTTTCTTTTATTAATGTTTTAAGGTTTTTTTTGTTTTTAAAATGATTTGATATTGTTTGATATGTGGATCTGCACTATTTTTATTTGGTTATGCAAGTTCAACATAGAGTGTGTGTGTGTGTGTGTTCTAACTTACTTCAGTAGCCTGGGCTGATCTTTTAAAACAACACAAAACAGAAATCCCAAAGATCACTAATATTGCAAATCAGTGAGCTTAATTCAGCTGTTCCCCATAAACAAGCTCTCACTAATTCCAGCAGGAATTAGGATTCTTTTTTAAAAAACAAACAAAAAACAAACCCTATATTATTAGTGTTAATATTGTCATTATTTTTATTCAAGTGAAAAACTTATACAGATTGAATTTACGCTGATTGATTTTATAGTGTCATTTCAACAGTATATAACTAAAAACACTTTTCTCTAAAATGCACATTCTTTTTCAAAATGTATATCCACACAGTGTTAGCTGTTCCAAATACAGAACAGGATACCAGCCAAAATAAAGCTGAAAAAATATTTATTGAATATTAAGATGAAGTTGGTAGGGTTTGTTCTTACCCTCCATGCCACGAACATGCTGCACTTGCTTTTCACACATAGTTTCCTTTTTGTTCACTGTATTTCTGTTCTCTCTCATAGAGTTTAATGTGCTCCCCTTCAGAACTGATCCCCACTGAGTTACGCATTATGCCATGCAACATACAACCGAACACAACTTATCACAGTGTGACAGCTAATATTTAAAAAAGAACACACACGTATTTTGAGGTTTGATAATGGCTATCAATCTCAGTAATGGGTATCCAATCCAAATTTCTGACAGATATCTAGTGGATGAAGCATCCACTATAAATGGCTAGGGGTGAAGAAAATGGATGAGGCAGATATTTCAAAACTCTAATTAAAAATAAGACACTAACCTTATCTACAGAGGTTTTTTATATATAAAAAATAAAATTATGGCTTGTTTACATATTAAAGAATGTTGCAGAAGCCTCAATGAATGAAGTATTAATTGGATTGATATGTTTAAACTTGTACCTCATAGTCACTGTATGTTTGTGTTTGTGTGTGCATGTGTTCCAATGGGGATATTTTCAAGAATCCCTCTACAATTCAATATCTTTGTTTCACACAGGCTGCCAGGAAGGAATACAGTAGGACATGTAAATGCATGGCTTTGATGCTTAGAAAAGACATTCTTCTAAGACAGTTAAGTAGGAGTGACCTCCAAAAGCCAAATTGCAGCACAAAGCATATTGGGTAATGCTATGTAAATTGTCGTGTGTGCAGTTGAGGATATTATTATTGCAAGACCAAAAGGTGCTAGTTAATGACCTCTACATTTGATCTTGACTTTTCCTAGGGACTGATGATGTCCCTGGCTGAGACAATAGCTGCTGTGCACTGATGAGAAAGTAAAACACCTGTCCTCAGATACTCAGTGGACCAAATCTCATTGTTGCTAGCTGACATATTTAAACTCTGCAGCAAAGACAGCCTGTTAAAACAGTACAACACTAATCAAAATATTTCACCATTTCCAATCTGGAATATAAAATATACTTTCATATTTTAAAAGAAAATTACATAGATGAGATTATATGTTCAGTTGTACAAATAAAACTACTTCACTTTCACAATCTCCTGTTAACACTTGTTAACCTATTCCCTTTATCTGCTGTCTCTTCTACTGCCTGAATTTACACTGTGAGATCTTTGGGTAGGGATCTGTTTGCTTTGTGTTTTGCTTCTGTTCTTGCTAAAATACCATAAGCATTAATGGTATCAATTAGTATAATAATAATATTTTGTATGTTGTAATGAAATCAAATACATAAATATAATAAAATATTTTATATTTTTCTAATTGCATCATCATTTTATTAATTGGTTTTATTCTATTTTTACTGTGTGTACTATGGCAAATTGCTTGGGTTTGTTTTTTTTAAAAAATAAAAATAAAGATGTATAAAACATTTATAGTAAGGTAAAGATACAGTGGGCCCTTGTTATCCACTGGGGTTTGGTTCCAGGACCCTCCGTGGATAAAAAAAATCTGTGGATGCACAAGTCCCATTAAATATAATGGCACAACAAAATGGTATCCCACATATAAAATGGAAAATCAAGGTTTGCTATTTGGAATTTATACTTTTGGGGAATATTTTCAAACTGTGTATACTCAAATCCATGGATAAAAAATCTGTGTATAAGGAGGGCCAACTGTATTCCTTGTTGATTAGGTTGTCAAGTTGTGTCTGATCATAGGGGGCAGTGCTTGTCTCCGTTATTAAGCTGAAGAGCCAGTTTTGTCAGAGTCTACTCTGTGATCATATGGCCAGCATGATTGCATAGAATGGGACTAGTAATGGGAACTCACCTCATGATGCGGCACTGGGGCCTCAAACTGCCAACCTGCTGATCTTGCAATCAACAGAGTCAGCATCTTAACCACTTGAGCCACTGCATGTATAAAACCGTTATACTCGATTTTGAAAACATAATGCTTTTTACAAAATTATATATTCTTTAAAAATATATTTCAAGATAGGATTCCTTGATGACTTCTATCTCAGTGGAAGGAAAGAAAGATCATAATAACCTTTCACTATTAAAATATTTCTTCAATAGGGAAAATATCAGGCATAATTTCACTGGGTTGCTGTCAAATTATAGATGTGTGAAAGAGAACATAGCTTTTGCATCTTCTAAGATATTATTTCGGACTAAAATAAAATTCTGTGCAGTATCTAGCATTTAGGAAGTTTAGAAATACTAGTAACAGTAGTAAGATAAGCTCAACAAATCATAGAGTTAGAGGCCTGCTAAAGTACAAATCTGTCAGTTTGATGTCTCTTTCAGTCAGATGTTTTAACAATCAATCTCTTTCCATTCCAAATGTGAAAAAATGTATATATATTTTTAAACTTCTTCAAGAAGAAATTGAAACAGAATCTCACCACTCCCACCCTCTGCACTTTGCATTGGCAAAGTTCAGTTGGTCCAAATATTCACTGGGTAAAGGACCACACTTTATCTTTGCCATACAATTGTTAGATGAAAAGCCTTTTGGGGAAAAAAGATGTGACGACCCCAATTCAGCACTAACATGGTGGAATGTAAAGGGTTCAAAGCCATTTTTAAAGGCATCAGGCGTGGTGAGTCTGGAAGTTTTGTTTTTTTTCCAAAATTTGCAGTTTTAAAATCTCAAATTCTTTCCATCCCATAAGTTATTGGGTAAATTGCTTCAGAGTGCTGCAAGGGTGAGGTATGGGGAAAGAATACAAAACTACGAATGGATTAACTCTTAAGAGGAACAATTAGTGTCCAATGGCCTCTGTGCCAAATCTTGTATGAAAGATGTAATGCCCAGGAACACATCCACTTCATTAATTGAGGTATATCAACGTGGGCCCAGAACAGACAAGCCAAATGAAGCAGCCTCCTGCTCACTCTCAAAGTGTAACTGTAACTGTAACAAGCTGTAACTCCTAGGAGGTGGATTAAAATGGCTCCTTTTTCTGGTGGCTTTACGATCTATTATGCAGCCGCAGAGTGGTTCCCAGTTGCTTTTGGGGCTGTACGTCATGTAATCTACATGCCTCCAAAGTGGCCAGAAGCAGTTTCTTTTGGCTCGTGCGTTTTGGGCCAATAAAAATGGTGCTGGTGGTATTTATTTTGACTTCACAGCCCAGGAACTAGGCTCAAGTCTATAAAAGGTCATGCTACCAACTTCTGTCTTTCAGGGACTTGACAGACCCTGATGCTGCCCCTTTTAGCACAGGCTTGGGGCTGCAGCAACTACATGCCATGGCCACAATCTCTCCTTTCCATGGTGCAAAAAGGAGCTGCAAGAAGAAACTCCTTTTTGTGCCCCGGAAAGGGCAACATAGCACTTTTCTACACTCCTTTGGTGCTGTGTCATGTAGATTCAGTGCCAGAGGAGCCCCGTGATGTTGTGTGCCGTGTGGAGCAGTGCACAGTGTCACACCGGCCTCGAGGTGGAGTCGGGGTGTGCATCATGTGGATGCCACACCCCAACTCTGCCCCCAGGCTGGCCTTAATGGCTGATCTATCGAGCCTCTCATTTAATCTGAAAGGTGCTTCAAAATCCCTTTTCTTACTGTTTTTCCAGATTAACACAGCTATGTCTTTGTATTTTTCCAGTCAGGGACTCATGGTAGGGACTCTGTTTGTTAAAACAAATGAAGCTAAAAATTTCGCTCGGCTTCCCACCCTCCCTCCCTGGGATTGGTGTTACTTGTCACAATTTGTTGAGTGGCAGCACAGGTTCTGGATCTGGTGGGCTGGTTTCCAGGGGTCGGTAGCACTGGATCGGGAGTCCTTTGGACCTGGGAAACATCAGGTGTGATGTGGCCAACCGTGGGTCACATCGGGTATATCCCGGTGAAGAGAGGCCTTCCTATGGTTGCTGCAGAATTGCGCAAGGGTGTTGCGTTGCCCCAAGTCATCCTGATGCTTGGAATACAAGCAACCTCACATGAGTCCAACCTCGGTGTTGGTGATGTGCAGATCCAGACCTCGTGCTTGTGGGCCAACCCTACCTTTGTTTTGCTGTTAATAAAGTTGTGGCCTTTTAATTGCCAATCTGCATCCTGTCTTTCTTGGGGCGATAGGGCCTCCACTGCAAAGAATAATACATTAAAACACATTATTAAACCACTTTAATCTTAAAATTATTTCTCGTACTCTCATTATTCCAATTTGTGTGTGGGGTTTTTGCTTTTGTTTTTAATGTGACTGAAGGCAAATAGTCTGTAAATGTGATCACTGGATGATCAACAGCAACTATGATTTTCTTCTGGAAACTGCCTACACCTGGATGCTTAACATAAATGAACTGCAGCAGATACCTGAGGTTCAAACTATACCCTAAATTCAATACATTTAATGGTCTGCCCATTTGCTTATTTTGCTCAGAGATAAAGATCCAGAGAAGAGGAAGGTTAAGGCTCCCACCACCACCACAACCCAATTGAAACCTTGCCCTTTGAGGTGATATTTTAAAAAGCCTTCATTAGTACCAACTGAGGTTTCTCTCTCTCAGGTACTAATGTGCAGTTTGATCCTTGGTGAGGGAATATTTTACTTCATGTGGCTGCAAATAGGGGAGGGAAGGAGGGGAGAGAGAAAGAGAGAGAGAGAGAGAGAGAGATCTTCCACTGCTTTCTTAAATTCCAATTTTCTATTTTGCACAGAATATGCATAATTGGCATCAGTCTCTGCTTTGGCTTTGGACACACTAAGCAGCAACAATCTTTTTCGCTGCTGTTGAATATCTTCAAAGTCTGATATGAAGTGGAAAAAACAAACAAACAAAACAAACTCTTCCATCTCTTTGGCTTGTGCCATAAAATTTAGGGCAAAAGAAGAAACAGTGATTACTTCAAATAATGTCTAGCTACCAACACCAACCAAAATTTGTTCTCCTGGTTTGAGTTCTCATTTGTCTTGGCATATAAAAGAGATTTCTTGGGACAGGTTCACTTCTATACAACTACATTTCCTGTATCTTTGGTAGTCAGTGCAAGATGTGTGGAAAGTTGACCAATATGTGTATAGATTTTATATTTTGAATAATGTGTCATCTGAGCAGACACATGCTGTCTGATAGCTATCTTTTTTCATCTCATAGACTTGATTCATGAGACAAATCCCCATGTTCACATTAAAACTAGTTACACAGTTTCTACAGCAGAAGATAAGAACAGAATCACACCTACAGAGGACATATTTTCTATTCATATATTATTTGTTCTTGTTTTAAACAATGAATGCCATAATACCAAGTGATTCACCAAAATGTTTGGTATACAGATAAGAAGCCAATCAATTCTAATAATGATAAGCCCTATTTTGAGTTCATGTTCTCCCTTCAAACCAACAGAACTACACTCTGTCCTTTTTCACATGCTCAAATAACAGCAAAGATCAAACCATGCAATCATAAAAGAAAGAAGGGGAAAATGGTTTCAATGCCAAAGGAATTTCTTCTTCAAACTGTACATTTGACATGTACATGTTATGCATGCAAGTATGGATTTATTGTATATCCCATTACTGGTTTGAACCAAGACAGAATGAATTAAAGAGTGAATAGGATACATAGATTTCTCTGGAGAATACAGGGATTTTGATCTTTCTGTTTCCACATAATATTACAATAAGAAGCTTCTGTAACTTACAGCAATTGCATTTTCAGTTTTTCCTATGTGTTAAAAATACAGCTCATGCTCTTAATGAATAAATTTTCTGTTCTACTGCCAGTTGCATTGACTGTACAAACTCTTTAATTAGACATGCACTTAAATGAGATACACATGTTTTTATATATTAAAATTAGGTGACATTTTAAACACATTTCAGCTAAAACAAAAAAAAAGTATGTGCAATTGAAAAACCAAAGAAATTCCATTTCAGGCACTTCAAACAAAACTGCAACAAAGGAACAGCAATACAAAATAAGTGAACAATTCTACTTGATTCTCTCCCCATCCCCCACCCCCACCCCAACTGCAGTCATTTTATCAGGGACGAGGAATATTTTACAATAGTGCACGCATGAAGGTTGTATGCATTCTCCAGCATTAAATTGTGGTAGAAAATGAAAAACCTAATAGCATTTTGATATATTCCAGTTAGGTTTTCCATTAGGAGAAAAAGGTGATATGTTCACACCATTTGTCAGGAAACGAAGAAATGAAGAGAATGTTGACAATTTCATTACACTCTGGTTATGGGGTGATCCGCACTTACCTATTACAAGATAAAAAAGCCTATTCAGGATATTATTAGTTGAAAACATTACTGTTTATAGTTACTTTAAGTTGTGCTGCAACTGTAGAGTTGATATAATGATACAAGCTGTAGATTTCAAAAGAGAGATTTCCTATCACTTACAGCTTTAGCTGGAAAATTTTGGGGTATGGAGATTGGTTAGAATGACATGACATCAGAACAACTCGTCTGTTGCCAAAGAGTCTGGTGATAAGATAAACAACTAAAAAACTTTTTTTTTAAAAAAGTAGATTGGATATTAAAAGTGCTTCAGAGTGTTGCACAATTTTCTTTACCTTTATTCAAAAAGGCTGCAGTTCTGCACATTAATTAAACTTATTTAATCATTTTGAGTCCTAATAGCTCAGTTGTGTCCAAAATTGCAGCCAAATCACACATTCCACCTCTTTTATTGACTGTAAGATTCCAGCTTTTTTTAAAGGACTATTTCCCCAGTAGCTGACCATTTCATAACAAAGTGCATGAAGTAATTGCACAGTTCCATATGGGTTTGTTGTTGTTGTTGTTGTGTGCCTTCAAGAAGTTTCCAGCTTATTGTGAACCTAAGGTGAACCTATCACAAGGTTTTCTTGGCAAGATTTGTTCAGATGTAGTTTGCTTTTACCTCCTTCTGGAGCTGAGAGAATGTGAATTGCCCAGGGACATCCACTGGGGTTCCATAACTGAACAAGGATTCAGACCCTGTTCTCCAGAGTCATAGTCCAATGCTCAAATAACCATGCATACACCATATGTATCTATACAGATATGACTCACTTTTAACTCTCCATGGCTGACTCTGAGGTAAGTGGGTATAGAATAGAAGCCTTAATGTGAACTTACAGGTCAAGCTCCTACACTATAGGTGTGTAACATATGGCATGCAGAGTTGGGCTACCCTAGTGTTGAATGGTAACACTGCACCAGTGAATACACAATCGAATGCACAGCTGGATCAAAAGCACATCTACATGTACGATGACACCACATTAGGGCTGCCATGTTAGTACCATCCCAGGCCTGAGATTTCAGGGTGATTTTAGGGGATGATGCATTGTGATGACACAGAAGGCAGCGGGAACTTTTGGCCATGTAGATGTTGTTGGGCACCAGTTTCCCATCACCAATCTACATTGGCAATGAAAATGGATGATGTGGGCTGGAGTGCAACAACATAAGGAGAGCCATAGGTTTGCCACCACTGAGAATGGAATTTCCCCTGTTCAACACTATCTGCAAATGCAATAGAGCATTGCTACTTGGAGCAAAATACTACACATTCATCTCCTAGGGGATCCTGCCATGCAGCTGTGTGAGTACAGCCCATTGCTGTGCCCGAGGAACAGCAGTGCTGTACTATTCAAGTTTAATTAAGTTTTGCTGTGATTTCCACAGTCTCGTGTAATGAATATAAAATTACAACTTTAAAAGAATTGGGGAGATGAGAGCTAAGCTTTGGTTTGATTAAAGCAGTGCTCTGTGGGATTTGTAAAGCAGAGGATTACACTAGGGACTTCTTACTGTACAATAAATACCAAAGACCTGTCCTTGCCATGCATGAAAATAAAGGAACAAAAGGCAGCAACATTTACCAAAGGAAAGATAATTTGCTTCATGTAGAATTTTTTAATTAAAGACCAAGGCCCAGTTTTAAAGTCATGGTGGTATGTAAAGAAACTTGTGTGCATGGAGATGGAGGAGGGAGAACACACATTGGCACAGCACACATATGCTCTGTAAAGTATTATTTACACTGATGGCAATACACAAATAAATCATCATGGTTATCATCATTTTTAAACCATGTTGCCCCCTAATATGTGTATAAACCAGGGCTTGTAAACAGTGCTTATTTGGTTTACAGCTCCCAGAGTCCTTCCAGCCAGTATGTTTCAGGAAACTGCAATCCAAAAAAAAGTAATGTTTTCAAGCTTTGAATGAAACATTAGCCAATTATTATGATATACAGTGTGATTTCAGCATATATATTTTTGAATTTTTTAAAAAGAAAGAGTAGGAACTTTTTTCAAATTTATTTTCTTTAAAGGTTTCCATAGAATAATGGTACTTAATATAATACTGGACAGGGAATCTACTTCGTTCCTTCCACTCTCCTCCCTTTTTTTGGTTCAGCATGAGCTACATTGGAGATGGGAATATATTCACATGAACAAATAGATGTATTGAGAGTATGTGCCACGCAGATCCACGCAGTTAGGAATATGAGACGGGATTGTGTGACTCCTTTACTTTCAGTTTGGCTTGCTACTCAAAGGACATTAACAGCATCACAACAAACAAGGCACTGCTGGTAATTCTATGGAAGAGAAATGATTGTAGCACTCAAATGATGTAATAAAAGGTAAGGGTGTGTTATTAACCTGATCAGTGCTGAAAGGGAGACCTTTAGGGGAGCCAGGGAAAGAAAATCTGAGCATTATACAAAGGAATTCATCTATTTGCCCAGGGACTTGGCCTGTAAGTCTACTTGAGAGGTGTGGCAGATATATCTTAACTGACAGAGTTCCCTGGTCATAAGGAGAAAGAAATAATTCACTGAAAAATAATTTGGGACCTAAATTTCATTTTGCCTGCATTTTGCCTTTAGTCATCTGGTTGTGCATGGACCCAAACTTTAGTCAAGCTGCCTTTGGACAATTGGTGCTAATAGTACTGTGTTTCCCTAAAAATAAGACAGTGTCTTATATTAATTTTTGTCCCCAAAGATGTACTAGGTCTTATTTTCAGGGGATGTCTTATTTTTCTACAAAGATGAATTCACATTTATTGTTGGAAAAAAGATCATTCATTATATACTATATACTATATATATATATATATATATATATATAATTTGCTAGATGTTACTTTTGGGGGAGGCCTTATATTTAGCAATACAGCAAAACCACTGCTAGGTCTTATTTTCCAGAGATGTCTTATTTTCAGGGAAACAGGGTAGATAACTTTTCTAGTAAGAAACACATTCATGCAGTTACTTCCTAAAACATTAAAAGCAACATTTGTTGTTGTTGCCTTTACATCAAATCTGACTCATGCCATCTCCATCACATGGTCTTCTTTGCAGGATTTATTCAAAGGAAGTTTTCCCATTGCCTTCCTTTCAATCTGAGGGAGGATAAAATGCTCAAGATCGCACAGTGAGTTTACAGATCTAAGTGGGGACTGGAACCCTGATCTTCAGGGGATCTAGCCCAGCACTCAAACCACTATACCATGCTGGCAAAATAATAGTATAAATTGTCCCAAAGACAGCATCTAATCAAACATTTCCAGTTTAGCAGATTTTTCCATGCCTGTAATATAATACTCCATAAACACAAATGGATCCTCATGACTCCCTTCCTATCCATACAGAATTGTTTATTTTATTCTTTGCATCTTGATCTTGTTTTCGTTAAGGCAATGAGATTTTTTTTTAAGCCAGATAATATAACAACTATGGGATGAATTTGTAGCAACAGCCTAATATGCCTTGACATATTAAATATAGGTTACTACACAAGAGCTCTGCATTATGAACAGCTTCCATATAGTGACTGTGGTATAGATGGTGCCAGTTGGGGTAGCAATTGCATGGTAAAAACACAAGGGTTTAATATAACAAGATAGCAGCTAGATGAACTTAATCAGACTAGATGGACTGATTTATAAACTTAAGTCTGCTCTTGTAAAGACTGAAGCTTCAAAAAGAAATCAAATGCCCCTCATGTCCCATGTGGATCTCACACATCTTGTAATATAGAAATGACAATAAACCAGCAGAGAATTTTTAAATCTGATCATTCTGTTACTTTGCCTTCAACAACTTTCTGAAATTATCAGTGAAAAAGATATTTTGAATGAAAAACTAGGAGTCATTTAAAGATCTTTGGTGAGGACAACTTTTCTTGGGCATACAAGGGGTGGGATTCACAATGTCCTGGTTTCTTCATGAAATATGAACAGTGCTATTCAACATCTTTATCAATGACTTAAATGATGGAATAATAATAATAACATATTTATTTGTATCCCTCCTCTCCCTGTGTTGGATCAAGCAAGTGAAGAACAGTAAAAAACAAAACAAAACAAAACAAAAACAGAAATAACAATGTGATACAAGCATTAAAATAATAATAATAATCTAAAATAGTAATTTAAAAAACTTTAAATTACAAATTCACAATAAAATCGGACCACAGTGTGGACCACTGTCTCTTAGTTGACTTACTTTCTGACCTTGGCTTCTCAGGCTCCATTCTCAATTGGTTTAGATCTTACTTGTGAGATCAACCTTTTGCAATGATCTCAGATGGCCAGACTTCATCCTCTGTTCCCCTATCTGTTGGAGTTCCTCAGGGTTCTGTCTTGGGTCCCCTCTTTTTCTCTTTATACACACAGGACTCTTTCAAACGGGGAGGAATTTCTCCCAACTCCGAATGGAGCCAATGCGGATTTATGCAAATTCGCTTGTTTAGCGAATTTACATGAACCCCTGCTCCGTTCGGAATTACTTCCCATTACCCGAAAATAACCCCCTCCTGCCCGAATTTGCATGCGAAGCTTTAATTCGCAATAACATAAAACCCATGATTGCATTCGAATTGGCTTCCCTCTTGCCCGAATTTGCATGTGAAGAGTTAATTTGCAATAACATAAAACCCATGATTGCATTCGAATTGACCTTAAATTATACTTCCAATTTAGCCTTGTATGAAAGAGTCCACTGTCTCCCGGTAAGCTTATCAGTTCTTTTGGTTTCTCTTATAATCTGTATGCCGATGATAATCAGCTGTATCTTTCCACCCCTGACCTTTCTCCAAGGCTCGAGTAGCAAATTTCATCTTGCCTGACAGCTGTCTCCCACTGGATGTGCCATCAGTGCTGGAAACTCAAGATGTCCAAGATGGAGCTTCTTGTTTTCCCTCCTAAGCCCACCCTTCAATATTCCTTTTTGATCTCTATCGACAATATCTCTATTCACCCAGTTCAGGAAGCCCACAGTCTTGGTTTCATTTTTGACTCCTCTCTGTCATTTATCCCTCAGATCCAGGCCACAGCCAAAGTCTGTAGATTTTTTTTCTCTATAATATTTCCAAAATCCGTCCATCTCTCTCAGCTTCTACTGCAAAGACATAGGTCCATGCCCTAGTGGTCTCACGATTAGATTACTGTAACCTTCTCTTGGCAGGGCTTCCTCTCTCACACCTTTGCCCTTTAATTTCTGTTCAGCACTCAGCCGCTCACATCATCTCACTCGCTTGCCGGTATGACCATGTCTCCCTCCTATTGTCATCCCTTCACTGGCTCCCCTTTCTCTTCCACATTCAGTACAAGCTTCTCCTGCTCACTTTCAAAGCCCTGCACGGGCTGGCCCCTCCCTATCTCTCTGAACTTCGTTCTCCCTACATTCCCACCCATTCCCTTCATTCTGGTAGCCAAGGTCTCCTGTCCCAGCCCAGGATTTCCACTGCCCCATCCCGGATTCATCCCTTCTTGCTTGCTGCCCCTCACTCCTGGAACCTCCTCCCCTTACAAGCATGGCTCAACACGTCTCTAACCAGTTTTAAAACCGAGTTAAAGACCATATTGTTTATGGAAGCATTCCCAGGAAGTTTGTGATTGTGACCTGGTTGTTTTGATGCTTGATTCAATATTTGATATCTGGTGTTTTAACTTGTTTTCTTAAGATGTTTCTAACTTGTTGTCTTAATCTCTAGATTGTACACCATAGGCAGGCCTTTTACATATTCTTGATTTTATTTGGTTTTTGTACAGTGCCGTGTACACTTGCGGTGCTTTATAAATAAAGCTACTGCTACTACTACTACTACTAATGATGATGATGATGATAAGAAGAAGAAGAAGAAGAAGAAGAAGAAGAAGGAGGAGGAGGAGGAGGAGGAGGAGGAGGAGGAGGAGGAGGAGGAGGTCTGGCCGAGAGGTTGAGAGTAGTTCTTGACTCTTTACAAGGTCTGTAAAAAAGTCAGAAAGGGGCTTGAAGAAAATTCTTCTTTTCCAGATATTCAAGAAGCCCCTTGAAGATATTGAAGAATCTTATATTACAACCTTATTCATGAATCCTTTGAGAGTGGTGTTGGGCCATGTTGGAGTCCCATCAGAACTACTGAGTGTAGTCAAAGAATAAAGAACATCAAGAACAACCTGTGCAGTAAGTTAGACTGAAAATGCCTCACAATATGAGTTATGCTCAGGGTAAGAAGACATTCAGTGACATCTTTTCCTGTTGAGAGCTATCAGGTACAATGGATACTGTGGAGATCAGAGGTCATTCCCCCACAGACACCATTATGTGGAGCACCTTATAACTCTAAATAGAAAAAAATATGTCATTGAATGTCATGTTTCCCTGAGTTTAACTCATATTATGAGCAACATTCAGGCAGGTCTCTCTTTCCATTACATGCTTGTGGCACTTCTATACAAGTTCACTTACCATGGCTCTGCCCTATGGAATTCCAGGATTTGTAGCTTTGTCGGGTATTTAGAATTTGCTTCCAGAGAGTTCTAGTGCCTTGCTTAACTATGGGCTTTCTAGATTGGCAGGAAAGGGAGACATGAAGTTGCCTTTTCCTTAATGCTTAGCAGCTACACTGCAAGCCCCAGGTGTGTAATAAAAAGGCATAGGGCAGCTACACTGAGGAGGTGTGAAGACAACTTATCTGAAGTCTTTTCTGTTGCTTAGCAACTACATTGGAAGCTGTTAGGATGCTAGAAACATAGGCGGAGCAGCTGCACAGGTGGCAATGAATGGGGCTTTTGGCCTCACTGAACCTTTATTTTATTTTATTTTGCCAGCTGCGAACTGTGCAGTTGCATCGCTACATCATACAGGTAATTGTATTGCCAGCTGTGAACTGTGCACTTGTGCAGGTACATCACACATGAACTGTGCAGTTATGAAGATCTGTCAAATTACCATTGTGATTTTGTTTCCCTTTTTTAAGTGCACAATTGCATCGGTGCACCATGAATGAACCCCTTAATAATAATAATAATAATTATCATTATTATTATTAATACCCCAACCCCTTTGAGATCAATTGAGATGGCTTACACATTAAAATACTATTACATCAATAAAACAAACTGCATCCCCCCCCTTAAAAAGATATTAAATCTGTTACAATTTAAGTTTATGAATAAACTTCTTTATTTTATGAATGAATTGACATTTTATGCACAGTTGCATAACAGTTACAGCATCCCAGAGCCCCTACTGCACATGTCTAGGGTTCGGATTAGGGCTGGAGCTAGGGTTTGGGAGCTTTAAAAAACTGCACAGTTGCACTGCAGCATTTAGACGCAGCTGCACTGTTACACCTTTTTTAAAAAGAAGCTGGAAAAAGCAGGTCCTTTTTAAAGCTGCTTTTTCCCCACTAAAATGCAAAAGAAGTGCGTTCATGCCAGACTTTCAGTGTAGGTCATCTAAAGGCTACACTTTCATGCAGGCATGAACACACCCCTTTTTGCCAGTCTAGATTAGCCCATTGTGTCCCAGGACTACTTTAGATATAGCCAAAGCAATTAAAGTGGAATAAAAGTGTAAGGTATAAAAAAGTCCAGATCTTAGTGGTACATCTGTTTAATGCTGGGCCCATAATAAAATGGCAACACAATAAAGCAACATGATTTAATCATGAATAAGAGAGATGGTTCATAAGTATCACTAAACTTTGGATAAATGATTAGCGTGGATATAAATGATTAGCGTGGAGTTTCTCAAAAGGGAGATACTGAAGGCATAAATTAAAACAGTTCCAATGAGGAAGAAAAATGGGAGGTGTCTCAAGAAACCAGGATGGTTGACTAATGAACCGTCAACTGAGCTATATTTTAAAAGGAAGATGTATAAGAAATGGAAAATTGGGGAAATCACCAAAGAGGAATTCAAACAAATAGCTAGCAGGTGTAGGGATAAAGTCAGAAAAACTAAAGTGCAGAATGAACTCAGGATTGCTAGTGAGGTTAGGAACAACAAAAATGGTATTTTTGGATATGTTTGCAGCAAAAGGAAGAATAAGGAAATGAGGAGAAGATGGCAAAATGCTAGGAGGGGGCAGAGAAAAGGCAGAATTACTCAACACCTTCTTTGCTTCAGTCTTCTCAGAAAAGGCAAAGGGTGATCAACCTGAAGATAATGGAGCAGAGGACAGAATAGGGGATATTCAGCATAGAATAAGTAAACATACAGTACAGGAATACCTGGTTAATCTAAATGAATATAAGACTCCAGGACCTGGTGAACCACATCCAAGGGTATTAAAATTGCTGGCAAATGTAATATGGGAGCCATTGGTAATAACCTTTGAGAACTCCTGGAGAACAGGAGAAGTCCCAGTGGACTGGAGGAGGGCAAACATTATCCCCATCTTCAAAAAGGGGAAAAAAGATGATCCCAACAATTATCATCCAGTTAGTCTGACATTAATAGCAGGAAGGATTCTGGAGCAGGTCATTAAACAAGGAGTCTGTGAACATCTAGAAGGCAATGCCATAATCACAAACATGGGTTTCAGAGAAAGAAGTCATGCCAGACAAATCTGATCTATCTATCTATCTATCTATCTGTCTATCTATCTATAATCTCTTTTTTGGTAGATGAAGGGAATGCTGTGGATATAGAACATCTTGATTGCAGTAAGGCCTTTGACAACATTCCCTTTACATCCTTGCAAACAAGCTTGTAAAATGTGGGGTAGACAAGGTTACCATTAAATGCATTTGTAATTGGTTGACTAGCTGCACCCAAAGGGTGCTCAACAATGGTTCCTTTTCATCCTAGAGAGAAGTGACCAGTGGGGTACCACAGGGTTCTGTCCTGGGCCCATTGCTGAATCAGCAGAGTCCCCCAGTTTTAGAGAAGACAGAGATGAATCCAAGGTCTAACTGAGATGGTTAGGATTAACAGGCTGAAGATCATGCAAATAGTGTTGAACAGTATGATGAGGAGGTGTAATATAAGTGAGAGTAAAAGAAATTAAATGATGATCAGATAATGGAAAATCAAATGCCAGGTAGTCAGAAATGACACACTTTGCAGCAAGAACTAGATCAAAACAGTGACTGAGAGAAAGAGTTGAAGAGTTGGAATGTGGTTGAAGGCTAAAAGAAGTTAAGAAGGAGCTAAAGCGAAATGATTCTATATTTTCCTCTATCTTTCCTAACATTGTTGTCTTTTCTAGTGAGTTATGCCTTTTCATGATGTGGGCAAAATACAGTAGCCACAATTTGATCATCTTAGCTTCCAAGGAGATTTCAGGCTTGATGTTCAAGGACCCATTTGTTTGTCTTTTTGGTTGACCATGTCATTCTCAGCACTCTTCTCCATCACCACATCTCAGGTGTGGTGATTTTCTTCTTATCCACTTTCTTCACTGTCCAGCATTCTCATCCATATGTAGTGATGGGGAATACAATGGCTTGGATGACTCTTACTTTAGTGTTCATTTGAATAGCTTTACTCTTTTGGATCTTTTCTAGTTCTTTCATAGCTGCTTTTCCCATTCCATTGAATTTCATAGGACGGAGCCATGATAATTGAACTGGTATAGAAGTGCCACAAGCATGTGATTCTAAATAACCCTTTCTAATTGGAAATCCCAGGATTTGATAGGACATTGCCATGGCTGTTAGTGGAATTATAGTGCTATAATTATGTAGTGTGTAAGGTCTTCTAGAGGTTTTCCAGATAATCAATTTAGCTTTTTTGTGGGATTTTTGGGCTATGTGGCCATGTTCTAGAAGAGTTCCTTTCTGACGTTTCATCAGCATCTGTGGCTGGCATCTTCAGAGAATGTTTGCCTGGAAAAGGTTTGGGTATATATTTCCTGTGTGACCCTGGGAAGGGAGGAGTGATTTAAATGTGTATTGTTCTGTTGCTAATGGCAGTCCTCAGGGTGGGAGGATATGCAAAAGAGGATTAATGTCTGCTAATTGGTGACCATTGTCTTCTGGGAAACCCCTGACCCTAGGCTGTTTCTCATAGTGCTATGATGAGAGAAAACAAACTTAAGTTGAATCCAGAGAAAACGGAGGTACTTGTGATAGGCTCTCCCAGCCCAGGGATGGAGATCTTCCAACCTGTCCTGAGTGGGTAACACTTCCCCTAAAGGACAAAGTACACAGTTTGGGTGTGCTCCTGGACTCATCACTCCAGCTGACATCTCATGTGGAGGCGACAGCCAAGAGCGCGTGGCATCACCTATGGGTGATACGCCAACTGGGTCCCCACCTGGGCAGAGAGGATCTTGAAACATTGATACATGCACTGGTAACCTCTCATTTGGATTTCTGCAATGCGCTTTACATGGGGCTACCTTTATATCAAGTTTGGAAGCTTCAACTAGTCCAAAATGCTTCTGGCAGAGTGCTGACTGGGGCATTAAGAACAGATCATATCACCCCGATATTAAAATCCTTACACTGGCTACCAATCAGCTTCCGGGCACAATACAAAGTGTTGGTTGTTACCTTTAAAACCCTATATGGCTTAGGCACGAGTTACTTGAAGGAACGCCTCTACCTACATAATCCGCCCCGCACCTTCCAAACATCAGGGAAAAATCTACTGGAAGCCAATACAAGATTGGCAGCAACATCTAAGAGAGCATTCTCAGCCGTGGCTCCGAAACTCTGGAACGACTTGCCAGAGGAGATCTGTCTTATCACTACTCTGGATGCTTTTTAAAAAGCACTAAAGATGGATCTCTTCTGGCGGGCCTACCCACCTGACTTGATATGACAGTTTGAATGGTCAAGGAACGACAGTAGTTAATTAGGTAGAAAATGATATTAGTATGGATAATTATTAAAGTTATGTGGTCCTTAGATTTTAACTGTATGTAATAATGTATGTACATTTTTATGATGATTTTGTACTCTTTTTAATCTGTTGGAATCCCGCCTTGATCCATGTGGAGAGGCGGGAAATATTAATAATAATAATAATAATAATAATAATAATTTCTCATTTTCATTGGTTGAGTCTTAACCTTGCTGTTCTTCAGGACTGGTAGCCAAGCCTTGTTTACCCTCAGGGTTTCCTCTTTCCTGTTGAAATTGTCCAGGTGTTCATGGATTTCAATGGCTTCCCTGTGCATTCTGACATGGTAGTTGTTGGCATGAGCCAGAGTTTCAGTGTTTTCAAACAGCATTTTATGCCCAGGATAGTTTATAGCATGTTCTGTTACTGCTCATTTTTCTGGCTGACTCAGTCTGCAGTGTCTCTCATGTTCCTTAATTCTTATTTGCACACTGAGTTTGGTGGTCCCTATGTAGACCTGACTGCAACTCAACCAATGAAAATGAGAAACAGCCTAGATTCTGAGTCAGATGGTCCAGTACAAGCCCCCTTTCCACTCTTTTTCTAGGAGATCACACACAACAACCATACAGACTCCTCAGAGACCCACAGGATGGAGGATCATGGTATCTGGGTGCATATGGCTGCTGTATCTTTGCTATGAGTTGAAAGCTTGATATTGTGTCTTTGAACTATTAACAACGGGAACACAATTTTAGCAAAATTGCTATCCCTTAATTAGAACAACACACCAGTAGGCCACATTACTTTTCTGTTGCTAATGGAATTGAAATTTTATTATATATATAATAAGCTTGAATATATTTACATATACATAGTTTCATGAGGTTGAAGTGAAAAATTGGTAAAAGGTGATGTTTTTAAAATAAGATTTTAAAAGGATAAATGTTTTAACTTTTTTTTAAAAAAAATATATATTTAAAATAAATAAAATTTAGTTTTAAAAAAGTCCTGGGGCCTCTCCTTTCTTTTTCCACTGAGCCCCATAGCACTCACACAATATCTTCAGCAATTTAATGGGACATAGGCAAATGCCACAGACCACTTTTACCAAAAAACAGATGTTTGAGGAGCAGTGGTGTTACATGGTGTGGTCTGCACCCCGGCACCCCACTAATGATGCCACTGTTCTGAAATAAATATGTACAAGAAATGAGTATGAATGTTCATGCAGCTATTTAGTATGTATTAAACAGAGGATTCTGTCAAAGGTCCAAAACAGATGGGCACTAGGAGGCACTCCCTTCACATGCTAGGGTTGCCTCAGGGCGGAGCTTACACACACCCCACAATCCTAGCACGTGATGGGGGTGTCGTTGCTGTGCAGCACTATTTTCGAGGGGGTATCGTAAAGTTTTAATGATCACATTTTTAAAAAATTGACAGAAATTTTGTTTTGATTTGTAGTTGTTAACTGATTTCTATGTAGTCACTATCTAGATTTATACATTTTTCCCAGTGTATCTTGACCCTCTGAATACCTGATATTGTAGAAGTCTGCAAATTGTGCCTTACAAGGGGGTATCACAAAGTAATAATTATCACCCAGAAGTTATTATGGCATATGGATGAAATTTTGTCAGTGTTATCATTGATCCCTAAGTGCATGTTGCTGAGAAGATCAACTCCCTGCATCCTTTATTTTTGTGACTGGCTCTGCCAGAAGTGACTAAAGTATAAGATTCTTGTCAGGCGCAATCTGCAGACTTCTACAATAATGGTATTTGGAGGGTCAAGAAACGCTGGGGGAAATGTGTAAATCTGGATGGTGACTACATAGAGATAAGTTAACTACAAATCAAACCTTCTGTCAAATCTTTTAAAAGGTGATAATTAAAACTTTATCATACCCCTTTGTACATGGTGCACACAGTGATGACATTGCACCTGCGCAGCATCTATAGGGCATTGTGCAGTTGTGATGTCACAAAAGTGCTGGCAGTGCTTTTTGTGTCAAAACTGTGACAGAAAAAGGAACTGGGTTTCGGCACTCCTGTTTTGCTGCGCACCTTCACCACTTATATAGTTGCTGTGACAATGGTACGCAGTAAAAAGAGGAGACTACAGACCCCCCTTTTTGGGTGGTCTGTAAAGCCCCAAAGTCTGTGTTTCATTGTTTGTTTATTTATTTTATTCATATCCACTCTTTTATTCAACAATAGAAGATAGATAGTGTTGGGCCATGTAGAAGAATTCCTTGACTTAATACAAAGGAACTCAGAAATGTTATTTTAATACTCGTTTTTGGACATGAGTAACCATTCTGGTTGAAGGCGTTTGAGGGCTGTAGTCCAAAAAAGGTCACTTTTGTAAGCTCTGATATGTTTATATATTGTTTATCATATATGTGACAAGTCATATATGTGAAAGATGCTGTCACATTTCTGGGCATTTCTTCCCAAACAGATACTACTTAGAAAATCTGAATGGAAAGTCTCTTTCTCATTTTCTCTTTTTCTCTCTCTGTAATAATCGTAAATTTCCTATTTTGTTTTTGACATGTTCCTTGAGCATAAAGAAGACCTGAGAAATGAATGTATTTTGTTTCGCAGCCCTTCAATTAAAAATGCCCTATAAAACCTCACCTCACAGTATCCTATCATGTAAAATTCCAAAGAAATATTTTTATGCAAGTGAATTATGGTGAATGGGAGAATTAAAAGAAAAAGAAGAAGAAATCATGAGTGCTTAGATCAACCATATTCTACTAACTGTGGCAAGTCTGTATCACATGACCCTGGAAGGTATTTCAATAATGTTATTATTCCATTCCTGTTTCAGGTGCTTTGCATTTTTATGTATGTTAAAGCATTCGGTAAGCTTTTCCACTGGCATGGCTGTCAGGAGAACTTCCCTCAGAGCACAGTCTTATAAGCAAACAAATCTTCACCATGTCTGGAAATGGCTGTCAGAGTAAGGCTGAATAATACAGAATAAAATGTGTGTGTGTGTGTGTGTGTGTGCGTGTGGATGGGGGAAGAATGTGAATGAGACAATGTCACCTGAAAGGTAAAAGACAAGCATGGGGATGGCACCTGGAAATAATTCCCCTTTGCCTATTTGTTTTTAAGGGTTCTTTTTTATGCTACAGATTTCTCATCTGGACTTAAGAAATCCAATGAATCTCCTACATACACTCCTGCGTGCAGATGTGTGTAAACCATGCATGTGCTTCCAAGGTATTCCATTAGCAATTCAAAGTCTATAAGTTGAATTTCAAGTCTCCTACATGGCGGATAAGCAAGTGAGACAAGTCAGTCCTGGATTAAACCTAGTGATAATCAAATTTCACCCTGACTGGTTGTGAGGCAAATCACTCCTGCACTTCTTTTCAGAGCAAGGCTACTGGGGTGAAAGAAGGAGCTGCAAAGGATCACCTGTCTTTCACTGAAATGACATTAGCACAAATAATATGTGTGTGTGTGTGTGTGTGTGTGTGAGAGAGAGAGAGAGAGAGAGAGAGAGAGAGAGAGAGAGGTAACTTCAGGGGAAAGGCTTTATAAAAAGATGGTGTGGTGAGAAATTAGAATCGGGAGGAAAAATCGCCATTCCTCTGTCGGCATTATAAAGCAAAGTATATGAGGGAATCAGGATGGTCACATGGTCAGTCTCTCCTCGCAGTGATGTGTGAGCTGCGAAAATGATGAAAATTCCATAATCAGATATGAAATTATTGCCTGGCTACAGAAGAATCTCCATTTATTTATTTATCTGTTTATTTATTAAAAAGCTGCCAATGGATGAATGAATTTGAAGTTGTTGTGAACTAGGGCTTCATAATAGCATAATTTGATTTAAAATATAGGAGATTGTTAGCAACGGTACTGATGTTACCATCCCCCCCCCTTTTTTTTGAAGCAATTCTCTGCAGCTTTCACTGTACAGCTCAGGGAAAAACACACACACATGCATGAGAGATGAATACTTTGAAAGATCAATCATGTTGAACCCATAATGCGTTCTTCAGCCTGTCAGAACTATAAAAATGTAACTGCCTGCAAAGTAGCTATTTTAGTTTCTTTACAAATACTGAAATGATGCAATATGAACTAAACAAATATGTTAACACATTCCTGAAGTTGGTGTATTTTTTTTAAAAAAAGTTCCTGTTTTCCTCTATTCCCTACATGCCCTGCATAAGGGAACCCCCAATCCTTCTATGTTCCTACTAACAGAAACTGTCATCAGGAGTCTGTAGCAATGAGCCAGCCCAGGTTTTCATCAACACTCATGTTTTAAAAAACAAAACAAAAAACAATACTTCTAACTAAAAAGAAAACAAAAACCCAAACCAACAGCTTGGGGCAAATGTTCAAGCACCATTTCAACTATCCCTGTGGCAGGAGCCACTCAGATAAAATTTGCCTGCTGAATTACATTTGGTTTTGTAAAGGCAACCAAATTCAATTTGATGGTGACAATCGCTAACTTTTTTTTTTCTTTTCTTCTTTTGTGAAACTACTTTTCAAGGCATTTGTTCTTCTGGAAAAGTTTTGGTTCTGAAGAGGAAGAAGATTCCATGTGCCATTTAACTTCAGTCCTTCACACTCTGCGAAGTATCGTTTAACATTTGTACATTTTATTTGGCAATGAGGTTTTCTTCTCTACCCCCTTCTTTAATAACATTTCCTTTCCTCTCAACCCCCCCCCCCCCCCGGCACCATTTTGAAAGGACATGACATGGAAGAAAATGTTTTAAAGCAAAATTCTGCTATAAATCATTTGCCAGGTGCAAATCAAAATGGTTTCCTTTTATGACTGGTTTGTGTCAAAATAAAAAATGTCCGGCATTTGAAAAATACGTCAGCTTTTATTATTTTTGTATGTGTATTGAGAATCCTCTCTTTTTGACCAATAACATAGAAAGTTCCTCTGGGAAGATAATGCATGTGATTGCAGCTCTGCCTTGTTAAAAAATCCAGGCCTTTTTATGCAGTCATGTTATCACTCATGAATTATGCATGAAAGAGGATCTCATTACATTTCATTTTCTTTACAGCCGCATTTCCTTCTCTTCGACATGCTCAGATTCCCATCAGCTTGGTCCCACTCCCCCTGAAGCCTGGCTCCATCTTGATGCCTTCATAGCATTCTCTCCCCCCCCCCCCACAATAAAATGGGCGTGTTTAACTTGTCACCTCAAGCCGGGTATAAATTATTCACCAGAGCTTTGGACAGATTTGTGAGATAACCAGCCTCAAGTCAAGAAAAACTTCATAGGTTTGGATATGTCTGACAGGGACTGCTGATGGCTATTTCCTCTTGAGTAGCCATCCCTCCCTCCCTCCCTCCACATCCACCCACCTCCACCAATATCTTCTAGGGTCATAAAACCTTTTTTTTCCATTCAGATTTATTACACACATATTTCTTCAAAACTGAATTAAGACCACCCCTTGCATCTGTACTGGGATGGAAGTTGGGATCACATTAACAAGGGACAAAGGTACATAGTGCAAAACCTATGTCTGCCTACTCAGAAGTAAGTTCCACTATATGCTGCTTACAGCTTCAATGTCCCTTTTCAAAATAGGATATGATCATTTTTAAGGGGTATCTAGAAGAAAATACATGGTTTAGTAAGTACTGTGGATGTATTTCTGTAGCAGCAAACTCACCATATTCATTCTCAGCTACACAGGCTAGGAGCTGATATTTCCAGGTTACAAGCTCAAATATCAGTTGCCCTTTATGCTTTGCAATAAACCAGTTATATTGTAGCAATGGTCTCTCTCACGCATCCTGAATATTACAGAGAGAGCATAGCAATCTGGAATCAGAGTGTTCCCAAAGTGCCATTAAGTTCCAGAAGTGGCTTTAGGTGGGAGTGTTGGGTCAGGAAAAAGAAGTCAATTTACATTTTTCTTTCTGTACCTGTATTTCTGCTTAAAGTCACATATTTCAGAGTCACATTATTACAGAGGTATAGATGGCATTATCCATAGGGAAGGACTGTAGCTTGGTTGTAGTTTCAAAGCTTGGGAAAGTTTCAGTTGGGACTGCAACTCTCAGAACCCTTAGCCACCATGGCAACTGGAGGTGGGAAGCTAAATTAAAAACAAACAGACAAAAAAAAATCATTTTCAGTCCCTAATATCTCTTAACAGGCCAGGGAAAAATAACTGTTCTGAAGAAGCAGCGATTGTTCTGTTGTTCTATCATATCTTTACAAGCCATGATCTAAACCAAATCTACACAAACAGAATTCAGGAGCCATGTATTTATGACAATTGAAAAACAGCTCTGGTTTCTTTGCAATTCTAGACAGAAAATTGACCAAGCCATTGGCAGACTCCTGAACTGATTGGCAGCAGTCAGACTGTGATTACAGGTTCTCCAACTCTCCAAAAGCAAGTTATGTCTCTCATAATTACAGAAAACAATTAAAAATTACATCAAAAGCCAAAACACAAATACTATATGCCCTCCAACATTTCACAAATCAAAACCAGAAAGTATGCAGCCTAGCAACATCTGAGTGTGGTCAAGGTGCAGAGCAGGATACAAAGTTGAGGCTGCTATGTTTGCTTTCGCGGATGAACTTCATCTGAACATTGACAGGGGTAGTGTCCCTGATGCTGTTTTTGGACCTGTCAGTGGCATTTGATACTATCTATTATGGTATCCATCTGGAACTCTTGAGGCATTAGGGAATCAGGGCCACTGTACTTCAACGGTTCCAGTCCCATCTCACAGGTAGATTCCAGATAGCGGTGCTTGGGGATAGCTGCTCCTCAAAAAAAAAAAAAAAAAAAAAAAAAAAAAAAAAAAGACCTAACACATTACAAGGTGCTCTTCTATTCCTAATGTTGATTAACATCTACATAAAACTGCTGGGAGAGACAATCCAGAGACATAGCTTAGGGACTGCTCCTGTGAAATTGGGACCGTAAGAGGATATGACAATGCTTGTAATTTATAATGTTTACAAATCTAAGCATATCAGGGATGACTAAATCAATGAGCTAGTAAGCATAGTTCTCATTTGCCCTAAGAAAAGACCAGGTCATTCACACCACGTTTTTATTCTAAAAGAAACAATCTCCTTCATAGGAGGAATCAGGTGGAGAATGTTAGATGAAAGCAGCTCATGGTTATTTTCAAAATAAGTTTTCAAGCATTAAAACAATTTAGAAATCTGATCCCTCCTTTAAAGCTGCAGTATTATGCCCTCCCATTATATTTTTCTCAGTTCCAGCATGAGTGAGCAAGGAAAGTGGGCAAAGAGGAATTGCTCTCATTATGCTGTAGCCATGGAGTGTAGCTGCTGAGGTGGGGGCAAAATGGGGGCATTTTTCTGTTGCTGTGATTATACGACTTCAAGTTGAGTGGTTTGTGGTGACCCTGCCATAAGGTTTTCTTGTCAAGATTTCTTTAGACATGGTTTGCCATTGTCTTCCTCTAAGGCTGAGAAGGTATGGCTTGAACCCTGGTCTCCCAGAGTCCTAGTTAAATGCTCAAACTGCTACATCATGTTGGCTCAAAATGAGGGGAAACCTATCCAATAAATATCCCTCCCCCCGCGATATTTTTCTGTAGCCCACAAATTTCCACTTTTGCAGTAAGTTAAAGGTTCAAATAAGCATTTATGAATGTGGGATGAGGTACTTGTTGTCCTGATGTTTATCCTGATCCAGTTCCTCCAAACAACCTTAAAATACAGCCACCCTTACTAAGGGATGAAGCTCTGTGCTGCAGGTGAGTAGGGGTGCAGAAGGATAGCATGTCCATCTGCCTTCCTTCAAGAAACCACAGTGCACTGAAGAGCACTGATGTCACATTGCAGCACACTCATAGGAGGTGGATCATCCTTTAGCACCCCACTTTCCAGCACAGCAGATCGCTAACTCTCAGTGTGGCTCACTGGATTTTAAGGTAGGATTTAGGGGCATTTTTAAGTGTGGCAATGATATTATGATATCATGATTGTAAATGTGAATAAGTAACTATTATGAGATTGTAAGTCTAATTTATGATATTGTATCTGAGTAAACACGAGACATAGTTTAGGCATTCAAATAAAAATGGTGGGCAAAGTGATCAAGGAAATAGGAACACAAAAAATGTAAGAGTTCTAAATGTGAATGCTTGCCAGTGTCTCTGTCTTGACTATACAAGAAATTGGGACACTGCAGAAAAATTTCATTTGGGGAGGCAGGATTATTTGAGGAGTCCCTATTCTTGTTTTGCTCTTACCATAACTACACCTCAAAGCTACCCAAAACCTCACAGCCCTCTGACATATCACCCAAATTATATAGCTTCTGCCTCAGTCTTTGGAGTTTTGGGGGGATACAGACAGGTGGCTCCATGCTGCCCACCTTTGCCCTTCATCGGTGCCGTGCCAGCCACTCCCTAAAAAGGAGCCACTCTAGGCCACTTCTTTTTAAGGGCATTATAATGGCGTTCACACGCAATGATACAATCACTTCCAGCGAGCACTGTTTGGGTGCTCGGACGCCTGTGCATCATAATGGCACACCCCAGTTCTCACTGCATTCTTCACAACCACTCTATAGAAATACACTTGAAGCTGAATAGATGATAGGTCAAGGGTGAAAACTACAAGGCCTATGGGAACTTTACTGATGCAATTACAATTCATAGTTTACTTTCTACACAAATGTGTTTATGCTTTATGTGTGGGCTGGGAGTCTCTTTCTAATTTTGCTCACAGCGTTAATATCATTAGTAGCAGCTTGTTTGTACACTACAGATAAGTAATAATTTCAATCCTCTGTGTAGTTAAGAAACAATATTTACTTAATTACTCTTTTTCATAATGGTTTTTTTCTTCATTATTGTATGCAGAGAAAGAGGCAGCAGGCCTGAATACTGCTGAGCAGTCATGCCAGCTTGCAGGATGCCTCTGTCAGCCAAGATTTCAAGAAAAATACAAAAAGTACAATCCACAATATATCTGTTGAATGGAAAGTAGTTAGAGGTTAATGACTAGGAGGTTACATGGTGGGGAGTATTTACTCCATTAGAAGCTCCATTTAACAGAGAGAAAGAAGAGAAAGAAAACCAGATTCTCTGAACCACACATATCCTCACTGGGAAAAGCAATGCATCTTGAGCACGTACGTTGAAAAATTATGAGACTTCAAAAGTTTCTGATTTCACAATTAGACTTTTACAGGCCTTATGTACCAGGGAATCTGACGTTTACTTTGTCAGAGTTGGGGAATCTAAGGCATTTGTCTTCTGGGGGCTTTATATGAAGTAAGGCTCTTGAAAATCCCATCACCAAGTTCCTGGAAACTTTAAACTAGAATAAGGCAGCATTATATCAATAAAAGAGATAATAAAAGTGAGAAAAGAGTTCAGTTCTTTCATTGGGCATTTTCCACATAGATACCCTTCCAGGCTCTATACATTGCCAGGTGAGCACAGACCATATCTAGCTGAGTGCCTAGGCAAGGTACCAGTTTGAAAAAGAGTTTATCTCACTCAGCTAGATACAGGCTTGCTTGTGCTTGACCAGTGCCATATGCTGCTGCCTATTGGAGACTTGAGATTGGAGATCTCCTCAGTCACACATACTTTTCATATCCCTGTCTGCTGGACTGAAAAACATGACAGGTTTCTTTCATGCTGGCCTCAGGTGCTAAGACAAGGAGAAGGAAGAGGAAGGAAACTTAACAAATATACATATTTCCTGGAGATTTTGCAGGTTACAACAGCTAAATTGAAATTGATCAAACTTTTCAAATTTCAGCGAATTGATTGGCCAGCTACATAAGCACATTAGCAAACAAAGATAAACACAGACATGTGGCTGGTAGACAGCTCTTGACTGAAGATCGCATGCAGAGCTCATCTCTTACCTGGAGGTGACTACATGAAAACTGGAACATGCCCTATGAAGAGAAGCTTAGGGAGCTGGGTATATTTAGCCTGGAGAAGAGAATGTTAAAAGGTGATCACTGATGATAGCCCTGTTTAAATATTTGAAAGATGCTATATTGAGGATGGAGCAAGCTTGTTTTCTGCTGCTCCAAAGACTATAACCCAGAGCAATAGATTCAAACTGCAAGAAAAGACATTCCACTCCAACATTAGGAAGAACTTCCTAACAGTACAAGTTGTTCAATAGTGGAACACACTCCCTCGGAGTGTGGTAGAGTCTCATTCTTTGAAGGTTTTTAAACAGAGGTTGGATGGCCATATGTCGGAAGTGCTTTGATTGTGTATTCCTACATGGTGGGGGGGAGGGGGGTTGGACTTGATGGAACTCTGTAATTCTATGATTCTATGGAGAATTTGCCTCTCACCTAGATGGGTTATGAAATCTGGAGACTTAAAGCAGTTCCATGAGTTTGAACAACCCTACTTCAATCCATCTCCTCCACTCTAATCACTGCCATCATCTTTTTAATTGTTGCAGAGGGACAGAGGGACAGAGGGAGGGAGGAAGAAGGGAGGGAGATTGTCAAGAAGGAAGAAGGGACAAGAGGAGACATGGAAAGATGTGGGACAAATCAGCACCAATTGTCATCTTTGAAATTTTACACTGTACAGCCTGATGAAGAGTCCTGGAGAACTCAAAAGCTTACCACACTCCTGACATTTTAGCTAGTCTAACAGAAGTATTACATATTTTTGTATTTTAAAGAGTACCATTCCAAGTTCCCTTCACAGATTTTTAACAGCATAAACTACTTACATGCTTTTCAATTGAGTCAATCCAGCTGCTTCTCTGTGAACCATAAAGTGTAGATTGACAGATGTAATAAAGCAATGTACATGCATGTGTGAATCAAAACTAATATCTGTTACTGTTAACAGTGTCTTTGGCTTTACTTATTTCAAAATGCTCCCACCCCCATTTCTGTAATTTCTTTCTGTCTGCTGCATATTGCCACATGTGGTGTCAAAGATTTCTTCCTTTATTCTCTTGTTGGGATATCAGTGGACAATAATAGTCACTGAAATGCAATTACAAATTAACACACACACACAAATAATGCTTCTCCATGTTCATTCCCTTCCCACTTTGTCACACATTTTTTTCTCCTCATTGAGAGGAGTTACAATATTTCCCTTATTTTCATAGGTCCTACATCACAGTTAAAAGAAAGTTGTTCTCCACTGTTGTCACAAAGGTAGTTAGTGGTTTCATAAAACTTTTTTCTTCCTTTCTAAAGAACATGTTTTCTTTTCAGGTGTCTCTGCATGACCCTGAATGAGAGGCAAGATCGATTTTTCATCCTGTTTCTATCTTTTCTCTCTTATAATGCCAATGCACATCCAGGCATCTTCCAACAGCCTTTTTTCTCTGGCTGTTTGTCACTTGCTCATCACTTCCATCTGGGCCTCTGCATGTTTTAACACTTTCTTTTAAAACTCCAAGGTTTTTTAACCCATTTTTTTCTTCCCTATGTCTTGTCTGGATTTCTTTTCAAATTGTTTTTACTCAGCAGTGCTTAAAATCTCAGCCATGCTTTGCTACAGATTCTTCACTGAACTTTTGTCTCGAAGACATTATCATTTTATGTAGTTTTATAGTTTGTAAAGATGTGTTTATCCTATTTTTATAATAAAAGATTATGTCAAATGCTCACAGGTAAAAATAAAAAATAAATAAATAAAAAATGTGGAAACTTCATGCTCAAGGTCTCAACAGATCACACCAAACCAAGAAAGATGGGAGAACAGTATAATGAAACTTTAAATGTTGAAAAATAAATGTGGCCATTTATTTTTAGCCATTTCAATGGACAAATATATATATATACAATTTTCAGTTTTTTGGTTTAAATGTCCTTAGGTGAACAAAATATCTTGACTGTTCTATACCTTGAAATCATATCCTACAGTTTCCTACATATCTGAGTCACTTCCTTCTCATGAGCCCTATCACGTCTGGTCCTTTGCTTTCTGTATCTTCCTCTAAATCTCTTTATTGTATTCTCACCATTCAATGAATTGATCGCATCCTATTCTTGCACTATACAGTCAGCCAACTATATCAACTGATTTGTTTTATCCATGGATTTAAGCATTCACGGTTTGAAAATATAATAATAATAATAATAATAATAGTAATAAATAATATTTATTTATATTCCACCCCTCTAGGTGAACAATCGGGGGGGGGGGGAGTACAACATTTAAAAATATATACAGTTAAAATAACACTTCAGTCTCCCCTCCCACCCCTTAAAAATAAATTAAACTAAGAATAAGATTTAAAACAGTGAAACATTAAAAAATAAACATTAGACAATAATAGCTCTAAAAACTGGGTAAGTGGGCAGCCTCAAGAGTATCAGTGTCTTGGTAAATGGGGCTGGAGGGACAGTAGATGACAGAAAGTTAATCATTTTCTGGAAAGGCCTGCCGGAAGAGATGCATCTTGGTGGCTCTCTTAAAGTTGTCCAAAGTTGTAATAAAGTGCATCTCATCCGGCAGGCCATTCCATAGCCTGGGAGCAACGGCAGAGAAGGCCCTCCGGGAGGTCTGTGCCAGCCTAGTTTTCATAGGCTGTAGCAAATTCTTCCCAGAGGACCAAAGAGTGTGAGGGGGCTCATATGGGGAGAGGTGGTCCCTAAGGTAAGATGGACCTGAGCCATGAAGGGCTTTAAAAGTTAAAACCAGCACCTTGTACTGTGCCCGGAAACTAATTAGCAGCCAGTGGAGGGATTTGAGCAACGGTGTTATGTGCTCCCTCCTGGATGTTCTGGTAACTAGTTTGGCTGCCATATTTTGAACCAGTTGAAGTTTCCAAATTAGGCACAAGGGCAGCCCCATGTAC
The DNA here is from genome assembly GCA_034509955.1 of Urosaurus nigricauda. Taxonomy (NCBI): domain Eukaryota; kingdom Metazoa; phylum Chordata; class Lepidosauria; order Squamata; family Phrynosomatidae; genus Urosaurus; species Urosaurus nigricauda. Next base: position 215,336,735 of record JAOEGL010000004.1, read on the forward strand.
AGCGCATTGCAGTAATCTAAACGTGAGGTGACCAAAGCATGTACCACAGTTTCCAGGTCCCTCATCTCCAGTAAAAGGCGCAGCTGGCGTATCAGCCGAAGCTGATAACAGGCACTCCTGACCGTCGCATTCACCTGACTAGTCAAGTGGAGCGACGAGTCTAGAAGTACCCCCAGACTGCGAACAGGGTCCTTTGAGGAGAGTGTGACTCCGTCTAGGACCGGGAGTTATATTCCCAGACCTGATTTCGGGCCAGTGACCATCAGTACCTCTGTTTTGTCTGGATTAAGCTTCAATCTGTTTTCCCTCATCCAATCCATTACCGCTGCCAGGTAGTCATTGAGAGAGGAGATGCCATCTGAGGTCTGAGCAGATGATCTTGTCATGGAGAAATATATCTGAGTGTCATCAGCGTACTGATGACACTGAGCTCCGTGCCTCCGAATGATCTCTCCCAGTGGCTTCATATAAATGTTAAATAGCATCGGGGACAGAATGGTGCCCTGAGGGACGCCACAGTTTAGCTCGATTCTAGAGGAGCAGCTGTCCCCGAGCCTCACCCTTTGGGACCTGCCAGAGAGAAAGGAACGGAACCACCGCAAAGCGGTGCCTCCGATACCCATCTCTCTCAGCCAGGCCAGAAGGATGGCATGATCTATAGTGTCGAAGGCCGCTGAGAGGTCCAAGAGCACCAGCAGGGTCACACTACCCCTGTCAATGCTCAAGCGGAGGTCATCTGTCAGAGCAACCATGGCAGTCTCAACTCCATATCCCGCCCGGAAGCCGGTTTGAAATGGATCAAGAAAATCAGTTTCATCCAAAAGGGCTTGGAGTTGTGAGGCGACTGCTCTCTCGATCACCTTGCTTAAGAATGGCAGCAAGGAAACTGGTCTGTAGTTATTTCTGTCCAGGGGATCAAGGGAGGGTTTCTTCAGGAGAGGCTTTACAGCCGCCTCCTTCAGAGAAGGTGGAACAATACCCTCCCTGAGGGACGCATTGATGACATCCCGAAGGAATGTCCTCAGTGTATCCCCTCCCTGGACAACCAGCCATGATGGACATTGATCAAGAGAGCAGGTCGTCTTCCTCACACTTCCAAGGAGCTTGTCCACATCATCAGTACTTACAGATTGAAACTCATCCAGTAAGTGACAACAACGGAGTTGCTAGGTGCCTCATTTGCAGATACTGCTGAAACATTGGCATCTAAGTCAGCCCTTATCCGAGAGATTTTGTCTGCAAAGTGGGTGTTAAAGGCATCACAGCAGGCTGTCGTGGGGTCAAGCAAGGGATTTGGTGCAGGGGGAACCAGTGTCAGCTCCCCCACTACCTTAAACAGCTCTGCTGAACGGGACTCTGCAGACACAATGCGTGCAGAGCAGAAGGATCTCTGCGCCGCACGCAAAGCCTCCTGATAGGCGTGAAGGTGCTGCCTATGGCGAGTTCTGTCGGATAAGAGACGAGTCTTCCGCCATCTGCGCTCTAGTTGTCATCCAACCCGCCTCATCTCCCTGAGTTCCTCCGTGAACCAGGGCTTACGGTTGAGAGCAGGTTGGAAAGGACACTCATTTTAAAAATACATAAATTCTAAAAAGCAAATCTTGATTTTGTCATTTTATACTTGGGACACCATCTTTCTGTACCATTATATTTAATGGGACTTGAGGATCCACGGATTCTGGAACCAAACTCCAGTAGATACCAAACCCCAGTAGATACCGAGAGCCCACTATACTAGCAACCTTGTCATTTTAAAGTTGTCTTTAGCAATCTAGATTTTTCTATTTCTACATGCAACTCCAAAACTCATAATACAACTGTTGCTGGAGATGGCAGAAGTCTAACATGGCTAGAAACTGTCAAACTGAGAAAGATTGTCTTAGAAATCTCATTTACAACCTATTCAAATAAGTTTTTTCATTGTGTCTCCTTTTCCTACACCTTCCTATCCTAGACTACACATCAACATTTACACTTTTTCTTAAATGTTAATAAGGAGTAGTGTTAAATCTTAGTTATGAATGGTGTACTGTACAAGTCTCAGAGCCACAGTATGTACAGCAACCAGTGGCTGACTATGAACATTTTTCAATAACTGGCAAATGAGAGGAGAGGCACTTTTCAATAGACTGGTCTAGACATAAAGCATTTTACAAATTACCATCAACACTTTGAATAATCTACCAGTAACTAATGCTCATGTATGATGTGTTCTTGAGTGACACTCTCTGCACCAGCAAACACTCATGTTGCACCATTCTTCACTAACTAATATTTCTAGATCATTTTCAAAGATACACAGAAAATGGTGAGAGTACATGGATAACATCAGATAATCTATCCCCCCCCCTGTAGAATTGGGTATAGTTAGTGTATCAAACCTGACAAAAAGCACTTCATGCTACTGAGACCACATGGGCCCTGAAATACATCCCCCCCCCCCAGGAGAGTGTAATCTCATCTAGATGATACTGAAACCACTTACCTGGAGAAAGAAACTACCTAGTAATAGATGAGATACCCACAGTGTATTGCTCTTGCTAGTGGGACAGGGAGGACACCCACTCCAATAGACCCCACTCCTCAGACAGGGCTATATAGGGATAGGTGATCCTTGGAAGGAGAGGTTTCAGATATTATTGCCAACACCTTGAATTCAGACCAGGGGTATATTGGCAGTCAGTGGTGAACCTGTGTGGTATTTCTGGCTGTGATTTCCTGCACTTTTATTTGATAGTAACCCAAGTTCAACATGTCTTCATCAGTGGAAAATCAGCTTATGAGTTTACTGCAGACTTAACGCCAGCACTGGGGAACTACTATAGTACAATGTGGCAAAAGCCACCTTCAAACAGTTTCCATACATGAGTTTATTCGATCTAATCATACATGCTGAAGATACAAGGTTCAACTTTAGCTATTTTTAAGTAAGGATTATCTTGTTTCCCTTTTCCCATTTGGTGTCCAGGTGTTACTTCCATTAATTTTGGGATATTTTTAAAAACAATTGTTGTTGCTACTGTTACTATTGCTGCTACTGCTCTTGTTTTGCATCTATAATATACCAGATGTGCAATCATCTTTGGTGTGATAGATTGCATTAGGTAAAATGCACTAATTGAATGTTGTGTGACATTAGAAAATTTGAGATAAAATTGGGTCACTGAACTACAAGAGGCTCTGAAAAAGATGACAAAAACACATTGCAAAGCTTGCATAAGACAAATGAACATAAAAAGAATCATTCTCTAAGGGATTCTGTTAATTGAATACATTTAATATTTTCAGAGGCAGTTAAAGCTGACACCTGCTGTTTTATAGACTGACGTGGTCTGGAGCTATCTAGCTCTTTCCAGTAAGCTGAAGAAGCAAAATATCTAATTAAAATGAAACAGGAAAGGCATTTAGTCAAATTGTTTAAAGTGTTGTTTTTAACATGTTTGAGGGAGAAAGACTATTTCTCTGGGCCTCCACAATTTGACAAAATTATCAAATATAGTAAGTATAAGAGCCCATAAAAATATAACTATTTGAACAAAATCCCGGTAGCATTTTCAAATACATCTATTTCAAAAAGTCTAAATGCAGGTGAAATTGATCATAAACACTGAAAGAAATATGAGTATGTCAATATTATGATAAGAACAAAAGAAGAGTCTGTTTCCTATAGATACTTAAGGGAAGTCCAGAAGCAGGCCATGAAAGCAATAGCCTCCTGTTACTGTTCATTATTGAATGGCATCCAGAAGCATAATGCCTCTGATCCTGGAGCTAATGTAGAGCCATCATGACCACTAGCCATTGAACTGTAGAGAGTGAAGGGCTATCTAGTACAACTCCTTGCCATGCAAGAATACACAGCTAAACCTCTCCGGAAAGAGAGCTATCCATTCTCTGATTAAAGATTTCCAATGAAAAAGCAGTTCATCACACATTGGGCAGTCCATTCCACTGCCAAGTAGTTCTTATCACCAGAGAGTTCTTCCTAATGTTCAGGTGGAATATCTTTTCTTGCCATTTGAATCCATTGTTTGAGCCTAAGCTTGTTCCATCTTCTATATGACATCCAGTTATTAGGTTTACTCTCCCTTGATAGGCTTGTCTTGAATTTGTTTCATTGTGAATTTGTTTAATTATGTTTGTGTTTGAGATGTGTTTTCATCTCTAGGATGAAAGGTATCAGATGACTGAAATGAGACAATGTTATTATATCACAAATAAAAAGTTAACAGTTTCATTGCTTTGAAAGTACACTTTGCCTCTGCCCCTTTCCTGCTACACCTTCATTGACAGCAGTGATGGTGAACCTTTTAGTTTAGCCCATACTAAAAGGTCTTCCAGCACTGGTGCCAGGGGTGGGACCTCCACCCTCTGGAATGGGACTTCCTGGGCAGGACTTCCCCGCCCCCCCCCCCCCACTGTTTCAGGCCTTCAGATGCCTCTCCAGAGACAGCTGAAGGCCTGGGGGGGGGATGAGGGGGAAGATGAGGAACAGGCCTGCACCTCTTCTTCCTCCTCCCCACGAGCCATCCTTGGCCTTCAGCTGCCTCTGGAGAGACAACTGGAGGCCAGGGGGGGGGGGTCAGGACGGAGAAGGAAGAGACACATGCCTTTTCCTCCTCATCCTCCCACCGCATGCTGGGTGAAATGGCATCACATGCCAGCTCTGGCACATGTGCAATAGGAATCTACAGACTTGAACGAAATTATCATCCCACATTTTTTGTGAGGTTCTCAGTTTTGGAAACACCAGTATTTTTATAAAATTATGCCATCTCCTGACTTAGAAGTCATTCCCATTCCAGTCAGTAATGAAGAAAATGAACTCTGGGCATGCACTGTAATAATGCTGTAATTCCTCCACCCCCCCCCCCCCAAAAAAAACCCCTTGAATCTTGCTTTTAAAAAGCCTTCAGATGGAGTGCTTTTCCTGTCAGTCATAAGGCAGAGGTTACAAAAGAAAGGGACACTTCAGCCATGTCATCCCAACTATGAGATGGAGGCTCATATGGTACCAGTGCTTGTTTCCTTCAGGAGCTAGCCAAAATCCTTTTTATTGACCCCAGCATTTAAATTCCTGCTTGTGGTATCTAAAGACATACCTCAGTGTTGCTTTGGCTTAAGTTTTATTTTGTTTTGTTTTTTACTTCATTGCACCTTATTATTGGATTTCATCTGACTGTGAACTGCCATGAAGCTGAGAAATGAGAATTGCAAAATATGTTTGTGTGTATAATATACATAATATGAACAAAATGCATAAAATAAATATCATTTTCCCACTTGTTTCAGGGCTAAGCCTGATTCATACTAATCTGAACTGCAAGATAAGTCACCCAGGGGCCATGGCTTCATTGTAAGTCTTGCTGTTACCAAGTTGATCAGGTACAGAGATATTGTGGTTTGCATTGGTCTGACTTAAGAAAATTAGAAAAGAGCTATGTGAGGGCAAACCAGGCATCTATCTATCCAACATTCTGTTTACACAACATTCAATCAGTTGCTTGCAGGAATTTCATCAAAGAAATACAACTGCACCATCCATCTTGTGTTCCATATCCTCTAATACTGGGAGGGATATGTAGCCATACTATTAGCCATTGATAGCCATATCTACCATGAATGTATCCAATCCCTTTGAAAAGTTGTCCAAGTTGAAAGCCATTACTATATATTATAGTAGTGAAATCCACAGTTTAATAAGGCATTATATAATGCTTCCTTTTTCTATCCCAGAGGTGCTGGACAAAATGAAGGCATTTCCTCCATCTCCAAAAGAGAATGCATTAATCCCCCCCCCCATTGTGATTTTCATTCAGTCCTCAAATTTTAGCCTTGCAATACCTTTAAACTTCACTCGAGCATTTAGAAATACAATTTAGATCCGAAACAGACAGCCCTGGTCCATTCAGCACTAGATCAGAGCCACAGCAACTGCATGCCATGGCCTTGATCGACAGTTTTTCTGGCTCCAAAAGCTTGGGTCCAGCTTATTTGAAGGAACAACTCCTCCCATATAATCCTTCCCACAAACTCAGGTCCTCTGGGAAGAATTTACAGCAGTCGAGGAAAACCAGACTGGTGATGACTTCCCAGAGGACCTTCTCCGTTGCCGCTCCAAAAAATCTGGAATGACCTGCCAGAAGAGACTCGCCAAATAACCTCCCCTGAAGCTTTCAAAAAGGGGATAAAAACAATTCTTTTCCAGTGGGCCTTCCCAGACTGACCTTTCTCCAAACTAGAACAAGTGTGATCTGCTGATTAATCTCACCACTGCCGCCATGTGTTAATTGATTTTAACGTGTTATTGTTATTTATATGTGGTTTTATTGTGGTAATTTTATTCAGGGATGGAGGGTGAGGGTTGGGGGGATTTGGGGGTTTGTTTTGTTTGATTATTTTGCATTGTATTAACCTCTGTTGTTACCCTCCTCAGTCCCCAAAAGGGAAGAGGTGGGATATAAATAAATACATTGTCATCATCATCATCATCATCAAGAGGAAAAATACAACTCGTTTTTGGGGAGGAAAGGGGGTGTCCTTGCCTCCACTGCAGCTTTTTGGCATTTTGGCAGCAGGGCACATGTAAATGCCATGCTGCCCAAATGCTGTGAAGCTGTTGTGCATGCAGCCAGCCGTACAGCTTCCTGGCAGTGTGGGAGCAGTGTCAGAGTATGTAGTGCCTAACACCACTACATGCCACTCTGTTTTGTTCCTTAGACATCTAAAGAAAAGGGGCAGCTTTACCAAGGGAACACAGCAAGCAGAAGATTTCTAGGTGTGGACAATTTTCAGTGTCTCACTCTCTGCAATGCTAGAAATTTAGGGACTGCATGAAGATTTTATGCAAGAAAGGAGACATAATTCTTATTTGGATGAGGAATTACCTCATTCCACTGCACATGACTACACTCTATTTTCCCTGAAGCTACCAGCATTTCACTTCAACAGATGATAGTGCTTGCATTAGAAGGGGGGGTGGCTTTTCTCTTAGTACACATCTCTAGAAACATGTCCCTCACAGATGATTTTTCTAAACTGTACAACCTCAGACACTGGAACCTTTCCACATAAGGTTTTCTCCAGTCTCCTTATTATTTTAGATGGTTTTTTTCCACACCTTTTCTAGTTAGTGTTTTAGAAGTACACACAGGATTCCAGATGTGGTCACACCATGGATTTGTACTGAGGCTTCTTTTATGTAAAAAGGCTTGTCAGTGTGTGGAAAAGAATATGGCTGAATATACTGGTAATTATAACTATGACTCTGTATTAGTGATGCTTAAAATCCTGATCACTCTGGTTGTGAAAGACCTCACTGTTTAGACTGTAACATCTGTGTCTTCATTCCTATCATTTTTCAGTCTAATTTCCTGAAAATTAAGTGCCATGATGGTAAAAAATTAGAAGCATGTGGCTCATAGAAAAGTGCAAGTTGCTGAAAGTGTATCACAAACCTCAGTTGAAATACAACCAATCTTTTAACTGACTAAAATATGCAGACTTGGATCAACATGCTCATAAAACTTTTCTCGCAAGGCTCCATATACTTTAGAAGGCAAACATTTTTATTGCTTAAATGTTTGACATAAATCAGGATCTTATTTCTGATCTTCTCCAAATCATTTTAAGAATTACCCATGGCAGCTGTATACTTAGCAAGACAAAAGAAATGTAGTCAGTATGTGAAGTTGATCTCAATGGACATGAGCATGTTTATCTGTTTGAATGGGATTCTATAAAAATGTAGAAGGTGAATTCTGTGGTACTTTATGGGTAGTAGAAGAAGCCATGGCCCATCTCAGATGTGTGGTAACATTCACTAGTGAGGAAAATATGGAACTCCCAGAATGGCCTTCGTGTTGTCCTTACTCCGGAAGGCTAAAACCTTTTTATTCTGACATGCTTTTGAAACAAAAAGTTTTTAAAGAATGGACTAGGGTGTACTGTGTTGTGGCCACTATGCCCAGCCTCTTCCGGTGACTTCTTCCTGTGCCACCTGAATTGTTGTTCTCCAACCAGGTGACACTCCATATTTACAAACAGGTTCTACGTGCTCTCTGGCACATACTGACCTTGAACACTCCTTGGATGTTCTGAGACCCAGCTGCAACCAATTCCCTGGCTAGCAAGCTGTAAGTGACCCATAGTACCCTTTGTCACTTTTCACATTTGGACATTTTATACTCAGTTTTCTATTCCTAACAGCACTTATGGCCCTTTCCAACTCTATAATTCTATGATTCTATGTCAATACCCTATCCCCTATATATGCAATAACTTTCTCCTCTGACAGCCTCTATAAACTTCTGAAAGTTGCTTCTACTTTCGCATCCTGAAAGAAGGTGTGTGACATCACTGGGAGGTACTCTAAAGGGAAAAACATCAAACCAATAGATCTTGTCCTATCCCGTGCCCCCTTCTCTTCATTACAGCTCTTGAGGCATTTAAAGAGTGTAATTATTTCACCCCTTAGTCTTCTCATCAACAAGAAAAACATTCTTCTTCTTCTTCTTCTTTGCCCTTCCCTGAACTTGATCCAACTTGTCTATATCCTTCTTAAAATGAAGCACCCAGAACTGAATACAATACTCCAGATGAAGTCTGAGCAGCACATAATATAGTGGGACTATTACCTCCCTTGACTTGGAAACTAAGCTTCTATTAATAAAGGCAAAAATAGCATAGGATACATTGTATAATAGAGTACACACACACAAAAATTCAAAAGAAAATCAGACTGTGCTTTACAGATTATAGAAAAGTCTTTGGGTTGGATAGATAATGAAAAACTATAAATCACTCTTGGAACAAAAAGAAGAGGAGGAGAAGAGGAGGAGGAGGAGGAGGAGGAAAGAATACTCTAAAGATGACACTACTCCATCAGAAGATTTGGATATAAAAATCCCAGAAGAGGGGGAATTATTAATAACAAGTACTTAAAGAATCTGAAACTATGGAAATTAAGATTGAATCATGAAATGTAAAAGGACTAAACTCAAATTATAAATAAACCTTTCACTATATAAGTAAGAAAAAAATTACATGTCATATATCTCCAGGAAATAAAAATAAAACAAAAAGACATAAAATATTTGAATAATCCCAAAATTGGACAGTTATTTGTATCAGCAAACAAGAAGAAAAAGAGTGGAATAGCAATGTATGTAAACAATACACCTTTAAGGAAATATGTAAGGATGAAAATGGATATATTCTGGGCCTTGAAATTAAACTGGGAGATATTAAATTCATGATTTTGGGACTTTATACTCCTAATGATAAACAATCCAAAATTTTCAGAAATAAATAAATAACAGAATTGCTTATTAACTCAATTACGATAACATCTTGCTAATTGCAGATATGAATGGAGTAATAGATCCAGCATTAGATCAATCCTCAAGTAAAAAAATAAAGAAATCTCAAGGGAAGTTACCTACGGCTTTTTTAAAAAAATGAAAGAGGAATTTGACCTTGGCGATGTTTGGAGAGAATTGTACCCGAATAATTATGAATAAATGAATGAATGAATGAATGAATCTCTATTGAATAAGTCTTCAGACCATTTCACATGAAACTTAAAAATATAAAAAAATTAAAATAATGGAGTATTAAGATAATAAAATATAAAAATGGAAAATAAAAAATACAAGAGGGAAAAATAAAATATTTGTATACAAATACACATGTCAATGCATATACATACATAAAATAAAGCAGATTATTTTCACTTAGAACTGGAACAATACTCTAATTGGAGACTTTGGTTTCCTGAGACCTCCATATTCTAGCTGCTTTTGTTGCAAACAAGGCAACTCTTAAAGTTATAAAGAGCTCAACTCCCTGCAGTAATAAGAACAACTTACTTTTATCATAATAATTATGGACATACTTTCTTTTTGGAATCCCATAAAACAAGCTCAAGAATTGATATGTTCTTGATATCCAGAACACAAATTACTAAGATTAAACAAATGGAGAGTCTACCTAAATTTATATCAGATCACAATTTGATAACATTGTCAATGGAAATTGGACACAAACAATGAAATTGTAGAGCAGGGAGAACAATTCATTGCTCAATAACAAGGACTTTCTAGAAAAAGCCAAAAAAGAATTAAAAGACTTTTTTTTTTTTTTACTGACAACTGTGTAGGAGAAATGATGATGAAGATGGTATAGGATACCAGCAAGGCCATTATGAGAAGTATACTCATACAAAGAGGTTCTGAGGTCAAACATAGAGCTAAAAACGAACTTCAAAAATTAGAACAGGAAATTGTAAAAACAGAACTTCAGATAAACTAGATAAATACTTGAAATACCTCAAGAAACAACTGGACTATGTAATAACATTAGAGGTGGAGAAGATGATGAAATGCATCATACAAAAACACTTCAAAAATGCCAATAAATCAGGCAGGTGGCTGGTTTACAGAGTAAGACAGGAAAAACAGAAGAACATTATTTCGGAAATCATACATAATGGGAAAACAATAAATAATCAAGGAAATCCAGGAAATTTTCAACAATTTCTACAGTAATTTATACAAGAAAGTGGACATACCAATACAAGACATTACACACTACATAAATGGACAGGATATTAAAAATATTACACAACACAATAGCAAATAACTCTAAATGCCGCATTTATGATTGAAGAGGTATCTGAAGCAATCAACAGATTAAAAATAAACAAAACACCTGGGCCTGACGGATTTACGGCATGTAATTATAAAAAAAATTAAAGAAGAAATTAAAGTTCCGCTACAGAAAATGTTGAATGAAATTCAAAATAAGGGAATACCGGATTCTTGGAAAAATGCAAATACTGTATACTTCTTATCCCAAAAGGAGACAAAGATCCTAGACACATTACAAATTACAGGCCAATCTCCCTGCTCAACACTAATTACAAGATTTTCATGTCAGTATTAGCGGAGAGATTCAAGAAAATGTTAAAAGATTACATTAACAAAGATCAATCTGGATTTCTTCTGACTCGACAAATGAAAGACAATATAAAACCAGTACTTGATGTTTTAGAATATTATGAATGCAATAATGAGTGGAAATTGGCAATGATTTTTCCGATGCTGAAAAGGCGTTTGATAACGTGAACTGGGACTTTATTATTTATTATTAATTTTGAAGAAGATGGAAGCAGGAGAACATTTTCTAAACTGGATTAAGCGAATCTATGAAAAACAAGAGGCTCAAATAATATTGAACAGAGATGGAGTACATAAAAGACTTATTGGAAAAGAGAGGTGAAGATTGGGAACTGAAACCAAGAGAGAAGCTAGTCAAAGAAGGATGGGAGTTAAACTGGTTCACTCATAGACAAATATGGGAAAGGTATAAAAAAGATGTAAGAGAGTATGGATTTGAAATGGATGAAGGAAGGTCAGAAATATCTAAAATATTAGTTAAAGATAATAGTAAATTAATTGGGAAATTGTACAAGGTTCTGTTGAAATACAACACTGAGGAGGAAATAATTAAAGATTCAATGATCAAATGGGCAAAAAATCTAGGACATTCCATACAATTGTCACAATGGGAAAAAATTTGGAGGAACATAAATAAATATACAGCCTCTCAAAATCTAAAAGAAAAATTTTATAAAATGTTTTACTGATGGTATCTATCTCTGGTAAAGCTTGCAAAGATCAAGAAGTCACCACACAAGCTATGTTGGAAATGCAAGAAGGAGATAGGTGCATTCTATCATAGTTTGTGAACATTTAAATGGGCAAAAAAAATTGAGGGATGGTAAGATAGACAATTAATGAGATTTTAAAAGAAAATGTAAAATTTGAACCAGAATTTTTCTTGTTCGGAATCTTTGAAGACAAATTTGAAGTCAAATATGGAAATATCGTGTTTTATATGACTTCACTCGCGAGAATATGTTATGCGAGTAAATGGAAAGATGATAATATACCAACTAAAGAAGAGTGGCTATTTAAGCTATACGATGGAATGGAGATGGACAAATTGACACAAGCTCTAAATGATAAACCTGAGGAAATTTTTGTGGAAGAATGGAAGTTAGTGCATGAATTTTCTTGAGAAAGAATGGGGTAAAATAGCAATAATGAATTTATCTTAGGATATAATTTTAGATACAACTTTATAATAATAATAATAATAATAATAATAATAATATTTGTATTTCCTGCCTCTCCCTGTGGATCGAGGCAGGATTACAGCATATCAAAACAATACATACAGTACATCTAGAAAAAGTCCCAATACAACAGTTAAAATTAAAACTAGTTAAAACCATTAAAACCATCTACATATACATCTAAGGAGTCAGTTACTTAATTTTACATGAATAATTGTGGTGTTCCAACAATGTGGGGGGAATCTCAATAAGATGTTATATGAGATCTGATGGGTATGCCTGCTGGAAGAGATCCATCTTCCATACCATCTTAAATGCTTCTAGAGTGTTTATCAGGCAGATTTCCTCCAGTAGGTCATTCCAAAGTTTTGGGGCCACTGCTGAGAATGCCTTACGAGAAGTTGATGTTAATTTCATACAAATATATATTATGTACAAATGTGAATTATTATAAGATATACAAATGTGTACAATTTGAGATGGGATCTTCAAGAGTAATTGGTAAATGTAGATATAAAAAAGTCAAACTAATCACTAGCTGAACAAATATTGGTGGAAAGGAAGTCTTTTGGATGGTAGGATAGTGGGTTTGTGAAAGAAGACGAGAATGTAATTAAAGGAGAAGGAGAGGAAGAAGGTAATAAGAATGGATGAATGAATGTTTGGAGGTTACTGAAGTATGAGGGTTTTTTTTAGGGTTAGGGTATGAATGCAATGCAATAATATGAATGTTAAAATGTATGTTTAGACATATGGATAGTTATATGTGTATTGTGTATTGAGTTGATATGATGTACATTGTTTTTGTATGTCTTTGGATGTCTTAAATAAAAATTTATTAAAAAAATATTGAACGGAAAGAAATTTTAAAAAATTAGAAATCGAAAAAGGAACAAGACAAGGTTGTCCGCTTTCCCCCTTATTATTTATTGGAAATACTGAATAACCAGATTTGAGAAAAAAGGGACTCCAAGGTACCAAATTGAAGGGGAAAGAATACATTCTTCAGGCCTTTGCAGATGATTTGGTATTGATATTGGATGAACCTAATCAACAAATAAACTACCTGTTCCAGACTATAGAGGAAAATCTCTGGATTTAAGATAAATAAAAATAATAATAAATAATAAAAAATAAAAATAAAACAGTTATGATAACAAAGAACTTAAGTAAACGAGAAGAAGAGTGACTTCTAAATAAGACTAACTGCCAAATTGTGAGGTGGGTGATGTATCTAGGGATCTGGTTAACCAATAAAAGTACGGAGATATATGAAAACAACTACACCAAGACATGGAAACAGATAAAAAAGGACTTATGTAAATGGAATAAGCCTTATATATCCTTCCTAGGTAAGATAGAGACATTTAAGATGATGGTGCACCCCAACATGAATTTCTATTTTAAACTATTCCAATTCTATATAATGAAGCTCCCTTTAAATTATGGCACAAAGATCTAAGAGATTTTATTTGGAATCAGAAGAGACCCCGTATCAAATGGAGAACTTTGACTAAATCAAAAGAAGAGAGAGGAACAGGTCTACCAGATCTTAAACTATATTATCAGGCCAATGTTCTAAACTGGATTTCTGAATGGATCATTTTGGAGAATGAAGATCTTCTGAATCTAGAAGGACACGACAACAGATTTGGGTAGCACGCATACCTTTGGTACAATAAGGCTGCAGTACATAACAAATTCAAACATCATATCATCAGAAGATCTCTATTACAAACCTGGACTAAGATTAAAAAGAAATTTTATAGGAGAATTCCTTTGTGGGTGTCACCTCAGGAACCGTTAAATCTTTGAACAGATGGCTCACCTACAAGGATATCATATACAAAACTGGAGCAAACAAATATGAAATGAGAAAAATAAATAAATAGAAGATTTGATGCAAATTGATCCAAATATACATTGACTATTATATTTACAATTAAAAGAGAGATTTAAAATGGACATTAAATTAGAAGGAATCGAGGAAGAAATGTCAGAATTGGATAAGGTATTTTGCTATAAAGGGAGCAAGAAAATGGCGAAGATCTATAAAATACTTCATAACTTAGAACAAGAAGATGACCATTAAGAAACATTAAGACAACAAAAATAATGACCACAGAGGATCTACAAAACTTTAAAGTAGACAATGAAGACATTGACATAATTCAAGAGTTTCCATACTTTGGCTCATTCATTAATCAGAATGGAGACTGCAGTCAAGAAATCACAAGAAGACTAGGACCTGGAAGGAACTAGATGAGATCCTGAAGTATAAAGATATATCATTGAATAGTAAAGTTAGGATTCTCCATGCCATCATATTTCCAATTTCTATGGCCCTTTACAGACCTCCCAAAAGGGTTGACCCATAGGTGGCCAGGGAAGCGCCGGACTGGCGCCTGGTCTGCCTCACCAGCAGCCTTTGCTGTCCTGATCCACCGCTTCCCCAGGCCACAAAGAAGTGGCAAATTGCTGCTTCTCCGTGGCCTGAAGCGGGGTGCAGCAGGCGCCCTGGGCACCATCTGCACCCTGCCATGGGCAGCGCTCCCGAGGGGAGAAAGAGGCTCCCGCCACAACCCCTTTCCCCTCAGCCTCCTTGGTGCGGCTGTGTGAAGGCCATGCCAAGGACACAGAAGCCAGGAAGGAGCTCCGTTTTGGAGCTCCTTCTTGCACCGCAGAAAGGGCGCCATAGGCACCCCCCGGCAGCACAGAGGCGTAAGGCACACACTGGTCCATGTGAACACAGCGTGTGCCTTACAACCCCGGCACACCACGTGGTGTGGTTTTTGTTGGTGGTTTTTGTTGTTGTTGTTGTTGTTGATGCTGCTGCTGCTGCTGTTGCTGTGTGCCTTCAAGTCATTTCTAACTTATCTTAACCCTAAGGCAAAACCATCATGGTTTTTGGGGGGTGGAAGTGTGTGATTCACCCAGTGTGTGATTCAGTAGATTTCATGATAAAGCAGGAAATCCAACCGTGGCCTCCTAAGTCATTGTCCAGCATTCCAATCACTATACCACACTGGCTTGATACTGTTGCATTTTGAACATATCAGGAGACGACATGACTCACTAGAAAACACAATAATGCTTGGTATAGTAGAAGGTAGTTGTAAAAAAAGGTGTGTGTGTGTGTGCGTGTGTATGTATTCCACATAGATAGACTCAATCAAGGAAGCCAAGTCAGTTAGACCTGAGTAGGCCTGTTGATGACAGGATGACTTGGAAATCTCTTATTCATGGGGTTGTCATGAATTGAAATCAGAATGACAGCAGTTAAAAACAACAACAACAATAACAACAACAACAACAACATGGCATTCATCTCTTTTGCTGCAACATTATTATTATTATTATTATTATTATTATTCTTTATTTAGTGCTGTAAATTTATACAGTGCTGTACATACAATCTTTTTAATTAACATCACGCTGCAGGCTCATTTTCAGCTTATGAGCAACAATAATCCCATGGTCCTTTTCACATGTAGTACTGCTAAGTCATGTTTCCCCCATCCTGTATATTTGGTTTTTGTAGCCTAAATGTGGAGTTTTACATTAATATCTATTGAATTTCATTTTAATTCCTTCCAGTTTTTTAGTTTAACTATGTGCTTTTGATTTCTGTTCCTATCTTTGTATGTGTTAGCCACCCCTCCTAGTTTTCTATCATCTGCAGACTTGATAAAGATTCTCTCCACCCCACCATCTTAGTCACTGATAACATTTTTGAAGAGTAATGACTCTAGGACAGAATCCTGAGGCATTCCTCTCAAGATTTCCTTCAAATTTAAAGTGCACCATGAATACTATGAAACCATCAACATTTTACAGGCTGCACATATTGTAGCGCAATACTACAAGCATACAAAATCAGTACAGTATATACATTACAATAGCAGAATCAAACAAATCTAGAAAATGAACAGCACTTTAAATGGAGCAAATATACCATTTCCAAACTCTGTCCTTAAAAGAGAAAAAAAAATAACTTGTATTTCTGGTAAGGAGAACTCTTTAACTGCATTCAATTGAATGGTAATTGTTTGTTGGTTAATAAGTATCTTTATATCCATGTTATTTAAAGTTATCACTTTTTAAATGGGCTCTAAATTAATCACTTAAACCCATTAAATGTTCCAACGATTGGAAAACAAAAGATCAGAAGATTTCTCCTCTTATATGTTACTGCCATAAACCTTTTTCTGACCTTATATGTGCAGAAGACAGTCTTGGCTAGGTTTAAGAATTACTGTGCCAGATATCGTAATGCAGTATGTTCAGTCTTAAGTGACAAGCTCCAGTGACATTTATCGGACCATAGCTGCAGAATAAAATAAATAAATAAGTAATGTTGTGTCTACTTTCTACCTCATACTCCAAAGAATGCAGTAAATATTATTAGTGCATTAATAGTTGAATGAATGGCTATTAGAAGAAACAGAGCGTTAACCTAGCCATCTATAACACCATGAAACATGATACTGAAACGGGCCACTGGATTATGTCAAGAGGCCTAACACAGAGGCATCATTTTTTTAAAAAATGTGACAATTGGGGTGGGGGATGAGAGATATTTACTGACTGTGGCCTGGCTGACTTATTGCAGTTGTATATGGATGTGTCAATAGGACACCAGCTTTAGTAGCCATCACTGAAATAAACTGGTAGCTCAGTCTTGACATCCTACCATTAATTTAGAAGTACTTAGAAGAGATCAGCATAGAAATTCATTTGGTCATTCCTTCCAGTTGCTTTGGGAATTCTACAAACAAGGCATGATGGAAAAAACTCTGAGCCTCATCACATGAGAAAAGAAAGTTGAAATGGAGAGAATCCACCTCCCCAGGCTGTATGCCTGGGAGGTGAGTTTACTGGCCCATTTGAATAGAGACCAGTAAATTGATTGGCTGGTGTTTCCAGCCAGCCTTGGGGAACTGTTAGGGGCAGGGCTTAGACTATTTAATCCTGTGCAGCCCTTCCTTCCCCCTCTTTGGAGATTTGTTGTCCCACCCGCCTCAACTTCGGTGTGGCTTTGGTGGTTGCTTCGGGGCCAGGTAGGAATTTTTACTCCTTTTTCCCGAGATTTTTTTGCCTACCTCACACTGTTGCTCTTGGCACTGGGAAAATTGGCTCGGGTGTGGAATTAAATAGGCGGTCACTGGCGGTTTGGGGAGAATATTAGGACTCAAGTGAATACCTATGGCACCCAATTGGGGTGAAGGTTAGGCCTCTTGAACTTTCTTCATAGGTCGTGCGAGTAAGGAGAGAGGAAAGGAGGTCTGCCTTGGGGCTCACCTGGGATATAATCCTCAGTCAGGTCTCATGAGTTGGCTGTAGAGGTCTCAGGTGGGCATTCCAGATGCGAGTGGGAGCAACCCAGTACTTGGATTATCCTCGGAGCTCAGGTGTTTCGCCCAGGGGAAGCTTAGGAGGAGGTCTGAGGAATAGACCACCTGCCTTGGCTGCTCCCGCACCAGGTTGCTCCCCTTTTATAGTTTGCAAGTATTCAAGAGACAGTTAAATAGTTAAATAGTTAATCCCTTCAATAAAGTGGCCCTATTTCAATCCATGTCTTGTGTCTGGTCTCGTTATTTCAAATTGGGCAGTAAAAAGTAGTAGTTTTCTCCATGCATCTTCACATGTTGTGGTAGCACTTCCATTCTCTTTTTGAGGGACACAGTTGTAAAAGCATGCCTTTTGTTGACCAGATTTTTCCAGTGCAACAAAATACACACTTTTTGGGCCATCTACCTCAGGAAGACAACACAAGTGCTACAATGTCATGTGGAGAGGCACAGAAAAAGCAACTATTCTCCCACCCTGTTTCAGCTTTCTTTTCTCATGCAATACAGGTTTTTTCACTGTTGGTTTAGCTCCAGCTTCTAGATTCAAAAGTTACCTGCTTCTCAACAGAGAAATTCCACATTACTAGAATCATGGTTGGCCTTACTATTAGGCAGATAGTGCACAGGCATGGAATAGTTGTTTCTGCTGATTTGAGTGGCCTTTGAGTGACTCCCTAGACTTTTCCCTCAATGAACCATTGCCTCCCAAATCATAATTCTTCCCTCCCCCACCACTATGAAATTGGTGTTTCCAAATTTCTAGCATCTCAATAACTTAAAACTTCAGAGGAAGATTTAGAAATACAGATTTCGCAAACATCCCCTCCCCCCCCCACCCCCACCCCCCCCCCAAAAAAAAGGAGCAAGAAAAGTGAGCAGGGAAACATGGATGTAGCAAATATAAGAGGTCTGGAGGGGAATGATTTTCAGTGTCGTCCTCTGCAGTGCAAAAAATTTGGGGACTGAAGGAAAAATTCATTTTGTGCGAGGCAGAGCACTTATTTGGAAAGTCAATGCCCTTGTTTCTCCCTCCCATAGCTACATTCTGTCCTCCCATAGTAACTCCACTCTCTTGGAGGACACAACTATGTGTGTGCAATACAATCTGTACTGCCTTTCCCTCCTGCTGGTCTCAGGTTCACGACCAGTGTTCAGCTATCAATCTACAGTAATCACTTTTTGTGTATACAATGAGCTTCAACATAAGAAAAAGTATTGAGCAGGTCCTAGCTATAATGGTAGATAGCTAATAGTTGGAGAGTTTCTCTGTTAGGCAGTACACTGCTCCTTTTCCTTGTGTGAAAACAAATCTAATTTATAAGATGGAAGCACAGTAAAATACAACCCATCTGCTATATAAATAGTGTCCACACCCAAAGAAAATGAGTTGAAGATGATTGCTTCATGACGTTCATTCTCTCCCCTTCCGAGATGGCTCCCCATGTCTTGCCACAAAAGAGCCAAGGGTTTTATGCATTTAACCACAAAATAATTATCACTTTTGCAAGGATGGTTGCTTCCTGAGGGGAACCTGGGAGGAAACCTTGCTGAACAAGCTTTCCCTGTTCCCAGTGACTTACTGACTAAATATATCCTACCCATAATTAAAAATGTGAAATTTCCAGGAGTCGCCTCTCATTAAAATAATGAAGAAAAAATCTTTTTCAATGGTTTCAATGTACATCCACCCAGAAAGCATCTGAAAATCTCCTCTTAAGATATTGCCAAACATCTGCCTCTACCCGGTGCAGTTAGAGAATGCACATGAATGGAAACTTCATTCATCTGAGAGTATTTGCTTGGATTGAGAACCCCAGGCTGCTGCCACACTGCAGAATTAATGCAGTTTGATACCACATTAACTGCCATGGCTCCATTCTATTTAGTACTGGGATTTGTAGTTTGTTGTGGCAATGACAGGGAAACTATAAATCCCAGAATTACATAGCATTGAACCATAGTAATTATAGGGATATCAAATTGCAATACCTCTGCAGTGTAGACACAATCTCATTTACAACAACATACCAATAGCTACTGATAGCCTAAGGGATAGTTTGTTATGAGGTAATTTGAATCTGTCAAGAGGATAAAATCAGGGGAGCAGAAATCCTGCTATCAGGAATGCATGGAGGAAAGGTGGGGGAGAAATAAAATCATGCAGTTAGCCCTGCTTTATCATTTTAAACAAGCAGCAAAACATGCAAATAATAATTAATTAAAAATAATTTGATCCCCCTAATTTGTTTTTTATTATTATTTAAATTTTAATACCAATGATGCTAATAGGTTGTGTAATGATTAAGATCTCATTTTATTTTAATTGCTGACATTTGGGGATAATTGGGGGGATTGGTCATTTCTGACATTTTGCAGTCCTTATAACTGCAGTCCTTTGCTGATTATTTTTTCAGCAAAAATGATTGACACAGAAGAGGTATTGTTCAAATTAACACCAACATTAAAAAATTAGCTTGAACACTAATAGTTCTAGGCTCTGACAAACACACAGAAAAACAAATTATGCTATTTTAATTTGAAAATAATAACACTGTCAGTGGTTGGTTTCTGTTTTGTTTTGTCTTGTCTTTGTTTCTCAGATCTGAAAAAAGCAGTACAATTTTTCCTGCTCTGTTTGTTATATCTTGAGGCTGTTTCCAAAGCCTATGCACAGTACATCATTCCAGAGGGACAGAAAAATAAAGAAAGTTCTCAGGGCCTTCTACGCCATGGATTGAGGTTAAAGTAATAATTCATTAAGCATTGATCAAAATAAGTCTCTCTAAGTGCTATAACATTTAGTGAAGGGTAGCTGACAATCTGGCACATAATTTTCTCACATTTTGAAAACTAAATGGCAAAAATATACAAGAAAAGATGAGAAAAATATAATAATCTTTAAGCCAATGATTAAAACAAAAACCCATCCATGCCATTAATTTTTAAACTTGACATTGTTCAATTGCTCTAATGCCTTAAATAGCAAGCAGTTACTGGTGTAATGATGTATTTGGTGAGTGTTTCTTACTTTTTGACATAAATTACTTTGTTTTATTTGATTTTTTAATGCATCTGGTAATAGGAGACACATTATGCATGGTAAAAATGCCATTACAGGGGGTGAGATGAAAGTACCTGAACATGCATCTGAGAAAATGTGCTTAATGTAAGAGAGTTTAATCAGATCTTTATCAACACTCCTTGTGTCATCAGTGGCGGGCAGAAAGTTAATGCGACCTTATTAAACTGCTAGTCAGAGGAGGGAAATGACTGCTGCATATCAAAATCATTTTGGCACTTTTGGACACTTTGGCAGAAGGCATGAAAAGAAAGTGAACACTGATTATTTGTCTAATTTGCAAGCATGCTAGAAGATTTATTTTAAGAGCATTTTCTTTATCGTTATGCTGTTAATCAACAAAATGGAGGTGCAAACAAGCAGCAGTGAAATTTCCTACTGTAGTTAACCTACAGGAACTGTAGAGATTTTGTTTTTATCCAAGAAGGGAAAGGGAGAAGCATTGTGTGGTTTCATGGCAGTTGGTGGCTTCTGGGAGTGGGATGGTGCATCTATTCTGAATCATAGTCTGGACTTCAATCAAGCTGTCCAAAATTAGAAACCTGTTAAAGAGTTAAAGAAATCTGTAAAATCTGAACCTTAAACTTTAAAACTTGAACTAAAACCTGGAGAAGATCCATCTCCTCATTGACAGGGAAGCCACTGGCTGCTGCCGGTATGCTTGCCCCTGAGGTAGTCTACACATAAGTGCATTATGTGAATGGATTTTTGCACATCTGCATCAACACTTTTCATATATAAAGTGTTTATAATATGTATAAATAGAGGGCAGGAACAGCAACAACTAGCTATCTTGGAAGATATTTTGTTTTACAGGAATGCAGGCCCACAATAAATATGAGATACCTATCATCATGGCTGTGCTTCTTGATACGAAATGATATCTTCCAAACATGCTGGACTGCACCTCCAGATGTGTCCAGCACCTCAGTTTTGAGAAGTCTAGTATATGGTATAACAAAGAGAGAGAGGGTGTATGCATGGGAAAGAATGTTGGAAAATATTCAAAAAATGATTGAAAAACATGTTTTTTGAGTGTTAAGAAACCCTGAGAAGAAGATTTCTGGACTGATGAGACACGTGGCAGTTCATGACTTATTCTGTGCAAAATGTACACTTTTTTTTTTTTGCAAGAACAGCAATTTCTATGAAGGCAACAGCATTTTCTACATGGAAAATAATATTTCAACAAATAAATATCAATTCCTGTGCAGAAAATGCTGCAATTAGGGATTTATTCTGTGTAAACTTTGCATACAGTTGATTTGCATAGGATTTTCTGGATAGAAATATTATTTACCACACAGAAAATACTATTCCCTGTGGGAACAAACCATGTGCAAATTTTGTGCAGAAGTTACTAGTTGCTATATTTGAGAAAAACATTAAGGATGAATTCAAAGCCAAAGTAATCTGATATTCTGTATTTCAATATATGTATTTCTAGAGAAACACTTCACTATAAGATGTTTTATATATGGGCATGTGAAGTTGAGTTATATTGAGAAAAACCATTTCAGTCCATACAGTTCAGTTTTGGCTACACTGGCTGGCAGTGGCTCCTCATAATTTAATGCAGATCTATTTCCTAGGTCTACCTGTAGGACAAACTACTGTGGTGTAGTGGTTTGAGCACTAGACTATGATTCTGGAGATCAGGATTTGATTCCCAGCTCAGCCATGAAACCTACTGGGTGACCTTGGGCAATTAACACTGTTTCAGACTCGAAGGAAGGCAATGGCAAACCCCCTCTAAACAAATCTTGCCAAGAAAATGCCATAAAATGACTTGAAGGCATAGTAACAAGAACAACACCTTCAGGTGGAGGAGTGAAATCTGAAAATTCCTGAATCTGCTCTATTACAGTAGATAGTAAATTTCATCAATTATGAGCAAGAGAATTTTTAAAAATTAAATTAGCAGCACTATGATCACATTAAGCATGAATTAAACAAATTACTCATTTGGCTGGTCAGTATGGCAAAGAGAATGTAGGATCCAAAAAGTCTCTTGAGTAATTTGGAAAATTGTTGGACAAGGGTAACAAAAGATTGTCATAAACCTTGAGGTACAGTAAAAAAAAATCACCTAAAAGGGTGTTCAGAGGAAGATGCAATGTTGCCATTGAACATTGTTCACAAAGGTGTTTTGCTTAGCACTGAGTGAAAAGCAATCAGTCCTATAATTTTGCAATCCAACATGAAGAACCTTGTCATCATTACATCAATTTTAAGAGATGATTCACACAAAAGAACAAAATTGTCCATGTGGGCAGCATCTGAAATCAAGGTTTAGGGGCAGCATGTAGATCTTAAATGTGGGGTCTGTATTTGTAAATGCTCTTCAACATGATGGTAGAAGGAACCTGCATCTTAACTCATCTTCCTTCAGGGAGTTAGTTGTGTTCAATCTAACACATGAACACATGAAACACACAAATAAAACCAGCATTATCCATGTATAGTATCATCCAAAATCCAGAAAACAGTGATAACTTTATTGGACCAACCAAAATGCACATTATTATCTTGCAACATGTATAAAATTCATTTTGGTTTCCCCAATAAAGCTATCAATGCCTTGTGGATTTTGGATGATACTGTACTTTGCTGTATGGCCAACACAGCTACCCCTGGACAGTGTTATCCGTGTTAGACAAAATAGGGATTTTCAAGTATTTTCTTCAGCATCCATTAGTAGTTATCTCTATGAGGTCATTACATTATACGCCTACTCCAATATAGCCAAATCACTATGTGATCTCATCTGCACTTTGTCCCAAGTTCACAGGTTGCTAATTCTTATCTAAAATGAACTAAAAGATGTCTAGAGATGTAAAGATATGCAAAGACAAGAAGAATGGACATTTTTGCTGCATATTCAAGTCCACTTCTGCTCAGAATTTGATTGAAGAGTCAAAGCTCTCAGCCATTTTGAAAACACAAGATACCACTGAAGCTGGGAGAAAATAGAAGTCTGGGAAAATTGCCATCCCCTCAGGTCCAAAATTGTCTTTTCAGGGATTTGTTGGACTACACTTTTCTGTTTACTATCAGCATGCAGAATTGCTTTCAAGAGGACTGGAATAAGGCTAATGTTGTGCTAGTAATTTATAAAAGATGACTGGAATGACTTGGACCATTGCAGATTAGGTGGCTTGACTTTGATCCTAAGCGATATCATGGACAAGGAAAAATATAAAGTGCAATCACTGAAGAATTAAAGGATAATTAATGCCAAGCATCAGTCCTTAATGGAAAATAGATCTTGTCAAACAAACCTGATATCATTTTTTGATGAGAATATGCTGCACTACTTCACCTTTACACCGAAAGATCTACATTCTAGCGTTGATTTATTTGACTGGAGAAACTGAGTAGGTGGAATAAATATTGCCCAAAGTGCTAAAGATGAGTTGGGCTGAAGAAATATACCTGACTATATTTTTAGAAGCAAAATCTTGAATAATACATTTTTGTTTACAGGCTGTCGTTTAAACTGAAGCACACCCAATATGAGGGAGGATGGAGTAACAATCAGGCTTTTCGAACTCTTGATAGTGAAAAATGAATGAATTTATTAATGGAAAACATTTCCATATGAAATGTAAATTTAAGCTTACATATGCTGTGTATGGTCAAAAATGGCACAAGTCTTTGATGGGCATTCTTTTTTATCCTGGAAAAGACTGGATCTGCATTCATCCAAGGCATCCTCTATACCCCCATGATAATGAATCAGTGTTTTGTTGCAATCCAGCATATGTTATGCTCAATAAAGTTTCATTAACCACAGAAGCACTCAGGTAACTGTAATTAAGCACAAGATTCTTGTTATCAATCTGAATCCACCATAATTTTTTTTTCACCTGCAGAGGAGTTGTCTGACAGAGGAGAGTTCTCTCTTTTGACATATGGGATGAAGGCTGCGATCCTGCACAAATGCATGTAAATCCCTGTGAACTTACTCAAGCTTACCTTCCAATAAACCATCCATAGGACTGTATTGTAAGACAGTCAAAGGCTACAGTCTTCAGAAAACATGGCTGGAGTATGTTATTCTTCAGTTGTTTTACTTGGTACCACGAGGGCTTGTGGTATTTTTCTGTTTATGACATGTTATTCTGCTTTCATGGGTCCCCTCCTTTTACACTTTTATAAGCTAAAAAGTCTTGTATGCTCCCATCCCTTTTCTTTGATGTGTGCCATCCATCTTTCCATTGAGGCCATATTCCTACAAACATTTCAGCCATCTTTGCTCTGAGGTACTTCTGTCCAAGGTTTGTGAAGTCCTATTCAGGTCTTATGACTGAAGGAAAATAAACACATGTAGAGAGAGAGCATGCTAGCTCTTCTCATGTGTAAAGTGACTTCCGAAGAAAAGAATGCTTTGTTTTAGCTATGGAAAAATGATCTGGAACATTGGTCTGGAGTGCTGATACTCCATGGAAATAGATTTGTAGGACTCTTTTCACCTATCAAACTAAGCCCCAGCACTGACTGAGGTTTCTCTCTAGCAACCACAAATTGCAATGATTGCAGGAAAGGTAGGCCTTTACTTTTACAATGACAGGAATACAATGCTTTTTCCCAGCAGGAAATCTTGCTTCGAACAACCCTTTCAGGCTCTGAAATTCAGCTTTTTCAGAGCACAAAAAAAGCTGCTTTCTTCTTCAGCTACACGCTTTAGAAATTAGTATGTCTACCATCTATGAGTCAATATATGGGCCAATGCATGAGATCTCTAGTTTCTTAGATGTATCTATTATTGAAAAGAAAACATATAACACTATCAAGTCAGCTCATACTGTGATAATCAGGAAGACATGCAGGCACTGGTTCACTGGCCTGACTCGTCCCTGGATTATTCATATGCAGACACTGTGCTGGAGACAACCCCTCGGCAGGAGCTTTCATGTTTACCCCCGGCTACATCCCAGCTTCTGTGTGAAGGAATTACACTAGATTCAAAACATATTGGTTAGTAGAATCATAGTCATTCTATCTTATTTTTGGTACATGTTGTAAGCACCTTCCAAAAAAAAAAAGATGGGGGCAAGAAATATGAAATACTTTCTCTTCAAATCCAGTCAGATAATCATGTCTGAAAAGCTTGTAGGCTGGTGATTAATTGATTTCAAATGTTGTCATGCATCTGTTCATAATATTCCACTAAATGTGTTAAATGGGGGTTGGGATGAGCAGTCAGATATAGATGACATTGGTAGAAATCTTATGCTAACACATTGTGAAATAATTAGGAAGCATAGTATAAACAAGAGCTAGAATGATGTAGTGGTTTAAGCATTGGACTATGACTTTGGAGAAAAGGGTTTGAGTTCCGCCATGGAAATTCACTGGGTGACCATGAGCAATTCACACTCTCTCGGCCTCAAAGGAAAGCAATAGCAACCCCCCGCTGAACAAGTCTCATTATAGGTTTGCCTTAGGGTCACCATAAGTCAGGTAAGAAAAATTTACAGAATGGGAAAACAAGAATTGTTTTCAGGAAATGGACTGAGAGTAATCTGTTTATTACAATAATTGTTGGAGAACTCTAAACAACTTCCATGGGCCTGCAGTTAATTGCAACATCTGGAAGGTGACATGTTCTCCATCTCTGTATAATTCTCCATCTGCTTATAATTCTGTGCAGTGTGGGTTACGGAGACAATTTTGGACTACCTTTGCAACCAACCAGTCCTTTTGCTAGAAAAATAGTGGGAGGAAGGAAGGCTCAGGACCATGAAGAACCAAAGATGACCTTGGTATGATGTGGAACAGGTGTTCTGATGCTGAGACATGCTGACCTTGAAATGACACCCAGCCCTGACAAGGGTCAGGCATTACTTAGCAGAGCAAGATGATCATTACTATACAGAAGGGCTGTTCAAAAAGGGGGATAGCAACAGAAGACCTGAAGTTCATTACTTAGCAGAGCAAGATGATCATTACTATATAGAAGGGCTGTTCAAAAAGGGGGATAGCAACAGAAGACCTGAACAAAAAGAAAGACTTTCTCTATTTAATGTGTCCCCAGATCCTTTATTGAAAGCCCAAATGGGTCAATCGATTGGCTCCTCAGGTGGCACTTGGGAAAGTAGCCAATTAATGACCAGATAGTTTAGTGCCCAAGGACCATCACTCATCCTCCCATCATAGAATCATAGAATCGTAGAGTTGAAAGAGACCACAAGGGCCATCCAGTCCAACTCCAGTCTAATCCAGACCATCACTCACCCTCCCATCACTCCATGTTTGCACTGGGTACAACATGGTATCCCAGTAAATGGAAATCATCAATTTAGCTACAGTGACTGAATGGATCTCATGATGTAATGAAATAAACTGTTGCCTTAGAAAGCTTATACAGTGGGATATGTGCTCACTGTACATGTTTCAGCAGAAGTCAGTGGAGATTTCTCCAAAATGAGCCTCCACAGAACTGTGGCCTTCATTTCAATGTGTTAGTGCCTTCTTTAAGAACTTTAAATATCTTACAAGATAGTATTCAAATTTATTTCTTAAACTACCTGGTTGATTCCCTCCCCACAAGACTATTAACTTTCTTTGTTGTTTTTTTATTTTTTATTTTTTTTAGTATTTAGATCACAACTCTTGAAGACTTAGCTATATTTTGACAGGAGCTGACAAAAAGTGCCATGGAATTGTGACTCAATTGTCACCTTCAACGTGTTCAAGCTGAAAAACTCTGGATGAGTGCTAGGTACTAATTAGAACTGTTATATTAGGAAAGCAAATACAATGGTGTCTAACATTAAACAAAGCACAGTTCTCATCACAAATGGTTTCTTTTGTGTGCAGGTTAGTCTACAAAGCCATTTTGCATGCTAATGAAGCACAAACAATTATTGCTAAAGTAACTAGTTTCATGCAATTACAAAAACCACATAAAAAGCCCTATTGTTTGTTGTCTTACGGTTTTTAATGCTAATTTTGCACTTGATAATTTGAGGATTTCATTTTGCAGTGCAGCATGCAATTAGGCTGTTATATCTGTGAAGGTGAAGGCTTTTAATGAAGGTGGGGCAGAGAAATGTGTGTGATGGGAGAATAATTAGATTTTCACATTATTTTTTTTAAAAAATAAAAGATAACAGTCATCCTTCATTTTATATAGGAGGGAGTAGATAGACTGGGTAGATGGAGAAAGGAGGTGTGGAAAAATTATTTCAGGGAAATTCTTGAAGAAATAGGGATAAATTCTATGAAAAGACAGAAAAACTCTGTACATAGCCTCTAAACTTTTAGTGAGTACAGCTAACATGGCATCATAACCAGTACTCATTCACATCACATTTCTACTGTGCAAAGCAATGAATGTCACTGTTTTAAGGGAGCTTCCTGCCAGACAAATGGACACAGAATTGCAGCTTTAATTTACTTTGTTTTATAGAGACCCTTAAGAAAGGCAATAAAGTTGAAAGGGAGCAGAAACATTCTGAAGACTGTGGGGCTGTCAATGAACCAGCAGCCAATTGTCAGGTTTCATCATTCCCCATCCTAGCAACTAGTTCAATAGATCTCATTTCCTAACAATGTTTACTCTCCTCCATCAATTATGTCAAAAAAATGGGTGGCGAAACACACATTGCAATGGTATCAGGATATGGAATAAGCTGTGTTAGATTGAGGGAAGTGGGGATGCAGTAGAGGAATTACCATTTTCAGGCACAGTTCTCTCTTCTTTATAACCAGTTCCACCCTTTATAAGTTGATTAAGTCAGACACTACAAGCAGTTTTGTTGTTGCTGTTGTTGTTGTTGTTTATGATAATGATGATTATGTGTGTCTTCAAATAATTTCTGACTTATGGAAGTCCTAAGGCAATTCTATCATGGGGCATGATTTGTCCAATATTAGTTTTTTGTGAGTTTTTCAGGCTATGTGGCCATGTTCTAGAAAAGTTTATCCCTGACGTTTCTCCAGCATCTGTGGCTGGCATCTTCAGAGAATGTTGTTCTGGAAGAGAGTTGGGTATATATACTGTGTGACCCTGGGCAGGGAGGAGTGATTTGCATGTAAATCTGTGTATTGTGGCTAGAATTGCTTTTAGGACTGCTGTAAATCCATGCAAGGCTAAAACCACAGGGTACATTCACAATATCCCATTCCAAGTAATAACTGACACGCAGCATTGTGCTGTGCACATGCAGGAGAGGAAGAAAAGTACTAGTTTCTGTGTAAATCTTTCTATATGGTTGCAGCTCCACTCATGCTTTCTGTTGGTATTTTTCAGTGCAATGCTATGTATATTTATTCAAAGGAAATCTCACAAATTCAATAGCAGTTGCTCTTTTTTCCTACTAGCTTGCCCTGAAATTCTGTACCTTCATTATAGCACAAAAAAGGACTACACAGTGACAGAATGAACTCAACTTTCATTTGCTACAGATAGAATAATCAAACAAAACATGTACACTCAAAACTTTTAGCCTAGCAATACATAGAGAGAAAACCTGATTTTATG
This sequence comes from Urosaurus nigricauda, assembly GCA_034509955.1. Classification (NCBI taxonomy): domain Eukaryota; kingdom Metazoa; phylum Chordata; class Lepidosauria; order Squamata; family Phrynosomatidae; genus Urosaurus; species Urosaurus nigricauda. The sequence continues at coordinate 215,365,795 of JAOEGL010000004.1, forward strand.
GAGGATTTGTTCCCTTAAAAACAAACTCTTATCTGTGTATTTGAGATGATAAAAACTGTACAGCCACATACTCTGCAGAATGTGGGAATCAGCTCCCAAGATTAGGGAATGAGGCTAAGAAGTCAATTTGTGCAAATTACTTTGAGTTTCATCTTTCTTTTGATAACTGCCAAGGTGTCCCAGCATGGAATATCAGTGGTTGAATTGGTGCAGTCGATCCAGGAGTGATTCCTTCACCAGTCCCTGGATCACCTGATCACTTCAAGTAACCTCAACTTTATTGTTATTTGAGAAATTGAGTGACAAATGCCTTGAGATCAGGTGACTGACCTCATATTATTCTTGTGCACTTGAGGATTTTTCTGCTGCTGTCTGCTATATTTCTTCATTTCCTTTATGTGTTTATTTTACTTAATGTCTGTGTCACTACTGTGCGTAAAATAACCCACTCACATCCACAAAGGGGTTACTTCATTTCAGAATTGATCCAGGGCCCTCCCTACCTTGATCTGCCCTTGAGTGTGTCCTGTGCAGTTTTACTGTGGTCTAAGGGCTAAGCATTTGTAGAGATCTTTGGGTGCATCTAAATTGTAGGAATAATGCCATTTGACACCACTTTAAATGTGGTAGTTCCACCCCATGGAATCCTGGATTTGTAGTTATACAAGGTCTTTAGCCCTCTTTGCAAAAGAGTAATGCTACCTCACAATATTACAACTCCCAGGATTCTATAGGATGAACCATGCCATTTAACTCATGTCAAATCACATTTCTACAGTTCTACAGTATTTCTAAGTCTCTTTTTCCAAACCACTGTATCATCTCCTAGAAATTTCACAATAAGTAACAATAAAATCAGAAAGTATTGATACTTATTTACTCATAGTCTCTATGCAAGCTGAATGAGCTGAGTTTTCCCCCTCCTCTCTCCTTTACACTCTACCTGATTCTGCCCTCGGTTTTTTCCATGTGTTCTCCATGATATTCGACATTTGTCCCTGTTATTCCTTTCCATGCTGGTGGGTTATTTTTTTTTTCTGCTTAGAGTTTTAAAGTGAAATGTAAAACTTCAAATGTTCTCAGAAAAAACTTTTCCTATGCTTGCCTGTGGGTGTGGAAAGGATTTAAATAAATAAAAATAATTGATTAAGGGCTGTCACAGCATGGAGGTGACATTATACTTTTTTCCCCTACTTCCTGCTGTCTGCTTACCTTTTCTTTGTTTTTGCAATCTTTTTGACAAAGGGCTGTGTAGATTAGGTTGGCAGTAGCACTAGTTCAGGATCCAAGCAAAGACAGGAGTGTGTGTATGTAGGGGTAATAACCACTGTTTTGAAGATTTATACCTTGAGTTCTTTTGGTTCAGTTGCTTAATTTAGAATAAATGTTGCAGTAATTTAGAACTGCATAACCAAAACATTTTCACTATGTTGGGAATTTGCCTATGTGTACATCTGTTTAAGTCTCTTGACAGTTAATTAACCCGTTTATATGCAAACAAGTTTAAACCAGAAAAGAAGAAAGAACTTCTTGTAATACTTTTAGTATGGAAAAAAATGTGGCTACTAAATCTAATATGGAAATATCATTTAGTTTAGTATTCAGGCTCTAATTGGTCCACACTCTTGCAGTATAAAATGTTCATTATAACTTTTAGTTTCTGTGCTGCTTTATGTGAGACATGGAACCATATCATTTCAACCAGCATGATTTAAATGCACATATAACTCTGATTTCTCCAGAGATCTAAAATCTAAGCATCTGGTTTTAAGGGTACTCTACCACTTTCTTTACATAATTATTGGAAGCATATTCTAACAAGCTTTAGGCCACCCTGTGTCAGAAGAGAACAGAAAAATATATTTAAGAATGAGGATGATATTTTGACAAATTGAGATTGATGTAACATCTTGAGTATTCATTATGTGAGATCATGATTAGTGTTTGTTAATGAGGGCAGCAGAGCTAGGTCTCTAGACATTCAACTGTTTATAAGTTTGTCTTGCTATCACTCAGCATTGCCATTATGGATCAACTTAGAATTATAACTGGTCTGTATTCAATAACACTGTGTAGTCATGATTGTGGCACTATTGCCACAATCGTATTGTCTCCCCAAGCTCTGCCTGTACCACACTATTTGGGGACATTTGGTTAGGTAAAATATTAACATAGTGTGTTGGAGCATAGAGAAATGAGCTATGTCCAGTATGACCACATGCAGAGTTGATTTACACAGGCAGGACATCCAGAAGAAGCTCTTGGTGAGAAGTCTGCAAAGGTTTCAAGCTGCAAGGAAAATTTCCTTCCACGCAGGCTTCAGCCTTGATCTCCAGGCTTGAAGAAATAACACTACTGGAAAACAAGGTTTCTCTCGAACATGAGGGCTTTAATCACTTGTTGCAAACTATATACAAGATTGCACAGAGTACCAGACAGCCATCTTGGATACTCACAGCTATACAAATAAACAAAGAGCTTCGCCAACCACCAACTGTAACAACCTCCAACATCAACAACCAGCAATGGAAATAGTCACCTTCTCCCTTTTATAGGTGGTCTTCTGTGAACTCATGTGACAGCCATGCCACCAATGAAACCTTGCTGGTTTCATATTCGGTACCTGTTGCATGATGCACCTCTGTCCCATGACAGTGTATCCCATGATGCACTTCTGTCTGACTTCAACTACTGTGCATGTTGCATCAGATGTCCCATGATGCACTGCTCCAAATGCTGACTCACACACACCTGCCACTTGAACTGTAGTAACCTCTGCTCCAGTTCTTCCTAGTGGTCACATCCATGTCATTTTCAGACCAGGTGTGCCACAGGGTCCTGACATAGTGGATATAAGCAGATATGTTAAGTTTAAAAGAGAGGAAGAGAGGAAGAAAAAAAAACAATTGGGAGAGCTTTCTATGGCACTTTTAGAAGACGAAGATCAGAAATGGGATTGGAATCCAGGATCTACCTGTTAAGTCTGCAAGACTCAAGAGTACTAGTACTTCATCTTTTTGAGTTCAAGACCAGCAAAAGAGCTCAAGCTCGACTCAGGCTTCCATCCTTCTGAGGTTGCTAAAATGAGTACCCAGATTGTTGGGGGCAAGTAGCTTACAGTTGTAAACTGCTTAGACACTCAGGCGGTATGAAGTGGTATATAAATGAAGCTGTTTTGGGCCAAATTCTATTAACATCAAATGGCGAGGGCTTGAAGCAGTGAAAGCTTGAAGCAATGACAGACAGCTATAGACCCTGAGCCAAGGGATGCTGTTTAACAGTCTAGGTGGGACTGTCTTGGAAGAGTGTTTAGAAACTTCATGTGGTCCAAGGCAGCAGCCAGATTACTATTGGGTGCTGGTTAAAGGAAGCACAGAACTCCCTTGTTCAAATAGTGCCACTGGCTGCTTGTATTTTTTGGGGCACTGTTCAAAGTGCTGCTTTTGACCTATAAAGCCCTATACAGCTCCGGCCCAGACAATTTGAAAGAAAGGTGGTTTGTTTGTTTGTTTGTTTGTTTGTATGAGCCCGCTCCAGTTCTTTCTTTCTTTCTTTCTTTCTTTCTTTCTTTCTTTCTTTTTGTATAATCAGTCGTCTCATCCATTTTATATAATTACAATGTCATTTCAATACATCCTTAAAAACCATACAGAACAAAGTATGAGAAATGATTAACAGGCCTATAATAATTTTACTTCAAAATTACATTTCTCTTTGATATCAACTCTAATATCCTTTGTCACTTCCTTCCTGTTTTTGTTGTTATTAATCATACTTTTCTACACTTCTTCATTATATTCCTTATCCTACTATCATACTGTTATGTATCTGCAGTTTCCAATTTACCATTTACTTTCCTGACCACTACGCTTTCTCACTAGTCACTAGTCCAATAATAACAAACTTAGTTCAAACATGAAAAATTTATCTTTTATTCTACATACATAAGGAATGAAAAATTATATTATATTATATTTTTGGTATGTCCACTCCTTTTCCAATATGTTATTCATAGATCCCAGTCTGCTTCCCATTATTATGTGAATTGTTATTAATTAGCTAAGTCAGTTTATCAAGTTCTGTCATTTCCATTAGTTTCATAATCAAATCATCTATTAAAGGTATATCTGTTCCTTTCCTTTTTTTTCTTTTCTTTTTTCTTTTGCATAAAGAATACAAGCAGCTGATATTAAATATAACAGAGGGCCGAAACAGATTGGAATAAAAAGATGGCTTCCAGCTGGCTTGGGAGCATGGCGTACAGTCTACACATGCGCCCAAGATGCTTGGAAGCTGGCTTCAATCTGCCCACCCTGGCCCCCCACACATGGACTGGCTTCCAGGCACTCTGGCAGTGTGGTGTTTACAGGCTGCATGCCACCGGAGCATCTTAAAGCTAGCTTCCAGTCTTAGGAGATGGGAAAGTCTGCCTTTTTGCCACCAGAAAAAAGAGTGGCTCTTTGCCTCTTCTTTTTCGGGCTGCTTCAAGGCAAATTGGGTCCACAGTGTCGTTGCTATGGCCCCAATTGGGCTTCGAAAGGTTCAGCTTGAAGCCACCCCTTTGGCACAGTCTGTTTTGCCCCAGTGTTACCCATAGTGCTCTGTATAAAATCATGGCATAAATGATATCCACATACATGACCCCTAGATGAACCTTGGCTGCCGGTTATTTATTTATTTATACCCCGCTCTTCAGCTCTGAAAGCTATGAGAGCGGCTTACAATCATTATTTCAACTCCACGGTCCCCTGCTCTCAGGATTATATTCTAAGAAGACACGACACAAAAGGAGAAGGGAATGGTGGGGAAGGGGATCAGGTCCAAAAGTTCTTCTCTCCCTCTGACGCCCGGACTAGGGCAGATAGCATGGAGGGAGGGCTCTGCTTCTTAATCCAGGACAGGCCCTATAGAGTTTGGCCTGTCCTTTCACTCCCTCCTGTGCAAGATGGTGTAGCATGGAGGGAGGGCTCTTCCACTTGATGCCATGCCTGATGGTGTTGCTAGGCCTCTCCAGTCCCTTCACTCCCTCCTGGGTAAGATGGTGTAGGAGGGAGGGCTCTTCTACTACTAGAGGCCAGGCCTGATGGTGTTGCTAGGCCTCTCCAGTCCTTTCACTCCCTCCTGGGTAAGATGGTGTAAGAGGGAGGGCTCTTCTACTAGAGGCCATGCCTGATGGTGTTGCTAGGCCTCTCAAGTCCCTCCTGGGTAAGATGGTGTAGGAGGGAGGGCTCTTCTCCTGAAAGGTGAGACAAGAGGCCATAGACTCACCGCCTCAAGGGGAGAATCCCTCTTAGCAAAGATTGCGTCCAGATAGTCTAGGAAGTCACAAGTGAGATTATCACCCAGCCATTAGGAGGTGTAATGTTTGTCCTCCTTAATCCACCTACTTCCCCCCCCCCCTCAGGATCCTTGATTCCTTGCTTCCTCTACTCAGGCTACCACCACAATAGATTAAGCCCTCTAAGACAATCAGACTCCATTGTTCAGACAATAAGTCCACCATTAAGCACCTTTCCCAGGCTGGGCATTTGCCCTATAAAAATCCTAAGTTTTAGTCATTCCGTGTGCCAGCTGAGACGTCTCCATACTCCACATCAGTCTGATCTCTGATCAGGAAACCAACAATGATTCTATGACTCTATAAACCCGCTCAAACCCATGCTGCAGAGTGGGCTTGTCCCACAACCACTCTTCCATTTGACTCCCAGAGGGGAACCTACACTCTGGTAAGCATCATCTTTAGTAATGCCTTGAAACTATCCCCAACACTAACCCCTGACTTTCCTAAGCCTTATATGTGTGTGTGTGTTAGTGAATTGTGTGATTGTCTTTCCTCTATTAATAAACTGGATATTAATTAGACAAACCTGTCTGTGCTCAATTTCTCAAACCTCAGTCTTCTCAGTATACACAATGGGAGATGACCTTGCAAGGCTGTTGTAGCCGGCACATCTTGCAACATTGAGCTAATAATAAAATCCCCCTAATCAAACCCTTGGCTACACCAAAATCTTCCACTATTCAGTTTCCACTTCTCTTTTCTACACATGGGTCATGTTTAGTAAATATAACTCCAAGATCATTGGAAATGTGATTTCTAATATTTGTGTGATTTTCCTATGTATTTCAGACTAATATTCTCTTTGCTTTAGGGCATCTTCACCACATATGCATAAAGGAACCCACATTTTTGTTACATTTCCTGCACCTGTTTCTGGATACTTGTAAAACCTGTTTAATTTTTTAGGAGTTAAGTACTACCCATGATACATCTTTATGCAATTTTCTTTTAAAACTTGACAAACTGTGAATTTCTGTGACTTTTTCCATGAATTTTCCCATTGTTTAAATGTTATATTATTTCCAATGTCTATTGCCAACTTTATCATAACACCTTTCACCACCTCTGTCTCAAGTTCCAATGTTATAATTACTTTTGTAAAGTTTTGCTATGGCATGTGACTTTTTCCATGAATTTTCCCATTGTTTAAATGTTATATTATTTCCAATGTCTATTGCCAACTTTATCATAACACCTTTCACCACCTCTGTCTCAAGTTCCAATGTTATAATTACTTTTGTAAAGTTTTGCTATGGCATGTCTTGCTTTTTTCTATCAGAATTTTATCAATGTTTTTTGCCCCTGTTTCAAAACTTTCAAGCTTCAAATGAATCTTATATCTCTCATAAATTTGTTTGTAGTGGAACCAATTACATTTAAATCCTACTTCCTCCAATTCCTCTTTCAGTTTTATTGTACAATCAGAATGATCTGTTATCTTTAAAAGATCCATATACAGTACCTTATCCAGCTTTTATTGGTTCCTCTCTACTGTGCAAAGAAAGCTTCTTCTGATCACAGCCATAATGAAATTTTTCTATAAATTTTATCTTTTGTATTCCCACAAAGTTTTTAGAATGGCTCATCTGATCATCTGATCATGAAATTCTCAGTATGCATGCCATCCAAACCTATTATTAAAGACTTTCCATTATAGAAGCTTTTAATTTTCCAAAGAATCCATTCCAAAATCCAAGATTAGCAGTTGGCCTCACAATAGATTTGGAGATCCGGCAATCCCGTTCTTCCTCTCTCTTTTTGCTCTGTCAAGGATTTCCATTTCATCCTTTGAGGCTGCTCTGGTTCTAATATCTGCACAGGAGGCATTTCTCTCTGTCCCATCACCTTCACTGGCATGGCTGGTTATAATATGGGAGAAGGCATTCTCTAAGGCCTTCCAACACTTTGGAACTCCTTCCATGGAGAGGTTAGGAAGGTTTCTATGGCCTGTTCTAGATGGGCACAAAGTGGCATTTTAAGGGCTTAAAAACCCGCCTTTAGAGTTAGGGAGGGTGTAGGTTTTATACCCTCCCTAGGCCTAAAGCGTATGGACGCCGCCATTTTAAAATGGCGGCGTCCATATGGACGCACTTTCAAAGCTTCATCATGTGCACAGCTGTTAGATGTGCTGCACACATGATGAAGCTTTTGCACCACGGGAGGGCTCGAATCATGCCCTTTCTGCGGTGAAAAAATGGAGCTCCAAACGGAGCTCCTTTTTGGCATCTGGTCTTTGCCATGGCTTTTACACAGCCGTGGCAAAGACCCAGGGAGAACGGGGCCGCCGCTGCGGCCCCTTCCTCCCTTCGGCCCCACCTCCGCAAGCAGGGTGCAGCGGGCGCCCAGGGCACCTGCTGCATCCCACTTGGAGGCTGCAGGGAACTGGCAGTTGCCGCTTCCCCACGGCCTCTGGAGCAGCGGGATGGGGCTGCGGAGGCTGCCGGTGCAGCAGCCTCGGCCCCATCCCGGTGCTTAATGGGGCGGTTACAGACCACCCCTTTTGGGCAGTCTAGATCACACCTATGTTTTATTTTCAGTGACAGGTTCTTTCTCTTCCAGAAAAAAATGTTCTTTCTTTTCCAGAAAATTTTTTTTAACAAAAGATATTTTTATAGTACTATGCATGGTGGCTCACCAGTTAAGATGCTGACTCTGACAATTTGATCAGGAGAGCTTTAAACTGAGTTATATGGGGGAGGGAGACAGTATTTTGGAAGGCTAGAGGGAAGAAGGCAAATAGTGCAAGGACCCAACAGTGAGAGGTCAAAAAACACACGTGGAGAGGACCACAGTCTTATATGTCTCTACACTAATGCACAGAGCATGGGAAATAAACAGCATGGGATAAAAATGAAAGGGAAGGGAAACAGCAAGGACATTATTGTAGTGATCTACTATAGACCCACAAGTCAACCTGAGGAATTGGATGATGCCTTTCTAGAACAGATGACCACACACTCCAAAAGGAGAGATGTAGGAATGATGGTTGACTTCAGCTAGCCTGATATTTGCTAGAAGTCAAACTCAGCCAAAACTTCAAGGTCTAGCACATTCCTCACTTGTCTCAAACACAATTTCATTGTCCAAAAGGCGGAAGAGGCAACAAGGGGTCATCTGTCTTAGATCGGATCCTAACCAACAGGATGACATGGTTAATGGGGTGCAAGTGATGGGATGCTCAGGCAGAAGAAACCATATCATCCTAGAATTTGTTATACAGTGGAAAGGAAAAGCCAGGCATAGTCAGACAGGCATCCTAGACTTTAGGAAAGCTGATTTCAGTGAACTTAGGGAAATACTAGGGGTGATCCCATGGTCAGGAATACTAAAAGAGAAAGTTCAGGATGGAGGGAGTTTCTCAAAAAGAAGATACTGAAGGGACAATTTATAACTATTCCAACAAGGAGGGAAAATGGGAGGTGTCTCAAGAAACCAGGATGGATGACTAAAGAGCTAAGTTGGAGCTCAATGGAGCTAAGTTGTGGCATGTATAAGGAATGGAAAAGGGGAGAATCACCAAAGAGAAATTCAAACAGCGAGCATGTGTAGGGGTAAAGTCAGAAAAGCTAAAACACAGAATAAGCTCAGCTCACTAGAGATGTTAAGAATAATAAAAAGGCATTTTTTGAATATGTCCGCAGCAAAAAGAAGAAGAAAATGTGGAGAAGGTGGTGAAATGCTAATAGGGGACAAAGAAAAGACAGAATTACTCAACACCTTCTTTGCCTCAGTCTTCTCACAAAAGAAAAAGGGTGCTCAACCTGAGGGAAAGGGAGCAGAAGACATAATTGGGGAAACCCAGCAAAGAATAAGTAAAGAAGCTGTACAGGAATACCTTGTTAATCTAAATGAATTTTAATCTACGGGACCAGATGAACTACATTCAAGAGTATTAAAAGAACTGTCAAATGTAATATCAAAGCTATTGGCACTAATCTTTGAAAACTCCCAGAAAACAGGAGAAGTCCCAGCAGACTGGAGAAGGATGAATGTTGTTCCCATCTTCAAAAAGGGAAAAAAAGATGACCCCAACAATTATCGCCCAGTTACTCTGACATCAATACCAGGAAAGATTCTAGAGCAGATAATTAAACAAAGAGTCTGTGAACATAAGAGACAATCTGCAGAGAATGCCATAATCACAAAAAGTCAACATGAATGTTTGAGAAACAAGTTATGCCAGACTAATCTGATCTCTCTCTTTATACACACACACACACACACACACACACACATAATTACCAGCTTGGTAAATGAAGGGAACGTTGTGGATTTGCATCCCTTGATTTTAGTAAGGCCTTTGACAAAGTTCCCCATGACATTCTTGATAACAAACTTGTAAAATGTGGGCCAGACAATGCAACTGTTAGATAGATTTGTAATTGGCTGAACAGCTGGACCAAAAGGGTGCTCAGCAAAGGCTCCTTTCATCTTGGAGTTAAGTGACCAGTGGGGTCCCACAGGGTTCTGTCCTGGGCCCAGTGCTATTCAACATCTTTATCAATGACTTGGATGAAAGAATAGAGGACATACTTATCAAATTTGCAATTGACACCAAATAAGGAGGAGTAGCTTATACCGCAGACAACAGGATCAAAATTCAAAATGACATTAATAGATTAGAAAGCTGGACCAAAGCTAACAAGATGAATTTCAACATAGAGAAATGTAAGGTACTGAAATGGGTGGGGGGGGGGGAGTGGAGGGGAGAGAAAAAAAGAAATGCATAGATATAGGATGGGGGACACCTAGCTTAAGGAGACTACGTGTAAAAAGAATCTGGAAGTCCTATTAGACCACAAGTTGAACATGAGTCAACAGTGTGATGTGGCAGCTAAAAAAAGGTAATGTGCTAACAGGGGACAGAGTTGTCTTTGACAATGCTGGCTCTTTGAATTAGTAATGGAGATGAGCATCACTCCTACAATCAAACATGACTTGACAAACTTGTCAAAGGGGAAAAATCTTTACCTTTTCCTTGACCATTTTTAGAGCCAGTGACAAGTAGTGGTTTGAGTGTTGGACTAGGACGCTAAGAGGCCATGGTGTTAGTCCTTGCTGAGACATGGAAAGCAACTTGGAGACATAGTTTTTTGTGGGTTTTTTAGGCTATGTGACCATATTCCTAAATTTTCTTTGGCATCTGTGGCTGGCATCTTCAGAGAATGCTGGCATGGAAGAAACTGGGGTATAGATGAGAGGGTATCCAAAAGTTTTAATGATCACCTTTTTAAAAAAATTGACAGAAAGTTTATTTTGATTTGTAATTGTTAACCTATCACTATGTAGTCATTATCTAGATTTATACATTTTTTCCAGTGTATCTTGACCCTCTGAATACCTGATATTGTAAAAGTCTGCAGATTGTGCCTTACGAGGGGGTATCATAAAGTAATGATTATCACCTGGAAGTTATTATGGCATATTGATGAAATTTTGTCAGTGTCATCATTGGTCTTAACTAAGTGCACATTGCTGAGAAAATCAACTCATTGCATCTTTTATTTTTGTGACTGGCTGTGCCAGAAGTGACTAAAGTGTAAAATCCTTGTCAGGCGCAATTTGCAGACGTCTACAATAATGGTATTTGGAGGGTCAAGAAACGCTGGGGGAAAATGTGTAAATCTGGATGGTGACTACATAGAGATAAGTTAACAACTACAAATCAAAACAAACTTTCTGTCAATTTTTTTTAAAGGTGATAATTTAAACTTTATGATACCCCCTCATATGTACTGTGTGACCCTAGCTTGGGAAGAGTGATTTCCATGTGAATCTGTGTATTGCTCTGTTGTTGGCAAGGCCTCAGGGTGGGAGGATATACAAGGAGAATTTGTTTCTGTTTTATTAGTGATCCATTGTCTGCTGGGAAAAACCCTGGTCTTGGATTTCATTTGCATTTTGTTGGGTCTTAATTTTGTTATTTTTCAGGACTGGTAGCCAAACTTTGTTCACTTTAAGGGTTTCTTCTTTCCTGTTGAAGTTGTCTAGGTGTTTGTGGATAACAACAACAACAACAACAACAATAATGTTTATTTATAACCCGGTCCTCTAATAGACTACTCGGAGCGGGGTACAGCAAATTAAAAAATACAAGAATAAAACAGCAGTCAAATCCCTTCCCAACCTCCCCCCCCCTTAAGACTAGATTAAATCAAAACTAGTTAAAATTGACATCAATTAAAAATTTTTAAAATAATAAAAATAAAGTGCAGTTGATGGGCAGTACAAGTGCAATCCCCAGTGGGTGAGATCAGAAAGTTTGAACAGAGGGACAGCTAGAGTTAATCCCCCGGTGCCATTTACATTTTCATTTGGATTATTAGGGTCGGGGGTTGGTGATATATTATTCCCTCTTCAGGGGAAGGCCTACCGGAAGAGATGCGTCATTAAAGCCTTTTTAAAGCTGGTCAAAGATGTAATGAGACGCATCTCGTCCGGCAGGTCATTCCAAAGTTTAGGGGCGGTAGCTGAGAAAGTCCTCTGAGAGGTTTGCGACAGCCTGGTTTTCATAGGCTTCAGCAGATTCCTCCCAGAGGACCGAAGTGTGCGGGGCAGCTCGTATGGGAAGAGGCGGTCCCTAAGGTAAGACGGGCCTGAACCATGTAGGGCTTTGAAGGTTAATACCAACACCTTGTACTGTGCCCGGAAACTAATGGGCAGCCAGTGGAGAGCTTTAAGCACAGGTGTTATGTGCTCTCTCCTTGATGTTCCAGTAATAAGCCTGGCTTTCATGTTCTGAACTAATTGAAGTTTCCGGGTTAGGCACAAGGGTAGCCCCATGTAGGGCACGTTACAGAAATCCAGACGTGAGGTTACTAGGGCATGTACCACAGATTCCAGGTCTTTCGTATCCAGGAAAGGGCGCAGCTGGGTATCAGCCGAAGCTGATAGCAGGCGCTCCAGACTACCACGTTCACCTGACTGGTCATGTGAAGCGATGAGTTAAGGAGTACCCCCAGACTGCGAACAGAGTCCTTAGAGGAGCGTGTGACTCCACCTAGGACTGGAAGGTGTATTCCCAAGCCTGGTTTTGGACCAGTAACTGTTAGTACCTCCGTTTTGTCTGGATTTAGCTTCAATCTGTTTTCCCTCATCCAGTCCATTACCGCTGCAAGGCAGTCATTAAGAGGAGAGGCGCCATCTGAAGTCTGAGCCGACGATCTGGTCATGGAGAGATATATCTGAGTGTCATCAGCGTACTGAAGACACTGAGCTCCATGCCTCCGAATGATCTCACCCAGCGGCTTCATGTAGATATTAAATGGCATCGGTGACAGGATGGCGCCCTGAGGGACGCCACAATTAAGCTCAATTTTGGAGGAGCAACTGTCCCCGAGCCTCACCCTTTGGGATCTGTCAGAGAGAAAAGATCGGAACCACTGAAGAGCAGTGCCCCCGATTCTCAACTCCCTCAGCCGACCCAAAAGGATGGAATGATCTACCGTATCAAAAGCCGCTGAGAAATCCAAGAGCACTAACAGGGTCACACTACCCCTGTCAATGCTCAAGCGGAGGTCGTCGGTCAGAGCGACCATGGCAGTCTCCAGTCCATGTCCTGTCCTGAAGCCGGTTTGAAATGGATCAAGATAATCATCTTCATCCAAGACTGCCTGGAGTTGGGTGGCGACCGCCCTCTTGATCATCTTGCTTAAGAATGGAAGCAAGGACACTGGTCTGTAATTGTTTCTGTCTAGGGGATCAAGGGAGGGCTTTTTCAGGAGGGGCTTGACTGCCGCCTCCTTAAGGCAAGATAGTAAAATGCCCTCCCTGAGGGACGCATTGATCGTATTCCGAAGAAACGTTCTCAGTGCGTCCCTTCCCTGAACGACCAGCCAAGATGGACAAGGATCGAGAGGGCAAGTCGTCTTCTGCATACTTCCAAGTAGCTTGTCCACGTCATCGGTACTTACAGATTGAAACTCATCCAGTAATGTGACAGCAACGGAGTCGCTAGACGCCTCACTTATAGGATCTGGAGAAAAGGTGGTGTCCAAGTCGGCTCTTATCCGAGAGATTTTATCTGCGAAGAAGTTGTTATGCGCATCGCAGCAGGCTGTCATAGGGTTAAGGAGGGGATTTGGCGCAGGGGGAACCTGCGTCAGCTCCCCTACCACCCTAAACAGTGGCTTCCCTGTGCATTCTGCTCTGATAGTTGTTGTCATGGTCCAGGATTTCAGTGTTTTCAAAAAGCATTTTATGCCCAGGATGGTTTATAACATGTTCTTATTCTGCTGGTTTTTCTGGCTGACTGAGTCGGCAGTGTCTCTTGTGTTCCTTGATTCGTGTTTGAACACTGCATTCGGTGATCCCTATGTAGAGTTGTCCACAGCTGCATGGTATGCGATAAACTCCTGCAGTCATGAGAGGCTCTCTCCTGTCCTTCACTGAGTGAACCATTTGCTGGATTTTCTTGGTTGGTTTGTAAACCATTTGGAGGTTGTATTTCCTCACCCATTTCCCTATTCTGTCTGTGACTCTTTTGATGTGTGGTATAAATACAGTTCCTTTGGGTGGTTGTTTGTCTTCCCTCCTCTGGGTTTTTCTGGGTCTGGCAGCCCTTCTGATGTCCATGCTGGACTAACCATTAGCCTGTAGAGCCCCGTCTATTTGCTTTAATTCATCTTCCAGGAAGTGCAGTTCAGAGATCCTTTTTGCCTGGCCTACCAATGTTTTTATTGGGCTTTTTTGTCCTTGGTGGTGGTTGGAGTTCATGTTCAGGTATCTGTTTCTCTGTGTAGGTTTTCTGTATACTGTATGGCCCAAACATTGGTTCAGATTGTGGATGACCAGGACATCCAAGAATGGCAATGTTCCTTCCTTTTCTTTTTCCATTGTGAACAGGATATTAAGGTGGATGTTGTCCAGATGGTTTAGAAACACAGTCAGATATATGCATTAAGAAGCCGAGCCCTCCCTCCAGTCTATCTGCCTTGGTTCAGGCCCCAGAGGGAGCGAAGAACCACTGGACCTCATCCCCTTTCCCACCACCATTCCCTTCTCCTTTTGTGTTGTGTCTTTTTAGATTGTAAGCCTGAGGGCAGGGAACCATCTAATCAAAAGATTGTACTACAGTGCTGTGCAAATTTACAGTGCTATATAAATAAAGGTTCTTCTTCTTCTTCTTCTTCTTCTTCTTCTTCTTCTTCTTCTTCTTCTTCTTCTTCTCCATGGCTCCAAATGGTGAATATATCGGAGCCACGTTGCAGGCTTTTTTGATGATATTTCCAGGGCTTGCTTTTCAAAATTTTCCATGGAAACATTTGGTATCACAGGGCTCAGAGGGCTTCCCATGGCTACCCCATCTCTCTGTTCATAGACATCCATTGTCCCACTGGAAGTAGCTTGTGGTGAGGCAATGTTTGAACAGGGCTGTGATGTCTTCTGGAAAAATTTGTTGAATGAATGCCATGGTGTCCATTATGATGAACAAGGGGACCACATCAAAGCTGATTAATATGCCTCCAGGTTTGAGTATCAAGGTTGTTAATTTTTTCTATTAAGTGTGCTGAGACCTTGATGTAGTGGGGGGTTTGCCCTCTATGGGTTTGTAATTGTGTGGCCAGAAACTTGGCCAAGTCATATGTGGGGGATCCAATGGCACTCACTATGGGTGAGTGTAATGGAATCCTTTTGAATCTTGGGAAGTCCACACAGTCTTGGTGGGAGACCCTCTGATTTGCATAAACTTTGGTCTGTGGTTGGCTGAAGTGATGAGTTTTTCACCAGGGTGTTCGTTTTCTTGGTAAATTTGTTGGTTGGGTCTTGTTTCAGTTTCAGTTTTTGGATATTGCAGGATCCAGGAGTTCCATTATTATTATTATTATTATTATTATTATTTCTTTTGTCACCACTGGGTGACCTTGGGACACTTTCTCAATCTCAGAGGAAGACCAGCCCTGGTGGCGCAATGGTTAAATGCCTGTACTGCAGCCACTCACTCAAAACCATAAGGTGGCGAGTTCAAGACCAGCAAAGGGCTGAAGCTCGACTCAGGCTTGCATCCTTCCAAGGTTGCTAAAATTAGTACCAAGATTGTTGGGGGGCAAATAGCTTACAATTGTAAACCGCTTACACACTCCTTAAGGGTATGAAGCAGTATATAAATGAAGCTGTTTGTTTGTTTGTTTGTTTTGACAAAGGCATGTCCCCTCTGAACAAATTCTGCTAAGAAAACCCTGTGAGAGGGTTATAGGGTGATAGTTCACCTCAGGGTCTCCATAAGACAGAAATGACTTGAAGGTACACAACATCAGCATCACATCAACAACAACAACTGTTTTTAATCTATTTTAAGGTAAGACTTTAATTAATTTTAATTCTGTGGTTATTTAATACTGTTTTAATCTTGACGGTCTATGTTTTTAGTTATATGTGTTTTATTGTATCGTGACTTTTGGCACAGAAGAATGGATGAATGGATGGAATATCTGAGTCATCCAGAGAAATGTTCCACAGTCTCAGACCATTAAAGAACCCACACTGGTGCAAGTCAATTTAGTAGTTAGCATAGAACTTCCAGTTGTTGTCCATTTAAAACCCAGTCTGGTGTCTTGCTGAGCTCTGACAAGCTTTAAAGTAAGATGATCTCCATTTTTATTGATTTGTGTAAATGCACTAACAGTAAACTCTTTTACCAGCTCAGTGCTAATCATATTTACTCAGAAATAAATACCGGTGAATTTAATGGGACTTATTTCCTGATATGCTTTGGACAACAGCCCTGATTCAGTCTGAATACTTTTAACTGACTCTGGAAGTTAATTTATAATATATGGTATATTGTAATTTATAACTACATGTTAGTTTCAAATTATTCTACTTTTATATCTGTTCTGTAATAAGAGATATGTAATTATAGAATGCTATTTGGTGTTCTGTGAGCAATGAGAAGTTTGAGTGCAGGGCTACAGAGTTACATTCATTTAGTAGGAAGAATGCATGCTACAGATTCCCAATGTCTTTCTACATCCCTTTTATTTACAAATATGCAAACAGAGCATGGTGAAAACAAACAGACACTTTAAAAAGAAGGCACATATGGTTTTGGGACTTCCGGTTCCGCCGTGAAGGCATCTGGCAGGGCGAGACGTGAGCTCCGCGCTGCCTCTCTCGGTTGCAGCAGTCCTATTAGTGGAGGATAATCCCAACTGGGGAAGCTGGGTTTACGAGGTCTGTCGGGAAGATCCAAGCTATTCTCTCGGAGGCGAAACCTGGAGGGGGAAGCCAAAGGGGGAGTAGGAGTGGATCTAGAAGACACTCGATGCTGCAACTTGTCTCCGTAAGGTACCAGCCAACCGGCGGAATTTCTTTTTTTTGAAGAAGAGGGGAGAGCCTGCTAAAACTTCTTTGTGTAATTACTTGCCTTCTTTATCTTTGGACTTCAGTTGGACAAAGCCAGGGAAAAAGGGTAACCTTGTTGCACAAAAGCCGTGAATAAAGTTATCGCTGGTGAGGCCCATAACGATTGGTTGAGAATTAAGTGTGACCCACTTTGACCCACTTTGATGAAAACAACTAAGGGGAAAGTCAACACTTTATGCCTGTTTATTTTATTTTGTTAAGGTGCTGGATCTGAGGCATTTCAAGGAGGCTATTTTGTGGCACTTTTCTTCTTTTTTGCTTTCCGTTTGGAGGAAAAGAGCTTTCTGCTTGGAGGACTTTATCGGGTCTGAAGGTTTGTTTGGAGGACGTCTCGTGTTTCTTATCTGGAGACGCGCCCAGTTCAAGGATACCTTAAATGTGGAATTAATCTCTCCTAGTAAGCAAGGAGAGGAAAGAAAAAGAAAAAGGGAAAAAAGGGAAAATATCTAAATCAGAACTTAAGAACCTGGTGTAGTTTGCTTGGAGAACATCTGGAGGAATAAAAAGAGGATGAACTGTTAGGGAACAGCTGCGCAAAAGACCTTGAAGACAAGGAGAAGCCAAGTTGCCAAGGACATCAGACCCAGATATATTGGACTTTCCAAAGCTTTAAATCTTTGGGCGGGGGGAGGGAAAAAAAAAGACTGTGCCTTTTAGCTTGGAAGATATTAGTGGAATTTGCGTAATAATGTTGGATATTTGAGAAGGGTGTATGTGAACGCTTGACAACGTTTGTGAATGTAAACTGTTGCTCCAGTGTGTTGAGATATATGTTGGAGTTTGATTATTTGGATTAATTTATAGTTTAACTGGATGCAAACAAGGAGTATGGCGACAAGAAGGGGGTCCGTTGGTCAGACAGATATAAGCAGTATAATATTGCAAGAATTGAGGGAATTTAAGAAAACTTTTAAGAAAGAAATTAGGGATGAGCTTAAGGAAAACAGGAATGAATTAAGGGATGATATACAGAAGTTAAGGGAAGATGTGCAGAAGGATTTCGATGGATTGGGGAAAAAAATTGATAACTTAACTAATGAAATATCCGGGGTAAAAGCTGAAATAGAGGAAGTTGTTGAAAGAACAGAGAATTTAGAGAAAAGAACAGATGAATTGGAAAGGACTCAGTTAAGAGATCAACAAACTAGTCTTCTGCAAGAGGTCCGTTACAGAGAATGGGCAATTAAATTGAGAGGGGTTAAGGAGGAACAAAATGAACAGATATATGAGAAAGTAATCCAGATTTTGGCAAAATATATGGATATAGAGGAAGATCTGATGGAAGTGCAGATTGATAAGGTATTTAGGGAGAGTTCCAGGATAGCAAGAGAAAGAAATCTAGACAGAGATATTACAGTTTGCTTCACTACGTTTAGAATGAGAGAGTTAATTTTGCAAAAAAACTATGAAAAAAATTAATAATTGGAGACACTGTTATAGAGATTTATAAAGATCTGCCGCTTCAAATAGTTAGGAAGAGACAAGGGGGCTTTTTAGATTGGCAGGAAAGTGTGACATGAAGTTGCCTTTTCCTTAATGCTTAGCAGCTAGACAGCAAGCCCCAGGTGTGCATTTAAAAGGTACAGGGCAACTAGACTGAGGTTTTTTCTGTGGCTCAGCAACTACATGGGAAGCTGTCAAAACGCTACAAACACAGGTGGAGCAGCTACATGGGCGGCAAGGAACGTGGCTTTTAGCCGTGCTTTAAACATTTTTTTTCCCTTGCTGGCTGCGAATTGCGCAATTGCGCAGGTACATCATACAGTCGGAGCTTATCACATGGGGGAGTACAGGACCATTCCGAAAGAGGGAGAAAGTGAGGTCAGTTCGGAAATGCACGTGATTACGCACAAGCTCTTCACACACAAGACAAGAAAGCATCTACACAAAAAGAAAATGCAGAGTCAATACGAAAGAATTCATCACATGTGAACATACTGGTTGGCTTTCTGTTGCAAATTAAAGCATCTTGGGAAATGGTAGCAAAGGCTCATGGGAGTTGTAGTCTGTGTTCTGTCAGAGCATTATATTGAGTTGTCTTGAGGTTTCAGCCCTCTGTCCAGGAGGGATTCCCATATGTCCTCCATTCTTGAGCAGAGGCCCCCCTTTTCCAAGTTGACCAGGCACGTCCTCCTTTGCCAGGACACGTCCTACTTTTCCAGCTTTCTTTTTGAAGAGGAAGCAGGAGGGCCAGGCGTGCTCTGGCCAGGCTCTGGGGGTCTCTTCCTGGCTCCTTCCCTCCCTCCTTCCCTCTTCGCTGCCTTCCTCCTCCCTTTGGCTGAGAGAGTGTGACTTGCAGGGAGGAAGGGCAGCGGTGGTGCTCCAGGTCCTCCTGATGCTGGGCCAGGGCAAGCTGGAAACAGGAGGAGGAGGAGAGGGACATGGGGTCCCTCTGCTGCCCTGCCTCCCTGCAAGTCACACTCTCTTAGCCAAAGGGAGGAGGAAGGCAGCAAGGAGAGAGCCCTGGAGCCTGGCCAGAGTGTGCCTGGGCCTGCCTTCTCCTCCCCCCTTTGGCTGAGAGAGTGTGACTTGCAGGGAAGCAGGGCAGCGGAGGTGCTCCAGGTCCCTCCCCTTCTCCTCCTCCTCTTGCCAGCTTGCCCTGGCCTGGCTGAGTGCCTCCAGTGCCCTGCTGTCTCCCTAGAAGTCACACTCTCTCAGCCAAAGGGAGGAGGTGAAGGAAGGTGCAGGCACACTCTGGCCGGGCTCTGAAGGTCTCTTCTTGTCTTGGCACCTTCCATCCCTCCGCACTTGTATCGCTACCTTTAAATGAGTGCTTTAAAGAGACAGAGCCCCATTTAACCGTGCAACTGCACCTTAGCCTTTAGATGCAATATCAATGTTGCGCACTTTTCAAAAAAGTAGTGGGGAAATCAAGCTACTTTTTAAAGGCACTTCTTCTCCCCTAAAACTCAAAAGAAGCGTTTTCATGGCACACTTTCCCTTGTTCCCATCTAAAGGCTGGGCTTTCATGCAGCCATCAACACACCTCTTTTTGCCAATCTAAAATGGGCCAGCTACATTTTAAAGGCACTTCTTCTCCCTTAAAACTCCAAAATACTGTTTTCATGGCACACTTTCCCTTTTTCTCATCTAAAGGCTGGGCTTTCATGCAGCCATCAAAACACCTCTTTTTGCCAATCTAAAATGGGCCATGAATATAAATTTTTAACTGTGCTACTACAAAAATGTGAGATACCCTATAGATGGGATAAACTAGAAGGAGTGGTGATTAATTATAACCAAAAAAGAATTAAAGTTTGTACAGTAGAGGAAGCAAAAGTTCTGTTTGATAAATTGAATAGAGAATTCAAGGAGCAAGAACAAAAGAATAGAGAGAAAAGGGACGAAAGAGAAAGAAAGGAAGGGGAAAACAAGGAGAAGCAGAAGGAAGACAGAGTTAAAAAAAAGAAGCAGAGTGAAAAAGGGAACAGGGATGAACTTCACTGAGTGTTGTACAACAAGAGGGCTTGGGTGGTGAAGAGGTAGCTTAGCCCAAACACCCACAAAAGGGACTGGTTAACGAATAGGGGACTTAAAAATTGGAAGGATGGGATTTAAATTGGTGACGTGGAACGTGAAGGGTATTAGTCAGGAGAAAAAGAGAAGGCATGTGATGCATTTTTTGGAGAAGAAGAATTTTGATGTGATATGTATGCAAGAGACTAAATTGAAAGATGGGGATGTAAAGTACCTACGTAACAGAAAACTTGGAACCCTTTTTAGTGCAACAATTAATAAAAGAAAAAGAGGGGTAGCTATCTTTGTGAATAGAAGCTGGTGTGCACGACTTGTGGAAAAAGATTGTGATGGTAGATGGATCTGTGTGGAGGTAATTATAAATAATATGAAGTATCTGATATGTAATGTATATGGTCCATTAGAGAAGAAAGAGGTTTTCTATAAGAATCTTTTGGAAAAGCTATCGGAGTATGAAAATGATAATCTGATCATGGTAGGCGATTATAATGGGGTAATCAATCCCAGAACGGATAGAAAGTCACAAAAGAATGTTAAACCTAAACATCTGGGAAAACTACCCAAGAGTTTTTTCAATTTGATGGATGAACTTAACTTACAGGATAGCTGGACATTCTGTAATAATAAGAAAGAGGGTTTCACTTTTTGGTCAGAGGTACATAAATCCCATTCTAGAATTGATTTAATTATGTTATCAAAGGATATGTTGACAAAAATTAAAGGTTTAGAAATATGGCCTAGAATCTTTTCAGATCATAACATGTTAGAAATTGAACTGGACTTAAATATGAATGCTATTAGGGGTAGGGGGAAAAGATGGAGGATCGCTGAGGAAATCCTGGAAGAAGAGGAGTTTGTAAAGGAAATTAAAAAGGAACTGAATTTCTTTTTTAGAGATAATATGGGGAAAGGAACTAGGATAAAAGTAGTATGGGATACAAGTAAAGCATTCATAAGAGGTAGATTTATCCAGAAAATGATAGAGAATAAAAAGAAGGAGAGACAGAAAGAGGAAATGATTAAAGGAGAATTAAGTAAAAAGGAAGGGGAATTACAACAACAAGGTGTAAGGAGAAACAAAAAATTAGAAAAGGAAATAAAAATATTAAAGGAAAGGCTTGAAAAGAAAATAGCCAAGGAAACACTTCAAAAATTGAAGAAGTTACGACAAAATTATTTTGATAATGCAAATAAAATTAGCAGGTGGTTAGCATATAGGCTAAAAAAAGAAGAAGGAAAAAAATTGATCACTAAAATAAATCAAAATAATATAATAACGGAACAGGATAAAATTAAGAAAGCATTTTTGAATTATTTTGAAAACCTTTTTGAAGAACACAAAAAGAAATGCAATGAGGAAGACTTAGTAACAGAAATCTCGAGACGTAATAAGATTAAACTGAATGAGACTCAAAAAGAGATGTTGAATACTGAAATAACAATAGAGGAAATTAGGACAGCAATAAAAAGCCTTAAAAATGGAAAAACACCAGGAGAGGATGGACTTACTGCTAAATACTATAAAATTTTTGAACTAGAATTGATAGAGCCATTGAAAGAAGTGTTTAATTTAGTACACAAGGAAGGAAAGCCAGAGTCCTGGGGTAAGACTTTGATAACCCTGATACCCAAAGAGGATAAAGATGAAACATTGGTGAACAATTATAGGCCTATATCGCTAATGAATAATGATTATAAGATCTACGCACATGTAATGGCTAAGAGACTTAAAGGAATTCTGAATGAGATAATAAATAAAAATCAAAATGGCTTTTTACCGGGAAGGAAAATCCAGAGCAATATAAGAAATCTGATAAACATTATAGATTACTACAATACACATAATGATAAAAAAAATGGCTATTCTGTTTATTGACGCACAAAAGGCTTTTGATTGTGTTAGCTGGAAGATGATGTTTACTTTACTTAAAATAATGGACTTTGGAGGAAATTTTACAAAATCTGTGGAACAGATCTATAATGACCAAACAGCTTGTCTTATTATTAATGGAGAAGTAACTAAAGAGTTTCAAATAAAAAGGGGGACAAGACAGGGGTGCCCTCTGTCACCGTTGTTGTTTATTTTGATTATGGAATACCTCCTAAATAATATAAGAGGGAATGTCAGGATTAAAGGAGTAAGAATAAAAAAAGAAGAAATTAAGGTCCAGGCGTATGCCGACAACCTAGCAATAATCTTGGAAAATCCTTTGCAGTGTAGTGATTATTTAATGACTGAGTTAAACCAATATGGAACAATATCAGGTTTCATAATAAATAAGACAAAATCCAAACTATTGATTAAGAATATGAATATGGAAGAAAAGGAAAGACTAATTAGAAAAGTGGGTTGTGAGTGTGTACAAAAGATTAAATATTTGGGTATATGGTTATCATGTAATAATATTAATTTATACGAAAATAACTATGGAACACTATGGAAAAATATAAAGAAAGATTTAGAAGGATGGGCAAATCTAAACCTATCAATTTATGGGAAAGTTAATGTGATCAAAATGTCCATTTTACCTAGAGTCTTGTTTTTGTTTATGAACCTGCCGCTTAGCATTAAGAATGAAATAATTGTACAATGGAATAAAGAATTGAAAAAATTTATTTGGAAAGGCGGGAAGGCAAGGATAAGATGGGATAATCTAAAAGAAAGAAAAGAGAGAGGAGGATGTGGCCTTCCGGACCTTAAACTGTACAGACAAGCATGTATGATGTTATGGTTAGAGGACTGGATTTTGCTGAAAGACAAAGAAACTTTGACTTTGGAGGGCGACTCTCTACGCTTTGGCTGGCACAGTTACATGTGGTATAATAAAGCTGCAGTAAATAAGGATTTCTTTAATAACCCCTTTCGTAGAGCTCTCTTTGAAACATGGACCAGGATCAAAGCTGTTTTTTATACTAGGATACCAGGATGGGTCTCGACGCATGAAGCTTTTGTAAATAGATGGGAAACTCAATGGAATTGGTTAACTTATAGTGTTCTGTTAAAAATCAATGAAAGAAAGGAGCTAGTTATGAAATCTAGAGAGGAATTGGGTCTGGAAAGCTATGAGGTCAATTGGTATACATATTATCAAATACATCACAGGTTCAAGGAGGATGTGAGAAGTATAGGTATTGATATAAAGCCCAATGAGTTGGATACTATAATACTCCAAGAAGGAAAAAAGAAAATAACGAAATACTATGAATTATTTAGGGGAAGAGATTTGGAAAAAGAACCTATCAAACAATATATGCTAGACTGGGTGAGGGACTTTGGGCATGAAATCCCTTTAGAGGCGTGGGAATGTTCTTGGAGGAGAACAAATGCCTTCACCAAATGTGCTGATTTAAAAGAATTTTTTTTGAAAATAAGTAACAGATGGTATTACACGCCGGTGAGGTTGAAAAAAATGTATAGACTAGAGTCAGATACTTGTTGGAGGTGTAAGGAAAAAAAGGTAATATGATGCACATGTGGTGGAAATGCACGAAAATAGCTAGTTTTTGGGATGAAGTACATAAAGTTATTCAAGAAGTATGTGGTATTAGCTTTAAAAAGAAACCGGAGCTTTATCTACTAAATATGACTTACTTTATAAAGAATGAGGACGAGAGAACTTGGTGGAGAATAATTTTATATATGATAACATTGGCGAGAGTTTTAATTGCAAAACACTGGAAGGATGATAAAGAGATACAGGTTGATGAATGGTTGTGGAAGTTGAATGAAATTAGACCGTTGGACTTGATGTCTAGTAAGTTGGAAGATAAAAAAAGGGAGGCTCTTGAAAAAGGATGGGAATATATATGGTTTTGTTTTTTTAAAAAAAGATGGGGCCTAAGGATCAATACTGAATGGACTGAATGAAAGTTTACATAAATGTTCTTTCTTTTTGCCATTTTAGTTTGGGTATAGGATACATCTTTAAACTGGGTTAAGTTAATTATTAGCTACAACGCTTCTGGAGGGCGAATGATGATGTATACAGCTTCGATAGTCTGAATATTAATATTGTTTGAAAGACTTAATAGTAAATACGTACATCTCTTTTGTTTTGTTATATTGCTGTATACGTTGTACGTAAGAAGTAAACTAGCAGTTAAGTCATACCACGATAGAAGATGCTAAGACAGGGAGTCAAGACCCGAAGATCTGAGGACTCAAGTTTACAAGTGAATAATGTTTTGTCCTTTAATTATGTTTTTTTTTACTGTCTACTATCTATTTGTCATTGAATCAGGAGTTGTAAGTTTGTTTTATAAAATTTAATAAATAAAGAACTATAAAGTGAAAAAAAAAAGGCACATATACTAGTCCTTTATTAGTTCTGCATTCTGTTATTTCCAAATTGCAGCTACTTCTAGGAGTCTTCCATGGGACTATCCAATGTGTAGAACCTATTTTGGGGATGTGGTTCAGGACTTTTACATTTAGACTAAACCCAAAGAAGTGTAACTATCCTACTGATAGGGAAACCACAAGCTGCCACTTTTGTGCTAATCAAGAAAACCAAGGACATGGCCTAATGTTTTGTACATTTTATGTTAATGAGACTGAGAAAATGAGTCCCAGTTTGGGAGATAGGTGTGGAAAGAATATTCAAAGATTCAGGGACTGGGTGGAGATTGAAGAAGTGTCCTCTCTGTTAGAACATAGTTATCAATTATCCTTGGCTGCCTTCCACCTTCATCCAGTCACTACATTTTTGAAGTTTTCAAAACTGTTCCCAGAGCTTGGAGAAAATTGATTAAATTATTTGTTCTCCCCTATACAGACATCCCTACATGAAAAGCCTGGAAGACCTTGGAATTGCTGTTACAACCAAAGGAAGTAACCAATGTTTAATTAGAAGAAAGAAGAATGAAAGAAAGTGTACCCAGATTGTTGGGGGGCAAATAGCTTACATTTGTAAACTGCTTAGACACTCCTTAAGGGTATGAAGCGGTATATAAATGAAGCTGTTTGTTTTTTGTTTTGTAAGAATCATGGGGGGGGGGGAGAGTAAGTGATATTGTTTATTTTAATAATGTATGATTTTAGGCAAATATCCAAAAAAACTGCAAGTTTTTTTTTAAAGAAATATACAAGAGTGCTATCAAACACATGATAGTAATTTGGACAGTAACAGCATTCAGAGCTAGCTGAAATGGAGGGTTGGAAACTGGATAGTGGAATTTGAGGGGTGTAAAGAGGGTGATATATACTTGTCTGAAGAGTAGACCAATTAAGTGGGAAGTGGCTCAGACTGGATTCTAAGGGCAACTTTATACGTGAAGCACAGACTTGGGGCAAACTGTATGCATACTTGTGTGCCAGGATGGTAGGTTCTGGGACCAGTATTTATATCTGTGATCCTAGCCTCATGTGGTATGCTAACTTGTAAGGTAACAAAGACATGATGGTCTTCTTAGGAATCAACAATGGCATTCCAGACTAGTTGATGGCCTTAACTTTGGGGTAACAAAAATGTGATTGGGTTAAGACAACCCCAAAATGGAGGAATAGGGAGGTTGGCCAGGAACACTGCAGGGGGTAGGTAGGAAGTGCTAGATTACTGCCTTTGGTGCAATAAGACCTCCTTTGTCTTTGAGTGAAAGAGGTTATGAAGAGGAAAGAGTAATCAGTAATCATTTAGCTTTGATTGCAGCCTTACCTGGGTCATATACATGTTGTTGGTTCTGCTCTCCTTTCTCATGGGGAATCCACCTGGTGTGCCAAAGGTGATCATAACCTCTTAAGAACATCCTGGATACAGATATGAAAATATGGAGACCCTAAATACAATGTGGGGTATGCAGGGCATACTAACAGCTTGTTTAAATCATTGCAGTAGATAATAGACTGGTGACATGTGCCTTGTAAATTGCCGGTGAGGCAATAGTTTTGTCACTGCATTTTGCCCAAACTATAGCTTCTGAACATTTTTAAAGGACATCAGCTTTATATAGAGTGCATTACACTTATCTAATTGAAAATGTTAATAAATGCATGGATCCTGTGTCCAAATCTGCCCTCTCAAGGAAGGGTCAGAGATGGCATACAGTTCAAAGCTGGGTAAAGGCTTTCCTGTTATTGATTTATGAGTTTTTGATTTGTGAGGAAAAAAGAAGAGGAAATAAGTTATGAGTCTTAGATTAAGGGAATGTCAGTAACCACAAGCAAAGTGAAGGAAGTGCTTCATATGCCACCACCACAATTCATTGTACTGAGTTCATCAACAGGGTGTAAATGTAGCATTAATACAAAGAAAGTATCTCTATGTTCATTCTCTTCTATTTTAACATATTTCAGACAAGGATTTAAAGGTTATGGTCATCAGTGTCATCAACAATAGGCCAGACTCAAACTTTTCTTTCCCTACTCCAATTGTGTATCTCTCTGTGTGTGTGTGCATATCAGATATGATTTCTGTTTTATGCTCATCCCATCCTGTTCTAAAGGCTAAGCTTCAGATCCTGAGACTTAGTGAGCTGTAAAGAGATTAGCTGTTGACTGCATCTATTTTTTCATGTTGTTGTTGCCTGTTACACTTTTTTTTGTAAGCCTCTTTCCATTTACTTTTCTCTTTCCCCTCCTCACTTCTTTTGGGCATACTGGTTGATTTGTCACATGAGCAAGGTGCTGTTCTGCAGTCGGCACAGAATACATTGCCCAGAAGATGCTATAAAAATTGCTCATGTCTCCTCCCCCACCCTTCTGCAGTGATTGAACATATCACTTTGTTCCATGTCCAAGCTTCACCAGTCTAGGGGGCCTGGGATCATAATTCTAAGTCTTTCACCGGCCTTCCAGTCCATTTCTCTATACATCGTATGTCTAGGATGACTCGCTCTACTGTTTTATTTATGATGCAATCAGTTGCTGTGAGAATGTGAGCTGTAACTTTTCCATTGCATAAAAATACCTTTTTTAAAAGTCTTACGTTATAAACGTTTGATCTCTTCTGCATGCCTTTTCTGTATTCCTTCTATCCCACCTTCCTATGCATATAACATAAAAATGGAGTCAATCCTTAATTATGAAATGATCCCAGAAATGATAAACTCCTTTAAGTCCTATTGACTTAAATTAAATAATAGTGTTCAGTGTTGTGCAGCCTATGTCTCCTAGTACCTATTGAATTTTATGGTGGGTTTTCCTCTTCCTCTTTCAAAATCCAATTTCTTGTTTCATGTTTTTGGATGTTGTCATCCAGCTTACATCTACAACAATGAATACTAGAAACCTTGAATTAAATAGCTAATGTTTTCAAGATCCTAACAAGTGCCTATGTACTGAAGAAAAATCTATCAGGATGGAGCTATGTCTGATTAACACCTACTGTTATTTTCTTTATATATATATATATATATATATATATATATATATTGGTGGCTATTCAATACATTTTTCCCCTGGCCTTGATAATACCAGGTGGTGGAGCCTATATATTACCAATTATTTTCACATTTAGTTATGGATATTATTACATGTACAAAAACACATGTAGCTGAAATGTTCAAGTTCACCAGAGCAGGATGCTGCTATGGAACTGTAAGAGTTGCAATCTTGTGATATTTATATGTGCAACCATTTTGATTTTGACTATTGTATTTACTTTCATCTGTTGTAAGAGCCAAAAGGCGTTTTGGCTGTCTGAGCATCCAGGAAGATCCAACATCCAAGAAATAAAACGGCATGACTCAAAAGAGTGAACAATGCAACCACATTAGTATGGTGAATGTACAATGCTGAGGTGGTTGATTTGGTCTCCACATCTGGAGGAAAAACTCATTCCCACTGAAGTCAACAATTCAAACCTGATAGGGTCTTCATTCATCATCACAATTCAAATCTGCTGAAATAACCATAATAATCTTGACAAAAAGCTATGGGTAAAGCCATACGAAAAGTGTATAGAGTTTACAATTTGGATCAAGATCTTGAAGAAATGGACCTTGGCGCTCCTGGTCCAGGCTTCCCAAACTGTTTTAGGAAGGTGAAGGTGCAGTGCTTGTTAGCCATGTTTTGTTATGCAATGAAAACAGTATGACTGTTGTGACAATGACATTTAAAGTGTCCCTAAGCTTTGAATTTCATGAGGACATCCCATTCACCTTCCCAACTGGAAGAAGCAGCTCATCATGACTTGGCTGAATAGAATTTTTGGTACTCATTCCTAAACTAAACATTCCTAAATCCTAAACAGATGGCAAGCTAAACAACTCTTTACTTACTGTACACTGTTTGGGACAAATGGGTTACTAACTATGTGTGCAGTATCTTTAAAACAAAGCTTATGTCCAAAGGGGAAAGAAAGACATCATAGGGATGGGAATGTTAGTAGCCCTGATGGCTCAGTGGTTAAATGCCTATATTGCAGTCACTCACTCACAAATCTCAAGGTTGCGGGTTCAATACCAGCCAAGGGCTCAAGCTACTCAGGCTTGCATCCTTCCAAGGTCACTAAAATGAGTATCCAGATTGCTGGGGCAATTAGCTTACACATTGTATACAGCTTAGGGAGTGCTTAAGTGCACTAAGAGGTATAGAAATGTACTTGCTATTGCTACTTGCTATTATGTTAGGCCCTCTGGCCAAATATGATTCTTCTTTGGTCTGGCCTTCTGGATCTATCTCAGTGTCCACACTTCCATTCCTATTGCGCAATTATTTTATGGTTTTCCAAATTTTGTGTCTTTGTCCTCTATTCCAAAAAGTTAAAATACTTCTCTTGACACAAGATAGTGACAAAAAGAGCTTTGTATCAAAACATCTTGATATTTTTAGTTCCACTCTTTCTTTTTGATATCATTCATCAGTGGAACGAGGCCCCTCTAGGGCTCAAAGAGGTTCTCTACCTGTCCACCCAGCAGGGATGGAAAAATACACAGGGCCAGAGGTCAATTTTCCAAGCCCCATGAGGGATGATCTCTCCCTCATGTGCCAAAATACTTCTCTTTTTCTCCTTCTCTCATCCAAAATAGTGACCAGAAGACTTTCAGTCAGTACTTTGAAAGGGAAATAGAGAAAAAACAGAGATACTTGACAGAGTGGAGATTCTGGTGTTGTGTTGTGGCTTAGAGAAACCTTTTTTTAGACTTTGTGTATATTTTCAGGATAAAAAACCAAACAGAAATCCTGGTAGGAGAAAAATTAAAATGGAGTTCTGCAGTTTTGTGGACTGGGGGGCGGGGGGGGGGGGGGTCAGGGGTCACAAAAGTAGGATTCCAAAGATGTGTTCACTCCCTTTCCCCAACCCTATCACAGAGCAACAATGGTCCTCTATCACTCTTCAGAGAGTTGAAGAAATTTCCTTGAACCCACCTTACCAATCTTTCTTTCTCCAAAAGCAGTAGAAAGAGATCCACCATCTGTCCCTGAAGCCTTGACACCCTCCCCTCCCCCTAATGTCATGCCAGAGCTTATGCTCTTAAGAAGGCCTCTTCAACATAAAAACAAAATCTGTGTGCAATGAAGATCAGAGACCAATTTTACTACTGGCCTGGGGTTTGAAGCCACAGTGACCTTTCCCATTCAAAGCTACAGTACTGAATGAAATGGCTATCACTGCCATTATCTTGTTAGTGAATGTTCTCAAAATGATTGTATGAAGAATACCTTAAACATTTGTGTACACAAGACTGATTAAATAAACTTGCAGCCCATATTTAGCCCCAAGACCTGCATCAGCATCTTTGCTCTGGGCAATATTCATCTCATTCTATTTATATCCGGGCTTTCTTCTGATGAGCTGAATGAAGAGATAATGTCCTTCCTTTCTTCCTACTTTCTCTTCCCATTAACCCTGTGAGGTCGATCAAGCTGAAATAGATTTTGTGGGCCAAGGTCACCTGGTAGGTTTCATAGCTCATTGACTAATAGGTATTCCATTAAGAAATGGTCTCACTTCCCTTTAAAACTGTCAAATTAAAGCCAAGAAGACTGCTGAGAGAATTCCAGCTATGTTAGAGCCATAATAAATATGGATAAAAACACTGCTTAGTACTTATATTAGAGCCAATGAACTACAGGTGCTGTAGATTATAGTTCAGACAAAGGAACTGGCAAAACCACCTCTGAGTTTTACTAGCCTAAGAAAACCCTATGAAATTCATGGGATCTCCATAAGTTGAAAGGCAACTTGAAAGCATACACACATGCATACAAAACACTGTCCTTTTACAACAGAAAAGATAATACAATTGGCCCTTGTTATCCGCTGGGCCCTTGTTATCCGCTGCGGTTTGGTTCCAGGACTCTCTGTGTATAACAAAATCTTTGTCTGCTCAAGTTCCATTAAATATAATGACACAGCAAAATGGTGTCCCATATATAAAATGGAAAATCAAGGTTTGCTATTTGGAATTTATACTTTTTGGGAATATTTTCAAGCTGTGTATGCTCAAATCCGTGGACAAAAAAAAAAATCTGTGGATAAGGAGAGCCAACTGTATAAGGAATGCAAAAAATAACCCCACATTTACTTATTGGATATTTACTTATTTGGACCTGAGTCACTCCTGTTAGGCATTGAGGTCCGACTATGAAATGTACAGATGTGCACAAAAGGAAACCAGGAATCATGGGCATAATTGTCTGCAGCTGAAGGCTGGAACAGCAGACAGTGTTCAAGGTCAGATATGTGCTTGATTGCACGTAGGCCTGGGTAACATCAAAAGTCTTCCTAACTGAAGGGACAACATTGTTGGTGGCACAAGGAAAAAGAGTCACCAGAAGAGGATGGGTTTGTGACCGCATGGCACAAATCTATAAATAGCCTGCACACCGCAGGTTGGGTTGTTGGGTAGTCGGAGTGGATAGATGGTTGGAGAGTTTTTTGTTGGACGAGCGTGTATATATTTGTAAATACAGCAACTTTAAGAATAAAACCTCTTGAGGAGAGAGATTTGGCTCCAGTCTGTTTCATCAGCAGCGGGCAGGAGGAATTCCTGATAAAGCCGAACAGCTCCAAGGTCGCTGGTAGTTCCGAAGGCATCGGAGATTGCTTTACCTGTGCATCTGCTTGTTTACATCAACAACTCCCTTCCTTCCTTCCTTCCTTCCTTCCTTCCTTCCTTCTTACTATATACTAGCTCACTTCATTCTGGTATTACCCCTTCCTTCCTTCCTTCCTTCCTTCCTTCCTTCCTGTGTACTAGCTCACTTCATTCTGGTATTACAAATGAATCTCTTCTTGGACCCTTTCTTCCCTGGACAATGCCATCTTGCATGAACTAAATCGGTGAGACTCATTCTCCTGTATTACTCTAATATATCATTGGAATGACATCTGCTTCTGATGATGTATTACATTAATTCATCATCAGAATGTGGGGCTGCTGTGGGGTATTGCAAATGTGTGCTAACAAAGGAATAACAGTTCTGAAATCCCGTTCAGTTTTAATTATCAAATAAGGCAGCTTTATAGCTAAGTGATACGTAATGTGGAAGCTCTTACATCATCCCAGAACACAGAAGAGCAATCTGCATCCTCATTACATTACCCAGGCAACTTTGCACAGCATTTCCATGGTCTGAAATTGCCTGCTCCTTTCAATGTTTCACAAACCATAACCACCCCAATATTTTACACTGCCCTATGAATAATTCAGCTGTCTATTTATTCTGTCCACCTCACCTTCTCCATGATAGCTAAACTGCACATCAAATATCTAGCTATAAATACAGGTTCCCCCTCCCCATGTTTCTCATAGAAATGGGGATTCAGTGAACATTTGCATTTATTCTTAGTGTGCATACATGCACACACACACACACACACACAACAAAAAGACAATTGATTCTTTCTTTTGTAATCATTTTTTAAAATGGCTGCATATGTATCTGTTGCAAGAATGCAATTTTCAAGAAGAAAATGTATGAGATTCCAAGCCTGGACACTTTCATTACATATTGTTTATTGTACATATAAACAATGTTGATTCCTTAGTGTTTTTATTCAGTTTATGAACTTCACTTCAAAATACTTGTGATTAAAGATTTTGCATAGTATACTGCTGTGTCCATTGTCATAAAATATATCGTTTTTATTCTAAAATCCTTTTCTTAACCCATCTCTTTCTATATTTTAATACCACTGTGGCATTAACTGTATTCTTTTATAGAGTTTGAATCAAATTGTCAAAAGGTCAGATAGTATTCAAAGCTGGTTCTTTTTTGTTGGATTTCATTTCATGTTTATTTAATTATACATTTCAGACAATGTAGCATATTCAAAAAACAGCAGAGGGTATCTATCCAAAAGATGCCATTTAAGTTTAGTGCTAGGATATCTTACTGCTTTTAACAGCAATACTGTCGTTATTCTGGAAGAGACTGTTTTGTTTAATAAGCATTTATCTATTGTTAATGTCTTCCGAGAATTCATCTTGGGGTTTATACTGAAGATAAATGCAGGCCTGTGAGGGTTTATGAAAAATGTCTCAGCAAGTGACAGGATGCCTGATATGACTTACCACAGTCCGCTTCACATGTGGGGCAATCCACTACTTGTCTTGCATTTATTATATTTTTCTGCTGTGTGTTTTCTCTTCTCTCTCTCTCTCTCTCTTGCTTCTGAGTCTCTTTGATATTAAATACTTTTAATACCAAATACTGACAGTAAATTTGAAAGGAATGTGTGATGGGAAGAAAGAGACAAAAGTCTTGATGTAAAAATGCCAGTATAATAGAGAGGAAACAGCACAGATATTTTTGAAATGGTGTTTTCACGAGAAAAAGGAATACAAAAGGAATTAACTGAAGATGTAGCTTGTAGACCATGAATTATGCCACTTTCACTCACCAGTGTGGTGCACATAGTATTTGGTAAACCATCCAAGACTATTTTTATCACAGTACCAGTATATACACAACACTGTCCAAAAAGTGTTCTTTTATTTCACTGGGTTTTCTTTTCTTTTTTTAAGTAGTGAAGGTGTATATTGTTCCAGCTTTGTCTAATCTCCTGTATATATTCTTAGAATCTATGAAGATAATAAATAATACACATATTGGGTGTAAGGAATGCTTGTAAAAGAATTGTAAATTAGCAATAAAACTCTACGTGAACTATCAACTGTGTTCCAAATAAGTATCTTGTCTAATTATGTATAATTTTTCTATTTCCCTCCTCCCTCCCTCCCTCCCTCTGTATCCCAGCCTTTCATTTTTACCCTAGGTTGTATGAGTTGAAAAGATATCTGATATAGATTACACTGCTGGATATGTAGAATAACAGTAGTAACCAAAATTAAATTAGATTCTAGCTCTTGCAAATTAATCAGTAACCTTGAGATGTTGGAGTGTATCCTGCATGTCAATAATACAGAGGACAGATACTATTTGTACTTGGTGGATTGTGTCCACAGTTTGCAATAGATGGATAGATATCTCAATCTGTTTTATTTATTCAGATGAGATCCTTAAACAACTGTGATTTAAATAGTTCCATTTTTCATGTTCTTCTTCAGTGACCAGATCCTGCCTGCTAGGAGGTTTGATGCAACATGATCTTGGACACATTTACTCAGAAATAAATCCTACTGAGTTGAATGGTATTTCCAAGTAAGCAAGCATAGGACTACCTTGTCTTTCTGTGCAACCCTGTGCATGTTTATTCAGGGATAAGTCCCAGTGTTTTCATGTATGCCTAGGCTTGTGCATCCTTAATGCAATAATAGAGTTTTTAGAAGGCACAAATCTAATTTTAGAAGAGGCAGGGCACAGAACAATGAACAATACAATGAGTTCCATGTCTCCAATTCAGCTTTTGAATGTTTATGTTTTCTTTATAATCAGACCCACAGCAGCTCCCTATGCTGTTTTGCAAACACTTTTAAAAACTCAGGTAGTTTCAAAGCAGTTTGTGATAGAGCATGTGAAGAGGTTATTGTTCAAAGAGGTCAGGAAAGGCAAATATTATGCTGTGTGCACATACAAATCCTTGTGAGAACCAAAAAAAAAAAAAGTATGTGTATTGAGTCTACAGTCTTTTGGATTTGAATTGATCCATACCAATAAACTAGTCATACAATATAACCTTTTTGACCAAATGGGAGGGTAGGGTTAGGAGTCTCAGTTCATTTCTGATATTCTAGCCAGCCCAATCTTTTCTAAAACACATGAGCACTGCTACAGAACACTAATACACACCAGGGATGCAGTGCTGCTTTCTGAAGCACAGGTTCTCATAATGACAGTCTCCATAGACATGCTCATGAAGGATATGCATGCACCTGTGTTGCTCTATATCAATTCATTAAACACATATGTAGATACTTTTATTAGTTTTCCTCTCCATCAGGACAAGTTCTTTTGCAAATCCAATTGTCCATAATTATCCTTTCAAAACCAAACCATGTTGATGAAATCCATTTCCTCCTACATCCAGCTGATATGAGAATCACAGATTAGCTCAGAGGGAAAGGGGAAGGTGGATGGGTGCAACAGAAGATGTCTTTATCCTTGTTCTAGTGAAGCCAGAGGCTCTGGCTTCACTACCTCACTGCTGCCCAAAATGACCACATTGCCAATATCACACCATTACTTGCACTGGTCTGGTTGACAGTGTATACTTCGTAAAAATGAAGTAACAGTGGCTATTATTATTGCACTAGCAACAGCTACCATTATTTGCTACACTAAAGCAATGTTTTGTGTGAGCCTGTTACACATTTACTAATTTCACCGTAAAGTTTGTACTCAGATTTAGAAGCATGCAATGGGACTGGTGGCAGAAGACATCCCCACTTTCCCTTCACCATGTCTAGTCTCCTCAATATTATAAACAGAGAGAGTGACCCCTGCTGAAGGGAGAGACTGGTGAGGGCATTCCCCCTACCTAAAGTACACAACTTTTAGAAACAGAGCCCTTTAGTCGAAAACAGCAGCAGGATATTTTGTTTTACAGGAATTCAGTCCAACAATAAATGTGAGAGACCTCTCATCATGGCAGTGCTTCTTGATCTAAAATGGTATCTTCCAAATGTGTTGGACTGAAGCTCCAGATACGTCTAGTACCTCTAGACTGTATCATTTTAGGAAAGTATAATATATGTGATAAAGAAGAGAAACAGTGTATGAATGGAAAGAATGTTTGGGGGAAAAATTCAATGGTCAAAAAACATGTTTTTTTAATGTCAAGAAAGTGTGACAAGTAAACTCCAGGACTGACAAGAATCTTTTACTTCAGGACTTATTCTGAGCAGAACATCACATAAAGCTGTTGAGCATAAAAAAAACAACAGCATTTTCTGAGCATTAAACTGTATTACCTACACAGAAATTAATATTTTTGTATAGAATTTCTTGTGCAGAAAATGCAACTTGTGCACATCAACCAAGTGTGAATTTTGTGCAGAATAAATCCCTCAAATGTGAATAGACTTCAAAAAACTATGTTTTTATTTTGTTTTATTTTTTAAAAAAGACTTTGAATTGGGAAGAAATTACTAAAAGTACTTGTTGCTTCCTACAAGGAAAATAATTAGTAAAGAACTACATAACTAAAAGACAGATACAATTATTACAACTTGATACTGTTTTAAAACATGTTTCATTAAATGTGTCTATGAGGGAGGTTGATATACATCATAAGTGCAACCTGAAACATCTTAGCCATATTCAGGCATGGTTGGATTCAATACACAAAAAAGGGATTTCCTGATCTTGCCCTGTGCTACCTTTGCTTTCTTTGCAGAGTGATGGATTTGAAAAGGAAAAGGTTCCTGTTGTCATGGAGGCTGTCTACATAAGCAAGAACCTTGATTTATCATGCAAACAGGAGCCTTTCCTCTCTCAACTTCTTTCTTTCCACATGAAGAATGTGACCATGGAAGAAATAGGGCTAGGTGCTTCCCTGCCTCTCCCTGTTGAATCTAATTCTGTAAGTAATGGCGAAACAAGGCTTGTGTTGTATTGTTTCTGACTACTACTACTGTTACTACATTTATTTATGTTTATCCTGCCTTCCTCCCAGAATTGAGATTAAAGGCAGCTTACAAATTAAAACAGCAATAAAATTAAAAACAGACAAAAAGTGAACATTAAAATAGAATTAAGCTAGTCACAATATTAAAACCAAATTCAAATATCTACTAAAAAGAATAAAATACAATTAAAAAGATTTAAAAGCTATTAAAAACAGTACAGATTAAAACAATGCAGCACCCAGGCAAAGTTGAACCTTGTTTTGCTCTAGGACCCATTTATTTGGGTAAACAGAGAACTCTACAGTATCCACAGAACCCTTCGCCAGCAGTACATTTCAAATGGGTTAATTTTGTTCCTGTCCTATTTTTCACTCTCCAGTTTTCACAGCATACATATAAATGGAAAACATGATGGCACAGACAATCCTAATTTTAGTATTCAATTATATATCTTTACACTTCAGGATCTTGTCTAGTTCTGTCACAGCAGTCCTTCTAAGTCCTAGTCACCTTCTGATTTTTTGACTGCGCTCTAAATTCTGATTGATGATGATGATGATGATGATTTTATTCATTTATATCTCACCTTTCTCCACTACAGAGACTCAAGGCAGCAAACAGCAAATTTAAAACAATACAATTTAAAAACAATACAAAAGCATTAAAATATACAAATATAACACTTAAAATCATGTTTCTCCATTTTATTTCCTGAAGGTGACTTCTTGTCCTGAGTAAAGATGACACACCAGGGCAAGCAAATGTTGTGGCATACCCATTTGTTTAAGATCAGTTCATAGTTTTTCATGATCTACACAATCAAAGGCTTTGCTATAATCTATAAAACACAGGCCAATTTTAAAATACAAATGTATTATTGGCATAGCAAATTAAAAAGAATAATTTGCTAAATATCCATATATTTCAGAAGGCAATTTTGGCAAAAGGGAATTATTTGTTTGTCTGAACCAGAGACCATCTGAAACAATAGAGGAAATGATCAGAAGTGAATCCATTTGGGCATGCTCAGATTTCATTCAATTTTAATTCCATTCATAGTTGGAGTAGTGGCCAGGAAACCAGCAATAATTCCAACAGATTATGGCATGGATTCTTAAACAAGATAATGTGGGACTGATACATGGCTTTATTAAACTGGCTTTGTTTGGTTTCCTCAACTGCTACTGGAAATAAAAGTTTGGAAATAAAATCTAGTAGTTGTTTAGAAGAGATCTGTTCTGAGTTTGGAGAGACATTCTCAGGGATTGGACAGCTCTTTTGCTACCAAAGCTCAGAAACTCCCCTGTGTGTTGACCTGTGCCAATAGTTTAGGGACTCCATCGTTCCCTGTTGACTTAAACTTCAACCTTCTGTGGCTTTTGTATAGCTCTAAATATTAACCAGGATATGGGGAGTGGTGAAAGCAGAGAAACACTGTTGATTTTCATTCAATTTGCTTTGCTCAAAGACTCTCCCCCACCAAACATGCAAATTTTGGCATGCAAACTAAAACTCACAAAGCTCATGGCTCAAGACTCACTTTAGGATGCAAGCTGAAATGCATTTACACAGAAATGTATTCTGGTAACCCAAATCCCTGTCCAACATCATCTTTGTTTCTGAAGTCTGATTACTTAACATATTCTATCACCTTGGGAAGAAAGCTGAGGTAAGCGGCTTAATTTATAGATGGATGAAGCAAACTTATTTAAAAATTCTCACTACATTATCATGAATCATGTAGGCCTATTAAACTAATTGCTAAGTAAATTTAAGCAGTATTACAGTAGAATTCAGGGAATTTATCATCTATCTAAAGAGCTCTTTGGTGGTCTCATGCTGCCCCCCACAGATATGTCTCAGAACATTCATTATGCCATAATTACAAAGTCTCTTTGAAGAGGCTAAAAATCCCAAGACTCTTCTCATCAATTATTTTCACCTGTTAATTCATTTTGTGTGAGGTAATAACCTCCGCATAATAACAAATGTGCAAGTACTCCGATTTTGCAATTAAAAGCAGCAGGGCTCCTATTTTGATCATACAGACTGTGACATCCATCATAGAAAACAATTTGGGCCTAGCAGGATGACAGATGCCACACTGATGGCTCTACTAACTAACTGCCTGTCCTGGTGTAAGAAAAAAATAGCCTAGCTTCAGCCGGCAGCTGCAAGCTATCTGATAGCTTCTGACCAGCCAGCAGGGGAAAAGCCTGCAGTGAGTAAATTACTGAAAAGTAATTTTACTTCACAAAATGAGGATTTGGGAGCTGTAGATGTATGCATTCCAGTGGCTGGCCCAATTTGGAAACAAATCACCCTTCTCATTTGAAAATGACTGGAATCATCACCACTGTTCAAAGAGGATTGGTTCTCTTTGCCTTACTCATGAAAAGGAAAACAAAATTAAAGCCTGGAACAAGACAATAACAATTGCAACAGAAATACTATGCTACAGTCATTATTTCTCTTCTCTTTCACATTTTATTACCTGCAGAAAGCAGGGTGGTTATCTCTGCCTTCTTTGGGTAAATCGGCACAAGTGGGATTTCTTCCAACCGATGGGCAGGTGCCTAAATAATAGAAGAGTGCTCATTTTAGCTTTTTGCTTTGTATCAGGGCTGAGTGAGTTCTGTTTTGGGAATGATCCCGCCAAGCCTTAAAGCGATCTCTGTGCCGCATCTTCATCTCCACAGAAAATGCTCAAGCAAAGTACAACTGCTGGCAGCTCATTAGCACCAGAACAGATTTCCTGAGAAAATGATTTGATTTCTGGAAGATAATGTTAGAATAGGTTCTGTTGTTCTGAATGGGGCAGTGTGAAGGGTTTGGATGAAATCTGACATTAATGAATGAATATTCCTTTTGTCCAAATAAATCAACAGCAAAAACCCAACAAAATAATTGACTTTTGCTGTAGTCCACACAGACTGGCTTTTGCCTTGAAGCAAAAGTGGTTAGCATTCAGATATTAGTGCATTTTTAAAACTAGGTATGGGTTGGAACTTTTTTCCTTTTTTTGTCTTTGTCTTTTTTCTCTTTTTTTGGTCTGTGCATTTTGACAAACTTTGCAAGATTCACAGATTTCTTCAAAATAGGAAAAATACATTGAGATTCAAGTAATTTGAATAGGTAAGAAGTGCAGGCAGCATAGGTAGTTGAGAAATTGTTTTAGTTCATTTCTTACACAGATCACCAACATTAACACATTTTAAATGAAGAAGAAAATGAAATTGATACATCCAATAATCTCTCTTTTCAAGTATTTGATGTTCAATACTTGCATTCTGAAAATACAGTGTTAGAGTACACAGGCCTTGCACTGCAAATCCTAGAATTTTTGCTTTTTAAATCTTCATTTGTTTTTGTTTTTGTTTTTTTTACCAGATTTTAAACTTATTTCCAAACTTTTAGAGCACTGTTCTATACTGGTTAGAGTGATTCTCTAGCATTAGGGTGACTCAGATTCAAATATTCACACAGCCATCAACCTCATTGGATGATCTACCCACATAGAGTTGTTATGTTTATAATATCAAAGACTTATTCAGTTGCAGACATTTCAATACTGTACCTGCACACATTCATATGGTGTAACAATTGATTATGTATGTGCATTCACAGTATATTTTTGTATCCCACAATGAAACATTTCAAAAAGATCTAGTGATTTTTAAACATAAAGCCAATTTATATTTAATGCTCAGGATGCAAAACTGAGATGCTAAGATTGCAAATCATGAGCCATCCACAGGGTAGATTAACTGTAAGATTCTACAAAGATATTTTGTTAGACTGAAATGAAAGATAACAGGATGGAAATTATAATGTACTATAAATATGTACCCTTTGGGCTGTATCCCAGTAGTATAATGCCAAGCAACAAAGGAAGATCAGCAGAGGGCAGAAGGTTAAGTAAAGCAGAGATTTTTTTTTTCTGGTTGCCCGCTAAGAAGGTGAGATAGTCCAGTATATGTCATATTTAGATAACAGTGCTTATATTTATATTTGTCTCCTACATCCTTGATGTGCAAACATCTATATTCTTTTTTTCTTGGGGAAAAATGAATGAAAATAAATATTTAAAAAGACTACTGGTTCGTTATACTGAAGTTGTAAAGGTAAATAGGAAATGAGTAGGACAGATTGTGTGTACGTGTCTTGAGAAGAGTGCAAGGTGTGATGTCAAAGCTAGTAAAATAGATAACTCTTCCAATTTTTCAAGAATGTTTTCATTCCCTGCTTTGATTCCTTATTAATGAAGTCAAATATATTGACCTTTCTCTTAATCTTTTCCAGGGATAGGTAGAGTCCTTGAGTTCACATAACTCATTGCAAAAACCAGTTGTGTGTGCTCTTGTCCAGCAGTAACATATAAAATAACAGGAATCAGTCAGCATTCACAAAAGTCAGAATTGTAGTTGAAAAGGAGCTGTTTATATGGTTAGTTGGTGCTTAAATATATGGAAAAGTGGGTGAACGAAAACAGCTATATTAAAATGATCCGTTAAAGCTCATTTTTAATGCCACATTGGTAGCTCTTGCTCTTTATACCCATGTTCATGCAATAACTAATATTCAGCAGCCATCAACAAATTACAACTCATGACACTTAAGCTGCTGCGATATTGTGCCCAAAGTCCTAGCAAGAAAATATATGCTTTTTTATTACCAAATTGTTCTTGTTTACAATTCTAATATCCTCTTCATTATCTACTTTTTCCAGACATTTTAGGCAGTTCTGATGACCTGGGGCAGCACTAGTCCTGTCATAAAGAGAAATTAATGTTGTTAAAGATGGCCTAGCTGCCCTCTGGGACAGCTGAAGATGTGAAAAATATAAGGTTCTATTTTAAAGATGAAAATGATTAAAGGCGCAAGCACCTTGCTCTTAGTGCAGCCACTAAAACTTTTAATAAAATACTTCAGCACAGGAGGGGGAGGGAGAAAAACCCGCTTTACTTGTTCCCACTGTAAGTCCAAAGGGGTAAAAAAGGCAACTTTGTTCTGTAAGAAGAGGCTTGCTTTAAGGACTAATAAGCGTAAAAAGGACTTCATCATTATAAAGAACCCTATTCGTCTCAGCAACAGCTCACTTAATAAAGACTGGATGATAGAAAATCCACTGATGCTGTCTCCAAATAGCCAGTAAGCTAATTAGGTGCATTGTAACAGGTAGCTTTTACCAAAGAGAGAGAAAAAGAAAGAGTGAGAAAGAAAAGGAAAAGAGAGGCTTAAACCAGCTTGCAGCAAATGCTTAAGAACATTGTAGCAGATGTACAGTAGTTATTGTATTCTCTTCAAGGCTGTTCCAGCTGCCACAGTTTTTTACAGGCTTACGCACCTCAAACCCCTTACAGAATCTAAGGATAAGGCTTTCAGGGAAGGAAGAAAAACACAAGGCAGACACAGACATATTGTGAACTTTAGGGGTCCCAGACCAAAGAGAGTGTTCGGGGAGGGGGGTTGTGGTGCAGCTATGTGAAAGCAACTGGTAGCAAACACAAAAAGAGAAGAGCCTAACCTTTGTCCTGACATGGAGATGGAACAATGAGCATCGCCACTTGGCCTTCATAATCTTGCCCACCTCAGTCATTTTTAATGGTTCTGTGAAGGTTAGAGAAGTTGCCCTGAAGGCAGAAAGTCTAAACCACACACCTTTTGTGCTTTAATTATGTGCCATTCATTATATCCAGAAGGTGTGTGAGAAGGAACATTTGCTAACTATGGAAGAATTTGGAGGGACAGGACAACTGAACAGAAGGTCAGGTAGGCCAGGGAACCCTTCAGAGAGAGAAGTATGTGGCAAAAAAGAACTTGCCAATAGGGGAAAATGCCAAGGTTTTTTGAGTTGATGTGGCTCAGATTTCTGTCTACTGCAACACACAACACAATCCTTTCATTATCACAGCTACCTTTCTTATTTGTGGTTGACCCAGACTCAGACTACACTATGGCAATATATTTTAGTACATACCTAAAAATGCAGGTAAAGGTGTTGCTTTAATAGTAAGAAATGTAACCCAACTAGAAGCATATTCTTGATTATTTTTAATTTTTAAAAAAACGTTCCAGTCATTATTCCATGCAGATTGAGGGACTGTTATCTTTTGTGTGGCAGTACAGCATTAACAACCTTTTTTGGATGCAATAGCATCAACTCTAACATTTCTTAATACAGGTATTGTATAGGCAGATTCAGTTTTACCATTATCTTTATTTGTCTATAGTTTGTTCCTTAATATTTATGATGATAGCTACATAAATCAGTAATCTAACACTCTTGGAGATGGGCCAACTTTCCAACAGATATTTGACACCAGCCATCTATATGGCTACTTTTCATAGTCCTAATTTTTTATGAGAAAGACAGTTTGTCAGTCAAACAAATGTTGGCCCTACCAGTTTCATGAGCATGTTTAGTGTTATTATGGGAGAAGTCTTCCACAGCAACTGCTCCTAGGGTCCTAGAATGGCTTCCTCCTTGCTGTCTTTCTGCAATTTATAAATTTATTTATAAAGTGCTGCAAGTTTACACAGTGCTGTACATAAAATAGAATTGCGAAAAAGTTGAGACATAAATGAACAAAGAAAGAAGAATTAAAACCTGTTTATTTTGCAATAATAGGTTTGAGGAGTCTCAAGAAAGCAACCTCTTTCCACCTTCAAAATCCTACCCTTGAAATCTCCTCTACTTAAAGGTTTGTGACTGTGGGGAGTCTCAAGAAAAAAAAAATGACAGAAAGAGAGCCTTGTTTTAGTTGCAACTTCTGTCAGCATCAAGACTTTTAAAGGAAAAAAAAGTTTTGTGACAAAACAGCCAAAGTGATTTCCCCCATACTAACAAAATCTGAAGGGGAACTTTGGGAGATGCTTTAAAACAGTGGTGGTGACAGAAGTGATCTAGGTGGGTGGCAGCATTTTCAAAAATTGGAACCCACAGGAAAAGGGAGATATATCTCAATATGCTCAATGGCTTTATTTTAGAAAATGCCCAATGAATTTTGGCTTATATATATATTAATGTCCTTCTTCAGGAGCTACTTAAAAATAAATACAAATACAAGTTTGAAATTAAAAGGGCAAGACATAATTATATAGTAATCCATACATAATGCATAATATTATGTAACACCTGTACAAAGTTTAGGTTTTTTGAAAAATAGAAAGAGCCACCCACTGAGGAGATGTGTTTCCCTTTTACCTGTGGATTCTATTGGGTGATCCCGAGTTTTTGCCTCTTCTTCTTTTAAAACATTGGGAAAGACAATAATGTGGCAGTCATTAGAAAAAGAGAAAAACTGCACAAAAGATCTATAAATAAAGGGCCCTTTCACACTACACAATTATTGCACTATGGGGCTGTACAGACCACCCAAAAGGGGCGGTCTGTAGGTGCCCAGAGAAATGCCGGAATGGGGCCAGGGCTGCCTCACCGGCAGCCCCAGTGGCCCCATTCCTCCGCTT
Source organism: Urosaurus nigricauda (assembly GCA_034509955.1). NCBI lineage: Eukaryota > Metazoa > Chordata > Lepidosauria > Squamata > Phrynosomatidae > Urosaurus > Urosaurus nigricauda. The sequence goes on from JAOEGL010000004.1 coordinate 215,409,362, forward strand.
CTCCAGGCAATTCCTCCGGAAAGGGCTGTCCTTGGAGCATCATGCCCCAAGGACAGCCCGACTGGCAGAGGAAAGAGAGAAAGGGGCCTCCTGGACCCTTTCTCCCTGCCTTCGTTCCTGTGGCAATTTAGTTGCCATGGGAGAGACATGCGGCCTGAAAAGTAGCTCTGTTTTGGAGCTCCTTTTGGCACTGCTGAAAGGTCACCCTAGGTGCCTTCCAGCGGTGTCATGACGTCAGGCACGCTCCACATTGTCTAAGCACGCCGTTCACCATGACATCATCATGGTGCGCGTGTATAGATGGCACACAAAAAAGATAGTGCCATCCATATGCAGTATGGCTGGGGAGAGTGCAAATGCGCGTGCCTTCCCCAGCCCTACTCACACCTCAGTGATGGCCCTTTGGGGCCCTCTGTACTGGATGTATGATTCCATTTTAACTGCCATGGCAACAACCTACAGAATCTTGGGATCTGCCATTTAGGGAAGTGAATTTAAAGTTCTCAGCCAGAAAGCTCAGTGAATTCCAAATCCGGAGATCCCATAGCCTGTTGCCATGGCAGTTAGTGAGAAATGATGCTACACTTGTGTAGTATGAAAGGGCCTAAATTCCCAGCTCTGAATTAGCAAGACCAGAGAATAATAATAAAATCATTTGAAGATCACTGGTCATAGTGTCACCAGAACTCACAATCAGCTCAATAGAACACATATAATATTCTCTCTCTCTCTCTCTCTCTGTGGGAACTGTAGCCTATTGTGGCACTGGAGCTCTCTGACAGAGAAGGCTAAATGCCTAACAAAACTGCAGTTCTTAATCCTTAACTTTGGATGGTTGTGTTCATTCCAAAAAATACTACAGCAATTTTATGTTCTTAAAATGTACCATAATTGATAAAAGTAGCAACAGCTTGCCAGCAAGTATCTCTCTTGGAAAAACCGGGTCTTTGTTTTTAACATGAGGGGACCCAGGTTTTTTGACAGAGGAACTGGAGGGATGTATGGTTGAAATGATTGAAAACCACTCCATTAGGGAGCTACCCTATTTTCCCAAAAACAAGACATCCGCTGAAAATAAGCCCTAGTAGAGGTTTTGCTGAATTGCTAAATATAAGGCCTCCCCCAAAAGTAAGACCTAGCAAAGTTTTTGTATATAAATGTATATACAGTATATAATAAATCTCCTCCTCCTCCTCCTCCTCCTCCTCCTCCTCCTCCTCCTCCTCCTCCTTCCGTCCTTCCTTCCTTCCTTCCTTCCTTCCTTCCTCAATGAATGTGAATTCTTCTTCATGGAAAAATAAGACATCCCCTGAAAATAAGACCTAGTGCATCTTTGGGAACAAAAAATAATTTAAGACACTGTCTTATTTTCGGGGAAACACGATAGTGGTTTTCTTCAAAAATGTTCAGGCCATGGTGCTTAAAAGATACTGTTGTAGGTTGGGTGGTTACAGATGACCTCCAGCTGTAAGCCATTGTTTCTCACATTGTTAGGACAGAAGTCTGGAAATAACAAGATACAAGCAACATAATTATCTGCAACTGGTTGCCTTTTGGGGTAAGAAGTGTAAAGAAGTTGCATTTCAAAAGCCAAGAAATAAGTAAGAGGAAGGTTGCTTTATTGGTATAGTGAGAAATGGTTTCTAATTATTTTCAAAGGTTAATTTTAGACAATGTTTTTACAGGCATTTTGACAGACATTTCCCACATTTTATGTTGGTTTTGTGATGAAACCTAAGTGAGCGCACACCTCCCCCTAAAAAAGTAACAGAACTTCATAGAAAAGCTACTTTTTCATCATTGTAAGTTACATCAGTTATCTTTTCATCATTATAACAAGAGCAATGGCCTATTTTTCAGGTTGCCAGGTTTTCTGTGGAACAATATAGGGCAGTTTGCCCCTGGTTGCCAGACCAGCTCAAGTCTAGCAATAATGCATGAAACAGATCTGTATAAAGCTACCTTACACATAGGGAGAGTAGAGCCTCTTTTGAGATCTTATGGCCTATGTGAGATTTCAAGTCTAATGGGAACTCCAGAACCCATAATTACAGGTGAAAAAGCAGTGTCACTTCAACTATGATACCCCTAGCTGGATTCCTGGTATTTGGCAAGGCCTGATTGCCCAGAGGTTGATCTGAAGGAGCCCTGGTGGTGCAGTAGTTAAATGTCTGTACTGCAGCCACTCACTCACAAACCACAAAGTTGGGAGTTCAATACCATCCAAGGGCTCAAGCTTGACTCAGGCTTGCATCTTTCCCGCAGCTTGTTGGGGGCAATTAGCTTACACATTGTAAACCGCTTTGGGAGTGCTTAAGTGCACTGATAAGCAGTATAGAAATATACTTGCTATTGCTATGACTATAGATTGCTCTCAAGAATCAAGGATGTTAGATTTGGGGATTCTGTACAGCTTCAATATGGGATCAGACTCCAAGCTCCCAAATAGGGGATGTTTTGTATAAAATGTAATGTCTGGGAACCCTACCTAAACACTGAAAAAAATAAAAATGAGGATGGGACTAGTAATTTTCCAAGGTGTGCCCTAGGAAGATGTTTCTTCAGATGAGAGAAAAAGGGAAAACCCTATTTCATGGATATAGCCTTGATTCCCTTGAAATAAAGGAAGATTTGGTCCAAACTAATGGGTTCCTTTTACACACACACACACACACAGAGAGAGAGAGAGAGCGAGCTATGGACATGTAGATTCTAGTGCAATCAATGATGTAATACTCTGTCTAATAAAATCTGAATCTGTTTTTCCCCCTCAGCTCCAAGTGTTTTCCTTCGATGGTAGGGAAAAAACTTTACTATGTCTAACTATAAGCGAAATAATCAGCTGCCTTAGTTATCATGATGAATACCATGTTAATTGAATCAAAATTAATTCACTATCTATTTAAGTCTAAGGCTGTGTCCACACTGCAGAAATAATCCAGGTTGACATGACTTTAACTGCCATGGATCAATGTTATGTGATTCTGGGAACTGTCATTTTGTGAGACATTTAGCCTTCTTTGCCAAAGAGCTCTGGTGATCCAATAAACTACAATTCCCAGAATTCCATAGCATTAAGCCATAGCAGTTAAAGTGGTGTAAACCTGATTTACATCTACAGTGTGGACACAGCTTTAGACTTAAAACAGGTACTCCAAATATCTATCACTAGAGAGATAATGACATTGCATGCCAGTCTTTGCAGTCCACCCACATCTAGAGGACTGAATTTTGCATATCTGTGGCCTAAAATATTATTTTAAAAGAACATGCAAGGTTTCTTTATGCTAAACCCAGTATTTCAGCAAAAAGCCAATACCAGGTTTCATAAGAAAGATGGAGATAGATGGAGGGAGAAATCAATTAAGTAAACTTGAACCTGGGCAGTGATAATCAGTTTAAACACTGAGCAAACTAAATCTCCTGTTAGTTCATGGAACTACAGCTCCCTAGCCTCAGAAACCACATGCTGAGATTTTTAAATCTCCTGCTTGTCTTATTAAAAATATACCATTCAAAGATAACAGGGCACATTTTATCAGCTAACTAATAGAGCCAATATGTTTGCAGGAGTCAAAATATATGTAGACAATTCTACTCATAGTCCAAACACTATATGTTTTTGATTGATGCATCACTCCCTTTGTGTTTACAATATTATATTCCAAAACATTGATTTAAATGAATAAAAATATTGCTATTCGTTTTTAAATATATATTTAAAACACTGGATAATTCTCAAAAATATTCATTCCCATAGAGACACAAGGAAATGCCATTCCCAATGACTTCTAATACAATCGCTTATGAATAGATGCATGTTTAAAAAACTCTATTCTCCTGAATATCTTACGAAATTGATAGGTTGAAGCATGTTCAGAAGAATTTGTGAGTACATTGATCAGGGATATCCCCCTCCCTATTGTCCTCACGTGAAAGTGATGTCCTGTCACCTCCCATTCCAGTAACCATCCCAAATAGGGCTGATTCTGAAGGGGGGATTGCAGTACTGAATGGGGTAACTGTCCTGGCTCAATGCTAGGGAATTCCAGGAACTGCAGTTTTGTGAGGCATTTAGCCTTCTCTGTCAGAAAGCTCTGGTGCCACAATAAACTACAATTCCCAGGATTTCCTAGCACTGAGACAGGGCAGTTAAAGCTGTCTCCCTGGATTATTTCTGCAGTGTATTTTGGACCTCTCTGCTTCTTCTATCCTTACCACTGTCACCACAGAATATGCTTGGGGTAAAGCAGAATCAAAATGAATGCATATAACAATACTTGGCCAGCTGTGTGTCTCATTTTTTCAATTGTAAATCAATTTTGGACTGCTGCCACACCATTTTTAAAGTACACATAATCATTCATATATATTTTTGCAAATATTTTCTCATGTACACATTAATGTAAGCATTAGTGCAAGCATTTTTTCTATTTTACAAGCAATTTCCCGTACACAACGTTTTTTACTGTATTTTTAGTAGCATACCCATTTTACTGACTTTTCCATAGAGCTATTTTTAAATAATCCATGAAAGCATGGAACCCAGTCTGTAAGTAGGGTTTTTGTTTTGTTTTGTTTTGTTATTACTTTGGAATAGGTGTGGTCATATAACAAATGAGATTGAATAAACCTCACCACATCCCTAATTTGAAAGCAGGAAATAGCATTTCTGCCTTGAAATATTGTTTTCCATAAAGGAAAAGTTTTTTCTGTGCAAAACAGCCATCTGTCATCATCCAACCTAGGAGGGAGTGAAAAGGCAGGCCCAACTCCATCAAGGCTAGCCAGATCAAGAAGAAGGCCCTCCCTCCAGTCCATCTGCCATGGTCCAGGCCTCAGAGGAAGAGAAGAAACACTGGACTTGATCCCCTTCCCCACCACCACTACTCCCTTCTCCTTTTGTGTCATGTGTTTTAGATTTCAAGCCTGAGAACAGTAAACCATCTGAATAACTATCTGTAAGTGCTCTGGGAACCTTTAGAGTTGAAGAGCGGGGTATGAATACCATAAATAAATAAATAAATGTCTAACAATTTCTGTCAAGCTATCAGTACCGAAACCTGGTTGAAATGGAAACTGGAAAGTGATCAGATAGGGATACCTGCATGGTACATGAGAGTTGGGCTAGAAAATTTCCAGGTTCCCTTTCAATGCTTTGATTTCATGAGTAATCACCTGAAATGCAGGGTGGCATATATCACCCACCCTCACTTAAAAGAAAAGAAAGAGGAAGAGATGACAGCCAAGGAGTAGAGTTATGCAACCTCTTCACTAATTTCTATGATAATTATGCAGAATGCCCCAACGTTTCTCAGATATTGAGAATGAGATGAACTTAGCTACATAAAATTTTCTCTGACACTACCAGTTCAAGAGAGAAAAAATATGTGCATAATGCAGGCAGCAAGTGAAAAGCAGATTGTGTCATTAAAAAGGAAAAAAGGGGAAAAAAAGAATCCCACCTGTAAGAATAGGCCCTCATAGGCCTTTATGTGTGATTGCTGCACTTGCTGGCAGTTGCATCTCTGGAAAGCCAGATGCAAATTCATCTGTCCATCAGTTTGTCTATCTATTTGTCTTCGTGTTTTAATAGTGCTCTTTTGCACATTAATCATAAAAACCATGTACTCTATGCCATTTTCTTCCCTCTTGCTTTTATAGCTACAATTTGCTTTCTGCTTTTTACAGCTGAGATGTAGTAAATTGCATTAAAACTTTTTTATGCTGATCACTTTAACATGTTGTCTTTTCAGTTGCTTCACAGCACAGTGCTACACTCTGAATCAAAGAGTTCTGATTTCCAAAATTAGCTGTGGTCTCTGTGGAATGGCTCACAGATCCTTTCTACCATATTTGGTTTTATTGGCCACCTACAACAGTCAGGCTATAGACTTTTCTTCAGACTGTTATTAAGGGGATCATTAGAAATGCTATGAGTAGGAGTTTAATCTCATTCAGCAGTGTGTTTAAAAAAAAAACACAACAGAATTCAAACCTGTTTGCTTGCTTTTGCAAATCATCTGACTCTAAGGTCAGATGACACAAAGGGGGGGGGGGATCCCAAACACCTTTCTTCAAGATCATAAGAGGCTGCATAGTCATTTAAAGTTCCACTGTATCTGAGGACTTAGGTCTGAGTCAAGATGAGAAGAAAAGCAGAGGATTAGAAGCTTAAAGAGCAGATAGAAATAAGTTTGAAACAAGCTTACTGACAGAAAGGGAAACAAGTTTGTCATGACCTTGCCATAGGGAACAGAAGCAGTTTACCAAAGATTTCTAGCAAAGCAAAGACAAAGGACATTTTGAGACTGTGATCCATTTGCCACTTTTCCCTGCCACAGTTTCAGATGTGTCAGCCATCGCTAAGGTATTTTGAAAGGAGGAACTTTGATTTTTCACTTAAAAGTGTCATCTGTCCTTAAAACAAATACTGCTCTGATTTAATTTTTTTTTGTTGGTGTTATTTTTGTAGAACAGCATACTTAGCTTTATAGCAGCTGCAATTGCATAGTCCTGTGATGTATAACCACAATAAAAGGCAGGAAGTATCAATATTCTACATTGCTGCAATACCAGACCTTAAGAAAATAGCCAAGGCAAAAGAAAGAAGGAAGAAAACATCTCATTTATATTGTTATGTTATTGGCTCAGGTTTCTGTTGACTTGGTTTAATCAGCTACAGTTGTTATAAAAAAGGCAAAATGGAAGTAATCTTTCTAGTTACAATCCCCCCGCCCCATTCAATTTGTGATAGCCATGGTAGCTGCTGCCTCACTAGAAGCAAAATATAAGATCTTAGGGGTTCTTTTTCCTCCCATTTCTCCTTGTATTGAGATAAAAAATATACACATGTACACATATACGTTTTGATGTTGGTTAAATCTTAAATTTAAAAAATGAAAGTTACCATTAGCTTTGCTTCTGTTGATCCATCTTCTTATCCTTCTACCTTTATACCATACAGTCCAATTTCCCTCTAATTCAGGGACAGTAAAGATGGGTGGCTGGAAGCCACCTCTTCCTTCCCTGGGTTGGTGCAGTCGCATGCTGCAGCACTGACCTGCTCCCTAAAAGAAGCTGCTCTGAGCAGCTTCCTAGAAGAGGTGTAACAGGTGCGCTCATGTGCCATGATGATGCCTCTTCCAGCCAGTACTGTTTGGGCACTGTGTGTCAGGGATGTCATCATTGCACGCACCATATGGATGGGTGTGCGCCATGACAGTGGCAGGGCATCAAAACTAGGGCTGGGGGCATGTGGGCTCCCAGCCCTAGTTCACATACAGACCAGCATAAACTGCCTGCCTGTACTGCCTCAAAGTGTGACATTTTAATTATGTGGCTAGAACTGTACCTTATGCATGATGCAAAGAAGCAACTGAAAGTTGCATCTCTCTGTGTGACACATTCAAATGCCACACAGCATTACAGAATCATTCTGTGCACCTCTGGCTTCACACGAATGGCAGTCATGATATAGGCCTAAATCCTGGAATTTCTCCCTTTCTCCCTTACGTTTTTGTTTAGAAGCGTTCCCAAAAATTGGCCCCTGGGGAATGCATCTGGAACAGAATGGGAACTTCTGGCTGCAGCAGCATTCTCCTGTGTGGTAAGATCTGTTCTATGCTGGCTCCCATTGCCATCATACCCCCTTTTGTAATGCAACAGGTCTATTCCAGGGACTGTGTGATAAACTTATATGATTCCTTGACTGGTCACTCTGTCAGAGGCACCATTATTATAATAAATAATGATAATAAAGTTTATTTATAACCCGCTCCTCTAATAAAATACTTGAAGCGGGGTACAACAGAATTTTAAAAATACAAAGTAAAACAGCAATCGTATCCCTCCCATACCATCCCCCCATAAAACTGAATTAAACAAGAATATGTTAAAATTCTCTTCAATCTCATTGCTTCCATTAAGCCTCACTTTAAAATATTTAAATAGTGTAAACCAAACTTTTGAACCAAATTGCAGCAATACAACCAAGAATCTCAGAATATAAGTCAGAGATGTACAGAGTGGGATCCCAGATGTCTCTGGACTGACTCAAGTTCCATCAGCCCTGGTAAAATTAGTTGAAAGTGAATAAAGACGGGACTCGCTGTTGCTTGGTCTCACAGTATCTGGAGGGTCACACTTTGCTCACTCCAGTTATAAGGAAATTTCAGAAGATTTTTTATAGCAATCCAAATCTCAGTTTATTATATAATTAACTCCAAGTCTTTGCTAAGACCACCTCTGCCCCCCCCTGCCCGAAGCCCAGAGGACAAAGAGGCAGTGTAAGAGCCTGGAGGACTCCTGGAAACAATGAGGTGAGGGAGGGCTAAGACCACTACTGCCACACACACACGCAAGCCCAGGGGACAAAGAAACAAAGCAAGATCCTGGAGGACTCCTGTGAACAAGGAGGGGATGGAGGGGAGGAAACACCAGATCCAGGCCACAAGGGTCAGAAGAACTCAATGAGAGACCAGGAGAAAATGGAAGAACTAAAGGAGGGAGAACATGAGAGGGCAAGGGTAACAGATGGGGGAGAAAAGGGGTAGAGAAGCAATCAGTCAACAAGGAGGAGGGATTACACACAGAGGCAAATAGCTACTATGCAGCAACAGCAGTGGTAGGTGCCACTGATTTTGAGAGAACAACAGTGACATTATGGCTGCACTGCACACAGGGAGGTAATGGTGATCCTCCTTGCCTAACCCCCTCACCTAGAAAATCTTATGATGAAACATTTCAAGTGAGACACAATAAGGAAAAGGAACAAACACAAAGATAGAAAAACAGTGGAAAACATTCTTGTTAAAGGAGCCAAAGGCATAAAAACCCCAAAGATGATGAGGCAAGCAGGAAATTTGCTCAGAAATCCAAAACCTATCTAGAGGAGAACAACACATATAATAGCAACATGAAATGTGAGATGCATAAGCCAAGGGAAACTGGACATAGTAAAAATGGAAATGGAATGCATTAACATAACAGTACAGCAGTAAGCAAGCTAAAATGGACAGGAATTTGACTTAGAGAGCTACACAGTGTTCTACTCAGGGAATGAGAATACACAAAGGAACGGGATGGCAGTCATACTAAGGAGAGATGTGGAAAAAGCAGTAAAGGGATATAATGCCAAATCAGACTGAATAATCTCAATAAGGTTCCATGGAAAACCTATGAATATTAACTTAATTAATGCATTCACCAACCACAGATGCAAAAGAGGAAGAAAGTGTTAGATTTTACAAAGGAGTCCAGGAAGAAATTGACAACACACCAATACAGAACATTAAGCTAATCATAGGTGACTGGAACACCAAAGTTGGAAGCAAAGAGGAATCAAAAACAGTAGGCAGATTTGGATTAGGCAAAAGAAATGAAGCAGGTGAGTACTTGATAGATTTCTGTGAAGCCAACAATCTGTGAAGCAAACACTTTTTTCATACAGCCAAAGCAAAGGCTATACACATGGACATCACCAGATGGACAACATAAAAACCAAATGGATTATATAAATGGAAGCAAAAGATGGAGACACACTATTTTGGAAACCAAGACTAGACTGGGCACTTACTGTGGCACAGACCATGAATTATTTATTTCAAAAATAATTGTAAAACTTAAGAAAAGTCCAAAACCAGTCATCTTACCCAAATTTGATCTAAACAATATTTCAACAAATTTATTGTCAATATAAGGAACAGATTTGAACTACTAAGCACAATAGAACAGGAACTAGAAGAACAATGGTCAGAAGCCAGGGAACAATGGTCAGAAGCCATAAAAGAAGAATGCAGGCAGACACTTATAGTTGCACCAAGGAATTTCAAAAGAAAATCAGCATGTGCTTTATAGACTATTGCAAGGCCTTTCACAAAGGACTATGGAATGCCCTTAAAGACATGGTAGTGCCAACAATTCTGATAGTCCTAATGAGGAATCTTTAATCAGGACAGAAAGCCACTGTCAGGACAGAACATGGAGAAACAGAATGGTTCCCAATTGGCAAAGGGGTCAGACAAGGCTGCATCCTCTCACCCTATCTGTAAAACATGTATGCAGAACATATTCAATGAAAAGTAGGATTGGACACAGAAGGAGGAGGAGTGAAAACAGGAGGAAGAAATATTAACAGTCTAGGATATGGAAATGACACCATACTACTAGAGGAAAACATCACAGACTTGGAATAATACTATAGAAGATCAAGGAGGAAAGTGAAAAGGCAGGTTTATTTTTAAACATAAAGAAACCAAAAATGATGACCACAGAAAATTTACAAAGATTCAACCTAGACAATGAGAAAATAGAAATAGTAAAATAATTTTCATACCTGGGATCAAATATCAATCTGAGTGGGGACTGCAGTCAAGAAATCATAAGAAGACTAAGAATGGGGAGGGCATCTATGAGAAAATTAGAAAATGTCCTAAAATGTAAAGGCATACAACTGAACACAAAAGTTAGTATCATACAAGCCATTGTGTTCCCTGTTACCATGTATGGGATGTGAGAGCTGGACAGTTAAGAAAGCGGATAGGAAGAGAATTAATTCATCTGAGATGTGGTAATGGAGAAGGTGCTGAGGTTACCATGGACAGCCAAGAAGTCAAACAAATGGGTCCTAGAGAAGATCAAACCAGAAATCTCTCTGGAAGCCAAGATAACTAGATTGAGGCTGTTGTACTTTGGCCACATCATGAGGAGTCATGACTCAGTAGAAAAAACAATAATGCTAGGAAAGGTAGAGGGAAGCCGAAAGAGAGGAAGGCCACATGCTAGATGGATGGACTCTATCAAGGAGGTCATGAGTATGAATTTGCAAGACCTGAGCATAGCAGTGGAGCATAGGGAGTATAGGAGATGTCTCATCTACAGGGCCATAGGTTGAGATCAAATCGAGGTTGGATAACAACAACAACAAAGCATTTATATCACATATTTAAAAGAAATGAGGATATAGAGATGATTTTTTAAAAAGCTCATGCAGCACCTTCTCTTGTTTAACCAAGAATATGACCATGCCACAATGTAGTCAACACCTCCAGGCACACTGCACTATGCTACAATTTAACTTGTAATATCAATAGTAGGATCTAATTAAAATGATCATTCATAGTCAAAGGTCTATCCATGACAATATATCTTCACAACAATTCCCCAGCCATGTACGTTTAAAAAAATACATACCAAGCTAACTCTGACTCATGGTGAATGGGCATTTCATAGAATTATAGAGTTGGAAGAGACCACAAGGGCCATCCAGTCCAACCCCCTGCCATGCAGGAACTCTCCATCAAAGCATCCCTGACAGATGGCCATCCAGCCTCTGCTTAAAGGAAGGAGACTCCACCACACTCTGAGGGAGTGTGTTCCAGTGTCGAACAGCCTTTACTGTCAGGAAGTTCCTCCTAATGTTGAGGTGGAATCTCTTTTCCTGGAGCTTGCATCCATTCTTCCAGGTCCTGTTCTCTGGAGCAGCAGAAAACAAGCTTGCTCCCTCCTCAATGTGACATCCCTTCAAGTATTTAAACTGGGCTATCATATCACCTCTTAACCTTCTCTTCTCTAGGCTAAACATTCCCAGCTCCCTAAGTCGTTCCTCGTGGGGCATGGCTTCCAGACCCTTCACCATTTTAGTCGCCCTCCTTTGGACCCTCTCCAGTTTCTCCACATCCTTTTTGAATTGTGATGCTCAGAACTGGACACAGTATTCCAGATGGGGCCTGACCAAAGCAGAATAGAGAGGCACTATTACTTCCCTTGATCTGGACACTATACTTCTATTGATGCAACCTAAAATTGTATTGGCCTTTTTAACTGCTGCATCACACTGTTGACTCATATTCAATTTGTGGTCCACTTGGACTCCTAGATCCTTTTCACATGTTTTTATTTATTTATACCCTGCTCTTCAGCCCTAAAGGCTATCAGAGCGGCTTACAATTATTATTTTTTAAGACGGTTCCCTGCCCTCAGGCTTACAATCTAAAAGACACGACACAAAAGGAGAAGGGAATGGTGATGGGGAAGGGGATCAGGTCCAGCAGTTGTTCTCTCCCTCTGACACCTGGACCAAGGCAGATGGACTGGAGGGAGGGCTCGGCTTCTTAATCTAGGCCCGATGGAGTTTGACCTCTCCTATCACTCGCTCCTAGGCAACCAGATAGTGTTGTCATGAAGGGAGGGCTCTTCAACTTGAGGCCAGGCCTCAATGAGAATGTTGTCTCATTCAGCCAGGTATCCCCCATCCTATATCTGTGCATTTCATTTTTCCTCCCTAAGTGCAGAACCTTACATTTGTCTGTGTTGAATTTCATTTTGTTAGCTCTGGCCCAGCTTTCTAGTCTTTTCAGGTCATTTTGAATTTTGATCCTGTCCTCTGGGGTATTAGCTACTCCTCCTAAATTTGGCATCATCTGCAAATTTGATAACTAGGCCCTCAATACTGTCATCCAAATCATTAATAAAGATATTGAATATCACTGGGCCCAGGACAGAACCCTGTGGGATCCCACTGGTCATTTTTCTCCAGGATGAAAAGGAACCATTGTTGAGCACCCTTTGGGTTTGGTCAGTCAACCAGTTACAAATCCATGTAATGGTTACCTTGTCTAGTCCACATTTTGCAAGCTTGTTTGGAAGAATGTCATGGGGAACCTTGTCAAAGGCCTTACTGAAATCAAGATATACTACATCCACAGCATTCCCTTCATCTACCACGCTGGTGATTTTATAAAAAAAAGACATCAGGTTTGTTTGGCATGACTTGTTTCTCTGAAACCCATGTTGACTTTTTGTGATGATGGAATTATCTTCTAGATATCATCACAAAAAGCCAACATGGGTTTCAGAGAAACATGCATTTCATGCATGTTTGAATCAGTTAAATTAACATTATGTACCAGGCCTTTGTAAACTGTCTGTTCATATAGGGGTGAAGGTGAATTAATACATTATTTAATGATAACACATGACCATTGGATCACATCTTTTACATCTTATGTTTCTTTTAACCCACCAAAAGCTGATATTTCCATTCCAGTTTCTGTTTTCTGTCTGACACCATTTTAGCTTTCTTTGGTCTCAGAACCAGGAAGAAAGTACAAGAAATGGGACTTTGTGGTAATTTATTATAATTAGATTTATAAATTCATAAATAGATGCATATGTAACTGAAGTCAGAAAGCTTACAAGGACTAAGTATGCAAATGCCTATGGCACGCAAGATCTATGACTACTGTAAACCTAGGGTAATATCCTAATCCAGTGACCATGTGTCAAGGCAATACTATGAAACTAAATGTGAATATTGATTTGGTGTTGTTGTTTTTTTTAAAGATATATGCATGCTCATGTATATTATGCTGTATCAACTTAGCTAATAAGAACATCACAAATAATCAGATGCTGGCTGAAGCTGCAGCTATCTCCACACATCCATGGAGTCAGGCTGTCTTTTTCTAAACTTTTCCATTTAATTATTGGAATAACTTGCAAAAAATGTTGTTATATAAAAAGGATATTTTGGGAACTGTACCGTATATTTATTTATCAAAATTCTGATTTTTTTAAATAGCAAACATATAAATAGGAAGTAATATCTACACATTAAATATGGTATGTATTAAATATATTGGGCTCCCAAATTTTTGATGTTAAAAAATAAAATCTTATCCATACAGGCACATTTGTACTGACAACAACAAAAAGATTTTAAAAAGCAAAAGTTTAAAAGAAAAATTAAGTTATGTGTTATGGAAGGAAATAAGCACAACTGGATTTTCTAATCTCCAGCAAATAATTGATGCAATATATCACTTTGCAAGTAATGGATGATTACACTTCTTTGGCATCTGCAGTCTTCTTCAGTTTAGCCGTTCTCACAGGCTTACAAGAATATGTTATATACAGGAAATAAGAAGGGGTTTTAACAGTATGCATAATTAACCTGTGGAACTCATCGTGTCAAGGTATTATTAAGACCAAGAGCTTAGCAGGTTTTGTAAAATGGATAAGACGTTTATATGGGAACATCTGAAGTTACATTAAATAGGATAAAAAACATTAACAAGGATAAAAACATAAGCCAATAGCTAACTGACTGCAGTGACAATGAAGCATCTTCCATATGCCATGTCTGTCGACTTCAAAATTTTTCAAACAGCTTCTCACAACAGTTGAGTGTTCTTCAGAAAAATATACTGGTTGTATCATCTTACAGGATGCTTTCTTTGTCCAAACAGTCATTGGTCACATATATATATATATATATATATATATATTTCACAAGATGACCAAAAGCCTTTGGTAAGCCAAATGTCTGTTATCATTTTGCACTCATAAAATTCAGCTTCAAGATTGTGTTAGCAAAATTATTAATGTTATAGACAGCCAAAGATGTTAAAATGAGTTTGATGGCTGCCAGACTGCAATCAGAAATATGGTTTCCAAGGAACAAAGCCTTCTACTGAGTAGACACTCTCTTGAATCCCTCATCAGGGGATTGCCTATGAGTTTGGCATGAAAGAAGGACCTTCCCCAAAGGTCTCAAATCCTGTTATGTTTTGTCTGGGAAAATGTGGTCCTTCAGATAGCCTGGACTCAAGCCATGTAAAGGCATTACAAGTCATAATTGGCATTTTGAATTGTGCCTGGAAACAGGATGGTAGCCACTGGATCTACCATAATAAGGGAATTGTGTCCTTTCTGTAAACAGCTCTGGTTAACCATCTGGCTCCAGCTTTTAAGTCATGTGACTATTTTGAACTCTTTTCAAAAGTAGCCCTATGAGCAGTATGATATAGTAAACCAAATGAGATGTAACTGAGACATGTGTTACCTCAGACACAGATCAAGCATCTTGAGGAACACAGGCAGCCAGCACACTAGCTTTAACTGTCCAAATTAATCTGGTGTGAAACAAATCTGAAAAACTAAAGGAGCTACCACTCAAATTGTCCCATACGTGAAAACCTCAATGTCAGCCTTGACAACTTTGGGTAAATGTCCCACTTCCATCACAGATTTGATGGGGAAAAATTAGAGTTGTTTTGTTTTTAATTGAGTATGTCAGAAAGTGAAACTAACAGATTCATCTATCCTTTACTTCAAAATAGAATATGTGTTACCACTGAACTATGTCCCTTCTCCTTTTGTACACAAAAAAGGGATGTAAATCTTTGCACATCTTCAGACATAAGAATGAATAATTTTTGAAATTTTCTCCCCAATGCAGGAGAAACAAGTATTTCTGTGCAGTCTTTGGAGTTTATCACATGGCTTAAAAACCCGATTTACCCCTGCCATGTTGAAGTCTCTTTCATGATAAAGTCAGGCATTATCACATGCAAAATGCCCATTGCTGCTGCTGTCCTGCTGAATCCTGGCTAATTTCTGTCTAGAAGCCATGCTCAGCTGGCCGATTTGCAAAGCCAGGAGCTTCCTAGTTTTGAAGCGGCTGGCTGAATGGGGCTTCTAGCCGGATGTAAGCCAAGATTCAACTAGGCAGCAGCATCGACAGCATTTTACATATATAATACCCAAATTTATCCCAAAAGTGACTTCAATGTAGCAGGGTTAAGTCAGGTTTTTTAAGCCATGCGATAAACTCTTCTTCACACACTTTTAAGTGATTCTGGAAATTATTGGCATAAACCCCCAATTTTGTACAAAAAGTGTGCTTCTAAAAATAGTGGAGGTTTTTAAATGGGAATATTTTTTCCAAACTAAAACATAATTTTATGCAGATAGGTACTTTCCAGAAATGTGGTTTTTCAAGAAATATTGGTGGGTTTTTCTCAACAGCCACCAAGTTTGCATTTGATGAATCACCACCAAAAGGAGCTACTCCAAAGGGGGAGTAGCCACTGGGAGGGGGGGGTTCACGTCAGGCATGTAATAAATAAATAAATAAATAAATATTTAATTATTTATTCAGGCCTGCCATGATCAATGCAAAACACTATCTCTCATTTTACCATATTTCACATGCATTCTGATACACCTCTCATGTTTGAGCATTGGTAAGGAGAACACAGCTTCTGCCTCTGCGATATGCTACCTCACAAAAGAGAAACGTGGCTTTATATCATGCCATTCATTTCCTAAAACATTCCCTAAGGAATCCCAAGTACCCCTTTGCTTAATGTTCAAATACAATATAGCTAATCCTCTCCAGTTTCATTATACGAATTATTCAAAACCTGGCTTTCTTTTGCCCTAACTAGATGCCATCTAGACACATGCATCGTTCTATCTATTTGTATATGTTTAAAATGCAGAAGACAGTATTTATGACTATTGCCTCCATCTGAAAGCCAGGTTTGGCAGCAGGTTCAGTGTGTGTTTCAGAACTACAGAGACAGAAGGACCTTGGGGAAATAATGTCTTGCATTGTCAACCTGTCTGCTTAGATCACCCTAGAATTTCACAGATCTCCCCCCATCCCCACCCCCGGCGCACCACTTCCCATAGTATAATTTCTGAATGCAATTGCTACTTTAAAATTTATATGCTAGAAAAGACTCTGGTCAAGTCCAAAGTCCCCTTCATATATTATAAGTGTGAGACAGGCATTGTGCAATTACTAAGGAGTGGAGCTGCACTCTTGAGAACCCAGAGTGTGAGAAAGTTATTTTTTGGATAACAACTCTCAAAATCCCCCATCCAGAATGGCCTTCACACTATACTAGTATGAAATTGGCATTATGTAAACATTGCACAATGTGTCTGCCTTCCTCAACCTGTCCAGAGCTTGTCCAGAGCTTTGTGTCTATAACCCCCAGAATCTTTTAGACAGTCTGGATGGGGAATTCTAGGAACTGTAGTCCCAAAAGTACATTTTCCAAGCTCTGGCTCCACTCTGGGTGTCTTCCACATTGTCTTATTATGTTATAATGTTCATCTGCAATGAAAGCAAACCAGCAAGCACCTGCTCCTGCATAACCATCCATGTGATGGGACAGTGGCAATGTTGGGCATCCTGGAGGGGCAGAAGGTTTCTGCATACTAATTAATGGATATCTGGCAGCAAGACCAAGAATACAGCTAAAAAATTATCTTCTGGTGCACCCTTCATGAGAGTAAATGACTTTGATATGCAGGAAAGTTGTGTGCATGGTGTTGTAAACATAAGAATATGAAAGGTGCTTTGCTGGGTTCTGGTTTAAGGAGATCAGTCACTTACTCAATTGGGGAATTTATTTTAATTCTAGTCATGGCTATTTTTAACCCTCACTAGCTGCTATTGGTGATCACATGGCCTTCCCTTTTAGTGATGCCAAGTGCAAAAGGGAGTATGGTCTCACTAAAAATGCATCTGGGCAGAGATCAACTCTCACCCAGTTTACATATTGCAGAGGAATAAAAGATACTCATTCAAATGTGCACAGTTATGCTGTCATATTTGTTCTCCTAAATTTGTTCTAACAGTATGGATCTTATCACATGGAGGCACTTACCATGGGTAAAACGTTC
The DNA here is from genome assembly GCA_034509955.1 of Urosaurus nigricauda. Lineage (NCBI taxonomy): Eukaryota > Metazoa > Chordata > Lepidosauria > Squamata > Phrynosomatidae > Urosaurus > Urosaurus nigricauda. Next base: position 215,426,843 of record JAOEGL010000004.1, read on the forward strand.
CTAAACTGTTGCAGAAGCATGAAACTGTGATCATCTGTCATGCTTCTCAAACGTCATTGAAGCGACTCACTTTTCTTCCTTTGTCAAAGTGTTCATGGAGAAGCCATTTTTTTAAATAATAGGATATCCATTTTTTGAATAATGGTTGGTCAGGATGAGATATAGTGATTAGTCCAATATCAGCCAGTACATTTCATGGCTCTATGGGAAGTCCCAAATGCAAGTAATACACTTCAGTCCAATTCGCCTGAATCCCGCCCTGTAAAACACAACTAAAATAGACCTATTCAGTCAGGGGATTTACCTACCTATTCACCCGCAGTAGTGAATTAAATTGGTTTATTGTGATCAGGACCAACCAACAGGATCCAGGCCATAGTCTCTCAATATCTCAGCAGTCCTGTAGAATCTTATAATGTGGATGGAGGTGAATCAAGATTATACCCATTCTTTCTGTTTCTGACCTCATTCCATTCATTCTGAACAGGCATATTCACATATAGTCCATAGATGCATACCAGCTAGAGCTTGCATGCATAAGTGAGGAGCCCGCTTTATATGAGAAAACCTTTCTATGGACAACAAGGGAATGCCTCACTGCTAAAAGAGTAGAGCTACGGTTACCATTAAAATGTCGACTCCACATTTACTAGCTTCTGTAGTTTCTTAATGTTACATTGGTAGAGTGCTTGCTTTATTATCATTGTATAAATTTACAATATACAATTGTTTTATAGATACCTGATATCTGATATATGATGCAGAGATGCATTACATTAAGTATTTATGTGCCTCAGTATAATGCACTGTAAAAATGAAGGTGAGTACAGTATGAGGGGCAAAAAAATAAGTGAAAATAATATTGCTGGTCTCATTTTAGTCTAAATTCACATCTTACACACTAACACCAGCTATTTAGTATTACATAATGCTTCCTAAATGAAAACTAGCTACCTAGTTATTTTTTTTTTAATTGACAAGTATATTCTCCTTCATATCTTGTCCCATCTACTGATCATGGTCGTTCCTATCCTTAGACACTGTGTGCAAATGTCATCCCACTTACTTGTCTCCTTTCCTCTCCAACACCCTGTTTTTCTATGGTTCTGTCTTTTCAGCTCACTGGTACTAACAACATATATCACCCTTACCGCCAGTCCCAGTGTGAGGTCTAGCAAAACCACCAACTTTGTTATTTCCTTCAGATATTCAGCATTTGGTTAATGACCATTCTTCCACAGCAATTAAGGATGCCATGTGAATCACAAGAGCAGATTCCCCAAGGACCCCAGAAATTTCTACGATAACAGAAGGAAAGAACAAATGGCTCAAGAGTTCCCAGGCTTTCCATGTTTCTAAATATATGAACACTCTGCTTCTGAACCAAGTTTCTGGTCCCATGTGGACTAGCACATGTCCCTGTAAATTCAGACTTTCTAAAGTTCCTCCAATAAATGCCATAAGTGACAAAAGACATGAGGATAATGGAGTCCATTCTCTTCCATATTTTTAGTAAATAAGCCAAAAAAAAAAAAAAAGCTAAGCAGGAAGATTATGTTTGCTGGATTTTTGCCAATTTCTGTCAATGGTGGACTACATTTTATTTAAAACAATTTTATTGTTTTAACTTTTCATATGAGTTTAGCAAAACATCACATACGTAGTAGTTCTGAAGTATGACAGAAGAATGAACTCTCTGATGAAGTCATATGGAATAGAACTTGTTACAAGTTAGAGGAATATTAAAACACAACATGATTTCTAAGTGAATACATTGTAGTGTTTGGGACTAGGAAGGAGAAGCCTTCTGTTCTACAGCTCTTTCCTTTATAGCTTCACACAGAGAAAGTTATGGTTGTGAGAAGAAGAAAGAAAAACAGAGTAAGTGTTACTGACTATAGAAGACTTCAGAAAGCAGGTGTTTTGTTTTGTTTTGTTTTCAAAACAAAATGTCATTGTAAAATGACATCAAAACAGATGCCATTTTATAATGCACAACATAATATTGTTTTTGGCCCTGCCCTTTTATCCTACTGATGTTCTGGTGGGTGGACTTTGGCTATTTCACCACGAATGAAGAGGATGAAGGTCTAAGTAGAATAGTGAAATGGTTTGGTCTATTGCCTTATTTCAGTTTTGGCAAGTATATTCTCCTTCATATCTTGTCCCATCTACTGTGGGGCAAACAAACAGTTATCCATGCACATTCTTTTTCTCAAAATAAATTGTGGAATGGCCTGTGATATGACATTCACAGGGTCCGACATCTCCCCCAAATCCATATGAAGCAGCTATTATTCATACAAAGGTCTGTAGGATAAGATCAATACTCAATGAACCCGTGTGTGTGTGTGTGTGTGTTAGTTACAGATGTTATGAACTTCCACAGAAACCATAATACAGGCAACAGCTGACCAATTGGAAGCGGTTTTCAACAGGTACTTGGCTTTCTGTGCTATTAATTTGCTACAGGTTCACTTTCAGTGTGACAAATCTAGCCTAGTTTTCCTGTCGCACTCACTAAATCTAGGTCAGAAATAAAAGGTCTAAGTGACTCTGAAAGGGGGGGAAAGCAGGTGGTGATTTTTCAAGCAGTTAATCGAAATCCGGTTAATTGTCTCTATTGTGCTCTCAGGGAAGGAGCTGGGTAAAATGAGAAGCAAACTACTTAATAGTACCAGTGTGTATAAAGCCATTTCCTCTGCTGTTTGCCCTGACATTAAGAGAGGGGGTGGAGGACCCTTTTGCTGTTTGGAAGGCTACACTGGTTTCAGCCATTAGGTAGTTCTCTGGATTGTATAAATGTACAGGACAGAATTCAATCCACTGTTTAGACAATTGACTCTAATGGAGTTATTTTGCATTATACCTACCTATTTAACTGAACTCAGAAGCTAGTGGAATAATTTTGTGCTATCTTTTTGCAATTTAAACTGTGCTTTATTCATCACAAAGAGAAAGAGCCTCCTTCTATACTCTGAAATTCTCTTCTGTGACTGTGACTGGAGGGAATAGAAAGAAAGATAACTCCTGAGATTTGCTGCTGTGTGAATTCAGAGTCTTTCCATGTTAAAGCTTCTGTTCCCATGACCCAAGAGAATGTATTAAGGCCAAGTTAATCCAGGACAGGATTCCCAGTGCTGTAGTTACATATCATTCCATTGATCAGCTGCACCAGCTGGATGCACACTACTAGTGAGGTCAAAATGGCCTTCCAAACTTTGCAGTCTGGCATCAATGAGCAGCTGCCAAAAAGGGCAGAAAAGGAACAGGTGTATATAGGAAAGGGCACTTTCAAGAATTTTTAATCCCCTCAGCCCCTTCACATCCAAAGTTTTTGATCATGATCATTGCATACAACTCAACCAATTTAACTGTCTGTGGTTCTCAGCCACTGGCAGTAGGCGGAACTGTGAAGGGTCAAATTGTGCAACACTGATGTCACTCTGAATAGATCTTGTTGCACTTTTGAGACTAACTGAACAAAAGAAGTTAGTCTCAAAAATTCCAAAGGATCCATTTAGATACTGACATTCCACATTTTAGCTATGTCTCTGAACTTTGAATAGATGTTAGGACATGGAAACACAACTATAGTAATCTGGACTGTCTCCACAAATGACTAGCTAATCTGGGCAAACACTCTGATCCTACTTAAAATGCACTACTTTCTGTGTAGAAATGGAAGAAGGGTTGAATGTTTTTACCCCTGAGAAATAAGGTTTTCACAGGAAGTCATGATATGCATAGGACCTCATAGTGACTATTTTTTAGTGGGGTATATTAATGTACAGAGACACATTTACTCTCCTGGGAAAATAAATTTGTGTATATTCTTCCTAAAATCTTAGTGGCCAATCCTGAAGGGAAGGGGGTTATATATCAGAACACTACAGAAGGGACCTCTTTTAAGTAAGGTTTCAATGTTGGGAAGCTCTGGTCATAGGTGTAATAAGCATATGGTCCATGATACCTTGCTGCTCTTTCTGTTAAATGAAGCCCCTGATATGAGTTATATCAAACAGATCTTCCCACATCTTCAGCATAGCCTGTGAAAATGGTTAAAAAGACTGATCTATTGATAGACTTGATAAGGAAGAAGCATGGGATATTTGCAGAGCTCAGATGTAGACTAACAGTTTAGAGCACTGTGCTTCCATACAGCCTGAACAGATCTCTCTGTGGTAGGAAGAAGTGTCCAACATCTTATTTGATATTGCAAGTGCATAAATACTCTAAAGGCACCAGATCCCATCTGATCTTGAAAGCTAAGCAGAAATCAGCCATAGTTAGTGGCTAGATGGGAGAGCAGCAATGAATATCAGGTTCTGTAGGCTATATTTCAGAGGAAGGAGCTGGCAAAACCAATATCATTATCAATAACAGCTTCATTTATAGTTTCATACCACACTGGGTAGTCTCTAAGCAGTTTACAACTGTAAGCTAATTGCTCCCAACAAGCTGGGTACTCATTTTAATAACTTCAGAAGGATGCAAGACTGAGTCGCTCTTGGGTCCCTAACTGTTATTGAACTCACAACTTGTGAGTTTGTGTGTGAGAGGCTGCAGTACTGGCATTTAATCACTGTGCCACCAGGGCTCCTGAGGATCCCTTGCCTAAGAAACCCCTATGAAATTCATGGGGCCACCATACGTTGACAGGAGATCTGAAAGCACATACACTCAAAGAAAGTGTGCCTAAAGCTCTGTTAGTACCGGTACGCATATGTTGGATGGCCAGAGGGTGAAAAGTGCTTCTTTCTCCCTGCTATGGCTAGACAACAGCAGCAGGACACTTTCAGAGTGCATCCACATGGACAATCTGTAGCTAGAGGGGGCCTGTTCTGAGGCACTGTCTGGCTGTAGCCAGAGTAAATGCACGCCTCAAAGAGATACCTAGATATCTCCTTCCATAATGTTCTCAAAAGTTATTATACAGTAGTAGCTCCTAGATATCCCTGGATAAGTCACCAAGATTCTACCCATCATGTTTAGTACCAGAATAACACATGCTGAGGTTTGTACTCTGTGAAGTTAAGAACCACATAGCATTACCAAAATCTTTTGTACTCTGTAAAAGAAGAGGGTTTTTAAAAAATATTTTGTGTTTTATTTATTTATTGTATTAAGAGGTTTCTTACTATGAGCTGGCCTAGCTCCTGCATAAATCCAGTATGACACATGTTGACCATAGGATGTGAGTGTGTCTGTATGTATAAAAGCTATGTAGTTCACACTGTTTGCAGATGTTACCATTTCTTCATTAACAGGCAATAATTTGATTATGAGACCTGTGTTGCATTGCACCTGAAAAGTTAGAAGCCCAGTTCAAATCTATGCTCATTGCATGCTTTGAGTTAATTCACTGTTCTGTAGTTCCTATTACTTTGCTCCCATTATCAAGACACTGAAAATCCAACCCTGCCTCTTTTCAGAAGTAAGTCCCACTGAGTTCTGTAGGTTTGGTCTCATGTGCAACTTAAATGATAAAAAGTTGACACTAGGATGCTGAGGGTTTTTCTTCACGCCTCATATTAATCAAAGTGTCCTGATTAAAGCTATCTATTAGAATGCAATTACTATTCATCTTCTCACTTCTCCAAATTTTAGAACACTATTCTCAGCTAAAAAATCTACTGATATGCATACACTAAAATGCATACAGACATGTATGCTAGATGAAAATACCTACAAGAATGCAGGCTAAACAACATTTTGAAATATAGTCACCCCTTCATTTTTTGCGGGGATCTGTTCCAGCCACCCTCGTGAAAATGGAGTTTTGCCTATATTCAAGCCCTATTGGCTTGCATATAGGCGTGGGTGCATGCAGGTGCACACCTTGGGCATGCCCTTTTCATTCTCCCTCCATTCATCCCTCACACATGAGAGGGATGCGAGTCTGAAGACCATGAGAATGGAGGGAGGACTGTGATTCAAATGTATGCACACCTATGCATTATGTGTATGCATTTTTAAGCTTCAGTTTGATACAGAAAAACAATAAAACTGACATGAATGAATTCATGTGAATGGAATGATCCATCCATGCCTAGCTGACAAACAGCTTTCTTAATATTATATCCATTTTAATCAGCCATCATTAAAAAAGAACACATAATAAATTCAAGTACTTGCAACATATCATTCTTTTCCTTTGGTTGTTTGGCTTTGCTGTGCATGTGATTAGAAAGAAAACAAACAAATGAATCCAATAAATACATAAATGGAACTGTTATGTATTTTAGCATTATTTATGACATTATAAGATGATAAACAATACCTTAGAAAGTATGTTGACAACAAAATGTGGGAAAAGAACAATTCAAAGAGAATTCTGTGTTAAAACTGTTTTCCTCATCAGTGCATTCACTCAGCCTATAGCAAAGAATTCTTATATCATGAATGGTTACAGAAGGTGAGGTGCAGCCTGTCTACCAAGGGAATGGGTTTTTTTTTTAAAAAAAGCTAACGTAGAAAGAGAGGAGAAAGAGAGAGAGAGAGATAAGTAAGGAATACAAAATAGTCAATATACTAAGAACAATGAAAAAAAAAATATATTAAGAGCATTACAATTCCCAGCAAACAAGAAAAGAGACCTATTATAAAGCATTAAATCTTAGACCAAGTCCAACCAAGCTATATTATCATCTCTTTATTGACAAATAATTCAAACAAGCAACACTTATGTCATAAAGCGTAAACCACCCCAAGCACTTAAAAATCAATGCCCGCTTTTTGTTTTTAAGCTCAGCTTTGTTTTGCATTCATTTTTGGTCAGTCCTCTCTCAGATGAATATGGCTGTTCATTGTCCCAATTAACAAACTTGCCTTAGGACATCTTTTAAAAGTCCATTTTATCTAGAATCTAGAGGTCTTTTATGAAGCACACAGATGTCCATACAGGCGGGTGGGAAAAGGGAATGTATGAGTAGCATTTCAATAAAATCCTCATAGACCATGTTATTTTACATATGTCAAAGTAGACGCTTATTCAGCTGTCAATCCGCTTGCTATATTTAACAATTAGTTTAATACACACACTCCTTGAGGACAAAAGGCAGAGGGGCTGACAATTTTCTGTATGGTTGGTAGATCATTTATAGCCTTAGGCTAATGAGTGGTCGTTTATTTCTTTGACCTCTTCCTGAAATGCCAGTAATAGTATTTGAAGTGAGGTTCTGGGGTTGCCATCATCCATTCCTGATTTCACATTTCTAATTAGGCCAAATGTATTCCAATCAAAATGAAAGAAATGTGAAAATGTTCTAGTCAGAGAAGAGTAGTTATAGTCCTGCTTGCCAAAGACATGATCCAAAACAATACGAGCATAATAGTAATAATGGTAACAATGAAAATTAAATTCTACTTTCAAAGAAAATCCCAGCAGACCACAGTTCCTGATCTGTCTGTCTGTCTATCTATCTATCTGTCTGGCTATTTGATTATTTCACAGAGAGGGATAACTGGAAAGTGAGCAGTAAGTAGAGCTCCATTATGACATGAAGGATATTTGAAAAAAACCTGTGCAAAATTGCACTGATGCAGTACTGTTAATGTGCTTAGTGGAGTCAGGAATTAACTAAAATGCTACCTGACATCCCTTCAGAAATAACCCTTCTGGAATAGGTTTATTTATTTATTCACTTATGAACAATTTCTACTCATACTAGACCCTCAAGGCAGCACACAATGATTAAAAATACAGTACAGAAATAAAACCACACAGCTAACATTCAGATCCAAATAAATATACTTTATTAGCAGCCAAGGGAGAAAACACAAATCAAAGTTAAAGGCTGACAAAATACAAAGAAAATATTTCCACAACTCACAAAAAACGAATCAGGACTCTCAAGGAAGAAATTTCCACAATCTGCATGCCACAAACCAAAGGGCCCTTGCTTTAGAGAATATTTAGTATATCACATATGTGATCTTGTACATGTGTAAGACACAGAGTAATTCTAAACAAGCCTGAATTATACATAAACCAGAGATATACTTGCTGTATTGGGCAAATATCAGTTTGAAATATATAATGGTGGCCTTGTGCAGCCATCACCAGCTTGGTGCTTAGTAGGTGTGCTAAATCACAGTATGCTTCTTACCAAGCTAAAATGAACAATGTAGTTCAACCCATGTACATCTTGTAACACTCGCCTAGTAAGTGTTTTTCAGAGCAGCAAAAATGGGAAAACCCATGTTAGGCTTTGAGACCTGAGTATGAAATGTACAGATGTGCACAAAAAGTAAAACAGGAATTATGGCTAGAATTGTCTGAAGCTGAAGGCTGGAAAACAGACAGTGCTCAAGGTCAGCATGTGCTTGCTTGCACGTAGACCTAATGTAAACAACAAATCTTCCTGACTGAGGGGACAACAGTGCAGGCAACACAAGGATGAAGAATCATCAAAAGAGGCTGGGTTTGTGACCTAATAGCATGCACACCTCAGTGAGGATTGGTAATTGTTGGGTAGTCTGAGTAGTGGTTGGTTGGAGAGATTTGTCGAGCGTGTACATATTTGTAAATACAGCAACTTAAGAATAAAACCTCTTAGGAGAGAGTTTTGGCTTCAGTCTGTTTCATCAACAACTGGGAGGAGGATTCCTGATAAAGCTGGAGCACCAGGGTTGCCGGTAATTCTGAAGGCATTGGAGATTGCTTGAACTGTGCACTTCTGCTTGTTCACATCAACAAGGGTTATGGGCCCAGATGTTATCTACTCAGGCATCTCCATTTTTTGCTGTGATGTGCTGTCAGTGCTGGAAGGCTGTGTGGTAAGATTTTTGTACTGTTGTCTGTGTCTTATCACTATTGACAGTAGAAGCTGGGAAAACTGCCAAGACTCCATCTTTGCACTGTTTAATGATGGAGGCAGTTAAATTTCCCAAACTAGATGAAACTAATTATGCAGCTTGGAGTTCTTGTTGTGAGGCATTGCTGGTCAGAGAAGGACTGTGGGATGTTGTTGAGAAAGGACCCACAGCTGATATTCATGACCGAGATAAGAGAGCAAGAGCTACAATTGTGCTGACAATCACGCCATCGCAAATCAATCATGTCTGGGAGAAGAGAACCTCAAAGACAGTTTGGGTGCTTTGAGGGAGATTCACCAATCTAATACAGCTTTGTCACAAATGATTGGGTGTAGGAGACTGTATGCCTGCAAAATGCAGAAAGGACAGTCACCAGAGAAGCATCTGGAGATCATGTCTGATTTGTTCAGCCAGGTGCAGATGAGAGGTGTCGTCCTAGCATCTGAGAACAAAGCATACATCCTGGTTAGGAGTCTTTCTGAAGATTTTGAAAATATTCTTTGGAGTTTTCAGAATTTTAATGAAGCAGACATTACTGCAGAGCTGGGAGCTGCACATGTCTTGGAAGAGAGCCAACGTCAGCAGTATGAGGCAGGGCTCCAGAGGCAGCATGCAGTACCAAGACAAACACATCCAACTTAGGTTTTCAAGGAGCTGCAACCAGAGAAGGAAGCTGTGTCCAGGGAGAGAAAGTGTTTCCACTGTGGGAAGCCAGGCCATCTCAAACAGGACTGCAGGAAGCTGGCAACAGCAAAGAAAAAACAGCCTAAAGATCCTGTGAGCAGGAAAGGTGTTGTTGCTGTGGTAAAGAACAATGACTATAAAGCCCATGAGGCTGTAACCTCCAAACAAGTTTGGTTTTTAGATTCTGGGGCATCTCAGCATATGGTTAATGATAAACGGCTTTTGAAAAATAAGGTGCCATCTAATATACATTCAGTTGATTTGGCTGATGGTGCACAAAGGGAAGCAAAAGAGATGGGAACTGTGTTCATCCCAAGTTTTGCAAAGGACTTTTCAAATGTTTTGTGTGTTCCTAGTTTGCAAAACTGTTTGGTTAGTGTGTCTGCTTTAACTACAAGTGGGTATGCCTTAAGTTTCAAAGGTAATGATTGTATTATTACCATGAATGACCAGGTTTGTGCTAAAGCAATCAAAAGAAACAAAATGTACTATATGGTTGACAAGACAGAATGTGCAATAGTCAACAATGTGCCTTTGCAATCAGACTGTGCTCATTACTACCATAGAGTCATGGGACATACAGGCTTCACGAGTTTGGGGAAGCTGGGGGAAGTGTGTCCAGAATTTGAAATGTCTTCTTGTTCAAACCACGTGGATTCTTCAGTTTGCAGCAGGATAAAGCTGAAGGCTTTTCCTGTGGCCAAACGCAGTAAATGCACCACACAAAGACTTGTTGTGGATACTGATTTGGCTGGTCCTTTGGCCAAAACCATGGGCAAAAATCAGTACTTCATGGATATTGTAGATCATCACAAACATTTTTTGTATGTGATGTTCATGAAGGAAAAAAGTGAAGCAGCTGACCACATCAAAGATTGGGTCAACATGATTGAAAGGGAGTTTGAATACAAGGTGGGGTCCTTGGTTACAGATAGAGGTGGCGAATTTCTATGTACCGTATATACTCGTGTATAAGTCGACCTCATGTATAAGTCGAGGTCAACTTTTAGGGCCAAAAATGGGGATTTTTGTATGACCCGTGGATAAGTCGAGGGTGGGATTAAGGTGTCAGCCCAGCTGGGGAGAGGCTCTGGGGTGATCAACATCTCTCAATCTGAGCTCCCTCCTGAGGAGAAAGCCCAGCTAGAGAGCTGCTGGGAAGGGAACACGTTTGCCTTGCAGTCTCCTCTCCAGCCAGGCTTTCTGCTCTGGAGGAGGGATCCTGGATGGAGAGGAGGCTGCAAGGCAAACACACCCTTCCCAGTGTCTCTCTTTCTCTAGCTGGGCTTTCTCCCCAGGAGGAGGGAGACGGGCTAGAGGGACAGAAATGCTGGGAATAGATAGATAGATAGATAGATAACTGGATGGAAAGTGGTATAGCTAGAGAGGGAAGGATAGAAAGATAGATGATAGATAGATAGATAGATGATTGGATGGAGAGTGGGATAGCTAGAGAAGGAAGGATAGAAAGATATATGATAGATAGATAGATAGATAGATAATTGGATGGAGAGTGGGATAGCTAGAGAGGGAAGGACAGACAGATAGGTAGGTAGATAGATAGATAGATAGATAGATAGATAGATAATTGGATGGAGAGTGAGATGCTAGAGAGGGAAGGATAGATAGATAGATAGATAGATAGATAGATAACTGGATGGAGAGTGGGATAGCTAGAGAGGGAAGGATAGAAAGATAGATAGATAGATGACTGGATGGAGAGAGGGACAGCTAGAGAGGGAAGGATAGATACATAGATAGATAGATGACTGGATGGAGAGAGGGATAGCTAGAGAGGGAAGGATAGATAGATAGATAGATAGATAGACAGAGGGATAGAGGGAGGGATACCTAAATAGATAGATGGTAGGTAGGGATGGATGGATGGATGGATGGAGAGAGAGTGAGACAGATGGAGGGAGGGAAGGAGAGAGAGAGAGAAAGAGAGAGAGAAATAGCTAAATGGATGGATGAATGGAGAGAGGGGGGAAAGGCAAAGAAGGATAGATGGGGGGAAGGATGGCTGGATTGGAAAGGGGGTTTTGGGGGGCTTCGGAGGGAGCCAGGGACAGAGGCACTGCCTCCCATTTTCTGCCCAGAGTCTGGTGCTGGGCTGCATCCCCACCCCACCCCCTTTTTCTCTTCTGCCCCCTCCCAAGGACCCCCCCTCTCTGGGCCCCACAACAGACTCCAACTCCCAGAATTCCATTGCCTTCAAGCCAGAAAAGAGTCAAGCCTTGTACTCCGGGCCCCACAACAACAGACTCCAGCTCCCAGAATTCCATAGCTGCGAGTCAGAAAGAATTAAAGTGGGGCCAAACCTGGTTATTTCTGCATGCAGTGGCCTGAGTGGCTGATGCAGAGCTCTAGGCTCTCGTCTTTTTCCCGCCTGGTGCCTCCCCCTCCCTCAGCCAAGTCCTCCAGAGTCTGAGTGAAAGGGAGGGACTCAGGCTGCCGGGCCAAGACAGACAGGAAGGAAGAAGAGAGGTTTGCTTTGTGAGGAGGGCAGCTCACCGCCCGGCGCCTTCTCGCTGGCCGGGTCTAAGGAGGAAGCCCGGCCAGGGAGAAGGCTCTGCCTTTCCAGCCTGGGGTAGGCTTATACCGCATTGACCCTTGTATACCTCTACCCCAGGATTTTGGAGGGCATTTGGGGGCACAAATTTCTCGACTTATAGTCGAGTATATACGGTAATAACCTGAAAAATTGGTTGAGAAGGAAAGGAATACACGACAATACGACTAACCTGGTGGTTCCTAGTGAGAATGGCTTAGCGGAGAGACGTATTGGGGTTCTAAAGCAAATGAAAGATTGCATGATGCTTGATGCAGAAGCACCTGAGCAACTTTGGGGAGAAGCAATTTTGACAGCAAACCATGTTTTTTTTAAAAATTTATTTATTTATACCCTGCTCTTCAGCCCTAAAGGCTATCAGAGCGGCTTACAATTATTATTTTTTAAGACGGTTCCCTGCCCTCAGGTTTACAATCTAAAAGACATGACACAAAAGGAGAAGGGAATGGTGGTGGGGAAGGGGATCAGGTCCAGCAGTTGTTCTCTCCCTCTGATGCCTGGACCAAGGCAGATGGACTGGAGGGAGGGCTCGGCTTCTTAACCCAGGCCCGATGGAGTTTGGCGTCTCCTGTCACTCCCTCCTAGGCAACCAGATAGTGTTGTCATGAAGGGAGGGCTCTTCAACTTGAGGCAAGGCAGGATGGTGTTGCTAGGCCTCCTTCACTCCCTTCTAGGTGGCCAGATGATGTCTTCAGGAGGAAGGGCTCTTCAACCCGAGGCCAGGCTGGATGGTGTTGCTAGGCCTCCTTCACTCCCTTCTAGGTGGCCAGATGATGTCTTCAGGAGGAAGGGCTCTTCAACCCGAGGCCAGGCTGGATGGTGTTGCTATGCCTTTTTCACTCCCTTCTAGGTGGCCAGATGATGTCTTCAGGAGGGAGGGCTCTCCAACTCGAGGCCAGGTTGGATGGTGTTGCTAGGCCTCTTTCACTCCCTTCTAGGTGGCCAGATGATGTCTTCAGGAGGGAGGGCTCTTCAACTTGAGGCCAGGCTGGATGGTGTTGCTAGGCCTCTTTCACTCTCTTCTAGGTGGCCAACCGTACTTGGAATTCTTTTGTAAAGAAATCATATGTTGTATGGTAGACCACCAAATCTCAAATACCAGAGAGTTTTTGAGCAGTATGCAAATGTGTATGTACCTGCAAACTTCAGGAAAGGGGGGGGATCTTAAATGGAGAGGGTTGATGTTTGTGGGATATTCTGGAAACAGCTATAGATTTCATCTAGGTCATGGGAATATCTTGCTGTCCAGAAGTGCCAACTTTGAAAAGCATTCAGGCTGGGGAAAGCTACATGAAAACAAAGAGGTTTTTCTCAAGCTGGGGCAGAGGGACATAGGTACTGGAAATGGAGGGGTGCCAAAACAAGAAGCATCTACTGAGTGTGAACCTAGTACTTCTGCAGAACATCACACACAAACACATCCAACATTGTACTCACCAGTCACTACACCGAAGTTTGAAAAGGTGTCCAAAAAGGTGCAGACTAGTTCTGATAGTGAGGACGAAAGAGGCAGAACAAAAGTGATTGTGCCAAGGAGAACTGAGAGGGTGAGGAGACCACCAGATAGATTTGTAGTGCAGGGTGCAAGAGCTTGTTCAGTGGTGGCTGATGAGCCAGAGAGTTTTGAGGAGTTGCAATCATATCCTAAGGAGGAGCAGGAGAAGTGGTTTTCAGCCATGGATCAAGAATACTTGTCTTTGCTAGATAAGAAAGTGTTTGAGATTGTGGAGAGGCCTAAGAACCACAAGGCTGTAGGTTATAAATGGGTTTTCAAAAGGAAAGAAATGCTGGATGGTACCCACAGATACAAAGCTAGACTGGTTGCAAAAGGTTTTTTGCAGCAGAGGTTTGAGAATTTTGACAAAACATTTTCACTTACTGCAAAGCCAGAAAGCTTAAGGCTGGTGTTAGCTTTGGCAGCTAGAAAGAATCAAGTGGTGAGACATTTTGATTTTGAAACTGCGTATTTGAATGTTCATCGTGATGAGGAGGTTTTCATGGAACAACCTTTAGGTTTTGACAAGGATAGTGATAGAAAGGTTTACAGGTTGAAAAAGGTGTTGTACGGTCTGAAACAGAGTGCATGTTGCTGGAACCTTTGCATTCATGAAGAATTGGTCAAATTGGGCTACAAATGCAGCATTGCGGATGCATACGTATATATAAAAGGTGATGTGACTATAGTGATTTACGTTGATGACTTGTGTGTCACAGTGAAGTCAGAGATGGAAACTGAGTCAGTACAGAAATAGTTGTCTAAGAAGTTTGTGCTCAACGATTTGGGAAATCTTAAGACTTACTTAGGGATTGAAGTATAGTGGACTGAGGATGGCAGATGTTTGTTGAGCCAAGAGAAAAAGATTGAGAGATTGATTGAAAAATGTGGCTTGCAAAGTGCAAATGTTGTGAGAAGTCCAATGACTTCTGGAAGTTCCAGTGCAGAGTCATCAAAGGAATTTGAGAATCCAGAATTGTTCAGAAGTGTATTAGGTAGTTTGATGTTCATTGCAAACAACATTAGGCCAGACATTTCATTTGCTGTTGGAGTACTTAGCAGAAAAGTAAGTGTTCCAAAGATAGAGGACTGGACTAGAGTGAAACATGTGCTGAGGTACTTGAAAGGAACCAAGGAAAGAAAGTTGGTGATACAGGGCAGTGAACAACAGCTTGATTGTTATGTGGACAGTTCATTTGCATCAGAATTGCATGACGGGAAATCAGTGTCAGGTCTGCTTGTGAGATTTGCTGGTAGTCCAATAATTTCGTGGAGCAGGAAACAAAATTGTGTAGCTTTAAGTACTACAGAAACAGAATTTGCAGCATTGTCTGAAATTGCAGGAGAGATCCAGTGGATAAGGCAATTGCTTGTGGATTTAGGAGAAAAGTGTGAAGAGCCTACTGTAGTTCACGAGGCTTCACAATCATGTATTGCAATGTCTGAAGCTGAGAATTTAAAATGTAGGACAAAGTACATTGGTGTGAGGTATCAGAATGTGAGAGAGATGGTTCAGAACAAAATCATACGTCTGGAATACATTGACACCAGGGACAACATTGCTGATGTTCTCACAAAAGCTTTGCCAATTGAAAGGCATAAACAGCTATCTTGTTTGATAGGCATGGCACCATAAACACACGTTTTTTGGCTGTTCAACAAGTGTGTAAATATCAGAAGATGGCAAACACAAATTTGGCAAAATGTTACACATCTGTACATTTTGGAGGGGCATGTTAGGCTTTGAGGCCTGAGTATGAAATGTAGAGATGTGCACAAAAAGTAAAACAGGAATTATGGCTAGAATTGTCTGAAGCTGAAGGCTGGAAAACAGACAGTGCTCAAGGTCAGTATGTGCTTGTTGCCTCGCAGGTCAGGCGCCACAAAGAAAACACAAACACTTGGCTGGAGGGAACATGGCCACAACTTTATTTATAAGCCCAAACAAACAATAGGGTTGGCCCAAAGCATAAGGTCTGGATCTGGACATCAACCAAACCCCCATTGGCTAATGTATGGTTGCTTGTAGCCAAGCATCGGGATGACGTAGGTGCCAAGCCCCACCCTAATGCACAGTCGGGCAACTGTGCTGCTACCAATCGATTTGCAAGGCACTCTAGTCACCGGGTGTTAATTGACTGTGGCCCCCGCACTGGCCACATCAGCACGTTCCATACACCCGGGTCGCGAGGACTCCCGATCCAGAGCCATCGAGTCCTGGAAACCCCTCACCCCAGATCCAGGCCTATGCTGCCGCCCCTGCACCAGTTGTGACTATCAACTCCCAGGGAGGGAGGGTGGGAGAGCCGAACGATGCAATGGCGTCTCTCCCTGCACCAGGCAATACTAAGAGGCCCCCCCCAGCCAATCAGGGGCAGCAGAGAAGGCGCGGCTCCGCCCCCTGCTCGTCCCAACCAATCAGGTGCAGAGGTGGGCCGCCAATAGCCAATCAGGCCGCCCGCCTCCACTCCAAAGCATCCTGGGACATGAAGTCCTCCCAGGAATTTGGCAGGCTGGCTTCCCGCGCTCTCCCTCCCGGCCACCAATAAACAAGGAGCCCGCCCCCGCAATGGCTGCCAGGACGGAGACCGCAGCGGGAGCTTCCCGCGCACGGCAACAGCGTCGGCCCGGTAAGTCGGACGACGCTATCTTGCACGTAGACCTAATGTAAACAACAAGAGTCTTCTGACTGAGGGGACAACAATGCAGGCAACACAAGGAAGAAGAATCATCAAAAGAGGCTGGGTTTGTGACCTAATAGCAGGCACACCTCAGTGAGGATTGGTGGGTAATTGTTGGGTAGTCAGAGTAGTGGTTGGTTGGAGAGATTTGTTGAGTGTGTATATATTTGTAAATACAGCAACTTAAGAATAAAACCTCTTAGGAGAGAGTTTTGGCTTCAGTCTGTTTCATCAACAACTGGGAGGAGGATTCCTGATAAAGCCGAAACTCCAGGGTTGCCGGTAATTCTGAAGGCATCGGAGAATGCATGAACTGTGCACTGCTTGTTTACATCAACATCCCAAAATGTCGTGCCATTATAGTAAAGTATAGTAATAACTCTAATAAATATATATGACTAATATCATTGTTCTTGAAAACACTTGTGTAAAGTATTATTTGACACTTTAGACATTATATCTTTGTCGTCTTGAAATGCATTAAGTTATTAGATAACTTTACACATAGGTAACATCTCCAGGAATAGCCATGATGGCCAAGTAACAAAAAACAAAAAAATAGAAAATCCACAAATGATACTTTTAGTGGTCAATTAAACTGTATGAAATACATCATGCAAGCTTTTGAAGCTTCACTGGCTTCTTCATCAGGCAAAGATGTTAAAAATCATACAGGAGAAGAAAAATGATGGTGTTAGGGTCACAGGGCAAGATTTTGTTTCACATGTTATTTCTGTTGTCTATTAAGATGCTCTAAAGAAATCTCAGTGTAGAGTGTAGGTGGAGGCCACTTCGCTTCTTGACCATGTGGGAACTGGGGACAAAGATCTGAGCTGCTCCGTCCTGTACTAAGATAATTGTCCCTTTCTTAGTACAAAAAGGGATCTTGTAGCAACTTTGAGACAAACTTATGTGAAAAGGGTATAGCATAAGCTTTGGTGGACTTGGGTTACTTCTGCAGATCCCTCAACCTTTCTCTTTACTGAAACTGAAGAACTGTTGTTGTTTTTCTTCTTCTTGACCATGATAATTCCAAACATCAAGCTTCCGTACAGGGTAACAGGAGTACCTAGCACCCATGCACAAACAACTGATGTGAAATTGGTAAAAGTTCATGGAGAATAAAAGACAACGAATGACACATAGTCTCTGAAAGACTCACATGTTTTTGTCACAGATATTTCCAGTTCTAGTTTTTAAATGTTTGTTTCAGTTTCTTGCCTTTCTCATGCAAAGTGATATATCAAAGAGCATCAATAGGTACCAACAGTTAAAAGTTCCTTTAAAAAGCTATCAAAATGAATAACCGGTGAATGCTAGGAGCCAGCATGGCATTGGACTATCACTCTGGAGACCAGGGTTTGAATATAAAGGTAACCTCGGGCAAGTCACACATTCTCATCCTCACAAAACCCTATGATAGGTTCACCATAAGGTTGCCATAAATCCGAAATGACTTGAAGTTACACAACAACAACAACAATTAACACTTAAAATTTACCCTGACATATTGTACATTGAGATTTATTTGTTTTAATCTTTAGTGTGTATTCTTAGCATGTTCAGGGCAACAGGTTATATAACAGATAATTAGCAGTAGCAAATCAGTGAAGTCCTACATCATAAAAAATAGTTTACACAAAGAACAGTCAAAAACATGAGTGCTCACAAAAGTTTCCCTTGCTTTTATCACAGATAATTCTGATATTAACACTCAAATATTCTAATAATTCTCATATTAATTTCTTGTTATTCCTTCAGTGCTGAGAGCAATGCTCACCTGCCTTCAACCAAGCTTAAACCTGTAAAATAAAAGTTCTCTTTAACAGAAAATCTATCAGAAACATTTCAGGATTCATGCGACTTTTTCAAATCATCAAATAAGAAAGGATATCCATGTTATATTGAGAGCCAGGGCATATCATACTGTCTCAGCCTCAGAGAAAGGCAGTGACACTTCCCCCCCCCCCCCCGATATATCTTGCTGAAAAAGAAATCCTGTCAGAAATTTGCTTTAGGGTCACCACAACTCAGAAACATGAAGACACACATCAACAAACAGCCATGTGATATTCTTAAAATCAGTGTACCATAGATTTAGGGCTAAGAGAGGTAAATAAATGTAGAAACTAGTAATTAAATTAATTTTGGTCCAAAACACAATGCAGAAATAATCCAGCCTGAGACCACTTTAACTGCCCTGGATGTGCTAGGAAACCCTGGGAATTGTAGTTTATTATGGCACCAGAGTTCTCTCACAGAGAAGGCTAAATGTCTCCCTAAACTATAGTTCCCGGAATCACCTAGCATTGAGCCAGGGCAGTTAAAGTGGCCTGAAACTAGATTATTTCTGTAGTGTGTTTTGAACCTAGGTTTTATATTATACTCTATTACTTTGTTTATCCTTTTTCTCCCAAAGCTGGGACTCAGGGTGGCTGTCATCATGTATGGGTGCATCTTCGTTGTAGAAATGATTCAGTTTGACATCACTTTAAGTGTTGTAGCTCCATCCTATGAAATCTTGGGATCTGTAGTTTTACAAGGCCTTTAGCCTTCTCTTACAAATCTTAGGATTCTCTAGGATGGGGCAGTGGCAGTTAAAGTGGTGTCAAATGGCATTATTTCTACAAAGTAGATGCACCCTACAATTCAATCTTCTCATACATGACATTAAGGCTGACATAACTGGAAGCTTTTCTTCAGAGGGTAGAAGGCCATCTATCAAGAATTCTTAGCTGTAGATTCCTGCATAGTCAAGGTGTTGGGCTACATTACCCCGAGGATCTATTCTAATTGTGCAGTTCTATGATTCCATACTTGCAGGACTCTCAGGGACAGCAAACCTCTGAATACCAGGACCTGGGGAGTATAGGTGGGAATGATCCATCTTCTGTTTATGGATTCTCATAGGCATGCAAGAATAGAATGCTTAACTGTACAGCCTTTAGGTCTGGTCCTGCATGACTTTTCTTATTTTCCTCTATTTAAAAATATGTGAGAGGTTTACTTAAATGTTGGCAATTTAATTCTTATTAACAGCTTTCAGTCCAGTGAGAGACTACATCTTGGATCCCAGTTCAGAGAATATGGATTGTGAAGAATTTCTGGATGAGAAATATACCAGGCACAAACACTCTTCCACTTATTGCCCTTAGGCTAGTTGGAAAATAGAATGTTTTAATCAAGTTTTTAAAATCATTTCCAATGGTCTGACCTCAAAGGAAAGCCCTGGAAATAATCTGCTACAGAAACATCTACAGAACAACCAAGGAAGACAGCAGGTCTGAAACCAGATGTGTTTGACAAAACTTTTGTACAAGAGATAACATAAAGAAAAAATTAAACAGTGAAACTAGGTATTTTTAAAAGGTACAAATAATATGTCCTCAGAGAATTAGAATAATCTAGATAGTACACAGATGTAGATGCAATAACACTGAACTTCTCTCAGATGTGCAGTGTGTGAATTTTTACAGATGTTTTATTAACAGAAAAATCTAAGAAAATAAAAGCTCTGCTAGAATAGACTAAAGGTCTCTCTGATTCACTACCACATTGTGGTTAACCTGAGAGCTCTGAGATCCCACAAGAGATTCCTGATGCAATTGTCTGTGCCTATACTTTCCTAATTGTCCCATCGCAGCACCTGATGCTCAGAAGTACAACATCTCTAATTGTGTAGGTTCTATTTCACCACAAGAGCTGTTCTAATTCCATCACATAATAATAATAATAATAATAATAATAATAATTTTATTTTTAGCCCGCCCCTCTGAACTGACAATCGGGGTGGGGTACAACATAGTTAAAAGTATCACAAGTTAAAATACAACTATCCTATCCCCATCACCCGCCCCTTAAAATAGAATTAAATAGCTAAAAATTAAAAACAAGTAAAACATTAAAAAGCAAGTTCCAAACACTGGATAAACAGTTTTGATGGGGAAAGGAGCTGAGAGAGAGGGTCGACAATAGATATGGAGCCGGGGAGTTAGATACTATCTGGGAAGGCCTGCCGGAAGAGGCTTTTAAGACTTTTTTAAAGCGTTCAATGGATGTAATAAGATGCATCTCATCCAGCAGGTCATTCCACAGCTTGGGGGCTATAGCTGAAAAGGTCCTCTGGGAGGTCTGCGTCAGCCTGGTCTTTATAGGCTGCAGCAGATTCCTCCCAGAGGACCAGATCGTGCGCGGGGGAGGGGGGATCATACGGGAAGAGGCGGTCCCAGATATAGGATGGACCCAAGCCATGCAGGGCTTTAAAGGTTAAAACCAACACCTTGTACTGAGCCCGGAAACTAATTGGCAGCCAGTGGAGAGCCTTAAACACGGGTGTTATGTGCTCTCTCCTAGATGTTCCAGTAACTAACTAATAGTGGTCTCTCTAGTTTGTCTATACTTTCCAAATTGAAATACCATTTGATGATGGTCACTTTATTGGAAAGATTCATAGAGGCTTACAGTAGCATGTTGCATTCTTCTGCTTATCACATGGAAGGATTCATTTAGCATGAACTCCTTTTGCCAAAAAGCAGAACTTGGAAGAATTGTTTTTGGGGCAGCAATTCCCAGAATCAGAACAGCAGTTGTCTAAAAATGTAATTTTCCCAAACTCTGCCAAAAAACAAAAACAAAAACTCCACTATGTTAGGTATCTGCTCCTACCTTAAGAAATACTTACTACCGTACTTAGGCTATGACAATCCTTTAACAGGAAGAAATGTGTGGGCATTGCTGTCTGTCTTAATTGTGCTTTAGTTTTATTGCATTGTCTATCACTGATTATATATGCTATTTTCTAATGACTTATAAATGTTTCTAAAAATAAAATGAAATAAGCAAATACAGTATGTGTGAAGCATGATTTATTGATACTATCATGAAAAGGGGTGGAGGCATTTATATAACTTGAAGGCACTGCTCAAAGGGATACATCTAAGTTATAAACAGAAACCAGTTGTAGAGACTCTTTAACTGCAATGGCTTCCTAAAATAGGGGACCCTGGGAACTGCCGTACTAGGAAAGTTTCCAGCCTTGCCAGCTTAGAACAAGAATTTGTTCACAGAAGAAGCCAGAATCATATGAAGTGATCTACTTTCTCAAGACTTGGTCTTAGACATTTTGCATCATTGTATACAAAAGCAAACTAGTCTGGCAGCTGTACTTCTATTGCTCTCAAGATCATCAGTCTACTTTAGGGGTGTAGAAGAAACCATGTGACATATACATCGTTTGTACAACTATATGGGCAGTGAGTATTCATGACTTGGCCAGTACCATTTGCTATCTGAGGTGGTTGCCTCATTATGCCTTGTGATGAAACTTGCTGTATACTTTCTAGTGCTTTGCCATATGATCTTACTATTCCTGATTAAACATTTTATCTGGTCCAATCAAAAATCCACAAACAGTGTATTGGCCAACCAAAATGCACAATATATATGTTGCAAGCTTTCAAAGCTTCACTGGCTTCTTCATCAGGCAAGGTGTTACAAAACAAATAGGAGGAAAAAAATTGAAGATATTAGTCATAGGGCTGCATTTTGCTGTTTCTCTTCTTAGTTAAGATGGTATGGAGGAGCATATCTTGCTGGCTGGCACCTCCTCCTTCTGGCTATGTGGCAACTGGGAGATTTTCAAAGTCCAGGAAATTTAACAACCATTTGCATTACAACAAAGACACTTCCTTTGCAATCCAATATGTCTCTATCCTTGTGAGGCTGCAGGTCCGTGTTTTAGGTAGAGGACACTGGATTTCTCAAGAAGCCTCCCATGCATTTGTGTCAGGAAAACTTTAGGTAGTTAAGGTAAAACATGCCAATCCAGTCCAAATTCAAGAAGAAAAAATGTTTTACTTTTGTTGGAAGTTGAAACCTCAGATAGGAAGGTCCCAGTCCACTGGCTGACTCTTTAGGATTCTCCTGTTGCAGCTATAATGCGATATCTTAAAATCCAGAAATGGCCAACACGGGCATCCCTGGATGTTTTCTCAATTTTATCTGGTGTTTCAGCAAGAAGGACTCTATCTTGCTCTGCCAACCATTGTTCAAATTGATTCACCAATTCAGTCAGCTGTTGATCAGGGACCTACAGTTTTCACAACAGGACCAAAAAAACATTATTCTGGCTATTGTTTTGGTTGGTCATTTGGAGGACGAAGGAAGGAGATAAGTCAAGGTAAATGATCCCGCATATTTGCTTTTTAGTACTTATACTGAATATTAATATTATTAATATTTGTTGGCATTTCTTATTGACATCTTGAGATGTAGATATGTCTTTTATAATTCCAGAAATTGATTTGCTAATTAGGAAAACTGCTAATAGAGTTACCATATCTCAAGGCATTAGCTGAAGGCTCAGGGAATTATGGTTTCTTTTTGGGTTTCCAGGTGAGCACACATATCTCATGCCAAATGGCATTGGAGTCAGAACAGTTTGATTTTTGTATAGGAGCTCATTTTGAAGCTTGGTTATCCATCTCTGCCCATTCTCACCAAGCTCTCAGGCTTTCTTGCTCAGCATGAAGATGCATGTATGTGTGTATCATTTAGCCAACATCAGGACACCAAAACCTCACAAGCAAAGGGAGGGAAGAGTGGCTGACCAGTGAAAGGATTGCCATAGCTGGATCATGAGCTTCTGTTACCAGGGGTTGTTGCTTCATTCTGCCTAATGATAGGATTGGTTTTGCCTTAATATTGTTAACATTATAATAATATAACATTATATCCCTACATCTCTGCATTTAAAAAAAATATGGGAAAAGGGTTTGAAAAGACTCTTCCTTATACAAGATTGTCTCAGAATGGTGCATGAAGTCCTACTGGAACGGTGTTTGTACTCACTGATAAATCATATCCTGTGACAAACTTCAGATATATAAACCTATTCACCCATCGTTAGTGACAGTCCATAAAGCTTCATGTGGTAACTCTTTGTCTTGCTTAATTGTAGGATGCATTTACTATGTAAGGCTACAAATTAAAATTCCAGTACTGCTTTCTTTCCCTCTTACCCAGTTACGCCTAATAGGATAGTAACTGGGTTTTCCTCAGTTTTTAAATTTGCCTTTTCAGTTACAGCTGGGTTTATAGGAACTGCCTATGGAGTTGATAAGAAATCTGCTGATGAGCTATCTTTTTTTTCCCTGAGTACAATTTCCCCATGAATGGCTGTTGATTGTGAGGCATTTCCTTTCCTTTTTATTTTTGAGACAAAGGTCTTTACCAAGTGTCTCCTTAGATCTATGTCCCAGACACTGTGCATTTAGGAAGAAGGTATGTTTCCCTAATATGCACACTGCTTTGATATTGAAATGACATTTTTGTTGCCCTCTCCAGCAACCCTTCTCTACATGAATTCCCTTTTTCATCCAGCAAGTTTGTTCTGGAACTAGGTAAATTATACACAGATCTCATCCACATAGCTGGATATCTGTTAAGCACATTGTTTTCTTGCCAAAGCAAGACAGTACACCTCTCATTTGGTTGCATGGTCATCATTTGTAACACCATATGGATGTGCTATCATGCAGCAGAAATGAGCACTGTGCATGCATATAATAGTAATTATGATGGCTCATGCAAGGCTTATGGGCCATAACAAGTGATTGGGCTTGAAATGAAATCTCCAACCCATCCCTAGCCTGTAGTCACTTTAACCCACTGAAAACTTTCCCAGAAACTTCCTCCCACCATTCATGTGGACATCCACTAACCTGACTTTAGGCAACACCTTCCCTCCTGCCTTTGTACTTCAACAACCATTGGTAAAGTTGAACTTGTCAAATCACCACCATACTAACAAGTTTTGCATTTCCTTGGCTATTCATACAGTCTAATAGTAAAAGTCCTTCCTGGCATCAGTTCAGTCAATACATCTAGATCAAGTGTATGAAAGCTTATGCTACTTCTTCCACACAGCACCATGAGATCTGGTTCAAGAGGTATCCACCTTCCTAGCTGATTTCTCTCAGGGCAAATAGCTGCAGTGGGGGGGGGGGGGGGGGGGGGGAAGAGAAATGAAACTTGCCACAAACTTTTTTTTCCATTTGTTTCTCCAGTATTATTACATAATCTATAGCAGCATGGTGTGAAATTGCATTAGTGCCTTATTTTCAGTGCTGGGCAAACAGATGGTCTTAAGTCTTAAGGTTTGCCATTGGAGGAAATTTAAGAATTAAGCCATACATCTTCTATCGTAAATTTTATTACATTTTTTTTTGTTAATTGCATGCATTTCTATTTTATGTGTGGTAAAATGGTTCATTAAAGTTATTGATGAAATGGAAAAAAATTCTCAATTTCTTCCAGCAATATAGAAGATAGTAACATTATAGATTCCACATAAACCTGTACAGTTGGTGATGTCTGTGTTTGGGAATTTATTCAGCATCTGAATAAATAAAATTGTATATAAATGTAATCCACACTACCTTCGTGGAAGTCTGGATTTGTCTTTTATATTGATGCATCAATATTGATATTGATGTAGATGAGCCATTCATATGTGTTTTAGGTAGTAAAATTATTTATTAGTTAATTGAATGCCTTCTGAGATTCAGGATGGGTGCTCTTCAGCAAGGGCAGAACAAATCTGGAGAGTTTTCATCCATATATCTTCATAGGCTTTTCTAGCTCCCTCCCCCCCCCCCATAAGTAAAGAAGTAGAAGTGGAGGCATAATTTTTCCAAAAATCCAAGCAGCATTGGCTAGTTTTAGTTCAAAAAGTAGGAATTCCCAGACGTAAAAAAGAAAAAGGAAAAAAAAAAAAAAAAAGAAAGCTTTACCATAACTCATCATCCTATTGTGGTAGAAGCTTCAAAATCTGACAATGCTTTTGGCTGTTGCCCAAATTTCAGCAACACTAGCTTCAAGGGAAAAAAAATCTAAACAAGGGACTTCCTAGAAAAAATCTAAACAAGGGACTGGCTTAACTCATTAAAAGGAAATGGGAGAGGTTTCTATAAGTGGTTATTCACATTGTGAAAATAATCTGGAATGAATCTGGGTTGAATATTGGTTGTTGACATGCATCTTGAATGTACTCGATTTTAGGTTTTTTGGGGATGGGCTGCCAGAAACCCCACTTAACCCAGAATAATTAGTATCAGGTTATTTTCCCAAGTTTTTTTTTAAAGATTTGCATAATCAGCATTGTGAACAACAATCCAAACAGACCTGGGATTTAACCCTGCATACCCAGCTGTGTTTTTCCCCTACAATGACAGGAGATGACTTTCACTCTTTCAGTATCCCCCCATCCCCTCTTGGCAGCCAGCAGTTACCGGGAGTAGTGGGAGACATTGCTGCCACTGCTGGTGCCTCAAGAGACCCAGCTGGGAATAGTTTCTCCCAGGGATATCTGGCACCATTGAGGTGGGAGGCAAAGGGCTGGTGAGCGTAGCACATGGAGAGATGGGAAGAGATGCAGTTCCAATGAATAACAAACCCAGAATGCATGAGTTGGCTTTTCTCATCATTCCAATAAAAAAATGCCTGAATTACCCCTAAGCCACTGATGCTCCTTGGGGCATGGGGAAAATGGTGAGAAAACAGGAGAAACACTGTTACTAAGTGTCAGTATCAGAGAACCCAGTTCCCAATAACCAAGACAGCATTGTAGTATAGTAGAAACTAGAGATTTATTCTGGATATCAAGACAGAACATTTTCTGTCCTGGGTTCAGTATAAGAACTGAAAAAGTTCCCCTTCAAACCATCAGAAATACATTCCCATCCTTCAGCCCTGCTTTCCAACCCTGACTGCTCCACTCTGATCCAGATCAAAAGGTCCTTCATGTTTACCTCCTTCCCCTCCTGTGTTATCATTTTATCTCCCTTCAGGAATAAGATCATCCCCTTTTCACAGCTCAGATCCATGGCAGGACAATTGGGGTCATAAAACTGCAACTCCTTACCGCCACTGTCACCTGCCCCTTCTGTTTGTTTCCCTGGCTTGGATTTAACCTAATTGGTATCCCCTTCTTGATAGCCAACATTCTATACAATGTTAAGTCACCATATCTCCATCCCTTAATATCGTTATATCATCATGCCAACATGACAGAAATATGCACATGGATTCTGACAATAAGATGCCACAGTTTAAAAACGAGACATGAAAATGGGTGACAGCTATCTAAGGTACTCTTAGTAAGATCCATAAAGTATAAATAAATAAACAAACAAATAAATAAAGCAGGAAAATAGGACATCTCCATGGACCTTTTAGAAGGTATTATATATGGACAGGGTCAGCACTCAGTACACTCCATGTAGTCCAAAACAAGACTGCCAAAATATTTTTCCCCATACAAATTCATGATGTGACTGCATTTGAAATTCTGTGTTCAGTTCTGATCTTTCCTGTCTTAGTACAGTTGTCCTCAACCTTTGATTTTTCAAACATTTGGCGGCTCAATCGTCAGAATCATTGACTATTGGTCGTACTGGCTAGGGTTGCTGAGAGCTGAAATCCAAAACACCAAGAAGACCAAAAAAATTTTTTTAAAAAAACTTAAACAATATAAACTGGCAAGTATCTGATTTATTTACTTGGTTTGACACATGTTTAAAAAAATATTTTTACCCTGCCTTTCCATTTTGGGGATAGACCCCACAAGTTGGATTCCAAGCAGAACTGACAATATAAAATATCATAATAACATTAGCAAGTCACAATACACTCAATAAAAACAGCAGATCAATAAAAACCAGCTGAAAACAACAATAAAATTACTGTAAAGCTGTATTGTTGATAAAATCCAGTAGCAGCCGTAAAAATTGCAAACAATCGTTAAAAGCATCAGCACATGAAATAGTGCACATAAATTAGATTTAACTTGGTGTCTAAAACTCAGTGAAGCTGGTGCTAGGTGAATGACCATAGGGAAAATGTTGCACAGCTTGGATTTTTCCACAAAAAAATCCCAGCCTTTCCAACATTCAGAGGTAGAAAGTCCTTCAAGCTGGTCTTAAAAGCCTGGAAGAGTCATATATGACCTCCTCATTTATTTTTACCCATGGTAGAAACACTGTGTTTGTGCTCTATTTAATGTCTTCATTTCACTTACAGATTCCTTGAAAGGCCTTCACCTTTGGATAGAAGAGCCTATGGATGAAAGCTTATCCTAGGTTTTATTACTGTGAAGAGCTAATACACACAATAAAAATAATCTCGAGATGACCCACCCCCTGGCCATGTGGTGAAGTAATCCAATGATTATTTTGCTATAGCTTCAATTTTCAGTGATTTAGTTCAGATGTTTCTTGGCCCACAGGGAATCTGAGGAGCTGTTGGCAGGACTGCAAGAGAGCCAAGATTTCACAGAGCTATATGTTGTACTGGCTGGCACTTCCATTAAGCAGGTAGATAATTGGCCTTCATGATTTACATGATTGCTGCAGCTGCCACAGGCAATCACATAGAATCCATGAAGTATCTGAAGCAACCAAATCTGGATTCTTTGATGCAGATTATAACACATGAAGCCATTTATATAGAGAAGAGATGGGCAATCTTCCAGCTTTGGCTTCTTTAGCATTTGAATTTTTAAAAGGCCTTAAACTCTGTCTTTCTCATATAATTTCTGGGTTTTGTTTTTGTTTTGTTTTTTGTTTTTGTTTTTTTGTTTTGTTTTGTTTTGTTTTTTGGCCTGTTCCTCAAAAAATAACATGAAATTACTTGGTGCACAAAGCAGTGTTACTTTCCCACCAAAGTGGAACCTATTTATCTACATGTCTTTTTACATGTTTTCAAACTGCTAGGTTGGCAGAAGCTGGGTCTAGTGATGGGAGTTCACTCCATCGCACCACAGTTGGGTTTCGAACTGCCAATTTGCCAACCTTGCAATCAACAGAGTCAGTGTCTTAACTGCTAAGCCACTGCATCTCTATTCAGTTGCCTAAAGTTTTAATCTGTTTTGTTGGAGGGGATTTTAATATTTTCTGGTAGTGATTAAAAATAGGATTGAGATTAATATTGATTGAGCAATCTCTCATGTATTTGTGGAGCTTTGTTCCACTCTTTAACACTTTCCTTTCTTGGAAAAGTATCCAAACCTGGTCACCCATATGTACATTTAACTGTCTTGTTACAATAATACAATACAATACAATACAATAATTTCTGTTCTGTCAGTTCAGTTTGTCTGTTGTAATCCTCTGTCATAATAATTTGCCCCTCATTGGTGTCAGAGATTCTTAGAGACATAGACTGTTAGATTTAAAAAGTAGTGCTTTCTTATTTGTGTTTTTTCCACTTTAATGGCTGTCCTGTGCCCCTAACCCCAGCGAATGTGAAGGCTCCACTGTACTTGGGGTAAGTGATCTAAAGTAGACAGGAATGGGACATTTTCAATCAGATAATTACAAATCAGATAATTACAAAATGTTTTACCTGGGAAATGAAAATCTAAAGAACAAATGAAATGACATCAATGAAAAATTTAACTGAGTTCAGGAAAAACATATTCTTCAGGCAATCAAAGAGAAAGCTCCATGTGTGGGCATCATTGTTTAATACTTTTTAAAGTTTCTAATGTTTTAGTTTTTATATGACTGGGGGGAGGGGAAGGGAGGGAAGGGGAGCTTAATTTGATTTTTATTTTAACTGTATTCTGTTTTAATATTTGTTGTAATCCACTTTGATTCCTGCCCAGAAAAGGCAGAACAGAAATAAATAAATAAATAAATAATTGATTGATTGATTGATTAAAGAGTCAATTAAAGAAGCCACAGTCCTGAGTACACATTGATGTCATTGAGATTCACAGCAATGTCATAAGCGATTTTTTCTCTGCTAAGGTAGGCAAAACATTTCTGTGCAGTTCTTGCTTGCAGTTCTTTTAGTCTCAGGGCCAGAAGAGATGGCCCCAAAGGGTCAGTTTGATGCCACCCCTTTGATCGCTGGATTCAGGCAACCATATGCCACAGCCCCATTCAGTGTTTTTCCAGCCCAAAAAGAAGCAGTAAAATACTGCTCCTTTTGGGGGCAGAAAAAGGGCAGTTTATCCACCACTGCGCTGACTTTTCAGTTTTCCTGTAGCATGTGGCAAATGAATGCCATGCCACCAGAGCGCTGCAATGCTGCCCACCATTTGGGTGGGCGGGTGGCATGATGCTGGCTTGGGGAGCGGCATCAGGGCCATAGTCCCACACTACCTCAAACTGACGTGCTATGCAGGTCTGTTTTGCCAGTCACATCCCAAAATATTTTAGGAAACTGCACCTGTCTTTTTGTGCAGAAAATAAAATCATAATGATCCCTGTAGGGGAGAAATGTGTTTTACAAGACAAAACAAATAATGTTTTAATGCATCCAGGGGGCAGGTAAAATTGTGTAAAATCTTCCTTGATTTTTACACACACAAAAGGTGAATTTCTACATAGAAAAGTTTCCCAAAATAGGATCAGTGAATAACTGGGAGGGAGGGGATTGCACATAAGTATCACCACTGTATTATTCTTCCAAGCTAGGTTTCTTGAGCTATTGTTGTTGTTATTATTATTATTAGTGGCTGTGGGGATTGGCCAGAATAGAAATAACAGTAAACATTCCTTTAAACCATAATGTCATGTGTAGCTTCAACTGGGCATTCATATCAGGCCAGTTTAATTATTCTCTTCTCTCTGGAGACAGCTCTCTGTTCTCATATGTGAGTTGTACAACCTGTTATTATGTCTCAGCACAGTGCTGCAGGAATTACAGCTTTGTTGCTCCTGAAGATAGTCCCATCTTGTGCACTGAGCTTCTCTTGCACTGAAAAAGAGGGTAATGCATGGTTCAAATTGATTTGATCTCAACAATTATTGTCCAATTAGTCTGACATCAATTCCAGGAAAGATTCTGGAGCAGATAATTAAATAGAGAGTCTGTGAATATCTAGAAGATAATTCCATCATCACAAAAAGTCAACATGGGTTTCAGAAAAACAAGTCATGCCAGACAAATCTGATCTCTCTCTCTCTCTCTCTCTCTCTCTCTCTCTCTCTCTCTCTTTTGGATAAAATTACCAGCCTGGTAGATGAAGGGAATGTTGTGGATATAGTGTATTCTGATTTCAGTAAGGCCTTTCACAAGGTTCCCCATGACATTCTTGCAAACAAGCTTGCAAAATGTGGACTAGACAAGCTAACTGTTACATGGATTTGTAACTGGTTGACTGGCCGCACCCAAAGGTTGCTCAACAATGCTTCCTTTTCATCCTGGAGAGAAGTGACCAGTGGGATCCAGTGGGCCCAGTGCTATTCAATATCTTTATTAATGACTTTGATGACAGTACTGAGGGCCTAGTTATCAAATTTGCAGACAACACCAAATTAGGATGAGTAGCTAATACCCCAGAGGATAGGATCAAAATCCAAAATGACCTGAATAGACTAGAAAGCTGGGCCAAAGCTAACAAAATGAAATTCAATACAGAGAAGTGTAAGGTTCTGCACTTAGGGAGGAAAAATGAAATGCACAGATATAGGATAGGGAACACCTGGCTGAATGAGACAACATGTGAAAGGGAGCTAGGAGTCCAAGTAGACCACAAGTTGAACATGAGTCAACAGTGCGATGCAGCAGCTAAAAAGGCCAATGCAATTTTAGGCTGCATCAATTGAAGTATAGTGTCTAGATCAAGGGAAGTAATAGTGCCACTCTATTCTGCTTTGGTCAGGCCCCACCTGGAATACTGTGTCCAGTTCTGGGCACCACAATTCAAAAAGGATGTGGAGAAACTGGAGCCGGTCCAAAGTAGGGCGACTAAAATGGTGAAGGGTCTAGAAACCATGCCCTATGAGGAACGACCTAGGGAGCTGGGGATGTTTAGCCTAGAGAAGAGAAGGTTAAGAGGTGATATGATAGCCCTGTTTAAATACTTGAAGAGATGTCACATTGAGCAGGGAGCAAGCTTGTTTTCTGCTGCTCCAGAGAACAGGACCCAGAACAATGGATGCAAGCTGCAGGAAAAGAGATTCCACCTCAACATTAGGAAGAACTTCCTGACGGTAAGGGCTGTTCAACAGTGGAACACACTCCCTTGGAGAGTGGTGGAGTCTCCTTCCTTAGAGGACTTTAAGCAGAGGCTGGATGGCCATCTGTCGGGGATGCTTTGATTGGGGGTTCCTGCATGTCAGGGGGTTGGACTGGATGGCCCCTGTGGTCTCTTCCAACTATATGATTCTATGATTTGATAGCCCACTGAAGAACTTTGGCAAGATGTTTGTCATTCCCTAAAAGTCTTTGGACTTCCTCAATATCCACAGGGCTCAGCATTGTCCGAATTTCTTCTACTTTTCCTGCAACTCCTTTCAGTCCCTCTGCTGTCAACAAATGACCAATACAGTATGGCACTTCCTTTGGTTACTGCCTGACTTTAGCTGAGGAAGTAGATTGTAAATCACAATCTCTTAGCATGGATTATTTAAATAGAGCCAAGCCTGAAAAAATTGCTATTGGGGGCTATAGCCAATATGGCTAAAATCCTACAGCCAACATGTCCAGTAAAGTGTCCTCCTAAAACAAGTAGACGTGTCTGTCTTAGTGTGTAAATGTATTACTCTTTCACCCCTAAGGGAAGTGCATGCTCTTTGGTAAACCAAAGAACTGGTTTATTGTCATAAAGAAATTATTTTGATTGTTGATACTGGAAAATTGTTGATACTGGAAAATAGGACCCCATACCAGCAGGGAAAGAGTCTATGGCTTATGAGGGTGGAGATATGTTATCCTATTAATGCAATATGCCACTGTAGCATATGAGAGTTTATGATAAATTACAAAACAGCCACAGCCTTTGAACTCTAGATTCAGGCTCTGCCTTTTTATGGTTGTGGGAAATCTTGGGATTGTGACTGTAATAACCACAGGGGGAAAAAACCACATGTGTCTCCTTCATTTATGGCTGAAATGCAAATCTGAGTGTTCACTGCTGGCTGGGTAAAAATAGCACATAGATATCCCTTACGTTTAGAACATAATGTTCTTTTTTTAGAAAAAAAAAGTCATTTTGAAGACACAAAGAGAAAGTCAAAAATAAAGTCTTTTTTTAAAAAAACAACCCTGAAATATATCCTTTCAAAATTGAAAGGTGGCATATACCAGTGTGTGTGTGAGTGAGTGCATTGTATATGTTTTTCAAACTTGAGAGTTGCTGCCAGTTAGAAAGTGGAGGGGAGAGGGAGGGCTTAGTACAGAAAGGATCAGGAGACCTTTTGTGCTTCCTTGAAAGCAATGTGGGACAAAAAGAAAAGAGGGGGGAAATCAAATATTTGATAATTAGTAGGAAATATATTTGGCTCTTGGCATTTTCTTTTCAATTTTTAATGCATGAAAATAGTTTTAGAAATAAAGCACTACAGGCTTTTGTTCAAACTGATATTATGTAGATTGCTCTGCTACTAAACATCCAGCAGCTGTATGGAGAAGAAAAAGGAAAAAAGGAGACAAATGTAATCATCTTGGCACACGCTGTATATGCATAACCCTATTTTACAGAAAGTATTTGCATGCAGACAGCCAAATACCACATACTGCTCTCATGACTGGCCTTAGAAAAATGTAAAAAATGGTTTACTATTTTCTGCTCTGTGTTCTCTGTGTTGTTTTCCTTCCCTTCTCTCTCCCTCCCTTCTTCCCTCCCCCTCTCTTTTTTATAGGCCAGCTCATTTCTTCAGCACTGTGAAATACCTTAAAAGGTAAGGCAAGCATTCTGACTCAGGCAATAATTTATTACACCAGTTAATCTTGTAAAATTGCCCTCTGGATGTAATAATTTGTTATTCTTTTATTAGACCTTCTTCTGCATACCGTGTTTATCATAAAGATGTCACCGTTGTGATGCCTGGCAACCAGTACAATTTTCTGGAGGTGTTTGCATACATTTTCCTGAGGGAGAGATCCACTCCGTCCCTGCTTGGGAGAGCTGTCAGTGTATTCTGATGTATGAGGGATAAAAGGAGCCCCCACTGCAGACTCCAATAAGCTGGAGTCACAGGCCTGAAAGCAGTGACTTGGCCATCACTATCCTGAGTTAGGAAATGTGTCAATTATCAGATGGACTGCCTAAGGGGATCGCCTGGGTCTAGGTCATAAAACCATCAGGATTGGTGGGGGGATGGAATTGATGAGGAAGCAAGTTGAATTAATTGATAACAAGCAGGATTCTGTGTGAAATATTCCATATAAGCAGCAGCTCAACATCCTCTTTCTCTCTCTGGCTTTATTTTGACATGCATTAAAAAAATAATAATCCTATGCAAAACAGCAGACTACTTCTTATCACCCCTCCCCACACGCCTATTCTCACCCAAGACACAAGCTATTCTTTGACACACTTTTGTCATTTCCTCAAAATTGGTTGTCGGGCAAGCTGGGGAAAGAGTCCAAACTGAAAATGAAATCATGCTAATATTTTACAGCTATTTGCCTGTTATTGCAGTTTTTAATATACTGTGCAACTGTTTGTGTGTGCAAATGCAGCAGGGACCACTTAAGCGTATTGCCTCAGGCCTGATTCATAAAAGCTTTATATGCCATTTATGTAGGTTTCCGTGGAGTTTACTCAGAAAATGGAAAGAATACATATTTTCATTGTTAAGTGTGTCTCTGTGTTTTCTTTTTGTCCTATACATAGAAATTCCACAGTCAGCCTAGCCGAAATGGAAAAGCTGTCAAGACAGCTTTGATTGGGACAGTGTAGATAATAATAGAAATAATGCCTTGTTAGAAAGAGATTTTTGCATTTCTAACACTGACTTTGGGTAAAAATGTTGAGTTACAGTATCATATGCATGTGTCAGGCTAACTCACATGGCAACAAATTCCAGGAAGCTCAATAGGTATTCCTTCCGAGTAGACCTGTATATGATTGTTCTATAAAAATGTAAAGAGGGTGCTTATAGATGTTATTCAGAATTCCATAATGTGAACATCTGGTAAATTTTCATTAATAAATAGTTTGCAATGTTTATTTAATAAAAAATTTGCCTTAATGTCTCTCCAATTATTTATAGAAGTCTCTTTTTAATGGGAGTCCTGCAGATTTTGCAGTACTGAGATCGCTGGAATATTCTTGGGGATGGGCCTTTCTATTATTTAATTATTACATTTTACTTTGTTGTTTCTCCAGTCAGTTCAGGGAGGCCCATGTAGTATTTCCCTTTTATTTTCCCAACAGTTCTGGGAGTTAGTTTGACTAACACAATATGAAAACCTAATGATTCAAATAACACATTAAAGAAACCGGAAAGAAGAAGAAAATGCACCAGATTTTATAGCTAATGAAGAAATGGTTGTGCTATTTTTATTCTGGATCACCAGGTGGGGCATATCTGGGGTTGATGTGACATTGCAGTCATAAAGCAATTTGGCACCACTTTAACTGACATGACTATGGACTTTATCACACAGGAGAAAATCAGAGGTTTAAACAGGCATTTTCCAGGGACAGTTGCACCATTGCAGCAAAGATTTTCATACTCATTGCACTTATCATGGGAAGAATCAGGAATGCTCCAGGAACAAATCATTCATGGGATTTCCCCATGAATGATTTGTTGCTGGAGCATTCCTGGTTCTTCTCAAGATAACTCCTCTGTAATCGTGACATCATGTGAAAATCTTTGCCACAGTCAAGCAACTGTCCCCAGAAAATGCCTGTTTACACCACCAGTTTTCCCTGTGTGATAAACTCAGTGCTGTGGAATCCTGGGATTTGTAGTTTAGTGGGGAACCAGAGCTCTATGATAGGAAGGCAAAATATCTAACAAAACTACAAATTCCAGAATTCTGTAGTGAGTCATGCCATGCAAAGGGGTGTTAAACTGCTTTGTTTCTACAGTATGCATACACCCTATGGTGGACAGGGGAATCAGACACAGATTCAACAGAATAAAGAGTTGCATTCATAAATATGTTATGCATGTCTCCTTTCTTATCCCAAGTGCTGAATCTCCACTTTGTGATTTGAAAACATGAGTGTTCCTTTTTGTTTGTAATGCATCCTGAGGAAGGTTAGCAAGGGAGATAGCAGCAAAAAGAACAGTGTTTGTGATCCTATAAAATCTTTCCATTTTCCTTAATAAACAGAGTATATGAGCTTTTTTTTTAATATGCAGGGAATGAGGAGAGAGGACAGACAACAATAAATTCTCCCACTCTACACAAGTAATTTAAGAAACCCAGCACCCTTAGGTGATTTTGACTAAGAGCCTCTACAGATTTGTGTTATACACCAGCATGGGGGCATCATAGGGGCATGGCATACACATGCCAGCCACTCCCACACCGGCATCACACCACTTTTTCAACCACACAGCAGGGGGCATCACGGAGCTCCGTTGGCACAGTGTTTAAATGCGCCATGCCAAAGAAGTGGCCCAAAGCTGCCGCTATGGCAGCTAGGGTGCCCTTTCCACAGTGCAAAAAGGAGCTGCTTTTTACAGCTTCTTTTTGCACTGCCGAAAGACCAGATTGGAGCCACAGTGTGTAGTTGCCAAGCCCTGACCCATCAAGGAAAGGGGTGACTGCAGGCTTCTCTAAAGAGGCAGTTTCTTGAGCCCCATAGATGGTGAAACTGATTAGGTTGTCCCCCATTTGCTGCTTCAATACATTTTCTGAGGCATTTGTTTTCAAGGCAGGAAAGTGTGCCTCTTTTGAAACTATTTCCACCACATTTAAGAATGTATGTCTTCATGCTAAGCTTCTGGAGTAAATGAGTTCCTTCACTCACAGCAAGATCCCTTTAATTAAGATGTGGATGGTCTTGCCTTCCGTTTTAAGAGAGGATGGTGCTCTGGTTGAAAATAAAGAATCAACAAAGGCTAGAACAGGGGCCTTGAAGTTCACTATCAACAACCAGTGGAGAATAAACTGAAGGATGCTCACAGATGATTTTCGGTACTTTTACATGAAGATTGTATTCCTATATTCAGGTACTTAGAATGGTATCATTCACTAGTTATATGTATTCTATTCAAATGGGATAAATACCCTTAAGGCACTAGATCCTGTCTGATCTTTGAAGCTAAACGGGGTTAAGTCCAGTTAGAACCAGACTGCCAAGTAATACCAGGTGCTGTAGGCTACATTTCAGAGGAAGAAATTGGCAAAACCACCTCTGCATATTCCTTGCTTAAGAAAGCCCTGTGTAATTCATGAGGATACTGTAAGTCAACAGGCAACTTGAAGGCATGCATACGCGCACATATTCTACTGGAAAATACACGTGTGCACATGCACACTGTCACACTACCACACCTAATTCTAATGTAGATCATACAGACACAAAGTAATGAAATATATATTCCATTAACACTGGCAAAGGACAACCACTACCCACTCCATCTATTATTTTTGAAACATTTTGGCTCCTTGTCCCAAAGATACTAAAGCTCAGCTGTGCTCAACATAATGAGAAAGAGATTACTCATCATTTCAAATTGCAAAATAGTTCATTGCCAAATTTAGCAGTTAGTGTCAAAAATCTGTAGTTTTGCTGCTTTCATTTCTCCTGGTGTACTATAAGTTTACAGGCGCCTTGAAGATACATATACACACACATCCATGCAATAAAATATACAAAAAGGGAAATGCAGTTTTGAGACTGCTCAGTTTTTGACTGTACCACTAGAAATCTTTCCCTTCTCCTTGGAAGCAGGAAAGGTAAAATTTTGTAATAGTTTACCATTCCTGTGGGAAGAAAATATTACTGTACTGTTGTGCTTTAGATAATAGATAAAGGGATCTCTTACTGAGTAAAGGCAAGAGAATACAGCTTCTTTTGTTTTTTTTAGAGGACACAATATTTTCTTTCTATCCAAGCCAGAATGTGTTGAAGACTTATAGTCTTGTCACATAAGATGATAAAAGCAAATAGCTACTTCAGTCTAAAACAAGGTAACACTGACATGAATGAAGTTATTCAAATTTTTCTAAGACAGTGTTAACCTTTGTTTGTTTGGCCTTAAACAATCTCTTATGGACTGGATAAACCACAGTTGAAATGTAATAATTTGTAAATATGGCTGATATTTACAAATATCAGATATTTGTATTACAGGTATCTATAAAATATTGCTGTCATTTTCTTTGACTTAAACTTACAGCAATTCTTTGAATTTTCTATCAGGAACTAAATTTATAATGGAAAATGATGTTTGATGGTGTTTAAATGCAAAGTGTGACACTTTATAAACATGGGATTCTTTTAAGTTTTTTTTAACTTCTTGACATGTGTCACAATTTGGAATTCTGCTCTCATGGGATAAATGCCAGATTACATGGTGTAGTATTTTTATCCTCTGTACTTTCACTGTAGAAGCATACAACATCAAAGAAGAGGCAGATCACTCACATCAGCAGAAAATGGAATAGGACTATAATATGCTTGCTTTGATCTTTCCTTCTAATAATTATCTTGGCTACATGCATACATTGAAAGTAAGATTTGAATTAATAAGGCCAAGAGGCCCTAGCAAATGTAAGAAGGATCAGGGAATACTAACACAAACCATCTTTAACAAGATAAACTGCAATTGAGCTTACAAAGTTATAGATTGTTCTTTTAAAGGCAATAATCCTGACATGTTATTCCAGCATAGATGTGTTGCAACTGTGTTTGGTAAATGCAACCTGGGCATGGAAGACACTGCTGCATCACAGTCCATTTCTGGGGATATATATCTAGCATTCATTTCATTTAGTCCAAAAAATTACTGTTTTGAGCAACAAATTCCAGAAACCTAGTGGTTATGCTGACATAGGATAACCTGGGAATTGTAACCCAAAAACTATTCTAAAGTCTGGATTTAGTTGTGTTAATCGAGCAGTAGTTGCACATATGGGGCAGTATTTTTATTTAGTTGATTTGGAAAAGTTGATGTTTGGGGAAAGTTGCTGCATTCATGCCAGCCATGCTGGTTCCACAGGGCGATCTTACCACCATCATGTTGAGCACATATCCAATCTTAATTTATTTGAGAAGTTCATCAGGATTGGGCCTGGTTAGTACTTGGATGGACAAGCACAATGAATTCAAGGGATGTTTAGGTATGGTAGGAAAGAATCATGCCTTTGCTTCCAGTTAAGTTGAGCTAGATGAACCAATGGACAAATACAGTATAATCTAATGTAAAGTTGAAGGCTTTCATGGCTGGCATCCATAGTTTTTTGTGGGGCTTTTGGGCTATGTGGCCATGTTCTAGAAGAGTTCCTTTCTGATGTATTGCCAGCATCTGTGGCTGGCATCTTCAGAGAATGACAGTATAATTTAGTTTCCTATGTCCCTGTCTGTGTATGTGCATTTAAGCCTCTTAAACCTATGGTGACCGCACAGATTTCATTGGGGGTTTTTAATCAAGGAATACTCAGAGGTAGTTCTGTCAGGTCCTTCCTCAGAAATATAGCCTATGGCACCTGGTACCAATTGGCAGTCTCCTGTCCAACTACTAACCAGGCCTAGCCCTTCTTAACTCCAAAGATCAAAAAGGATCTTGTGCCATTAGCATATTTAGGACACTTTCATATGTGGTAGAAACTTGTCTGAAAGCAGATACTGGATTAAAACAAACCTTGGCAAAATTGTTCTTTTGGACTCCGTCCCCCAGAATCCCCAAGCTAAGGTATGTTTTCTGGAAACTATAGTTTAAAAAAATGACATTGCCAAGCTTTGGATTAGAATGGTCCCTTGGCCCAATTGAGCAGATCTCCTCTTATGATTTCATATTGGTATTCAAATAAGATATCTTTGGCATATATATATATATATATATATATATATTGCAGTCACTTTGCACTCTTGTTCTTTCACTCAAACCTATTCAGATATTACCCTAAGAAAGATATTGCTTTTGATATGAAAAGTAAATCAAACGAGCCACATCTGTGTAAGATTTATGTACAAGGAAAGAATATATTGCATTCTGAGCTGATTTGTTTTTGGTTGGTTCTTCCTACCCACCCCCAACCCCACCCCTTACTTTTGCTCTTTCAGTGCTTATTGCTATATTTTATTGTTAAGGGAATCAAATCTTTATCCCTTATGCAAGCTGAAATGAAAATATAAGCAAGGTGGACATATTTGAAAACATCACATGATTAATACAGTCTGGGATGGGGGGGGGAGAGAGAGAGAGAGTAGGATAGTGTACTAGTCCCAAGGTATGACCATCTATTCTCCTTTTGTTTCCTAACTGATCATCATCTTTATAGGCCAGCTGTATCATATGGATCACTAGAAATCTGAAAATTATTTCAGTGATAAGCTGAGCAGACAGTGTTGGCTATCATAATAACAGTGTTCAGAATACTGTACATAACAGAAATGTGTAATCCACTGGCCAGATTGACTTGGAAGACAGCATGAATTAAAGAAATGTCTCCTCTTGATACAATGAATGCAAGTCTCCAAAAATTGTTTGAACAGGCCCTTCCTATCAAAACAGCAGAGGCTGCTGTTTTCTTTAGTATCCCAGCCAAAGGTTAAGAAATGCTCTTTTAATAGGAAGTTACTAGGGCATAAATGTAGCAGACCAACATGCAGAAAGAAAAAAGCTTTGAAGAAATGCTCTCCACATTGACAAAAAGAACACTCTCTTTAATCTTCTGAACCTACCTGTCAGTGGACAGGGAGTTGTGAGAGAGAAAGGTTTGAATCAGAGAAATGGCTAGCAACAGCTTTGTTAAGTACTCTGCACTTTGTAATTGAAGCAAAAGGTAGAACTAAACTCTCCATGCATTCCAGTGTTCAGCCAAGCAGAGGAGCAAAAAGAAGTATTTTTGAGGTGTACTAGCCGCAGCAGAAGTCTTCTAACAAAGAACTCATGTTGTACTAAAATTCTGATATTTACGGAGACATAAAAATGCCTTGGTGATCCTAATTGGCCTTCTGCCCTTAGTCTGATATATTCTCAGTAGCTCATTGCCTTCCAGCCCAAATTCAGAACTCTGGGAGGATTATTCTCCTGAACTAGCCAGCTTCCTTATAGCCTTAAGTCAAGGACAGTAAGGTCACTGGAATTAGAGCCATTGTCTGGGAGATCTTCCTACACCAGATAGATAGACAGATATCAGGAAACATGATATCTATATTCCCAGTGTTTTTTGCATGTTCACTTTTCCTGCTAGACAACATCCTGCAGGGACATATATGGATTAAGGTTCCAATTAAGTAACTTCAGCACAGATGTTAGATAAGAGTGGCAGTAATTTAGAACTCCATGAATCCATGTCACTGTGAATCAAGCTGGGAAGTTTACTTGCACTGCTTGGCTTTAGGAGTTAATTCGGTTTAAATGAACCTTTCTTTTTTAACACTACCAAGTGGTATTTAAGTCCTGATTTCTTTGCAGCTCCACTGAATGATGGCAGTACCATTAAGAGAAGAAACCACTCAAAATAGTTGTGGGACAGAAAAGCCTTCCACTTGCTTTAGGCAAACATTTGTCATATAGAATAATTTGGAATAATTCGGGTTTATTCTATTATAGAGATAAAACATGAAACTCTCCTCTTTATATACCATCCCTCAAATGTTATGGCTCTGTTCAAAAGTGTATGATATTGTGCAGTTTAACTTTAAGGATCTGAATCCTGTATGTGCACCAGTTATGCCAGCAACTGGACGTTTTCTTTGCTCAGACAAAGACATGTCCAAGATAGACCTCCCTGTGAAGTGACAGAGGTGATGAAGAAGTGGTCAGTGGAGATAAAGAAGGGACCACTCAATACACTCCCCAACTGAGGCCAGCTCTATCCAAAGCTG
Organism: Urosaurus nigricauda; assembly: GCA_034509955.1. Lineage (NCBI taxonomy): Eukaryota > Metazoa > Chordata > Lepidosauria > Squamata > Phrynosomatidae > Urosaurus > Urosaurus nigricauda. The sequence goes on from JAOEGL010000004.1 coordinate 215,467,852, forward strand.
TCTGTCTCTTCAGGACCAATCACCAAATGGGTTCCTTGAAGCCAGGAACTATGAGAGGGGTGGCTTGGAAAATTAACTGTCAAAAAAGCACAGGCATTTTGCTAAAGCAAACTTCCTATAATGCTTTGTCTCCAGGCACTTCCTACAACACTAGCATGTGTTCACTTTTTTTCACTAGAAAAAATTCACTAGAAAAAAAAGTGAATTTATAGATTAACAAGTGTTATTTGGCATGGGCTTTTGTGGACTGTAGGACACCATCACATATATGAAGCATTGCCTCAGCTGGTAATTATGCACGCTTATGTAAATGTTGAGAAGAAACAGAAATGTGGAAGTATCAGTCCTGATGTTAAGAAAATGATTATTGAGAATCAACATTTTAAAAGCAGCTAAAAAGGTGGGAGAACAGATCAGAACAGTTGGAGGGGGTGAGCTTTCATTTGCATGGCTGTTTGGCTTCTTAAACTTATATTTTGTCCTTGAGGTACAGAATCAGATGTTTTCCTTGTAAGCCTATCCTACTTTTACAGCCCCAGCTAGCTTCTGTCAAATCCTGAAGAAGCCAATTAAAATTAAGAAGGCTTCATTTTAAAACAACAACAGCTACAACACAAGGTGATGTGTGGCTCCAGTGGAATGGGTATAGACTCCCATGCATTAAAATCTAGGCCAGTGGTCTAGGTCATTTGAGCCCTCTGGGTATGGAGATGATGATGGAGATAATGATGATGATGTTTAGGGGAATGTAGAGGAAAAGGCTATTAAGGTAACTCAGAGCCCTACTATGGATGAATGTTGAGCACCATTCCACTATGGTGTGTTGTTTGCTCATTAATTTTCATATTCCCTCAACACTTCAGAGATGAACACTGGCACATATGTGGCCAGGCAACATTTGAGTGTGGCCAGGATGGCAAAAGTTATCAATGAGGAAGAACACACAAACGAGGACAAATTCCATTAGTTTACTTTTGGCTGAGCCTATGAGGAAGTGTAAGATTCTGCACATCCTCTCCTCCCCGCCTTCCATGAGTTAACTGAATGCAAATTAGTTTTACTCCTTGAATTCAATGACAGCAACAGAAGTAAGCTGAGGACAAAGAGGGAATGTTGGGAGAAGGAGAGAATCCAGGACATTTTAAAAGCTGCTGAAAAAGTGGGACAACAGCTGGAAAGTATTATTTTTCATTTCCTTTACAACAGCATAATGTTGGTTTCCCTAGAAAATGTTCACTACTTTATCACACTAGCGGGAAAACAGGATTTAAACGAGAGTTAAATAGGAAATGTCCTGTGATAAACATGAGAGAAAACAAACAAGTTGAATCCAGAGAAAACGGAGGTACTTGTGATAGGCTCTCCCAGCCCAGGGATGGAGATCTTCCAACCTGTCCTGAATGGGGTAACACTTCCCCTAAAGGACAAAGTATGCAGTTTAAGTGTGCTCCTGGACTCGTCGCTCCAGCTGACATCTCAGGTGGAGGCGACAGCCAAGAGCGCATGGCATAACCTACGGGTGATATGCCAACTGCGTCCCTACCTGGGCAGAGAAGACCTTGAAACATTGATACATGCACTGGTAACCTCTCGTCTGGATTTCTGCAGTGCGTTTTACATGGGGCTACCTTTGTACCAAGTCCGGAAGCTTCAACTAGTCCAAAATGCTGCTACCAGATTGCTGGCTGGGGCATTAAGAACAGATCGTATCACCCCGATATTAAAATCCTTACACTGGCTACCAATCAGCTTCCGGGCGCAATACAAAGTGTTGGTCGTTACCTTTAAAGCCCTATATGGATTAGGCCCGAGTTACTTGAAGGAACGCCTCTCTCTACATAATCTGCCCCGCACCCTCAGAACATCAGGGAAAAATCTACTGGAATCCACCAATACAAGATTGGCAGCAACATCTAAGAGAGCATTCTCAGCCGTGGCTTCAAAACTCTGGAACGACTTGCCAGAGGAGATCCGTCTTATCACTGCTTTGGATGCTTTTTAAAAAGCACTAAAGACGGATCTCTTCCGGCGGGCCTACCCACCTGACTTGATATGACAGTTTGAATGGTCAAGGAACGACAGTAGCTAATTAGATAGAAAGTGATAATAGTATGGATAATTATTAACATTATGTGGTCCTTACATTTTAACTGTATGTAATAATGTATGTACATTTTTATGATGATTTTGTACGGCTTTTAATCTGTTGGAATCCCGCCTTGATCCATGGGGAGAGGCGGGAAATATAAATTATTATTATTATTATTATTATTATTAGTGTGATAAAGCAGTCTACATTTCATTATGCTTCATCTTATTTCTCTCCCCCCCCTTTTTTTCTTAAGTGCTGAAATTTGACGTGAGTGATGTGATGTATTTACCTTGTTCCTGTTAAAGTTAAATGCTGTCTTTTTAATTTCCATTTCTGACTGAAGATATGTGACAAATGACATACTAATTTTCCTATTTCTTCGTGTTCATAAAACATTGATAATGTGGTTTTTACCTTCCCCTTCATCTCAATTAAATGGAATATGCAGATACAATTAATGTGTTCTCACAATTTAGGTTTTTCTTTTTTTCTTTTTTTCTTGAGAGGTTTCTCTTGTCTCTGATAAACCACATTTCCTACCTATTCTGAGAAAGACCTCCCTTCTACCCCAGAACGGGTATTCAGGAGGTTTCATTATGCCTGCCAGCTATAAATACAATTGTGAACCAATGCCATTTTAATTGTTTCACTAATAACTTGTTTTAAATGATTCAACAGTCATCAGAAAAGATAAGTGCTCTTGTGCCCTCTAGGCTCATAGGGATGATGGTATGAGGCAAAGTAACAGAGTGCTGTATCAGAATAATGAAACCCTGTGTGCAAAATGAAACCCTATGTGCAAGATAATGACAAAGCACTTAGGCTTCTGTAAAAATAAATGAAAACAGTAGGATTTTTTTTTTTACTGTAATAGAACATCCACTTCTATCCCCCATTTAAATCCTTAGGCCTTCCATGTTGATTACCAAACATATATACATATGCAATGTGTTCTATCATAATAACTGTATGACCCATTCTCTCCACAATGATGGTGAATGATGCACTTAATGAGCTTTCAAATGCTCTTGTTAATTAACAAAAATTGTTATGTTCCTCTTTAGTGTGTGTATGTGTGTGAAAGAGAAAGAGACTGTGTTGGGGGAGGGAGCACTTGTAAATTAGACTTAATTACATTAGATAATTGCAACCACTGACTTGCATGCAATGTACTTGTGTTTCTTCGTTTTATTTCATTTTTTTTTCCAGTGGCAAATCAACAATTGCAACCCTTGCCTATTTATGTCAACAAATTTAATAAGCAAACAGCCCTTTTATGTTAATGGTTTACTGGCATCCATGGGTTTGGCAGGAGAAATGTGCTGGGGGAGGGTTTGCTAATGGCTGCACATAATCACATTAATTAAAATATAACTGCCATTTAAAGATTTGTAGTGTGGAATTAGAGCATGTTGGGAACTGAGAAAATCAAGCTAGAGTGCATATTAGCACCATTACTCTGTGCTCCCTGCACAGCAGTCAATAACCTCATGTGTCATAAATATAATTTATGAGTACTGTTTTCTTTGAAGTATATGTTTTTAGCCCACTCATTAGAATGTAAAGTTTTGCAATATCTGCTTCAGAAGGTTCAGAATAAATTTACTAAAAGCTGAGACCAATGATCTGGTTTTAACAAATCCCCCAACAATGAATTTTTTATTACTTGTGTAATTTCTTATAGTCAGACGAAGGATACCCTCCTTCTGAAGAGAAGCTCCATGCTCTGAATGAAAGTCACAACTTTGCTATAAATTCTACCCTCTTTCCTGCTTCTTTAATTCGGTATAATTTTTATTAGGTTTCTAATAAATATACATCTTAATTTGGTCACTTTGGTTCTGGGAATATTAGTCAAAAAGTTAATGGTATTGAAGTTGGTCACCTGGCTCTCATTAATCACTGCCAAGATTCCTACAATTGTAATCCATTTCAATATATGAATTCAGTTTTTAGCAGATTTTGTTCACAACTGATAACTAATCTATTTGCTTAGAATTAATTATCTCATTGAAGCTTCCTCAAAGTCTGTGATAGTATAAGTTTGTTCAGACAGCCACTTTTCCTTATCTGCAGGCTTCCAACACCCACCATAATCCCCAGCTTTTGTGCAATTATGCAAGGCTATCATAACAGGTTGAGTCTCCCTTATCCAAAATTCCAAAATTACTTCAAAATCCAAATTTGTCCATGTGGGTAGCTGAGCTAGTGACACCTTTGCTTGCTGATGATTCAGTGCATACAAACTTTGTTTAATGCACAAAATTATTAAAATATTGCATATAAAATTACCTATAGGCTATGTGTATAAGATGTATACAACACAGAAATGAATTTCATAATTAGACTTGTGTCCCACCTCTAAGCTATCCCATTATTACTATGCAAATATTCCAAAATCTGAAAAAAAAATATCTCAAATCCTAAATATTTCTGATCCCAAACTTTGTAAGGGATACTCAACCTGTACTACAAACTAGCTGTTTTAAAAAAAGGAACACAATTCTTTTGTCTTTCCTTACAATAGTGACAGTAAAAGAAGGGAAATATAACCTTTCAAAGCAAAAATATACTGACTTTCCATATTCATGGCACATTAAAAAATAGTGTCTTCTTCTGATTTTTTCACTGTAAAAGATGTGGGGGGGGGGGAAATCAGTATAACATTTAACACAAAATGTTCGCATTGGAAAGCAAAACTGTTGAGATTACTGCAAAAAGGTAGACTGTGGGTTTGCCCGTGCTGGCAAAATAAAGCTGCTTCAGAAAGACTTGAAGCTGAGGTATTCAGATGATGTATTCTGCAAAACCAGGTGGAAACCAACATGAAGGGTGAAAACTCAGAGCAAAATGATGCTCTGGTACTCCGCCCCAATGCCAAAAATATACATCATAGCACATGCATCTAAACAACACAGTGTGAGTACTGGAAAGCAAGGCAGCATATAGAAGTAGTCTGGAGCATGCACCCTGGAATGGATGAGATGCAAACACCAGAGCCATTGCCTGCCATATGGGGTTTTCATTTGAGCATATGTGTGCATGCATGGCCAGCTACATCATCGAGCTGTCACACACCCCATAACATGAAAGCATGATAAGTCATGTCAGGTTGCCAAAAATGTAATAGATGTAATTTCAACATACACAAACCAGACTATCCAATGGGGGAATATCAAGTGAAGTGGGGAAAGGGGGCATGTATGGGTGGTGGTGGGGGGTGGACTCCATGATTATGCTTTGCCAGGGTTTCACTTGACACACCTACGGACTGAACATATCAGTCATGCTATTATGGGTGTTCAATGGCGTGGCAGCTGAGCAGAAGGAGGGAGGTAGGTGGTGGCCACAGGCAGTGTTTATATGATGGTGTGCATGCATGGTGGGAATATTAGGGGAAAAAACTAAGGGGCACAGTTTGATGCCACACGGTGGACTGCCCATGAGTGTTTAGCCCACCTTGTTAGCCAGGATTGCAGACAACTGGGTTTCCATCTGCTTTAAGAAAACCCAGGATCACTCTGGTTTTTTTTTCTGTCCATCTGTTCAGCCCCAAGGAGAGTGTTACCTGGTGCGGGGGGGGGGACTTTTTTGAGGGGATGGGACTTCCAGAGTAGGACTTCTGCCCTCTGGTGGGGGAGACTTCCACCTTCTGGGGGTGGGACTTCCGAGGAAGGAATTCTCCACCACCACCCCCCGCCCACCTCCTGGGCCTTCAGTTGCCTCTCCAAAGACAGCTGAAGGCCCAGGGGTAGGCAAGGAGGGAAGACAAGGAACAGGCACGCACATGTACCTCCTCTTCCTTGCCCTCCACGTGCCCTGAAAAATGGCTTCGTATACCATCTCTGATACACGTGCCATAGGTTTGCCACCACAGCCATAGCATTACAGGTCCCTGAGAATCCAGTTTCATGGGTCATCTTTAGGTGGGAGATGAGGATATACATTCTACAGTTTTGGTAGGCTTGGCCCCAGGCAAGGGGAAAGAACTGGGTGCAAATCTGCAGCTCAGCTATTAGAGCATCAGCTTGTTACCATGTAGACGGCTTAACTGACTTGCTTGCAAAGATACCCCAGGAGGTTTATGTATTTACTTAGTTAACTTCCTTCTTGCCTCCCACTCATTGTGACGCCCTCCACTCTGCCCTTCATCTGGCTAGAAACTAGTGGGATAGATGAAATGTTTTTACCCTGCCTTCCTAATTGAGAAGGAATAACTCTCTCTCTTTCTTTCTCTTTCTCTGTCCCTAGATTTCACATTGATCTGGGAACAGCCCATTAAGTTAAGATTTCCAAACAGGAAAATACATTCTTTCTCAATCTCTATGTATGTGTGTTTGATTAATAAGCTGTGAGAGCTTGTGGTTAATGTATGATGCCATCACCAAAGGCTATCCCTAGGTCTCAGGTTTTTAGCTTAGAAACCTGAGGGCCTGGGACAATCCTGAACAAATCTAAGACAGATACAGATGCATACAATTTATATTTTACAATATAAATGCATACAAAATACATATATTGGGGGAAAGAGCAATAAAAAGTGTGTGTGTGTGTGTGAGAGAGAGAGAGAGAGAGAGAGAGAGAGAGAGAGAGTAAAAACAACATACAAATGTCTTATACTAGAGAAACGTGTTTGCAAAACTGTTTAAATCAGACAAAAGTGTACACATTAGGAAAAATTAACACATTTGGTGTATAAATATTGGCATGACTTTTTGAAAAAGTAATAAAATATTATTGCCATATGTAATCAACATCCTATCCTTACATAATGAATGTTAAAACTTATGGATTGTAAATTGTATATCCATTAAAATGGGAAGTTTGTTGTTAGATGACTATTGGCCTGTGTAGGTCAGCACAAGAATTTTAATTAGCAAATATGCCATCGTTGGCTGCTTAATAAAGGTTTATGCTACCATATATACTTGTCTATAAGTCGACCTCGTGTATAAGTCGAGGTCAACATTTGGGGCCAAAAATGTGGATTTTTATATGACCTGTGGATACGTCAAGGGCCATACTTAAGGGGGAAGCCCAGCTGGGGAGAGACTCCAGGGTGAATGCTCTCCCCTGTAAGCCTGTCCCCAGCTAGGCTTTCCCCTGCAGAGGAAGCCCAGTTTGGGAGAGACTCCAGGGTGAATGCTGCACCCTTAGATGCCTTTGGAAGCCTTTCCTCAACTCCCAAGGAGGAAGCCCAGCTGAGGAGAGACTCCAGGGTGAACGTACGCCCCTTGGAAGCCTTTCCCTAACTGGGCTTTCCCCCATGGAGACTTTCCCCCACCCTTCCCAGGCCCTCCCCAGCTGGGCTGCCCATTGCAGAGGCTGCCTGGCTGTGGAGAGGCTTGGTCAAAGAACCGATTGCCCTGTGGGATAAGTCTACTGAGGATTTTGGAGGCTATTTTCGGGCAAAAAATTTGTTCTTATAGTCGAATATATACAATATTCTTGCTTATGCTCCAATGTTGTTTTATAATGCATAGTATCGTCACCATTTTATGATGGCTCTATGGCATTTTAATTTATCTGTGGGTGTATGTGGAATGGCAGCTGCATATTTAACTTTTTCCTTTAATTATACACTTAAAGCACTTTGATATCACTTCAACTATAGAACCATAGTGCTGAAAAGGGGGTCATAGGTCATCATGTACACTCTACCTAAGACTTGGTACAAACTTTACCTAGTCCATCCCTAGATGCTCATGGCTTTATCCTATGGAATAACGGGATATATAGTTTAGTGTGGTACATAGACTTCTCTGTTAAAGAGCTATAGTCCATCCCTGTTCTAAAGTACTAGTGAACTGGTTAAGCCAAATTCTCTCACCAAAATGCAAATCCCAGTGGAAATGCAAAATTTCCACTATAGTCTATCAGACTGTTGTAAAAACACTATGCAGTGTAGATACACTTGTTTTTGTTTTTTCCTCCACACCCTGTTCTGCATCACTGGCTGCTGCTGTGAGGATTAACAGGATGCAGTCATGTCAAGATTTGAATAGGCTCACTCTATACATTAATTGAGGAAGTGATAAACACACTCATTATTATACCATATCTTTGGTCCTTCATAAAATGATGGTTATGACAATGGATATTATCACACACAGACAGAATCGCTCCTCCATCCATATGCCATCCATGACAGTGATCTCACAAAAACATTTCATAATGTAGCACTGATCTTGCCATTATCCTGTCCTTGAAGCAGCACTGCATTTATGTGAACTCTCAATAAGGCAAAATGCCAGGCAATGCCGCTTCAATGATGGGACAATGACAGGATCAGTGCAACATCATTTGAAAGGCTTTTGTGTGATCATTGTCACATGCACTTTCCAGATGGGACAATAACCGGATAAATGGGACATCATAGAATCATAGAATCACAGAGTTGGAAGAGACCACAAGAGCCATCCAGTCCAACCCCCTGCCATGCAGGAACTCTCAATCAAAGCATCCCTGACAGATGGCCATCCAGCCTCTGCTTAAAGACCTCCAAGGAAGGAGACTCCACCACACTCCGAGGGAGTGTGTTACACTGTTGAACAGCCCTTACTGTCAGGAAGTTCCTCCTTATGCTGAGGTGGAATCTCTTTTCCTGCAGCTTGCATCCATTGTTCCGGGTCCTGTTCTCTGGAGCAGCAGAAAACAAGCTTGCTCCCTCCTCAATGTGACAAGGACCTAAATGAGATAGTCGATCATTGTTCTTCTGAGAAAAAAAAATGTAACATGGAAGTCTTTTTCCTAACTTCATTTCATGTCTATGAAAGGAGCTGGACATCCCTTAAGCATACAAATGTGCTGGGGAAACTATGAATAGAACATATTAGAATAAGTCACTACTCTTCTCTGAGTACATTATCAAAGATCAAATTCACAAGCAGAACACTAACTCCACAAATATGCACTAACAAGCTTATTAGCACAGAGAAATCCTGAAGATCTTTTCTTTTTAAAAAATATGTCTGCAGTTCATGAGCAGGGAAAAGAGTGTTAATGTAGAAGCCACTGCAGCCTACAATGATTTTCAAATGACCTGCATCACTGTAATCTGTAGGGAATATATCCTTCCCCATTGTTTCAAAATGATGATGCTTTAATGCAAACGATTCTGCAGTGGGGGGGGGGGGAGAATAGCCAACAGCTGCAAAGATTTACATGTGTAGGTGTCTAGGAATTATTTTTTTAAATGTCTCTTCTTCTCAGTCCTCCTACTATATTAGTGTACTACACTGATGTTTATAATGCAAATCCTTAAAATTTTCATTTAGATGTATACTAGTGGCTACCTCTTTAGCAACATTTGTGTAGTTCTGTACATTAATGGGACTCACACAACTACTGTCTTCTTTAGTTTTTCAGTCTGCTCTCAGGCTTATTGTGTGCTGGGGAAAGTCTTTAACAAAAACCATGACTGGCAGATAAAACCACTGTATAAATGTTTACAAATGAAGAAACAGAGACTGCTTACGGAATGGCCAACCATTTCATTAAGGTTTGCTGGGAAGTAATTGAAGTTACTTTCTTACAAATCATTTAAAGAGATAAAAGACATGAACCTGTAAGTGGTATTTGGCTGATGGCAGCCAGGTAGGCTATTGGTCCTATTTTACAAGGCCTCCTATCCTGAAGGGCTCTAGGAGTCTTCTGTTATAAGCATTCTCTCTCTGAAAAGGAGTCTAAGACCATTTTAAAGATAATCAAAAGAATGGAGAACATGGGCCTTAACAGCAACAACTAACAGTTCACTCTTGAATAGCCTGGGGTCATTTGGTCACACTTACACATTGGTCCATTTTAGATTGGCAAAAAGAGGTGTGTTGAAGGCTGCATGAAAGCCCAGCCTTTAGATGAGAAAAAGGGAAAGTGTGCCATGAAAACACTATTTTGGAGTTTTAAGGGAGAAGAAGTGCCTTTAAAAAGTAGTTTGATTTCCCCACTACTTTTTTTAAAAGGGCGCAACATTGCTATTGCATCTAAAGGCTAAGGTGTAGTTGCACGGTTAAATGGGGCTCTTAAAGCGCCCATTTAAAGGCAGCGACACAGGTGCAGAGGGAGGGAAGGGAAGGTGCCAAGACAAGAAGAGACCTTCAGAGCCCGGCCAGAGTGCGCCTGGCCCTCCTCCTCTTTCTCCTCCTCCTTCTGTTGCCAGCTGAGCTTGCCATGGTCCCGGCTCCAGGAGGATCTGGAGCACTTCCGCTGCCCTGCTTTCCTGCAAGTCACACTCTCTCAGCCAAAGGGAGGAGGAAGGCAGCCAGGAGAGAACCCTGGAGCCTGGCCAGAGTGCACCTGGGCCTGCCTTCTCCTCCCCCCTTTGGCTGAGAGAGTGTGACTTGCAGGGAAGCAGGGCAGCGGAGGTGCTCCAGGTCCCTCCCCTTCTCCTCCTCCTCTTGCCAGCTTGCCCTGGCCTGGCTGAGTGCCCAAGTGCCCTGCTGTCTCCCTAGAAGTCACACTCTCTCAGCCAAAGGGAGGAGGAAGGCAGCGGGGAGGGAGGGAAGGAGCCAAGAAGAGACTCCCGGAGCCTGGCCAGAGCGCGCCTGACCCTCCTGTTTCCTCTTCAAAAAGAAGGCTGGAAAAGTAGGACGTGTTCTGGCAAAGGAGGACGTGCCTGGTCAACTTGGAAAAGGGGGGCCTCTGCTCAAGAATGGAGGACATATGGGAATCCCTCCTGGACTGAGGGCTGAAACCTCAAGACAGCTGAATATAATGCTCTGACAGAACACAGACTACAACTCCCATGAGCCTTTGCTACCATTTCCCAAGATGCCTTAATTCGCAACAGAAAGCCAACCAGTATGTACACATGTGATGAATTCTTTCGTATTGACTCTGCATTTTCTTTTTCTGTAGATGCTCTCTTGTCTTGTGTGTGATGAGCTTGTGCGTAATCACATGCATTTCCGAACTGACCTCACTTTCTCCCTCTTTCGGAATGGTCCTGTACTCCCCCATGTGATAAGCTCCGACTGTATGATGTACCTGCGCAATTGTGCAATTCGCAGCCGGCAAGGAAAATATAGCTGCTCCACCTGTGTTTGTAGCGTTTTGACAGCTTCCCATGTAGCTGCTGAGCCACAGAAAAGACCTCAGATAAGTCGTTCCCAAACCCCTCAGTCTAGCTGCCCTGTACTTTTTAAATACACACCTGAGGCTTGCTATCTAGCTGCTAAGCATTAAGGAAAAGGCAACTTCATGTCACACTTTCCTGCCAATCTAAAAAGCCCCATAGTATTTGTTATAGTCAACACTCGTTTGCATCCCAACTGTGAAATCAGAGCTCAGAATTAATTACTTTAAAGTAATTAATTGCCATGCTAAGAACTCAGTATTTGGTTATTCAATTGTTAGTTACGGTCATAGTTACATTTTAAAAATATCTCATTTCTTTCCCATGATCACGAGATCTCTTCCAACCTTTAGTGAAAGGACACCTATGTAACCATAAAAGTGATGGTTTCACCAAAAAAAAAGACATTATTTCCTCTATATGACAATTGCATTGTAATGTACTTATCCCATTATTATGGAAAAGAATTAAAATTAATTATGTGTACCTATTTATTTCCACATTCTATGTTGTCTGCTTCTTCACTTTCTTTACTGTGGGTTTAACTAATAATCATCTATCATTCATCTCACAGACACTTGGAACCAAACATTGAAATATAGCAGTAGCTACACTTAAAGAGCAAGGAAGTGTGCTATATTTCTTATAAAATACCCACACAGTTCTCCTTCTTGTACTTTTCAGAGTTTCCCTCTAGGAATTCTCTTCCTCTGGTTCATTTTCTTGGCATTCTGCCTGCTGTAACATGGGACACATTGGAGGATTTCAATCTGAGTTAAAATGCTGGCATGGTGACTACAGTGTTGAAGATTAAAATAAAAGCTTCAGTTAAGTTGTTTATTTGTCTGTTAAGTTCTGCAGGGGGTAAATGGGTAATTCTCTTTCACAAACATATGTTGATACATTTCCCTAATATACCAGCACTGGTTGAAATGGGAAATTTTATTTCTATTTTTTTTAAAAAAAAAAACTCTCATAATTTGTATGGTCTGCTTACAAATTTTGGGGAGAAAGCCTTTTGGAAATAATAGATCACTATACAGTGCTGTGTTCTTATCTCTTTACCATACAGTTCTTGTATTTTGGGGTCTCCATATTTCATATCTCATATCTGGAGATAGGATATTTTTGAGCAATTGCTGACCTATCAGAAACACTAGATCATGTTCCCAGGAGAAAAGAAGCACGTCTTGAGGCTTATGCACATCCAGGTAGATTAGACAATCAATTCTAAATGCATTAATTAAGTGTTCCTTTCTTTCCCCAAGTAACTTGCATTTCCTTTTTCATCTTGAGACAAAGGATTTCCTCGCAAACAAAACAGTGAGTCAACTTCTCTACCTTACCCCCTGCTAAGTTCCTAGCCAGACCTTCCTGTTCATCCATCATGGAGACATCCTGATCCATTCACTGTTTTTGTCACACTAAAATTAAAACCATCAACCAGTCCAAAATCCTGTTAACAATTTCTAGGAATGTCCATCCAGCCTTTGTTACTTGGGAATATAGCCCATCACTTGGGGCTAGATTTTAGGTATAAATATTAGTTTTCAGAATACAACATCTTTGCACACAGGGTATACAGCTAGTATACATTGTGCAATTTGTGTATGTTCTGCATCACCCTTGAACCTCCCAGTCTAAGACACTCCAATCCAGTTTTCTGTGGTCTACTCATTGGGCAGGCAATTATAAGCACCCCTGCAAACCACTAAAACTCCACTATCCTTTTCCATATTTCCATTTCTTTTAGTTCTGAATGTCTGTGTGAATAACTTGTGTGTGTGCGTGTGTGTGTGTGTGTGTGTGAGAGAGAGAGAGAGAGAGAGAGAGAGAGAGAGAGAGAGAGAGATTTCTAAATAAGACTCACTTAATTCACCTCAAACCTGCAGTTCTTCTCAAAAGAAAGCATGGAACTATGTCCTTAGTGCCAAAGCTTGTACAATTTATTTATTTTTTAAGATTACAATTCCTAAAACCTTTACATGAATATGGTAATTTTTAAAACGCAAAACCTCTTCTTCTGGAGACTTCAAGGAATCAAAACTGTCACCAGTTTTGGTGTAGGCCTCCCCCTCCCCAGGAGAGGAACTTTGGCCAGGCCCAGGACAGGAGTGCTTAAAAAGTAGTCTTGTAGGTTACATGCAATCCGTAGGTCACAGGATCCCCATCCCTGGTTTAAATGGTGGCAGGTTTTTAGAGGACTAAACTACTTAAACCTTTCTCTACTGGAACCTTGCAAATTGAGTGTGAAAGAATGACAAAACAATATTTTGTTTTACTTCTAGTGAATTTGCCTCCTCTTGACTTGTACTTTCTAGTATTCTGGTTCCTTGTCACAGAATCTGTCTTCTTTTCTTTGTCAACCTCCACTGTGTAAGACCTCAAATATACTCTTGATATTGCCTTTGGATCATGTTCACAACAAGACCACTTCACAGATTGATCTGGTCAAACAGATTATATAACCTAAGGACTTCTGTTGTGAGCATTTAAGTTGTTTTCCACTTAGAATGATTCTATCATGGGGTTTTCTGGGCTGAGAGTGTGTCACCCAATGGGTTTCCAATCTAAAACCACCCAGTGGTTCTGTAACCCCTGCCAGACCATGAGGCTGTACAGACCAGTGTTATATGCCAGCCTCAGGGCAGAGTGGGAGCATGGCATCCACACCATGCACACCCTGATTCTGCCATGCTGCTGTCGTGCTGTGTGACCAAACATAGGGCAGGCGGTGTCAGAGCTCTCCTTTGGCACTGTGACACAGTGCCAAAAGGAGAGCCAGAAGATGCCGCCATGGAAATGCCAGATCGAGGCTGTGCGTATAGTTGCCATGGCCCTGATCTTGCACTAAAAGGGGTGGCAGCAGGCTGCTCCAGAGGATTTAGCCCCATGTTCACTGATAACAGAAAAAAGTAAGACCTTCTGAGCAAACTGCTGAAAACAAATAGCTCTTGACTTTGCAAACCATTAATGAATTTGGCTTAAAGTTCTTGCCCTTTATTAGATGAAACTCGAAATAATCATTCAGTGAGCAAATAAACATGCCTTCCCTGCTTTCAGCAAATGTAAAAGCTACCAAGAGAACCACTGCTTTGCATGCACTGACAGACTACCCATTATCTCTGTTGCGGCAAATACAAATTATATGGGATTTCAGCTACATAGTGTAACTTTTTTATATTTAACATTAACCAAAAACATTTAAAAAATACTCTACATACATTTTCAATTATTTAATTCAATTATGTAAACATTCCCAAAGCAATTTCCCAATGCACATGTTTACTGTTCACATTAGCACCACATTCATAGTCTCCCTGTTGATGTAACGTAATTTCCTTGCTTTTAAAAAAAAGTGGCTTATTTTCATATTTTGGTAGTTCACATCATAAGGTAAAGCTTTGATATTTGTTTATTAAAAGGACACAAATATGAAAAACTGTGAAAGATCTATAAAGTTGGAAAAGGAAGATTTCAAGTTAAGCAGCAATTCACACTTCAATCACCTCTTATGTGTATCAGTATAATACACACTAGTTGTCTTTTAAAGAATTTCAGAAACTACAGGTAGGGTAAAGCACAATGCCTAAACTTTATCATGAATGTGGAACACTTTATACTGGTCTTCGATCAATTTTGTTGGCTTCCATTTGGTTCCTCTATAGGACAGGCAATAATAATAAAATTTAATTCCATCCAGAGACACAAGAATGGTAAGTATTTGAAACAGGAACTTTTTAGTGGCTGTGCCTCCCAGAGTTTGGAATACCCTTAATAGAGAAGCCACATTCCTCCATGGAGCTAGTAAGATTTCACATTTTGACTGCATTGCATCAAGCTGTGGAAGTCAGCCATTTCTTACTACGGAGAATGGCTATTAGTTCTTGTCTAAAGCATCATAAATTAAATGTATTATTTTTATTTTAAATAGTTTAGTGACATTAGGAGAGAATGGTGAGCAGCAGTAAGAAGAAACGCTGCACATCTCAGTTTGGTGGCCAATGTAATTAAAAATGCACTTATTCTGAAATTTGTTTCCCATTAAACTACATTCAGTAGGCCTTTCCTGCTATTACCTTTCAAAAAGTTTATTTCATGAGGCACTCTGAATACCAATTAACCTCTTTTGCTTATTATTTATTACCATTTCACTTTCCTTAAAGTAGGAACAGCAAGCACTTTGATAAATGAATTGCAAAGATATTTAGTTTTATTGTTGTAGCTTCTCTAAGTGCTGCATCAGCACTTAGCATTGTCTGCTGTAGCACATACAGAAGAAACAGCTACTGAGAGAGGGTTTGACTGACAAACATTTTCCAGGTGGACTTGTGAATGCTCATTTGCCTGTTCTTCACATTGCTCCATAGTCTTCCAAGTTTTTCTTCTAGACTCTGGGCATAGATGGATGGTTGTGGGACTGGTTATTGTTCAGCTTCTGCCTTGCCAATTTGATTGGTAGATTCCCTTTTATTACTTATATTTCTGAAAAATTCCCAGGGAATCTCTCTGTGAGACAAGCATTAAAGATGAGAGGCAAGGGGGAAAAAAGTAGCTCCCAACTCCCAAGTAGCTCCAAAGCATCTTGCAAAAAATTGATTTGATGCTGCGAGTCAAAATTTGTTCAGAATGACATGTGAACAAACACTGAATGTGCACTGAGAGTGAGTACCATTCTAATTACTCAGAATCAAGTCAAAAAAGAAAACAGAGGAAGGAGACAAAGTAGAACAGAACAGATAAAGGCTAGTCAAGACAGAACTGGTACACAAAAAGAAATGTGTGGAGAGCAGGAAAAAGTACCTGACACAGTGAACATATTGAGACATATATGCATGTAAGTATAACTGATCTAAGGAAAAGTTGAAAACTGAAAAAAGTTGACAATTGAAATTTCGGGGGGGGGGGGGTGCTTTAGAAACATATTTCTGAGAGATAGCCATCTGATGTCCATTTGCAAATGGAAGACTTCCCTCAGCACAACAAGGAGTAATTTATTTGTATGTGTGCTGCAATTAGTCACTTCATTGCATACCTTATGCTCCTCACCTGCATTGGAAGATTTTTCACAATCACATCCCATACTAGGATGACATAGGACTTTACAAGGTGGAGGAATTACTGATAGGTTCTCTTCTTTCCATGCCATTCCCAGAGGTATTTTATCAGCAGAACACTAGTTGGATGGCACCCAGTATTAGAAAACATTTTACAAGTTTATGTGCACATTTGCCCTGAGATACATTATACTATATGCCTCCCCCAACTTTTCACTCATGAAAACTAGGACACATATGGCCAGAAAACATTGGAGTGTGGTCAAGTTAAATAATAATACTAATGAGAAAAAACAGACAAGCTAAGAAAGGCTGGTGTAGTTTGCTTTTGCATTGGTTCAAAAAGTCCAAACTGGATGAATTTGCATTAAAATCTATCCCCTCCCTATGACTCTAGGTGGAAAGAGATTTGGAGAAGGAGACAGCTGAAGATAAAAGAACCATCAAGGAATACAGACATTCAGGAGCTAAACTACAAATCTATGCAATAAGGCCCTTTACAAACAGGCGCTTTGTGGAGTGCAGTCACTGGGCATGCAGTCACTGTGGCCCCAATCCAGCACTTGCAGGGGTGGAACAGTGCCATCCCTTAAGGGGCTGTCTGTACAGCCCCTAACATTCTGAATCTGGTCCTTTAAATACCCTACTTCATCCAATTCCAATCTAGAGTAGTGAAGAACTTCCTTCTTCCCTGTACAGTACAGGCAGTACAGACGGGTGGCTGGAAGATGCCCCTTCCATTCCCAGATTGGTCCTGAAGCAGCTGCAGCACCGATCCTTAAACCGAAAGAAGCTGCTCTGGGCAGCTTTTTGGAAGGGGTGTCACAGATATACCCGTGTGCCATGATGGTGATGCTTCTGGCCAGCGCCGTTTGGGCACTGCGCCCAGCACATATCATCATGGCACGTGCCATGTGGATGGGCGCACAGCATAATGGTGTCAGGGTGGCAGAACTAGTGCTCAGAGCTTGTGAATGCTCTGCCCTAGTTCACCCCAGTGCACAGTCAGGCCAGCACAAAGGGCCGGTCTGTACTGCCTCTAAGTCATATCAGGCAATATAACTGTGTAGTGTAGATTCATTCTAAACTTTAGAAGAATCATTTCAACACCATAAAATAAAGAGAGGGAGGCCATCCCCACCCTGATGTAGAAATACTATCTGCCAGCAATCTCTTCAGGTCCTTCTATACCATTCACTCCTTAGACAGAGGGGGAAAAAATGTCTCTGGTGTAAAAAAAAAAGGGGGGGGACTGAATGAGACGATATCCAATGAAATAGAGTGTGGTGTGCAATCTTGTTTAGCCCAAAAAGTATGAAAATTTGGCAGCACAACACCACACTTTGGCAGCCTTACGTTGAACAAATGGATATGAACTGGGTTTACTGAGCCACATTATACATTGCTACAGTAACCTGCTAGTTAGTTAAGACAGCAGCTGTGACATCATATGGGCTCTTATACTCCTGTGAACCCTTTCTAACAGTAGCAGAACTGAACAATATACCCATAACATATGGCCCATAAACTGCCCTATTTTCCTAGGTTTAAAAATGCATTTTTATAATAGGATTTTTCCATTTTTCTTTGTATTATGATTAATAATTCTTTTCTTTTTTAAAAAAAATGAAGACAGTTGAAATGACTGATTTCTGGGATGCAGGCCAGCAGGGGGTGGAGAAAGAAGAGAGAAACAGGGAGACAATGATGAGAAACAGCAGAAATTATACATACATACAGAAAAAGAGAGAGAGAGGAGCTGAAATGGGATATGCTCAAAAGAGGCGATTCAGAACAGCACTGCTTGAGCCAAAAAAATAGTATCAGTAATAACAACACCACTGTGATATTTCACAGTAAACATAAAGTAGAAACACTGCTGACAATTTTAATGTACAGTAATTTCATTGTTTTAAAGTCCCCAACCTTTGCTTTATATACTTTTAGAACTGGAAGAAGGGAAAGGCTTTAAGGAGATGGTGTTTTATTGTAATCATAGGAATTGCCCAATACCATTGACTTCTTTTTTTAAAAAAATCTTTTATTTTTATTATTATTAAACATAAATACATGTTCAAAATATATGCTTAAAAACAACATAATAACAAAACAACAAACCCAACTAAACAGTGAACCCAAAACAAAGTATAGGAACTCTATTGTCTTGCTACCCCCAGACTAATGTAAACTTCCTTTATATGACACATTATATTTATCCTTCTAGAGCACATAAACACACTGCAGAAATAATCCAGTGTGAGACCACTTTAACAGCCCTAACTCAAACTGCCTTGTAGTTTGTTGTGGCATCAGAGCTCTCTGACAGAGAAGGCTAAGTGTCTCATGAAGCTACAGTTCACAGGATTCCTTAGCATTTAGTCAGGGCATTTAAAGCGGTCTCAAACTGGATAATTTCTGCATTGTGTTTTGGACATTTGTTTAATTTACAAGACCTAAAACAGATGCAGCAGGACTGCAAAGAGTTGATAAACAATTCTCAATCATTCTTAAAATTGTTTAAAGATTTCTCCTTAATCAATTTATCCATTTCAGCAAGTTCAGCTATCCCAATGCCTCTGTGGTGCATGAGACTGTGTACAGGTTGTGAATCCCTTATCCAGAAGTTTGAAATCTAAAATATTCTAAAATCCAAATTATCCACATGAGTGGCTGAGATAGTGAAACCTTTGCTCTTTGATTATTCATTTTACACAAACTTTGTTTCATGCACTAAATTATTAAAAATATTGTATATGAACTTATCTTCAGGCTATGCTGGCCTTGACAAGGATGTGGAGGAGAGTAGCATGCCAGCTCCAATGCCCCCAGAACATCTAGTTGTGCTGGTCCAGGCAAGGATGCCAAGGAGAGCGCCAGAGGACTTTAATGCTGGCTCCACTTGCCCCTGGAACACCTGGCAGTGCAGGCCCAGACAAGGACGTGGAGGAGAGCAGCAGAGTATTTAAATGTAAGCTCCAAAGCCCCCGGAACATCTGGCTTTGCCGGCCCTGAGGAGGATGAGGAGGAGAGTGGTGGAGGACTTTAATGCCAGCTCCACTTCCCCCCAGAACACCTGGCTACACTGGCCCAGAGTATCACTATTTCAGATATGTAATTGATATTTGGTAGCTGTTTGTTTTTTGCCAGGGGAGAATTGGGGATTGTTGTTTAGATCATTATGCTATGCTATGTTGTTCAATTATTACTGTGCTAAGTTATGTATTTTTTTGTACCGTATTTTTATTATGTGGTTTTGATTTTGTATTATTACTTTATTTTGTAAACCGCTTGCTGAACTGGATGAATAGAAGTGCCGTCAACAGAAACAGAAAAGGAGTATTGAAGGGTGGGCTTAGATGGAAAGATGAGAAGCTCTGTCTTAGACATATTGAGCTTCAAGCTCCAATGTCGCATCCACTGAGAGATGGCAGCCAGACAAGAGGAGACTTGCTGTTCAAGCCCTGGCGAAAGGTCAGGGGTGGAAAGATATAGCTGAGTGTCATCGGCATACAGATGATAGGAGAAACCAAAATAACTGATGAGTTTACCAAGGGATAATGTGTATAGAGAGAACAAAAGGGGGCCCAGGACAGAGCCCTGAGGAACTCCTACAGATAAGGGAACAGAGGAGGAAGTCTGACCACCTGTGACCACTGCAAAAGATCTGTCTGACAAGTAAGATTTAAACCAGTTGAAAACAGTCGGAGAACCCGAGGTCAGAAAGTAAGTCAAGCAAGAGACAGTGATCCATGGTGTCGAAGGTTGCAGACAAGTCAAAGAGAATGAGAACAGAGGCCATTCGCCTTGGCCTGTAAGAGATCATTTGAGATCCTGGTGAGAGCTGTCTCTGTGGAGTGTTGTATCATTTCACATATGTATATTGTGAGTGTTGGGAGAAAAAGCTAAAACACGTTGAACTGCTCTTTTTTTCCTGTGATATAGGAACCTTTCCCTATTCTTTCTGCCTCTGGTACCAAAATTTCTGTTAAAGTATTCATGCTCAGGAACACATCTACTTCATTACATGAAGTATAACTGTACAGTGGGCCCTTGCTATCCACTGGTGTTTGGTTCCAGGACCCCCCTCCAAATCCACGGATACTCAAGTCCCATTAAATTGAATAGATAGTAAAATGATGAACAATATATAAAATGGCAAAATCAAGGTTTGCTTTTAGAATGTGTATGTATGTGTGTATTGAATTTTTTCAAGCCATGGATGCCTGGAACCATGGACAAAGAATATGTGGGGAGAGGGGAGCAACTGTACTTCTGGCAACCAATGGTACTTCACACCATTTTTCCAGAGACTTAGATGGGACATTTCTTTGTTCTTCTGTTTGTACACTGAATATTTTGTCTTGTCTTGATGCTCCACATCCTTCTGGTTCCTTTTAGCCTTGTGCTCTGATCCTTTAAGCAGACCAGACATTGCAAGCAGCATTCCATGGCATTCTAACACCAGGGCCTTCTATGGGGAAGGAATCATAAGCAAAAGGCTTCAAAATAATGAGTAACATTCTCAGTCAGATTGCGTTATTGATAAAGTAGAATACAAAGGCCCCAGGAGATTCAGAAAGGCAGACTCAGCCCCATCTTTCCAAATATCTGGCCATATAAGGCTTATTTTAAAAGCCCATCTTTTCTTTTTAAATGCAACAGTATTTTCATCACAGAATAACTGTTGTCTTTTTTTTTTTTTTAAATACATCACCTTATTATGCTCCTTTCATATTGCATAGGTTTGTAGCTATGGTATTTACATTTTTATGGGTCTTTTGGCATTTCAGCCGATGGGCCTCTCTGATTACAGTTTTCACTCTTAACAACTCTTTATTTATATCTCCTTCGACTTCTAATGTCTTTCAGGCCTGACCTAAGTACATTTTACCACATGGGCATGGAATTTCATTTACTCTTGAGAGTCCTGATGACTCATTAGCCAAGATGGATCCCTAACTCTCATTAATGTACTTCTTACTGTAATTTGCAGACGATTAGATAAGTGTCTTTTCCCCCTTTCTTCCAGAGCCCACGCAGTCCTGTGATGAGTCTGGAATGATTATAACAGTTGGATGTTTTAAATAACCCATTCCTTCCACCCTGCTCATTTTTATGTGTGTGCCTCCTTTTCCTTTCTCTCTCCCGCTCCTTAAAAATTTAGAGGGGGGAAGAGAAGAAAAAGAACTAATGCGGTTACTTTTTAAGTGGGTAATCATTTCTCACCATGGTGCCTCTAGCTTATACAGAATGCTGTCTCTAATTTCTTTAATACTCTGGGACTCACAACCCATTTCAGGATTCACTAAACTTTCTGTGCAGGAGCCCACTTGTAAGAGTAGTTCAGGAACAATGTATTTTCTGTCTGAGAAATCAAAATATGCATACGCTTTACCATCCCTGATTTCTCTGGACCTGTTTTTGATTACTGATTGAAAATCCCCTTCTGTTCTTTGTTAGAAGACTGGGATTCTTTTAAAATGCTTATTTACGGTGGCAGTCTTGAGGGATTGGCTACACATTTAACTGCCTACAGCTCCACATTTCTTTCAGCATCAGGACTGGCCTCTGTCTACATTCATTTAGTTGTTGGTGTGCAGTTGGCCACATTGTGGTCCTGCCTATAGTTTACTAGTTTCTAAACAATCATTAATATTAATGAGCTTTACATGTATTAAATAAGAATCCGAGACTGAAGAATCTGCCCCCCCCCCCAAAAAAAATCCTACTTTAAATCAGGGTTATATTGCTGGCTCAGTCTTGTTTTTATCATGCCAGGATCTCAACAATGATTCCATGTTAGACTGAGTCAGTAAGCAGTGGGAGACGATCTGCATGGAGTCAAGAGTGAAGGATTTCTATGACCCTCAAACCACTGAAATTAACACAGCATACTCCCCAATTGTGACTTTTGCCGAAGGCAACCAGATCTGCAAATCTGCTCAGAGACACAAAGGGTAAAGCACTGCAAGTTATCTGGTGTTGTGTTCATGCTGAATATACATGATGCATGGAAAAGAGGACTAGATTGGACTGGATTGGACTGAGCCTACCTCTATGACCAGGCAGTGGGGCTGGGTCATCCCTGAAATAATGAGGAAAAGTTGGACCACCAAGACTCCTATATAGCTGATCCCCTTCAGGGAGTATCAATCAGAAGTGTACTTAATGATCAAGCACAAACAAATAAAATAAAAATTAAGACAACTTGGTTATAGGATTATAAAAGATGCATATTTTATGCATCTCTATGACATTAACCCTTACTTGGCTTTTCCCCTAAACTAAACAGTACCAAACATTGCAATCATCTTTTATATCCCTTTTAGGTGCACTGACTAGCACTGTACATAGGATTTTAGATGCAGCCACATCATTGATCTGTAGATGGGCAGTATGATATTGGCAGTTTTATTTTACATTTCTCTCCTAATTATACCTAACTTGGAATCTGCCTCCCACCTCCCTCAGAAATGGCATATTAGGTTGACATTTTCATACTGTAATCCCCCCAAATCAATTCTTACTAGCTCATATCCCTTCAGTATACAGGTAATTTGGGGGTTCCACTTCCCCCATATCATCACTTCACAGTTGTTTCATTGCATTTTCATTTACCATTTTATACTGTATTATATACTCCTACTTCCACGTTTTGCATCAAGAGATTATTTACCTTTCAGTCTTGGCAGATATACATTTTCATTTTCTTTTGGGAGCATTTGGTCTGTAGATCTGTACAGCTTTAACTGTTAAAGGAGGCAGTAGAGGGGTGGGTGTATTAGGTGACCTTTGATGTCAGTTAATAGGATGTTACATATTTTCCCTTTGCTTGTCATATTATTTGCATTTTTATTTTTCTTTACTTAATTTTGTAATGTTTCATTTATTACTTTTCCATTGCTTCCATGGTAGCTAAATTATTACCTATTGGAATGGTGTGATGATGATGGTGGAATGATGATGGTGATTTTAACACATCATAGTCTGTATTTTCATTATTTTGTCAGAATGTACCTACATATGATGAAGATCAATATAAAATTGGCTGGCCTGCCAAGGTTGAGGTTCTAAATCTTGAAGATAATTCCAAAGCCCCTCTCTTGCTATTATGCTACCATCAGGAATTGTCATAAACTGCCAGGGCTTGAACTTCTAATCTCTGTACAGCTGTCCCACATAGTAGCCACTGAACTACAGGTTATAGTGACTGCTGTAGGAAAAAGCATATCCTTAGGCCATGGATTGATTCTACTCACCCAAACTGGTGAGCAGGCCTTTCCTACAGAGAAAGGGGAATAAGAGAGATTTCGCTTCCTGTTGAAATTTGCCTGAAAAAGTGGTCTTTCTTGGCTTTGGTGCATTCCTATATGCTTTATAGGAATACTCTTCCAGCTTGTTCTTCAGTTTGATTTCTGGCTTTGCTCCTTGACTCTGATCCCCGAACCCAATGACCAGTTCCTCTTTCCCAACCCTGCAACTGACTATGAGTACAACAGTGGTTGTAACCATATTGGTAGTTGCTGCCTCTGGACTGGTGTGACACAGGGCATGGAAGATGCAGGCTATCAGGGACACTATTATATGCTGTGAGGATTGTCAGCTACAAAAGTCCCCATGTAACCTTGAATGAACCTCAAAATACAAGAGGTAATGGGATAGTTCTATATTGTCATCACATCCCAAATAAAGATGTCAACTTGACAGAGTAGTGCTAATTTTTATTCTAATTTGATACCATAAAACAATGTTTTGATAGGGTGGTGAGCACTGGAAATTAAGGTTTCCTAAGGCTTCACCCTTTGTTTAGGAAACAAAATTTTTAAATAGAATTAGCCTTCCATATCCATAGATTTTGCATCCATGAAGTCAACCATCCATGGCTTGGAAATTAAAAACAAAGCAAAACGGAAAAGCAAACCTTGATTTTGCCATTTTATGTTAGGGACACCATTTTACTATACCATTATATTTAATGGGACTTGAGCATTACAGGTTTTGGTATCCACAGTGTGTCCTGGAACTAAACTCCAATGGATACCAAAAGCCCACTTTATCAAAAATCATAAAGCTAAACTTGTTAGAGATTAGGCCTCTTTTGCAAAGTAACAGAAACATGCTCCAAGCTGGTGCTGATTCTCTGAGAGCTGAAACTGACTCAAAAGAAACAAGAGAGATCAATGAAAAGTTTACTAAAGGCTTGTACAGTGTGCTTCCCCTTACGCGGGGGATCTGTTCCAGACTCCGCCACTTAAGGAGAATTCTGTGTATGCTTGAGCCCCACTGAAATGAATGGGGCTCTTGCAGTGGCGGCGTGCAGTGTGCACACCACGGGCACATGTGCCATTACCCCTTCTGGGGCATGCCAGTTTTCCTTCCAGCGCGGCTTCCAGTGTATGCCAAAAGCCACATATGGTGCACCCGTGTATGACATGGACGCACTTTATTTACATATGCATAGGGAACCTAGATCCTAACTAGCTAATGAATAGATTAGGTAACAGAAAAAGCTTAAGTTTCTTAGCTCACTGTCTTTTAGTGATTCTGAAAAAAAAAGGTAGAGATGATGTAGAAGAGGAATGCTGGCTTAGAAGGAGAGAATCTCTTTGTGTGAAAGACATCCCAGTCAGACCCTGTACAGACCAGAACTTTGTGTGTGGGAGGAGTCAGGGTGTAGCGTCCAGATGGCATATGCCTTTAATGATGCCACCAGGCCGCCATGATGCCACAAGCTGCTCCAGATGGCATGAAGCATCATGACACTCCTCCATCACTGCATCCAAATGATACAGACTTGAAGGAATGCCATACAGCCACATCACTGCTACTATGGTGCCCTTTGGAGTATGTAAAAAGGAGCTGCTTTTTATGGCTCCTTTTTGTGCCCTCCAGAGGCTTGATCAGGGCCTTGGTGTGAAGTTGTCATGGCCCTAAACCAGCCAGGAAAGGAGGACTGCATGCAGCCCCTTAGGGGCTATTCGTGCAGATCCTAAGTGAACATATCTCATCATGCCTAAAGTTTTTAAAATTAATATTTTATGCATTGTAAAAATTTAAACAATATGTATTTATTTATATCTTTATTATTATATTTATATGCTGCCTTTCTCCCAATATGAGGCTCAAGGTGGCTCATAAATATTATCATATTCCAACATTGGAAACTGAAAGAGAAAGAGAGAGAGAGAGAGAATGATTTTTTTTAATACTTGGACTTCAATACAAGTAGACTGTGGGGCTCTACAGACAATCCCTGAGGGGTGGCGGGACACCGCCCCTTTCCTGGCCAGATCAGTGCCACAGCAATCTCATGCCACAGCCCCAAACCAGCTTTTCAAGGGTGCAAAAAGGAGCTGTGAAAAGTGGTCCCTTTTTGCACCCTTCAAAGGGTGTCATAACTGCGGCAGTGTGGCATTATGGTGCCCCTTTGGTGCTGCATTATCTGGATGCAGCAACAGAGATGCAGTATGATGCCACTTGCCATCTGGAGCAGCATGTGGCATTGGGGTTGCCTGGGGGAGTGGAGTTGGGTGTGCAGCATCAGGACGCTACACCACAACAATGCCCCCAGGGCAGCCTTTCAGGCCAGTCTGTAAAGAGCCAAAATGTGTAAACAGAGGCCCATTTGCAAGTAATGCATATATACTGCTTTTTCAAATGTTGCAAGTGTGTTGTGTGTGTTGTTAGGTATTCTGCCTACTGAATCAAAGGTGGGGAAAGAATTGTCCTTCCAGTTTTAAATTATCAGTCTTTTTGTAGTCAGGTAGGCATGGTTTTCCACTGAACATGCATCGCAACATTGACAGTAAGGGCTGTTCGACAGTGAGACACACTCCCTCAGAGAGTGGTGGAGTCTCCTTCCTTAGAGATCTTTAAACAGAGGCTGGATGTCCATCTGTTGGGTACGCTTTGATTGGGAGTTCCTGCATGGCAGGGGGTTGGACTGGATGACCCTTGTGGTCTTTTCCAGCTCTGTGATTCTATGATTCTATGATTCATTACATTCCAAGATAAAAGTAAATATTGAAAAGAACTTGTACATCTCTAAATATCACTAAGCCTTCTACTACCAAATTTATTTATGTAATGGCATCGACCCATAATAAGGCTGCTGTGAGACATTTTCAAACTATATGAGTAGGAGATATTATGCCCCCCCCCCCCCCCGCCACGACTGGCTGATTTAGGTAAACATTTGATGTAAAGACACTGTGGTAACCAGTATACTCAGAACAATGGTTTCTGCCATATAAAATGTAGTTTGAGGTCTATGTCTATATTTGTTACAGATGCTAGAACATTAGACATCTGATTGGTCAAAACTGGATTTCAGATCCCTATTCCATTTGGTGTCCTCAGGCTGGTGTGTGCACAAGACAGGACTTTTTTCTACCAGTATCTTCATTTTCCCCCAAAAGAAGTCAGACTAGGCCCATCTCTATAAAGCTTCTCACAAGCACATAATACTTCAGATTTCATTTATGCCCTGCCCTTTCCCAACATAGACAAGACTCAAGGTGACTTACAAATTAAAATCAATAAAATACAGCTAAAGATACAGAGGACCAAATTTAAAATTTAAAATGAAATTACAAATAATATTTAAAAAATTTAAAACATACAATTAAAATTATTTTTAAAAAGTTAAAAACACTCCAATTGAAAACAGCACATCAAAAGCACTACACTTGTCCCTCCTGATTCATGGGGATTCATTCTGGACCCGCTGCGAATTGGAAATATCACAGGTATTCAAGCCCCATTGGTTATAATGGTGGGTGGGGGGTGCTGCCACTCACGCTGCTGCAAGCGTACCCAGGCAAATGCTCCATTTTGTCCCTCCCCACTTGCTGTCCATGAAGGACCAAAACTGCAGATCCCAAGTCCAGGAACACGAAGGGATGGGTGTATTTTCAAATTTTGGGGGAAAAATAATTCTTGGTTGTAAATCATTGAATGTACAGAACACATAATGCATATATGTATAGTGTCATCTGCTTGTGTCTTTATGCATGGCAGAGGGTTGGACTGGATGGCCCTTGTGGTTTCTTCTAACTCTATGATCTGGTCCTGAATCCTTTTTGTTTCAAACTAGAAATATCTAGTTACATCTAGGGAAAAAATCTAGGCTAATGGCACCAGATCCCACCTGACCTGGAAGCTAAGCAGGATCAGGGATAAATAAAAGTTGGATTGGGGACCACCAGAGAATACCAGGAGTTGTAGGTTATACTCAGAAGAAGGCAATGGCAAACTACCTCTGAGTACTTCTTGCCTGAGAAAACCCTACAAAATTAATGGGGTTGCCATAAGTTGAAGGGCAACTTGAAGGCATTGCTTTACTTTACTTTAATTAATTATTGTTAATCACTAATGACTGTTAATCCAAGCCTTGGTCAATAATGATGCATGTTTTAATTGAACCTAATCAGTACTTGTCCTTAACTTCATAACCATGATTCCTGTAAGACTCAGCTAGGGATAAGTACTTGGTGAAGACATGAGCTAAAAGATTACAGTTTTTATTGGATTTAGAGTTTTTAAGGTAATAAAACATTTCACCCCACTCTCCAGTTAGACAAGTCTTTATTCTGGGGCAGGACTTCAGTTTGCCTGTCTCAGGGGTCAAGACAGGACATCTCTCACATTATATATAGCAATATAGCAAGTACATTTCCATACTGCTTATCAGTGCAGTTAAGCACTACCAAAGTGGTTTACAATGTGTAAGTTAATTGGCCCCAACATGCTGGGTACTCATTTTAGCAACCTGTGAAGCATGTCAGGCTGAGTGAACCCCGCCCCCCCTTCCCAACTGCTTCAGCCCCACACTTCCTCTCCAAGGAAAAAGCCTGGGACAGAGGAGGAGAAGGAGGAGAGTGCATGCCCTTGCAGGTTGCTCTGTCCCAGGTTTTTACCCTGGAGAGGAAGCCCAGGATGGAGGAGTAGGAAGAAGAGAACACAGGACCTTGCAGGCTGCTGTTCTGGAATTCCTCTCCAGGGAAAAATCCCAGGATGGTGGTGGAGCAGGAGCAGAGCGTGCATGCCCTTTTGGGCTGTTCTATGCTGGGCCCTTTCCCTGGAGAGGAAGCCCAGGAATGAGCAGCCAGGAAGGATGTGCTCTTCCTCCAGCTGTGGGCTTTCACTCTGGAGTGGAAGCTCTGGACAAAGGAAGAGGAGGAATGTGTGTGTGTGCCCTTGCAGGCTGCTCCAGCCCAGGAGGAGGAGGATGAGCACACACTATGGCACAGCCTGAATGACCAGCATGCCACCTCCTCCACCACCCCACATGCCGCTAGCCCCCCTAGCAGCCCCCCACCCCACCTGGCTGACATCACTGGCTAGTAGAAGTCCGGAGCCATGGGGGGGGGGTGGGAGGCTGCTCAGGTGGCTTCACATGAGTTTGTATTCCAGAACAGAGAAAGGCCAATACACTACTTCCCCACTTCATTATTACAATGACAATCAGACAAATGGTTTTGTAAACCCAAGACTGGAAGCAGAGGACTGCTAGTCTCTAATGGGCCTCCACCTAAAGCAATAGAGTCATTTGGCTGTCAACAAAGGACAAAGGGATTTTGATCTGGCTGTCTCAAGGTTGCTGCCAATATCCCAGGGTCACCATGAATTGAAAAGCAATGGGTAAACAATCCCTCAGTATTTTGCATCTGGAGCCTCTGAAAGATTAATGGAAAAACAAACGCTGACAAACACAATTATGTAAGTTAATTTTCCAGTTTTTTAAAATTACATAATTGAACTTCCAGCAAAGTGAGTGGGGGAGAGAGAGGAGAAACTGGTGTTCTATTCTAGACTATTATCGCTTTGATAAGGATTTATAATTCAAGATGCAGTGCCCAACAATGCTTGAAGGATGAGGTCATTTCTTAATTATGTTAGTGTGTAGTGGATATACATCAATCCCACATCTTCATATATTCAGAATTTACTGTGCCCCTTCTTTGACCCTGACTTTTTTTTTCCCAGGCAACACACAGAGAAGCGGATAAATATTCAAAGCAGATTTCTCTCTCTCTGGTATTCGCTGGCAATAGAAACACAGATGGCAGAGCTTCAATTCAGCTGTATTTCTATCTGTTTGTCAAGTATTTGGTTTGGGATGTATACTGGAGAATGCTGACTATTCCAGCTAAGGAAAGGAAAGGAATACAAAACAAGATAGTGGAAATCCTGTCCCTCCGGGGGGGGGGGGGGAGGGATCACATGGAATTCCCTAATTTTTGCTTAGCTTCAAGCAATGTTCTCAAGTCCATTTATTGTATACTAGTGAAAGTCCCCTGCTTCACTTGGGTTCAAAGAATTGCCATTTCTGGTAAGATTTATCATCCCCACTACTCATTCAGGCAGTACCACCTTTGCCTGGGTTAGAAACCACTTCTGTCATCTCCCTTCATTCTCTTTATACTTTCCCCTGCTTCTTTGATGCAGACCCATTTCCCTACTTGCTTGTCTCTCTCCACCCACTTACTTCCTTAGATGCATTAGCAGCAGGTTTGGTTCTTGTGAAACAGTTGGGCAGAATAATGGCCACAGATTTTTCCTCTAATCTCAGCTTCTGTAAACGCAAGTGAACATAAGGTGTAGCTGCACTATACAATTATCAGCTTCATACTACTACTGCTGTGATGCTTTCAACAACTTTTTTGCCAATAAAATCTCAGATAAGGGCTGATCTGGACGCCAACATTGAAACAGAAACTATGAGAGAGGTGTTCAATGACTCCGTGGACTTGGTTAGACTGGATCACTTTGAGCTTGTAAGTACCGAGGAAGCAGGCAAACTACTTGGATCCGTTAGGAGGACAATGTGCCCCCTCGATCCCTGCCCATCATGGCTGACCACGCAGGGAAGGGATGCATTGGTGGCACTACTCCAACGTGTCATCAACGCGTCCCTTAGGGAGGGAAAATTTCCATCTCAACTTAAGCAGGCTGTTGTTAAGCCGCTATTGAAGAAACCCTCCCTAGATCTCCTGCTAAGAGACAACTATAGAGCGGTCTCCTTACTACCATTCTTGGGCAAGGTGATCGTGAGGGCAGTTGCCCACCAGCTCCAGGTACTCTTGGAAGAAGCCGATTATCTAGACCCATTTCAAACTGGGTTTAGGACGGGCTACGGACCATGGTATCCTTCTGGAAAGCCTGGGAGAGTTAGGCATCGGAGGCACTGCACTCCAGTGGTTTCGTTCCTTCCTCTCAGGTAGGTTCCAGATGGTGAAGCTGGGAGACAGTAGCTCTCGTAAAAGAGAGCTGACATCTGGCGTCCCTGAAGGCGCCATTGTGTCTCCCACGCTATTCAACATTTACATGAAGCCGCTGGGAGAGTTCATCCAGAGACATGGGGTGCAGTGTTATCAGTATGCTGATGACATCCAAATATATTTCTCTATGTCTCCAACTGCTGCAGTGACTGAGGATGGCATCTCTCCTCTGAATGCCTGCTTTGACTTGGTAATGGGCTGGATGAGGAAAAACAAGCTCAGATTGAATCCAGAGAAAACGGAGGTGCTCGCAATAGGTTCCCCTGAGTCTGGGGATGGATATTCATCTACCAGTCCTGGATGGGGTCACACTTCCCCTAAAGGACAAGGTTCATAGTCTGGGGGTGCTCCTGGACTCGTCTCTACAATTGACATCGCAGGTGGAGGCGATTGCCAGGAGCACCTGGTATCAGCTTCGGCTGATACGCCAGCTATGTCCCTACTTGGGCAAGGGGGACCTAGAAACAGTAGTACATGCACTGATAACCTCTCGTTTAGATTTCTGTAATGCGCTCTACATGGGGCTACCTTTGTACCAAGTTCGGAAGCTTCAAATGATTCAAAATGCTGTGGCCAGGTTGGTAACAGGGGCGTCAAGAATGGAACACATCACCCCCATCCTAAAATCTTTGCACTGGCTGCCAATTTGCTTCTGGGCACAATACAAAGTGTTGGTAGTTACCTTTAAAGTCCTATATGGCTCGGGCCCAGGTTACTTGAGGGAACGCCTCTCCCAACATAATCTGCCCCGCACCCTAAGAACGAGAGATAAAAAATTATTAAATCATGTACATACGAGATTAACATCGACATCTCGCACAAGATTCTCTGCTGTGGCTCCAAGGTTATGGAATGACCTGCTGGAAGAGATCTGTCAGATACCTACACTGGAAGTGTTCAAAAAAGCGCTGAAGACAGATCTCTTCCGGCGGGTATTTCCATCTGATCTTATTTAACGCCCCATTGAATGCCCCATGGATGTATTATTGATGTAGACACTGGTTTTAATTTGATGTAATTATGATGTTGATTGAACTGCACTGTGTTTTTAATATGTTGTAATCTCACCTTGATCCATAGAGAGAGGCAGGAAATATAAATAAAATATTATTATTATTATTATTATTATTATTCATACTATTTTATTTTTCATGGCTTCAGTCCAAAGAATCTTGGGATCTTTAGTTTGATGAAGTACTTAGAATTCCCTGTTAGGTAATTCTGGTTCTTACAGAGTCTTTTCCTTCAATGTCTTCTGCTTAAGATGTCCCCCACCTGCTATTTATCAGGATACCACAGGACAGAATAGTAAGGAGGAATGTAACAAGGTAAAGTGATGTCTAAGCTAAATAGATCCAGCAGCTACAGTTTTCAACAGAGATAACTCAAGGGAGAGGACACCACCCCTTTGTGGTCTAATAAGAATGTAGTCTGAATCTCCTCATTGTTCGAGGAAAGATGTCACCTAAGCTATACATTTGCAAAAGGAACCTGTGCATCACAGATAGAGCTAACAGGCCCACCTAGGCAAGCAGTATAGCAGTTCCCAGGGGGCCTTTCACTTGTACATTGGTCATGATCCAATATTCTATTGCATAAGTCCAATTGTTATCAAGTAATATGTAAGGGCAAGGTAAATAATGTGGGCTGAGTCCAGTGGTTAGGTGTCATAATTTCTATGGCATAACTCATCTTGCCCCTTATTCTTAAAAATGTCACTTTAAAATTTGCTTTTGTCTCTATGTCAGAATTGTTTGTGTCCATATAAAGGACCAGAAAAATCATGCAAATGTGTACAGATACAAATGAAGCCTGATTATCCTGAAGCATTCGCTACAGCATGACTTGTTTTTTTATGATTTCTGTGTAATTAATGAAACATTATATATCAGTTGTTGTTGTTTTTTTCTGTAACAAAACACAGAAATATATCTTTTTCATGTATTCATGTAATTCTAATAAGGTTCACCAATCTTTTTTCTAGATCAAACCAGATGGTAAAAGCATGCAGTGCTGCCAGATATTATATAAATGGCCACAGCTGTCTCTATGCAACATAGTCTGCTCCACCAGGTGTTCACATTTAGTCTCAGATTTTTCTGAGAGAAGGAAGAGTGGGGGGGGGGGGATTCTCAATGTGTCTATAACTGGTGTCATTCCCCTAGTTGGCAGGGGAATTGTGGAGTAAAAGTATTTTGAACTACCAGTCATCTTGTGGGACAAGAAAGGCAGTAACAGAATCTATATTGATAGGACTCCTAAACAATATTGGCCTAAATCCAATTTAGTCACAATTAAAGTAAAGCAATTGAATCACCTGAATTTACATAAACAGTGATTTAACATGGATCATCTTTTTCAATGGGAAGAGACAAAAAATTGGTTCTGGAAGAGACTAAGAATGGGTTCAAAATGGTTGTGTCTGTCAACTTTAGTTTCTTTCATTTTCTAATGATCTGGAAACCAAACCTTATGAAAGTTGCTTACCTGAGTTGGGTAGGTTTAACTGGGAGAACAGAAAATTGAAAGGTGATGTAGTAATCATCCTCAAATATCTGAAAGACTGTCACGTGGAAGATATTGAGGAAGTCTGTTTTCTGCTGCCCAAGGATTAGGACTTGAATCAATGCATTCAAATAACAAGAAAGGAGATTTTTAATAAGATGAGGAAGAACTCAGACAGAGTACCTCTGGAGGTGGTGGACTCTGCTTCATTTGAGTTTTTTTTTTTAAACAGACATTTCCATATATCAAGCATATTTCAGCTGTGGGTTTTATGTACTAGTAAGATGTTGGACCAGAGAGTCCTTGAGGTTTTCTCATCATTTTCCCAGTCCTGAATTCATCTTCTCTTGCTTCTGCAGCTGTCAACAATTTTTTAAAAAATCTACACACACACACACACACACACACCCAAACACATATATGTATACACATTTTCCTTAATATTCAACTTTTATGGTATTCTTTCCACAATGTGAATGTGGTGGTCTTTCCCCAACATATATGTTTTGGCAAGCAGTGTAATGCATTTTAAT
This sequence comes from Urosaurus nigricauda, assembly GCA_034509955.1. Taxonomy (NCBI): domain Eukaryota; kingdom Metazoa; phylum Chordata; class Lepidosauria; order Squamata; family Phrynosomatidae; genus Urosaurus; species Urosaurus nigricauda. The sequence continues at coordinate 215,501,394 of JAOEGL010000004.1, forward strand.
TCTATTTTCATTAACATAATATTTTCATACCAAGATAATATATGTTTAGATCAGAGAACTGCGTCACATCATAAACAGTTTGAACACTGAAGGTTCACATATTGGGTCAGCATTTGGAAATTGGCTAGGTTCATATTAACTTGTGAACTGAATAAATTTCTCTCACACTTCCAATTTAGAAATGAAAATTTTGTATCAGATAATCAGGACAATGCAGCTTACTATTCTGATATTTGACAAAATAATCTACATTAGAAAGGGTACAATCTAGGAATGTAAAGTATATTTGTGAATATTCTAATCCTGAACAGGAAAAGATGTCTTAATTTCTTGAAATACCCTATGAAGAAAATGGTGAGTTGCTTTTAGATTTCTCACATTTCAAGACTCCTCTCTCTCTCTCTCTCTCACACACACACACACACAAATACACACACACACACACACACACACACACACAAATGTTTCTGCAAGAAATCTTGTTTGGGAGCTTCATTTTTGCACAAAAGTTCAAAATGTTAAAAATCATTTTTAAAAAATGTCTAAAACTCTTATATTTTTGTTCAGTTGAGTGAAACCATTTGAAATATTTTGTTCTTTCATATGAGAACAAAGTAGGCAAAGGTTTATATTTCTAGAATCCACATTTCAAAAATGCATGATGATACATGGCTGAATGATAGAAATTTAAAGATTTTTCATTTAGGGCAAAATTTCTTTGAATTTATTTTGCCCTAAAACTTTCTGCTTTTGCTCATCTTTTAGAATACATCAGCAGTTGAAGGATATTGCATGGTTCCTTGGTCTAGATTAGAACATTCCACAATCTATTTCTATTATCAAATTTTCAATTTTTCTTGAAAAAAGAAAATACCATAGCAAGTATTGCAACACCAGCCAACCCAAAAGAAGAAGCATTGAAACATACAACTAGATAAGCAGACTGATTTGTCTGGCACCTACTTTTCCAAACTAAAATGGCAGTTAGGACTGAGCAGAGTGATCTAACAGTCTACATGATATGGGGAACTTTCCGGATCTGTGACATTTCCTCTCTTTGCATTATGTATTGGTATATCTGTGAGCCTCTCTGCATTTGTCACTATTTTAAAAAACAACATTTACTGAATTTGAGAATACAGCTTTCCAAATGGGAATAAATTCAGTCCCCCCAGTTTAAATTGAGAACTTGGATGTAATAATTTAGCTGAAAAATCCTTGGAACTCAAAAGTGCCTAACTTTGTCTGGATTGAAAGGCTGCATATAGGAAAATGAAAGTTTACATTAAAAAAAACATTTGAAAACTTTCTTTCGTGAACATCTGGTGCAAGTTTATAAGTTATCTTCAAGATGGGCTTTAAAAGAAAAAGAAAAACACCTATTATAATACTTACTGTATCCTACATGGTCTGCTGGAGATGTTCCCCAGGAACCTAAGCAAAGTGCAAAGGTATTTACAGCAATAAAAGAAGTGGTATGTATGAGTTAAAGCTGCACACAGGCTGATTAATTTCTTTTTTAAAAAAATCCTCTCTTCCAACAGTGGAAGTGCTGCTTTCTGGGACTAGCAGAAGTAAATCTTGCCAGTATTCTGGAAGATTTTATTTCCACACAGCTCTGCCATATGACATGTTTTGGATGATGTTTAAACTTTCCCTCTGTGTATGTTCATTTTGTGTATTTTTATTGTTCTTTTAATTATCTGCACACACATATTAATCCCAGAAAGTACAAGCAGACGGTGCTGTCGTTCTTCTACCACACTTTATATTATAACATCGCCCATGAATGCTGGTTACAAGTTTCCAGGCAGACGTGTGGTTGATCTAAATTTGTGGGACAACAACATTCAGATATCTGCTTTCAATTTGTGTTCATGTTTTCTCCTGTTATTTGCTTTTTATGGCAGTATTAATTGTTACCAGATGCTCCTATGAAACCAACCCACAAAATACAATGAAACCAACCAGTAAGACATTGTTGTTTTGGCTGCAGATAGTTGGAGGCAACAGACCAAAATTAATGATCTTTAGCAATATGCCTGGACAAGGACGAAGCATATTGGTCCCAACAAAAGATTGAAGCTATGGCTATATTTGGGTGAATTTGTGGCTCATTTTTACATTGGGCATACTCTGATGACAATAATCTGTGCAACTGGTATTGGGCTAAGGGATGGATGTATAGATGTGCAGCTGTGTGACTTCAAGTATATATATCCATTTTATCAAATCTTTTGAGAATCTAGAGCAGTGCAAGCATCACATAAACTAATATGAGGCATAGTGAACACTATGTCTATTGTTCCTGTTTCCTATCATTTCAGATGCATAGATCCATACATTTCCTAAGAATGGTTGTGCATACAATCTGATGAAATGAATTTTTTCACTTTTAAAAAAAGCCGCAAAGTGCATCGTTGAAACTCAGTTTCCAAATCATAATAAGAGAAGAGACACTCTATCAAGACTATTATATGAACCCCCATGCTCATCACAAATATAGCATTAATGAAAAGAAATGCATGCATACTAGCTCAAGAGCAATCTCTATTACGCTTATGCAATAATTGCAGCTGGAATTGTTGGTCTGGGACTGTTTCCCAGCATGTTCCTTAACCTCACCTCACTCCCCTGTTGCCTGTCTCTTTTTTATTTCTATTTTTCTCCCTCTTTTAAAAACTATTTTGGCATTATGGCGATGCAATTGTGGGGTGGGGGTAGGGGTGGGGTGGGGTTGGGAGCCCAAGAAAAGAAAAAAACTTTTTAAAGAAAAAAAAAACAGGCTGTTTGGGAATAGCAGGAGGGAAAAGTGAAGGAAAGGAGGAAGATTATATGCCCAGTTCTGTGCCTGCAACCCAGACATGAATCAAATGTTACAACAGTGATATGGACAGTAATTGATGGGAAAAACCCATGAATGAAAAGTTGTGCAAGAGTCATGGATGGAGGACAGGCCAGACACAGCTCAGCCACAGTATTGTGTGATAAAGTACAGCCATGCATCAGTGGTATCACTAGGGTTGGCATCACTTGGTTTGGTAACTCATTGTGTCACCCTCTGCTGACCTCCCCATACACAATCTTTACACCATACAGAATCTTTAGTAATGTTTTTGTACTAATGTTACTCATAAATTTCAGTTCCCCTATATATAGCTGAATGTAGTAGCAAGAGTTGTGACATCAACATCTAGCAAAATTAAAATTATACCTTTAAATTACAGTATCATGCACACAGCCTAAATGTATTTACATGTACATAGTTTAATATGTTTAAGGTGAAAATTTGGTAATGTGGTGAATTTTTTAAACAGTTAAAAAGTAAATTTTATTTAAAAAAAACCCAACATTTAAAAATTTAAATTTTATTTTAAAACTTGGGTAGGGCTTTTCCTTTCTCCTCCCACTGAGTCTCATACCACTCACATCATACCTTCAGCATTTTGAAGGGATGCAAGAAAATGCCATAGGCTGTTTCTGCCCAAAGATAGATGTTTGCAGATCAGTGGTATCATCCCCCCCCACACACACATACACACTTAGGGTATCACCTGGTGCATCCACACTCCTAAGCACCCCTTAGTTGCACCCTTGTCATTCATGTATCTATTCTACTCCCACTTTTTAGCCTCATGTGATAATCTCCCAAAAGTCATGCTTTATTAGCATGCCATACATTGCATTACATTAGGTTTATACAGTAGCTAACATACTGTAATCTATTCTAAACACTGCTGGTATAGCAAGTTTGAGGAGGAAGGCATGAATATTTAAAATGCTTGAGAATTTTACTGGAAACTGGGGGGGGGGGGGGGTGTTTTGAGTGGCATAGATAATTAACCAGAGTTGTAGCTATGGGGGAAGAATGAGGGCTCTCCCTGCCCCCATGTAATTCTCATAAAGTCCCCACATTTCTAGCGTTCCATAGGGTGAGACATTGAAAATAATTCACACCTAGAATTCTTAAATTTGCTGAATTCATATTCCATTAGTATATTTGTTTGATGCTTATCTTTGGAAACCTAAACTCTATCTAAATGCAACATCAGAATGTGGGCAGCCAGGAGAGGCTGCAGAAGTTTGATTTTCTCTGAATCTATTGGGAAGAGCAAGATTCTGTCCCTTTCCAGTCTTCTCTTCCAGATGAGTTAACTGAATGTAAACTACTTTTGCATTTTGAACTCAGTTTCCAGTAACTGACATAACCTGAGAACAAAGGGAGAAAGTGGGAGGATGAGAGAGAAACTGGGGCATTTTAAAAGTGGTTTAAAAGTGGGGTAACAAATTAATCAGGACTGTCCATGTCAAATTGGGACAGTTTGAGAGTATGATGGGGTGTCCCTTCAGCTTGGATCATAGGACTCTGGTGCTTTCTACCAAGCAGGAGAAGTAGAATATCATCAGGGAACATACATTGTTGTTGTTAACTGCCCCTGAGTCAATCCCAACTCATGTCTCTGTGAATGAGACATCTCCAAGACTGTCTGTCCTCCATTGCTCTGCTTAGTTCCTGTAGTTTCAGACCCTGACCTCCCTGATTGAGTCTATCCATCTGGTGTGCAGTCTTCCTCTCTTTCTACATTATTATTATTATTATTATTATTATTATTATTGTTATTATTATTATTTATATAGTGCTGTAGATTTACACAGTGCTGTACATACAATCTTATGGTTAGACAGATCCCTGCCCTCAGGCTTACAATCTAGAAGAGATTGTACCTTCCACCTTTCCTAGCATTATTGTCCTTTCTAATTAGTTGTGCCTTCTATTGATGCGACCAAAGAACAACAGCCTCAATTTGATCATCTTAGCTCCCAGAGAGATTTCTGGCTTAATTTACAGAAGCCATTTGTTTGTCTTTTTGGCTGTCCATGGTATCCTCACTACTCTTCTCCAGCTCAAACAAATTTATTTTCTGCTTGTCTCCTTTCTTTGTTATTCAACTCTTACAGTTGTACATGGTGATGCGGAATACAATGGCTTGGATGCTTCTAATTTTAGTGTTCAGATGTATATCTTTACACTTTAGGATCTTGTCTAAGGGGCATTATACACTGCAACTATTGTAATCATGCCAGAGATGCTCTTCTCTGGTTCTTCCCTTGCTTTTTTCAGATTCTCTTTCTCTTGGCCTCAGAAATAGGAATGAGGGAGTTGGCAGGCCCTCATTTCTGAGCCTCCTCTTTTTTCCCCCTTGTCTTTTTGGAATCAGAGAAATCCTCTTCTATTTCAGCAAACCTTTGACAATTAATTGGTAACTCAAGAAGAGTTATTATGGTGCAATATTGTTTTTAATCTTTGTTTTAAAGTAATATTTTGAATTATTTTAATTCTGTTACTGTATATACACTTTGGGGCCAAATTTGTGGATTTTGGTGTGACCCGTTGATAAATCAAGGATAAAATTTGGGGGTTCCTCAGATCCACGGTGGTTCTTGGCTGTTTCCCCATGGCTGTGGACAGAGGTTGCCTCTCTGCTGTAGCAGGGAAATGCCAAAGAGCTGCAGCTGTGGCCGTTTCCCTTCAACTGGGCTTGAACATGCATGGACACCCTTTGTCTCTTCAATCTCAACGAGAAACAGGGAAACCTAGAAGCCTACTTTTATTGTAGACTGCCCTTCGATGGACTCTTCACCATCTGCACACCCATCCTCAGTTATCTGGCCCATTTGTCTCTTTGCAGAATGTGGAGAGAAGGAAGAGGAGGCAAGTGGGTGGGTGAAGAGTCCATCTAGGGAGATACAATTGTAAAAAACACCCCCCCTTTTTTTTTCCCCCACTGACTTGGCAGCAGCTCTTTCAGAGTTCACTGCTGAGGCAGGGAGTGTGTGAGTTTGCATGTGTGTTTGTGTATGTATGTGTGATTGGTGCTTCTTTACTGTTAAAGAAACACCAATTGCCCTCTCACTCTCCCTGTCTTGGCAGTTGCTTTTTTGGACAGCTTCTGCTTTCCCTTCTGCAGCAGAGGAATCTGAAAGAGCTGCCATTATCATTTTCTGAGCAGTATTACCATATTGACTCATATAAAAGTTAACCTAGGGTTTTGGAGTCAATTTTTGGCATAATTTTTTGAGTATGTACAGTAATATAATACTGTTTTTATTTCAGTTCCTAGAAATAAATCGTATTATTATTATTAGTCTTTTGTTGTAATTGTCTGCTTTTTGTACTCCAGTTTGTGTCCCAGTCTGGGAAGAAGGTGGGGCATAAATAAAGTGATGGATGGATGGATGGATGGAATGATTCACCCTGAATGCATAGTATGACTTATGCATGCGTATGTCACTCCCATGGTGTCAACCTTTTTTTGTCAAATTAGCTGTGAATATATTCTTTTTCCATGATGAGAACTAGGCCTTTGGAGACCAGAGTTCAAATCCTTACTCAGCCATGGAAATTCACTTTAGGCAAATCATACTCTCTCAGCCTCAGAGAGAGTTAAAGTCACATCCCCCCGCCCGAGCAAATTTTGCCAAGAAAACCCCTCATAGTTTTCATAAGTTGAAAATGACTTAAAGGTACACAAGAACAAATAGGAGCTATGGTGCTTGTTCTCATTCTGTCTGAAAGGGTGGGTAGATGTAGAGGAGTAACACTATGCAAACTGGCACTGCCTTAGACATAGTATGTAAACTTTTCCTCTTTAGAGCCTTCACTGCCTACTTAAAATGATATTCCATCATAAGCTTATGTACTGTAACATAAGGGAATGCACATAAAAGAGTCCTAAGCATATAGGGTCCATGTAGTGAATGAAAGAAGAACTATGTTGGATGAGACCAAAGGCCTATCTAGTCCAATACTTTCTTCATACAGCAGTTAATGAGATGCTTAGGGGATCCTATTATCAGTGCAAAAGTGTAAAGTATCTTTCTCTCTCATTTCCCAAGTATACAGAGGCACATTATCTCTGAAGCTGCTGCTACTGATATATATCCATTCTGACTAGTAGCCACTGATGAACAAAATCACCATGCCAGAAGGATAGAACAGCCAGAAGATGTTAGAAGCCTTCCCTTTGAAGTGAAAGCTACATGTCTCACAAAACTACGAATCCTAGAATTCCATAGCATTGAGCTATGGCAGTAAAAACAATGTCAAACTGCATTAATCTACAGTGTAGATACAGCCTAGGACTTGGAAGAGCAATTGTTAAAGAACTCCACAAGGTCCTGCAGTGTAAATATATATAACTGAATACTAAAATTAGGATTGTCCATTCCATCCTATTTCCAGCTTCTACTCATGATTGTGAATGGTGGACAGAAAAGAAAGCTGGTAGGAAGAAAATCAGCTCATTTGATATGTAATGCTGAGGAAGAGTTCTACAGGTACCATGGACTGCAAAAAAGATAAACCAGCAGGCATTAAACCAAATCAAGCCTGGACTCTCTGTAGAAGCCAAAATGACTAAAATGAAACTGTATTTTGGCCATATTATGAGATGATATGACTTACTATAAAAGATAATAATGCTTGATACAGTAGAAGGCAACAGAAGAAAAAAAAGAGGAAGACTACATTCCAGATGGATAGTCTTAATCGAGAAGCCCACAGCCCTGAGTCTACAAGACCTGGGCAGGGCTGTTAATGATAGGGTGATTTGGAGGTCCCACATTCATAGGGCCAACATGGGTCAAAGTCAATTTGACAGCAGTTAACAATGATAAATTAGGCTCAGAAAAGTCTGCCAGCTTTGAAACCAGTCTGCTCTTGGGAGCATTCTCTTCTTGTTGTAAACATTCTGACCTAATTCCAGTCATTAGTCTTGACTGACTGAATGAGAAATCAACACTTACATAAGAGACGTTGATTGAGTGACTCTACTTTTTTGTTGTTGTTTTTGTGTGCCTTCACGTCATTCTTTGACCTGTCACAGATTTTTCTTGGCAAGTTTCTTCAGAAGAAATTTATCTTGGCCTTTCTCTGAGGCTGAGAGAATGTGACTAGCCCAAGGTGGGTTTCTATGCCCTGGTCTCCAGTGTCATAGTCCAATGCTCAAGCCACTACACAACATCTGTTCTTGAGTCTATTCTAGTTGACAGCTAACAATTTGATTTAGTCATCTGTGTGCAGATTTTTATATTGGGGTGTGGATTTTCATGTGAATTTCAGGGATCTATTTCTATTGTGAGAGATGGGAATATTTTTGGATCAGTATATAAGTGTGTATATCAATTCAAATTGATAATGAAATGCTGAGATGGAAAACTTTGGCCAAGCCCAGAACAGGATGGAAATTATTATTTAGTGCAGTTAATAGTTCATGCTGGGAAACTTTCTTAAATATGTGTGTGTGTGTGTGTGTGTGTGTGTATTTTCCATTCACAGCAATTAAAAATTATCATGCTATTTGAGGCATTTCCCATCCTAAGTATAGGAGACTGAACTAATGTCACTATAAAGTTAACACTGTATGTTTCTGTCAAAGGAATAACAGAAAAATTCAGACTTTCACTGTTTGTACCCTGAATTGTTTCAGTTCAACATAAGTAAGAAGGAAAGGGGTATGTTCCATTAAAATATAGATAACAAACAGTACAGCAAGAAATCAACACCTGCTGAGTCAGGAAGAATAACAGAAAGATACCATGTGATAGTAGCAGCCAAGCAAGGAGAAGGCTCTTTTTTATTATTTGTTAAAATAAATCTGAGCTAGAAATACAGCAAAGCAAACATTAGAAGTGGAAATACAGCTTGGAAAAAAGAAGAATCATGAATATTAATTCAGGAAATAAACATAGAATGTGTACAGCACAAACTATTTACAAAAGAGACAATAAGCCACCCTGGTGCCATGGAGATACTCACAGAGCAAACACAACAATGGCACAATTCAAAGATGCAAAAGAAAACAAAATAAAGAGGGGCTGTTAAAAAAATGATCATCTTGTAGAGCTTCCCACAATTCCTACACTTCCTGCAATGTTCTATTTTAGAAAAGCTTAGATCACAGCAGATCTCTGAATGTAGATCAGGTTTTATCAAAGCCCCTTGCTTTGTCTGTATGTTGAACAGGGAGCCATATTTTAACAAATGCAGAAATAATGAGGGTTTCAGATTTCCAGTGTAAGCACAAAAAGGTACACCCTGCTCTCATCTTTCAAAGCATTAGAGTTCACAACTTATCATGCACCGACATAGAAGAGAATTCCTGTATATCATTGCCAGGGTTTGTGAAAAGTAAAATTCTTAGCTGTCTATCTCTCCCCCCCCCCTTCTCTTCAAATCTAACATAGAAAAACTTTTTTTAATCTTCCAAATGTAAAAGATGACAGGAGAGAGAATGTCTACAAAATGTCTCTCAGCTTGCCTGTGGGTAACCTTGCTCATTGCAATGCAAACTGAACAAGACAATCAGTACCTGAATTTTAGCTAGCTAAATAATCCTTTTTAAATCACCCTATTTTTTGTGCATGAAATCTGTGGCTTTTCAGTTCATAGAAAATGAGAGGTGCTACATGGAGTGCTTCTTGTGTTACATAGGAACCTTCGGTACACATACATCAGTACAAAACTGGCTCTGTGTGCTGTCTTGTACTTCAACATGTAGTCACCAGGGAAATATAGCAAGCATGGTATAGTGGTTTGACCACTGGGCTATGACTCTGGAGACTAGGGTTAAAATCCCCACTCGGCCACAGAAACCCACTGGGTGGTCTTGGGCATGGCACACACTCTCAGCCCCAGAGGATGGCAATGGCAACTCCCCTCTGAATGTCAGGAATATCCTGTGAAACATGTCAGGAAACACTGCCTTAAAGTTTCCATAATTCAGAAATTACTTGAAGGCACACAACAACAATAGGACATATATGGACACAAAGGAAAGGATGCTGGGTGTGTGTTGTTTTCCTTCAAGTAATTTCTGCCTTATGTTGACCCTAAAATTCTGTGGCTTCACATAAATTGTTGGACTCTAGTCCCACCAAATCCAATGAAAAGACTATCAGTAGGGATAATAATAATAATAATAATAATAATAATAATTTTTATTTCTAGCCCGCCCCTCTGAGCAAACAATTGGGGCAGGTTACAACAGAGGGGATTATACACACAATAACAATATACATGAATTAAAAAACAAATGGCAATGTATTAAGCAGTAACAATAAAATCAGATAGCAATTAACAATAACTAGCAAAATACATAACAATTATAGCAACAAAAATACATAGTAATTTAAGTAACAGTAAAATTAGCAAAGCAAAATACATAGCAATTAACAAAGCAAAAATACATAGTAGTTATAGCAACAATAACAAAATACATAATAATTATAACAAAAATAACAAAAAAATAAAATTAACAAAGCAAAATACATAACAATTAACATTCCAAAACAAGTAAAAAAAAATCCATTCTCAAACCCCCTCTTCAATCCTAGAAACTATCCTAGAACTATACACAATCTTTAAAAAAAGGAGGGGTGGGGGGAGACAAGACTCCTCCTTAAGTCCAGGAGCCAAGGCATGGGAGGAGCCCAGGTAGGAGGGCAAACAAACACTCTCTCAGCTGGTCTTCACTGGCAGATGTTGGAAAGGAGGGAAAGAGGGCCATTCCTCCTCCTTAGTCCAGGAGCCAAGGCATGGGAGGAGCCGAGGTAGACGGAGGGCAAACAAACACTCTCTCAGCCGGTCTTCACTGGCAAATGTTGGAAAGGAGGGAAAGAGGGCCATTCCTCCTTCTTAAGTCCAGGAGCCCAGGCATGGGAGGAGCCCAGGTAGAAGGAGGGCAAACAAACACTCTCTCAGCCGGTCTTCACTGGCAGATGTTGGAGTACTAGTTCATCAACATCTACAGAGCAAAAGGTTCCCCACCCAAATGCCATGGATTATGTGGTGCCTGGTTACTCGCATGTCAGGGTGATGGTACAGTCATTCCAGGTTTTGGTTAGTTTTAAAAGAGTCAAGATGCTGGGTCTGTTTAGGAAAATCATTCAGTGGGTTAAAATCAGAGATTAAAACCTGGAGTAGAGAACTGCCCTACTGACATGAGAGCCAGCAGTCATCACTGGATTTTGTCTCCATGCTGGCCCAATTCCTGGTGCTAGTAAAGAAACTTCACACATAATAATGAGAGAGGATGCACATCACAGTGATGACAGTGATCAATCATCATCATGGGAAAATGCATAAGCATAATAGGTTCCATGTGTACAGCAGTCCAAAGTCTGTGCCAAATAATGGGATGAAATATTGCACAATATTTAAATATTGTGTGTGAGTGTGTGTGTACACACTTGTATGAATCACTCCCTGACACCTAGATATTATCATTAAATGAAGAAGAAAAAGTAATCCAGTAACAAAATGTATGCTTAAATGTTGACTTTGGTGTTAGCTGCCCTTGAGTTGGCTCCAACTAAGGATAATCCTTTGGATAAGACATCTCCAAGAATCCCTATCCCCTACTGCCCTGCCTGGATCCTCAAGCCCTGGCCCATACCCGCCCCCCCCCCCCCAACTGAGTCTATCCATCTGGTTTGTAGTCTTCTTCTCTTCCTTCCACCTTCTACCTTGCCTAGCATTATTGTTTTTTCTAGTGATCCATGCCTTCTCATTATGTGGCCAAAGTATGATAGTCTCAACTTGATCATTTTAGCTTCCAAGGAGAGATCTGGTCTGATCTGTTCAAGAACGCATTTGTTTGTCTTCTTAGCTGTCCATGGTATCCTAAGTACTCTTTTCCAGCACCACATTTCGAATGAGTTGATTTTCTTTCTCTCTGCTTCCTTCACTGTCCAACTCTCATCCGTACCTGGTAATAGGGAATACAATGGCCTGAACGATTCAGACTTTATTGCTCAGTTGTATGTCTTTGCTCTTCAGGTGCTTTTCAAGTTCCTTCAGAGATGCCATTCCCATTCCTAGTCTTCTTATTTCTGGTTAATGTTTGATCCTAGATATGGGAATTCTTTAACTACTTCAATTTCCTCATTGTCTAGATTGAATTTGTGTGTTTCTTTTGTGGTCATTATTTTTATTTTCTTTATGTTCAGCATTAGAACTGCCTACTTTTCTGTTATGTCCTGGGAAATACAGATACACATTGGGGGGGGGGGGGTCTTTCAATTCATGTTTTAAATAAAAACTTTCCAAAATACTTGTGTTTCATATTTGGAATGGGAATAATGTGAGAGGGTGGTTTTTGTTTGGTTTGGATTTTTAAGGAATGCAGGAGAAAACAAACTGACAGCTTTGACCATCCATGTCAGTTTGGATGAGCTGAGTTCTTCAAAGTCAACCTTTAACCACCTGTCTGTTCAACCATACTAATACTGATTTAGTCGTACTACATCTTTTTCAAGGGATTCCTTATCTAACACATATATAAGAAGCCCAAGGCAGTACAACTCGAAACCACTTCCCCTTAAGCTACCAGTATTTTGTCTAGCCACTAACAATAGTGGCTGCCTGGCTGGTCTCCTGCTCCCGCTCCTCCTTCTCTCAGGGCTCTCCTGACTGCCTTGTGAGGATGGGGGCATGATGTTGGGATACATTCTCCCTACATGTTTCTACCTAAACCATTTTGAATTATGAAAAGTTTTATGTTATGATCATAATTAAAGCCTTTTAATTGCCTTGCAATTTACTCGTCTAAAATGAGGTCACCATAAGTCAACAAGTGATGTGGAGGCACATACACACACACACACAAAAGTCCCAATTAATTATATGGAATGTACTCTTGGCTGAATGTCCATGGAATTGCAGCATTGTGTATGTGCATGTGTTGTCTTCAGGTCTCCTGTTGACCTCTGGTGACCCCATGAATTTAATTTATTAAAAATCCAGAATGAAAAAGACAGATTTTTAAAAGCCTGAAATGGTTAGTATCTGTGGAGGAAGGCTTTCTCCCATTTTCACAATCATCCCAGGCATGTCTGGTGAGGACATGAGAGTGAACTTTCTCATTATGGAACTCCTTTCCCTGAAAGGTCCAGTTGGCCTCCACTCTGCTATGATAGTGCTATCTTCCCACTGGCAGCTAAATACTTTCTTTAAGGAAGTTTTCCATTTTTAGTGTGTTGCAGCAGATGAGGCATTTAATGGCCATGCATGTAAAGTTTCTATTTTATTATGTTTAAAGCATCTTTTAATGTTGTTTTAAATTAATTGTGTTTTAACTTTTGTATTAAAGAGGTTTTTTAAATTGTATTGTGGTTTTAAAACACTGCATGCCTCCTTGGATTCCATGCTGGGAGAAAGGTGTACAAAAATAAAATAAAATAGGATACAAGCTGTGATCTTCTCCACCCATCTGCTGTATTACAGACAATGTGTGGCAGTTGCTTGAGTGTACACTTGGCCCTCCACATTTGCTGAGGATAGGGACACAGGACTGCTGTGAAAGTGGAAAAATGCAAATTAAAAAACAATATGTTTTTACCTGAGATAACACCTTTCTAGGAATCTCTAGGTCCTCCAGCACAAACCTATAGTCAGCATCTGCTAGAAATTGACCATAGAATCATGCTGGAGAACATACCAAAGCCTAGAGAAGTGTTTTCTCTAGTAATCTCCAAACCCTCCAGCACAACTCTATGGTCAATTTCCAATAGAGTTGTGTGAAGGACCTAAAAATTCATAGAAAGAACATATAAAAGCTGCAAATGTAGAGGGCTGACTGTATTTTATTTGTGATTACTTGGGAGTATTTTAAAAAATGCATCCTTACTGGATAATCTTAAATTATAGTGGGCTGTATTTCATATGCCACAGAGCAAGCCTTTGACTTCTAAAATTTCTTTGCAATACAAAACCTGACATGCTTGTAGGACTTTGCTATGTAGCACTGTTATATATCAACTGCTGAAAGAACAGAGAAAATTCCTTGGTTCTAAACTGTGTTCACTTAGATATCCTGCTTTGTTAAAGGTGAGACATTCTTTGTTATATTAAATGGTGGTGGCACATTACTGAATGTATTCTGTCATTGTCCCTGTCTCTCTCACTCTTCATTCATATCTATAGGCAAATGCAACTGAAAGGACTGCAGTGTTTAGTAAGAGATAAGTTCAGTAAATGGTTATGAACTCATCACTACCACAGTTTGTAGCAAGAAGCAATGGACTTCCTCCTTCGTTGGAAGCATCTTTTGCTATTGCCTTGCCCTTCTCTATTCTTCTGTTCTCCCTCACACAGCCTCACCCCTTCTTCCTTTGACTGATCTCCCTGCCTTGTAACTTCTTTCTGCTCCATCCACAAGATTCTTATATCACCCCTTCCATAGCCTCATGTCATGTGGTTGCCTTGTTGTTGGTGTTGCTGTTGTTGCATGCCTTTGAGTAATTTCCAACTAGTGGTGATCCTAAACATTAGATGACAACTGGATGACAACAAGCAGCAAAAGACATCTAAGTGCACCATGATCACTAAATAAAGGCACATACTATTATACAAAACATAGAGCCCTAGGTGTTTTTTTTTAAATCTATGTTTCAATTGGATAAGAGGCTATGTACACCTCAGTTGTGATTTATTTTGATTGGCAAGTTAGGAAGCTGAGTGGGAATGAGGAGAGAATAAAAAGAAGTCCAGATAGAGTTCTTATCAGACTCTTAAGGTATTCCTCTCACACCTGATGAGAAGGTATGAACAGAGAGAAGACGTCGCTATGAAATTTATTGATGAAAGTATAACATCTTGATGGCCAAATAATATGAGCTAATGATGTGTCATATGTAATGTCATGTAATGTACAAAGCTAACTGCCCAGATGTTACCATGTCTGTGTTTCTCCATAAGAGGATTATATTTGATTATATATCTATAAATACTATGGATACTAATAAATTACCTAAACGAGTACCAAAGGAGCCTGCTCAATTCTCATATACATGTCTCAAAATTCCAAAAGTTAGGAATGCTTAACTGGAGTATTGATGACACCATAATACTAACAGAAAACCTCCCAGACCTGGAGCAACTACTAAGAAAGATCAAGGAAGAAAGTGCAAAGGCAAGCCTAGTGCTGAACATAAAGAAAACAAAAATAATGACAATGGAGAAACTAGACAAATTCAACCTAGACAATGAAAAAACAGACGTAGTAAAATAATTTGCATGGGTACTGCAGCCAGGGAATCGGAAGAAGATTAAGAATGGGGAGGTCAGCTATGAAAGAACTAGAAAAGATTCTAAAATGCAAAGATATACAATCAGCACAAAAGTTAGAATAACACAAGCCATTGTATTCTCTATTATCATGTATGGATGTGAGAGCTGGACAGTGAAGAAAGTGGACAGGAAGAAATACAATGCATTTGAGATGTGGTGCTGGAGAAGAGTGCTGAGGATCTCATGAATGGCCAAAAAGACAAACAAATTGGTCCTAAAGAAGATGAAGATCTCCCTGGAACACAAGTTGGCAAAACTGAGGCGGGAGGACTCACAATAATGCTAGGAATGGTGGAGGGAAATAGAAATAGAGGAGGGCTTCATGCTAGATGGATGGACTTTATTAAGGAGATCATGGGTATGAGTTTACAGGAGCTAGGCAGACTCAGACACTCAAGCCACAATTCACCTTAAATCCAAGAGTGGCAATTCTACTGATTTGCACATGTATCTCTGGAGTTACACAACTGCAGACTTAAGTTTTATTAGTGTCTCTGTTTTTTCTAATTGAGCATGACAGTTACACAGCCAGTCAAGATCAAGAGCTCCCTTCCCATACCACTTGAGTCTTAACTTGGGAGCTACCTCCCACCATGCTGGCAGTGTTATTGCTTCTCTTATGCGCCACACATTTCCAGCAACAAAGTCAACAGCTGTGGCCCAAGGCAGTCTAGTTTGGCAACTTCAGTACCCACATGGCAACCTCTGGCTTGGATGTTTTCAACAGCAGCAGTAACATCTGGATCTCTAGACTATACTACAGTTTCTATCTTGGCTTAAAGCCCTTCAAACAGCTGTGGAATAGTCTCTATTGCTATCTAGAGATTTGTATATGGTGAGAGTGGAGGGGTACATCTGTCCTCCTCTTCTCCTACTAGAGGTATGATGAGAAATCTCTTACCTCAGTCACATTACATTTTGTCAACATAATATTTTTTCTAGTTGATTGCCAATGTTTGGGGATAATCTATTATTTTATCTTACCATTACCATGGGGCCACAGATAAATCCAGTCCCCTGATTACTAGGAAGACTTGAACTGCTTCTGCTAGATAATTAAATTACTTGTCATGTAGTATATGCTTTTTTACTACTCTCATTTTTAAAGGTCCACATACATCTGTATCAAATTTAAAATCCAAGAACAGCTTGATACGAGATTGCTCTGTCAGCGTGGAGTACACAGACCTCTTACATTGTGGAACAGGGAGAACTGTACAAAGATAAAATCTAAATATTTATTACAGTCCAACTTTAAAAGTTTTATTTAATTAATATGTATATCCACAACCATGTTGTAATGGGAAGAGGGGTTTGAAGGAAACATGAAATATACACAGCCCTTTTCTATTTATATAAGCCCTTCTCCAAATTCACATCTTTTTGTTACAGTTGTAGTAGCAAGGTCATCCTTTTCCTATCAAGAAAGGTATAAGGCAGTGTGGATTAAGAATGTGCTGATGTTACTTCAGTTTTTATAAATCCTGTGACATGGTTCAGAGTTCAGAGGGAGAATGCAAATTAGAAGCACATCACTGATGTTCACATTGCACAGGATGGAGATGTATCAGTGCTCACTACTTTTATCACACAGGTAGCACATGCATGCTCAGCCATGAAAACCTACTGGATGACCTTGGACAAGTCACACTCTCTCAGCCTCAGAAGATGGTAATGTAAACCCCCATAAAGAAATTTGCCAAGAAAATCTTCAGATAGGTTCACCTTAGGTTCACCATAAATCAGAAATGACCTGAAGGTGCACAACACACAAAGCACATGCAAAATGGAAAGAAACACAAGGCAGGATGTAACCAAAAAATGCAAATAAAATTTCTTCTGTCAGTAGAGTGAGGAAAGGTGATTGATCCCACTACCCCTTCAGTTCCAAATTAATAGTTCATTGTAAGGACTAAAACACAATTTTTGGTGGGTTTTCTGGCTATGAGGCTGTGTTCTAGAATAGTTTATTCTTGACATTTTGCCAGCAGCTGTGGCTGGCATCCTCAGAGAATTATTGCATGGAAGAGAGTAGAGTATATATTTTGGTATTTTTCAGGATTGGTAGCCAAAATTTGTTTACTTTAAGAGTTTCTTCTTTCCTGTTGAGGTTGTCCAGATGTTTATGGATTTAAATGTTATAAACCATCCTGGGAATAAAATGCTGTTTGAAAACACTGAAATTCTGGACCATGCCAACAACTATTAGGTCAAAATGCACAAGGAAGACATTTAAATCCATAAACACCTGGACGGCTTCAACAGTAAAGAAGAAACTCTTAAAGTAAACAAAGTTTGGCTACCGGTTGTGAAAAACACCAAAATCAAGACCCAGCAAATGCAAATGAAAACCACCCAGAGTGAGGGGAGGGGTTGCCAGCAGATAATGGGTCATTAATTAAATAGACACTCTGAGGCCTTGTCATTCAACAACAGAACAATACACGGATTGGCATGCAAATCACCTCCTCTCAACCAACAGTATATATTCCCCATTCTCTTCCATGCCAGCATTCTCTGTCAGCCACAGCTGCTGGTGAAATGTCTGGAATAAACTCTTCTAGAACAAGGCCTCACAGCTCAAAAATCCCACAAATAACTATGGATGCCAGCCATGAAAGCCTTCGACTTCACATTCAAATAAAACACTGTTGGCTGATTTCAAGTCATTTCTCACTTATGGCAACCATAAGGCAAACCAATTATGGAGTTTTGAGAACTGAGACTATGTGACTGCCCAAGGTTATCCAGTGGATTTCTATGGCCAAGAAGGAAATTGAAACCTGATCTCCAGAGTTGTTGTCCAATGCTCAAACCACTATAGCATGCTAGCTCTCACTGAAATATACTTAAGGGCTATCTAAACTTCTTTGGATATGCCTTCTTCAATGACAAATAAGCTAACAATTTGTAGAATCAGTTTTAATTAAGATAGAGGAAATTTGACTGTCAAAGAAGAGACTTAGAGGATTGTATTGGGAAGAAGAAGGAGGAGACAGCTATTCAGTTCAGAGTAAAGATCTGAAGAGAACAATGGAAGAGAAATTAACTACTACTATTGTTGGCCAGACTTGTCAATTTTAAATTCTCTGTTTCTTGGATGGTTTTATGTCCACTGAGATTTAATATTCCATTCACCATAAATTTTGTCTTAAAAAAAATGAATAAAGCCAGCCCTGGTTTTAGGCAGGTCAGTCTCAGTAGCAAGGTCAAGCAATTTAAAGTTAGCACCAGCAATGCCTCACAGATTTAGCAGACAGATCAGATAGGAAGAATCCAGGAAATAGAGCCAAAGTTAAATTTTTTTAAAAAGGCTCACTCGATAATTTGGAAAGCCAAGTGAACGAATTGAAAGCCAAATCTGAGAGGAGCCTAGGGTCAAATGCAAGAAAAACATGACAGCAGTCCAAGAATCTCAGGACTACCAGCAGCCAATAAACTCTGCTAATGCAGTACATTGCTTTTTCTGCACTTTCAGACTAATGTTTCTATGAAGAAAATGCAAGAACCCCACTCCAGTCCAGTTACAGTCCACTATGGGATGAAAGGATTATTCAAATAAATTTGATTCCCTCCCCTCTCAAAAACAGCTTTCTGAAATGTGAAGGAACTCTGATGTTGATAAATCTACAAAGGAGAAAATTTCAGTTTGGGACTTATTCTGTGCAGAATTTTGTACAGAAAACAAGTTTCCTTTGATTCATATACTAATCTGAAAATGTGAAATTACGCAGAATTGTACTCTGTTTTGGTTCATGTGTTGATCTAAAAATGTGAAATTAGGTTTGTTTCTATTAAAGTGTAAACCAAACAGATTTCAGAAAAGAGGAAAAAATGACACTTCTTCAAAGAAAACATTTCTTTAAAAAAAAAAAACAACAACAACCCAGCCTTTCCTGCACAAAAAATTTGTCACACATAACATTTGTTTTCTGTACTGGAATAGTATTTTCTGGGCACAAAAACCCACATGCAATTTGTTTTTTCACAGAATAAGTCCAGAGCTGTGAATAATATTCAAAAACTGTGCAGCTTTTGGTGACTTTCTTGCAGCAAGGAGAAAAATGGTTAAATGTTACTTCCTTACTGGCAAGAATAAAATTATGAAGTTTTAAATCTACAATTTATTACCATCATCTAATAGACACCTTCCTTATGAGTTGTGCAATATCCCTAAAAAGTCTATTGCTGCAGTTGAGCACTTTTAGCACTTCTATATGAAGTGGCCACTGGGCATTATGAATGTAAAGACTCTCAGTGTTCATAAGCAGAATCTGATCATGGGTGGCAGTTGCTTCAGAACAACATTAGAGGAAATCTGCTTTGCTTGCAGATTTTCCAGAAGCTGATGGTTAGTCACAGTGAGAAACAGACTATATTAAAAATGTTCCTTTCATGTTCTTATACATTGCCACATTCTCCACCAATAGATCAGAAGAAAGGATTAATAAGTGACCAAAATACTGGTACATTTATGGCAAGAAATTCATACTGTATTACTAAATTTGTCTGAGTGTGTGTGTGTGTGTGTGTATTACTGTATCTAATACAAATTGTTTTGAGTTTGGCATCTCACAACAACAAATTATTGTGAGGTGGCACAGTTGCAGATAGGAAAGATGACAGAGTGGCCATCTCTTTCTGTGTATAAGAGAGTAGTACAAGAATAAGGCATATGAACATTATAGAGAGGTGGCATGCATCCATAAGAGGGAATGGACATAGACCATACTGGCAAAAAGCAGAAACAAATCATAACTAATTGAGTCTCTCAACAAGCATAATGGAAAGAGAAGGAACATATGGTACTAATTATTGTGATTGTTAGTGACAGTGAACACCCTGAGAATGATGGGGAAAACTAAAGAAAGAATAGTACAAGTAATTTTCAAAAGGGATGAAAAAGTGAATATTGTTAAGAAATAAAAGATAAGGAAAATTAAATAAATACATTTTAATATAAAACAGAGGAAATAGGAATTGAAGTTTTTTTAAAAAAATGTAATACTTAATAAATTAGATGATCTGACATGCAGCATTAAAATCACATGACATTTACTGAGTACTGTATTACTGATGTATGTGTGATATATGATGTGCTGCCATTCTAATAAGTTCTGTTTGGTTAGGATTTAGATTTTCATTGAAACTTTAGTTGGGTTTGAAGTATAACAAAGGTTCCTGCTTCTAGAATCAAGGTAAAGAATTTTGCAAACCTGATTGATTTTTACCCAAGTCAAGAAATAAATGGTTTGAGCCTCCCCAAGTGGAAACTAGAACAAAATAATGCATGCTAGTTTTCAGATTTATTTTTTTCTTTCATATTTCTGTGAAAAAAAAAAGAACAGAGAAGCACTGCATGAGTTTTTGATGTTTTTCAGAACAAAAACTTGTGAGATCAATACCAGCCAGGTTGTGAGTTCAATACCAGCCAGGGGCTCAGGCTTGACTCAGCCTGGCATCCTCCTGAGGTTGCTAAAATGAGTTCCCAGCTTGTTGGGAGCAATTAGCTTACAAATTGTAAACCACTTAGGGGGTGCTTAAGTGCACTGATAAATGGCATAAAAATGTGCTTGCTATTGCTAAAAACTACAGGGACATTTCAAATAGAAATTTTCTCACTAAGACAAATAAAGCAAAATTAAAACCAATCTTACTCTGTGTTTGAGACCACAGCTGCATATATGCCACAGAATTAATGCACTTTGATGCCACTCTGTCATGGTTCAAAGCTATGAAATTCTGGAATTTGTAGTTTTGTGACTTATTTAGCCTTCACTCCCAAAGAGCTCTGGTGCCACAACAAACCACAGCGATTCCATAGGTTGGAACCATGGCAGTTAAAGTGGTATCAATCTGCATTAATTCTGCAGTGTAACAACAGCCCAAATGGTAGATTTGCTGAATGGGCTATGTGTGCATCCTGGAAACACTGCAGGTCTATAGCCCTCACAACAACCCACTTGTGTTGTAACCATTTACCCCTCTGAAATGAGTCTTAACATGGTTTATTTGTATGAAATTGGTTCCATACTAAGTCATTCTCCATTCATATTCATAGACTGGATTATGTAGACAGTTTTAGTTCATAACACCATCCATGAGCAAGGAAAATTGCTCTTCCACTGTAGCATGAACTCTCTACATGTAGTTTCATCTATGGGAATCACTGCAAGAGGATTCTCCCATGGACTTCAGATCTTACATCAGAACAAGTCCTGGATCATAACAAGTTTTTTTTTTTTTTTTTGTAAAGTATGTTAAGACACAAAACCGATGGGTTTGCCTTCCCTTTTATGAGTATGTTGCAAAGTTCAACCATCTGTTTTCCTTTTCTGAGTCAGCTTATTGCAGTTTAGCTCAATTGTCTTTAGTAGGGGGACACATTTTTAGCACTCCCATAACTGACCACTCCTTATCTTCAGTAACTGTAATGAGCCTTATTTGGACTACAGCCCAGAACATTTGAAGGCAGAATACCATAGAAATATCTGTCCCAGGGTGTTTCCAGAAGTGATAGCCTTTGCAGTCTAAAAATGTATTACTTGTAAATGTCATTAATGTGTTATATTAGGTAGGAGAGGTTTTTTTTAAAAAAAATGTTGAGTACATTCTAGCTACTTTAGATGGAAAACCTTTGAAATGACTGAACTATCATTTGGAAATATTGTCTGAGCATACTGTTTAGTCAGTGTGAGCCTCTTCTGCCTGATTCCTTTGTGAGTAATCAGAAAAAGAACCCTGGCTTCCCAAGACTGCTAAAGCAGATTGCAGTGTCTGAGTGCATGCACTTTCTCACATTAGTATTTTATCCAAACAACTGCATAATGTTCCTGGCCACTGAGCATTAGGAAGCATAGAACCCTGGTATCTGATTGAATGCCTTTATAGGAAATAGAAAAGGCCCATATAGATTCACTGCCATTACTGGTGTTGGAAATCTCACCTGACTCGCCACCCTGCAGCACATGCTTCTTCCAGTGGGTCACAAACTCGTTTTACAAGTATTTGTTTTCAGAGGTTAAGTGGAACCTGGGGAGAATAGGAATTTCAAGATGAAGTAGAAATCATAAAGGCAGATAACTAGGCTTAGACTAAGAAGAAGCTTCCTTCTCTTCCACATTCCAAGAGCCAATGAAACTCAGGGACATTCATTTTGAGATGATGGATTGTCAAGAGTGTTATAGCAGTATAGGTTGTTTTTTGTTTTTTGTTTTTTTGTGGGGTTTTCGGGCTATGAGGCCATATTAGAAGAGTTTATTTCTGATGTTTGGCCAGCAGCTGTGGCTGGCATCCTCAGAGAATGCTGACATGAAGAGAGTGTGGTATGTATACTGTTGGTTGAGAGGAGGTGATTTGCATGTTAATCTGTGTATTGTTCTGTTGTTGAATGGTAAGTCCTACAGGGTGTCCATTTACTTAACCATTGTCGACTGAGAATCTGCCTCACGCTGGGTTGTTTTCATTTGGATTTGCTGGGTCTTGAATTTGGTGTTTTTCAGGACTGGTAGCCAAACTTTGTTTACTTTAAGGGTTTCTTCTTTTCTGTTGAAATTGTCCAGGTGTTTATGGATTTCAATGACTTCCCTGTGCATTCTGACCCAATAGTCATTGGTGTGGTCCAAAATTCCAGTGTTTTCAAACAACATTTTATGTGCAGGGTTGTTTATAACATGTTATGCTACTGCTGAATTTTCTGGCTGACCCAGTCTGCAGTGTCTCTTGTGTTCCTTGATTCATGTTTGAGCACTGTGTTTGGTGGTCCCTATGTAGACTTCTCCACAGCTGCATGGCATATGGTAAACTCCTGCAGATGTGAGAGGGTCTCTCCTGTCCTTTGCAGAAGAAGAAGAAGAAGAAGAAGAAGAAGAAGAAGAAGAAGAAGAAGAAGAAGAAGTTGTTTATTTATAGCCTGCTCCTCTGTCATCAATCGGAGTGCAGCATTTGCTGGATTTTCTTGATCGGTTTGCAGGTCACCTGGAGGTTGTGGTTCCTCAGTTTTCAAAAACTATTTAGAGTTTCAGATTTTCTTTTGTGAAAAACTTTTTCATACTTTTTGACATGGAAAAATACATTTTCTCAACATAAAATAATATTTTTGGACAGAAAATAATATTTCTGTACATACATTATTTCAGTAGGAGTAATGTTGTTTCCTGTAAAAAAGAAATGCTATAATCTGGGACTATTCCAGCCCAAAATCAGCACATTTTTGTGTAGAAAATAACATAATATTTCTTTGTGAATTCTTCACAGAATACACATTACACTCAGTGGTAGCTGACATTGCAAACATGGCAGACACATAAAGACTGAGCTGGCTAAGTCTCACTAATGAATTTAAAAATGGAGCAGATAAATTGCAGGATCTTGCCTGAAATATATATCTCCCAATGCTTGGGAACAAGAGATTAGGAGAACAGTCGATTACAGATGATTATTCCCAAGTGAAAGAGTCCAAATCACAATTGACAGGTGAAGCTGACAATATAGATCTAAATATGGTGTGCTGACCATACCTGCCATTCCCTCTTTTATTAGAAAGTATAAAGGAAAACCTTAGTCAAATATCTTGTCAAAAATTTCCAAAAAGATTGGTCATCTGCATTGTAACTAGTTGATGTTAAACTGACAGTTCTCAAGAGACAAATGAACAATATCAAGGATGCCAATGAAACACTACACAAGAACAACTTGCATGATTGTCAAATCCAAAGACTGGAAGACATAAATGAATTTATTGAGTAATAAAGTTACTCAGTTACTCAAATAAACTTTGAAAACAAAGGGAGGGATCTAAATATTTGCTTTAGAAGAGTCCTATATAGTGCAGAACAAGGAGATATATTAAAATTCATGATTACATGACTCAATGAACAATGTCCTGATCTGACACTGAACAACTCTGATACTGAACATAGTCACAGGCCTGTGATTGCCCCTCACTCAGCTAAGAAAGCACCAAGGTTATGTCTCTAGCCTAAAAAAGCCTTGGCTTAATATAAACTCAGCACCATTCCAGATCTGAAATATGTAGATAACAGCATTCAAAAAATCCAAGTCCTGTCAACAGAAGCACTCAGAAAGAGGAGGTCTTTTAAACACTTAACCACCTTACACCAGACATTGTGGAATCAGACATTGTTGGGGTTTCCCCTTCAAGCTAATTGTAACAAAAGATAATATTGATCTGTTAGCAGTTAAATTATCATAACTTCAAGATATCCTCACATTTCTGGACTTTTTGGCCCAGAAGAATCAGAAGAAGAGATAAGAAAATAGAACTTCTCTTCATCCCACAACAAAACAGATCCCCAAGCCCCTGAATGGCAAATAATACTGCTAAAAACAAAGAAACTTTGTTCAAATCTGCACAGCTAGTTAAAACAGAGTTTTCATGATGGTAATCTCAAAATGAAACAACCTCATTTAAATTATTTTACTGGAGTTTATCTTGTTCTAATCGGGAGCCTGCTCAACAGCAGAGTTACCATCTTCTCGGTATTGGTTGAGGTTTTTGTTTTTTTTATTATTTTTGGTTAGTTTTCATGTGTCACTATTTGTTTTCATGTGTCACTATATGTGGGTGTGTAGGGGCATTTGGGGTTTATTTTAAAAAAAATTAAGTATAGGCTTTATTGGAGATTGATCCCTCCCCATTTCATGGGTAAGCCTGGTTGGGGGAATGGGGAAGAATACTCAGAAACAAATACAGACTGGATTTTGGGCACAATGAATGGTATAAGAATTGTCTCATTTAATGCTTTGGATCAGATCCTAAACATGCAAAAAGTCTTTACTCATTTGGAAGAAATGGAAACATCTGCTAGTACTTGACCCTTCTCCTACTAAACCCTTTTTATCATACCTCTTTTTTCATGACCCAAACAAATTCAATCAATTTATGTGTTGAATTTATGTGTTCATTTTCGTGTTCAGAGGAGCTTTGCCATTGCCTTTATCTGGGACTGAGAGCATATGACTTATCTGAAACCACCCAATAGTGTAAGGTCATCCAGTGCATTTCATGGCAAGAAGGGAATCAAACCCTGCACAGGATATATTTAACAAAAGAAACTGAAAACTAAAGAAGAATTAGAACAAATTTTAATGCCCTTAGCAACTAATTGGCTCCACCTACAACAAGTAATTTATTTTGCATTACATTTAAAGCACATCAGAGAGGATATTCTTATTCTATATGAGTACATGTGTGTCAAGACAGACCCATCCAACAAAGGATAGTCAGCTAAATTATACAGATGGATTACAGAGGAACCCTTCTGAGGGGTCTCAATAATATGGCAGGCTGAGAATCAGATTTGCTACTGGAGATCCCTGTCAGAATCCTTGTAGTATTCTTCCAGATATAGGTTTGTAGTGTAGTTGGGGATGATGGGTGTGTAGTTAGTTGCTAGCTAGGAGGGAGGAGGGCATAACGGTGCCAGGAGGCCTTATCTGCTGACCTTGGAGCTGCTCTGCTCTAGGTCTGGTATGAAGCAGTTTCTGGTGGGAATTGTACAGATAAGGGGGAAATTGAAACTAATGGAAAATAACTGGAATGGGCTATTTTCGTGGGCTTATGTGAGAAGGTGGGAGGTGCAGCCCTTTCGGGGTTGGGATGTATAGAGTGCTGGGCGGAAACTGGTCAGTCTCAGCTAAGAAGCTGAATGGTGTGGTACTGCTGATCCTGGAGCATCAATAAAGTTCTGTTTATTCAACTTAAAGCTGACTGGTTGATTGCTTGGGATTCTGGACCCCTGTTCTGACAATCCCTGAACCTAAATGGCTACAAATTTGGAGTTCACCTCCTTTCAGTCTAAAGTGATTGGTATAAAAGAAAATATGTTTAAAATAATACATTAATGGTATCTTACACATACAGTTGGCAAGGATAACAAAAAGAACAGCTTTGAATTGCTGGAGAGGATGAAATTAAAGACAACTATTGAGGCTGGACTGCCCAAGAACAAATAAGGTTTGGTCAATGGTAAGAGACATAATCACCCAAATTACTAAACAAAACATAATATCTCATCCAGCCTTATTCCTACTCTCAACATTTTTGGCTGAAAAAAAATTATTTTAATACAAAGAACTTATCACCTTTTCAATGGCTGTTGCCAGGATGGAAATTGCCAGGAAGTGAAAGACATGTGATCTTACTTTGGAAAATTGGTGAAGGAAGCTTTGAAACATATGGATGATAGAAAAGCTTGCTGATGATGACAGAAGATTAAATGGACATGAGAATCAATTCCTTCTTAATGAGAAATGTTTTTCCCCTCAATTAATATGTCAATAACAACTTGCAGCAAGTGAGGACCTCTGCCACAATATTTATTATAGAGAGATGTCTTGATTGATGCCCTAATACTGACAGTAGCATAATGACTTCTGACAAATTGATGCTTTGTCATTTCTATATGTACTTATTCACAACAGCATCACATCAGTGTACCATTGCTTGTTTGTGGATTTATTGTTATTTATTGACAAAATTTGATAAAAAATAAAATACTTAAATACTTAAAATAAAAAAAACTTTAGAAAAAGAATACATCACAAACTGTGAAGATTCTAATCAATATAGGATTCTCCTAATCAAGGTTGCCCAATACTCAACAAATACATTTCTGATCATTTTCCAAATATTTTAAAATATTTTTCCATCCCTAATCAAGATAAACTACGTCCACTGCATTCCCCTGATCTACTAGGCTTATAAATCTGTATTTTAAAAAGGTAAAACTATTCTTCCATGATTTGTTTTAGAGAACCCCATGCTGGGTTTTGGTAATTACAGAGTTCCTCTCTAAGTGCTTACAGACTGATTGTTGAATAATCTGATGTGATCGACTCCACATTGGAAATCTGTTGTGAAATTTTCCTGGTGCTGACATCAAACTGACTGGTTGATAGTTCCTTAAGTCCTTATTTCCTCCATTTTTTAAGGAAAGATGGGAACAACATTCCAGTCTGGTATAATCTCTCTTGTCTTTGTATCATTTCTATAATCTTGGAAACAGAGAAGTAGAGCTAAAGACTGTTTGAGTTGTACTTATGGATTTGTGACAAGCAAATCAGGTTTCTTTGGAGTAAATTATATTTACAATTTGCCTCTTCCTAGTGAGGTTACAATTTTCAAGTATGTCGGGTGAACTAGATATTCTGAATGCCATTCAGGCTGCATAGATATATTACACATACATCTGATGTGTTATGCATGGCACATGTTATGTGAACTCAGAAAAAATATGGTAGGTTTTTTTCTCTCTCTCTCTTTCAATGTACTTCTTCTTCACAAGCTTCACCAACTAGTAATTAGTTTCATATGAAATTCAGGCCTGATAAATTTTTGATACAACTTCTGTTTCTAGCCAGATACTGCACATAGGCACACACACTCATATATAGCAATCAAAATTTCCTGGATCTTTCATACATTGAAACCTAGGTCAAAAAAGTACAAAGTAAGCATTAAAAATGTTGCTTTCCTTGTAATTATATTTCCTTTGTGGAAATGTTAATGCCCATAATCAAAACTATATATAATTGCCGGTTAGTGCCTTAAGCACATTGATTTGTGTTTATTATATGGAGACACCAGTCCCTTTATAGTGTGGTTGCCCTTGGGAGAGTCCATAAATACCACACTTTAAAAAAAGAAAAGGGAAAAAAAGAACACTCTTTCCTGACTAGATGATCCACTTACATAAAAATGTGAAGTTTTAGTGGGATTCACTTCCCCCCTCTCTAATTAAATGCAGCATTTATACACATGGTTGCTCACATACATTGAAATTCTAGGGGTTTTGACCTAGGGTGTGACAGAACACAAAAGCTGTTATTAAGCCCTGTTGGGCTTTATATCACTTCCCGGATATCTCTAGGCCAAAAGCAGGAAAGCCACTGTGTTCCAATGAGGGCTGGATTATCAATTATGCTAACTATATTGTAAAACAGCCAAACTGGAAAGCATTCTACAATATAATTACCAGGGTCTATGCTTATTCCATCTATACAATATGCTTCTTTTAAATCTCTGTGGTACATATCTTGGTGGCTCTTTATGTATCAAACATGACGGGGGAGCAGTGACCTTGATCACACCAGTAGAGAACTCTAATCTACTGGCAATCTGCCCATCATGACTGAATAGAATGAGTTCAGTTTGGTACCCTGTTTCCCCAAAAATAAGACATCCCCCCAAATTAAGACCTAGTAAAGGTTTTGCTGAATTGCTAAATATAAGGCCTCCCCCGAAAATAAGACCTAGCAAAGTTTTTGTGTGTGTATATATATAAATATATATATATAGTATATAATAAATGTTCTTTATTTTTCTCAACAATAATTGTGAATTCTTCTTCATGGAAAAATAAGACATCCCATGAAAATAAGACCTAGCGCATCTTTGGGAGCAAAAAATAATATAAGACACTGTCTTATTTTTACGGTAGATGGTGCTTGCCTTAATTTCTGAGGCAGAACAGGTAAAATGCATAAATTCTAGAACGTGTGCACTCGAGCTAAAAATTTCTGGACTCTGAAAACTGGCAATTCATCTGGGTGCAGCACACCTGAAGAATCAATCTGTTCACATGATGTGGCTAGTCTTGCTCATTTTCATTCCATTTGTTTATGTGCAAAGAGATACCTTACAGTTTCCCTTTCCCTTTCTTTGTGATGATTGTTCCTATTCTAGCAGAGTGGGATCACCACATATGCATAGTGGAAAGGAGCCAATGTGAGTTGCTGCGAAGAGGGAGGGATGGCTCAAATGAGAGGTGGGGACCCATGTCCATGCTGTGGGTACTGCTGTAGGGGATACTGTTCTGGTGTGCAGAAAAATCTATGGCTAGGGAGCTACTCTTTGACCATGGTGAGGTAGTTAAATGTCAGTACTTCAACCAAAACATTCTGAGTCCATTCCTACAGGGCTTCAGACTGATTCAGCCTTCCATCCTTTTGAAGGGTGGTAAAATGAGTATCCAGCCTGTGGGAGACAATTGGCTAACTTACTGTAAATTGCTTAAAAAGTACTTAGTACTATGAAGTGGTATAAAAATGTAAGTGCCATATTTCTACTAGAGACGCCGGAGATGAGAGTGAAGGAACTGTAGATAGACAATGTTTTGGAAGAAATGATGAATCAGATCCCCCTCTCCCAGTTGGAGAATGATCATTTTCTTAGCCCCTCTGCAGAAAATAGCTTCACCAAGCCTGGCACAGAATGAAACCACAGTGAAAAGTGATGAAAGAGCCATATCCCAGCCCAACTGCTGAACAAAAGGAGGAAAAGGAGAAACTTATTAAACACAATCAACTCCTGGGACAAGAGACTTCTATTCTGACCAATGATATCTACAAAGATGCCAACGAAGTCTCAGGTTTGGTGGTTGGCTCCCTTCAGGTTAAAGCATCATGTGGTAGACTGCCAAGGAACAGGGTGAATCTTAAACTGGAATTGCAAGATTTGTTCCTAGAGACAACAATCCCTCACAGTGTGTTCAAATCTCACTGAAGCATGTGATGTTCTGATTGGCATGGAATACATTTGTTTATTTATTCTAAACAATTTATGAATCACCCCTCTGAACAATATGTGCTGAAAACAATGCACAAGTCACATATAACAAGAAAAAAAATGCAGATTGAAGGTATCATCATCATCACATTTTGAATTCTTGTCTGAATCTGTAACTAGAACAATGGTCTCAAAACTTTTTCAGGCTGCCACCCTCTTTCCTCTTGCATGACAACTATAGCACCCACCAGCATGTATTTTTAAATATATATATTAGGTCTACTGTTCTACTGCAAATTCAGAACAATGTCAGTCACTGCTCCCTTTGTACCTTCGAAGCAGCAACCAAGCAACTGGCTGTGTAGTGGCCAAAAATCTTCTTGCGTGTGCTGGCCTTGCAGTAAAGGCTAGAGCAGATGAGAGGTTTCTTGTTTGCTACTGTTCAGCCACTGCTCTCTTTGGATCCAGTCACCTTGGGAACAGTAAAAGAGCAGCTGGCTGAGCAGTGACAGAGAAGCATCTCACCCATTCTAGTCTTGTGGCAAAGGCCAGTGTAGACAAGAGACGTCTCAGTTGCTGCTCAGCCAGCTGCTCAGTTGCTGCTCTCCAGGTGACCAGGGGCAAAGGGAGAAGCTTCTCCCAATTGAAGAGGGACTCTCAATCCTTCATTGGGGCAGGGAATGGCAGAGCAACTATGTGCATAAGGGATTTACAGAGACCATATGCTGTGGAGTGGAGACTGGTGTGGATGGGGAAAGGAAGAGATTTTAACTGCTCCAAGGATTTTCCTTCCCCAGAGACATGTCTTTTCCACACTGCTTCAAGTGTCGTCGCCCCACAGAAACCATTGTTTCTTCTGCCACCTCTTTTCACAATCTGTCCAGTGAAAGACAGCAGGAGCAGCAGCACAGTCCCAACATGTTAGCCAAGTCCCAGTAAAATTTGCAAAGCTTAAGCAGAGTCTCAAATTCAAAAACTCCTTTTTTTCCTGTTGCTCCTCCCCTGCCATCATATGCTTTAACTCCTTGCTCCAGTCTGTCCTAAATTGGTGCTGCTCCAAGCCACAGAAGTTATAGGGTGTAAGATCCATTGGGCTGTCCTTACTTTCAAAAAGCTAAATGGCTACTTCTCAACATACCTTTATTTCAGCCAACAAGCCATTAGGCAACAGATTATATATAAAACATATAAAACATGTTAAAATATCACTATGAAATAAACATTCGTAACATGCCCCTAACACATGCTATACACACATGTACACATATACATATACAAAGTCACTCACAGAGACAGATACATTAGATGATACCAGGCTGTATAACACTGGGACAAGGTGGATATGCGTATAGGTATTTGGAGAACAATAGACAGGGCTGTTTGTTATGGGTGGGTCACAATCTTATGAGTTTTAGCAGCAGAGAGGAAAAACTTTGCCACTGCTTCTGTTTTACTTTTCTCAGAGTCATTTAACAAGTACACCAGGTACCAATTAATTGGTCTACCTGGAAACCTAAGCAGGATGGGTGAATTAATCTTAGTCATTCATCCTTATAAAAAATACAGGAAATTAGGACATGATCTAGAGACTCAACAGAACCTTCACCGCAAGGGCAGACACGTTCATTATAAGGGGTTCCCTTAAAGCGGCCCTCTAGCAAGGCAGAGGGAATAACATTAAATTGTGCTTTAGTGAACATAGCTCGGTATTTAGGGATGGTCAAATTTTGCTTAGGTTTCCAGGTAGACCAATTGCACCTCCCTCTCAAGACTGAATTGCAACCCTAGACTGATGGGAGAACAAGTTGTGTGGGCAGAAGCTAAAGAGTATTGTATGTCAATATCTTTTATACAGCATGCCAAAATCTGCTGCACCCTGGGCAAATCATGTGTAGTGAGAAAGTTGTTTGAAAAGCCCAGTTTCTGCAATTTTTCCTTGATATTTTTAGACCAGAGGGTGGTATAATTGTCTTTCATTACAAGGTGCAGATATCCTGAGTCAGGGCCAATGTAGAAAAGTTTAAGCCAATACTTTAAGGCCCAAGTCCAGGCAGTACATTCAACTGAACGACAACCTGCTTCAAGCCATAAAACGATTGATGGTACACAATTGGGTACTCCAAATAGTTTCCGAAGGTAGGCAGAAAGGATCTATTCTAATACTAAGGAAAAATAGGGATGCCAAATAACAATTGTGGAAAAACCTTAGCCTGGAACACCCTAATTGCAGCAGGTTAAAAATTGGCCTTCTTTAGTACAAAAAAAATGAACTAATGCTTTAGCACTATTAGTTGCTGACTGAGTAGCAGCAGACCGCTGGGATACCCAGCCACCCGTTGATCGAAATATTACTCCTAAGTACTTGAAGTCTTTAACTTGCTCTAGGTTATGTCCATTTATGACCCAATTGGACAGACTTTGGTGCTTGGGGGAAAAAACACATTATTTTAGTTTTACTATAATTGATGATTAAACTATTTTCTTCACAGTAACCCCCAAAAGCTCTTAACATTTGTTTTAAACCTATTTTAGTAAATGAAAGGAGAACTGCATTGTCTGCATACATCAGTAAAGGAATTCTGACCGAACTCAGATTGGGTGATTGACTCATATCTTTAAAACCTTCCAAAAGCCAAAATTCAAAGCAAAATTGGCCAGAATGGAAATAGGAACGGACACTACTCACTTACTGTTTATTATATGGATGATTTGTGGCTGATTCTTTCTTTCTTTCTTTCTTTCTTTCTTTCTTTCTGTTTGACAGTGGAACACACTCCCTCGGAGTGTGGTGGAGTCTTCTTCCTTGGAGATCTT
The DNA here is from genome assembly GCA_034509955.1 of Urosaurus nigricauda. Classification (NCBI taxonomy): domain Eukaryota; kingdom Metazoa; phylum Chordata; class Lepidosauria; order Squamata; family Phrynosomatidae; genus Urosaurus; species Urosaurus nigricauda. The sequence continues at coordinate 215,533,868 of JAOEGL010000004.1, forward strand.
TAAGCAGAGGCTGGATGGCCATTTGTTGGGGATGTTTTGTTGGAGAGTTCCTGCATGACAGGGGGTTGGACTGGATGGCCATTGTGGTCTCTTCCAACTCTATGATTCTATGATTCTACTGGAGTTTTTTTTTTTAAAGGATATTGGGGGTGCTTTTGGGTGAGGGGGCAATATTCCTTCAGCAGTTTTGAGGCATAACAATAGCACTTATAATTCTATACTGTTTTATAGGACTAAGCACTGTCCAAGTTGTTTACAATGTGTTAGTCAATTGCCCACAACAAGTTGGGTACTCATTTTACCAACCTACAAAAGGATGGAAGGCTGAGTCAACCTGGAGCCCCGCAGAATTGAACTCACTACATTATGGCTGCAGTATCAGCATTTAACCATGTAAAAAGACTATTAAAAACTATAAAAATATTTTAAGTGACCAGGGGGATTTGTTGTTACATCCACTGTGGGGCAGTGATGAAAACTGCCTCCCCCCCCCCCCCCGATGCCCAGTCTCACTCTAGGCCAGGGGTGAGCACACTGATGGGAGTTGTGAATGTATTTTTCACCCCTGCCACCCTCCTGGTGTGCTACAGCTGGACCCCATGACATCAGGAAAATGATATCATCCTTCTGGATCTCCAGAGGCCCCCAGGAATTCCAGGTGCTTGCCTATTTCTTCCTGTGGATACTGGCAGAAGTGCAAATGTCTAGTTGCTTTTCATCCTCCCCTGGGCACTGAAAGTCTGAGGCAGAAGGAAATCTAGCCAGAGACCAATCATAAGGCTCCAGGAAGTCATTTTAATGGATGGAGCTGCTAAATTCCATCATCCACCACTACCACCACTACTTTCAGTTATTCCTGGCATAGATGCCAGCCTAAAATAGAAAGTTTCTAAAAGACCAGGCATTAAAAAGACACAGGTGTTAGTGCCAGGCCAGCTTCTTTGGGAAGATCATTCCAAGCTTGACCAGTCTTTGATCATTCTCCAGTCACCTCCAAAAGCAGAAGGATCTGGAGAAGAGTTTCTAAGTTGATTGTAATATTTGTGGGAGGTTCATGTAAGTGAGGGATATTATTATGATACCTTAGGTCCCATGGCATTTAGAGCTTTAAATGCTCAGAAAAGGCCCAGGGAGCAGTCTACTTATTTGAAAAGTGGGTTTGCTGTTCTACTATGCAGATTCTCTTGCTAGATTGTCCACACCCAGCAAGCAGACCAGATAACCACAGAAGTTGAACAGAACCTTTCCCTATGGTGAAACATAGTCTCTTTCTACTTAAATTATAATTATTCCCAAATATGTGTTTATGTGCATGAATTAACATATATTTCATGTTTTAACTCTGCCTTCTTTTGTCCTCTACTTTGTTGATGAGCTAGTGACCACCATCACTGGTGCACTCAGCTGTCCTAGGCCACAGAAATACTAAAGGATTTTGATTAGGAATGAACAAATCTCTCACTTTTACTGCAGCTTACATCTGAATTACTAAGGAGCTTATCACATGGATATTTACATCATCTTACTTCAATCCAGTTTAACTCTTAATTCGGGCAGCATCCTGATATTATCACAAGGTTTTGGGTTCTAATTTTGCCACCTGAATACATCCTGGGTCCTTCCCCACTTCCAGAGCCACTCCTTGCGGCTCTTTTCAGATCTGGGAGTTTTATGGCTTGAAAAAATGGCCACCAGAGCCCTCCTGGAAGCAGAGATAGGCCCAAGATGTATTTATTTATTATTATTATTATTCCAGGGACTGGAAGCCAATTGCACTTGCCAGCGACCACTACTTTGAGCAGACTGTTCTTAAACACTGTATGCATTCTACTGATATAAGGTGTCAGCTAGAGCACCAGTGAAGCTGCTTTATCACACTAGGGGGCAAACAGAATTTAAACGATAGTTAAACAAGAGTTAAACAGGAAATGCCCTATGTTTATCACAGGACATTTCCTTTTTAACTCTCGTTTAACTCTGGTTTAAATCCTGTTTGCCCCTAGAGTGATAAAGCACTATGGAGCTTATCAGACGATGGAAATTTGGAGTATAATCTAATGGCAATCCGAAAGCAATCATGGGGTTTCACATTATTGCGTATTAAAGTATCTCACGCAATTTCGGGCAAAAGGGAAGTCATTCCGAACGCAATCATGGGTTTTACCTTATTGCGTATTAAAGCATCTCACGCAATTTCAGGCAATGGGCAGTCATTTTCAAGTATTATTATTATTATTGTTATTATTATTACTATTAACCTTTATTTATATAGCGCTGTAGGTTTACACAGTGCTGCACATATAAACTTATAACTAGACGGTTCCTTGCCCTCAGGCTTACAATCTAAAAGACATGACACAAAAGGAGAAGGGAAAGGTGATGGGGAAGGGTATCAGGTCCAGTGGTTCTTCTCTCCCTCTGGGGCCTGGACCAAGGCAGATGGATTAGAGGTGGGGGGGAAGTAATGGGAAGTCATTCTGAACACATTCTGAATGCAATTGGAATTCACATAAATTCGCTAAACTAGCGAATTTACGTGAATTCGAATTGGCTCCAATTGGCTCCATTCAAAATAAAGAGAAATTCCTCCCATCTGATAAACTCCTAATTTAAGACACAAAGAACAACTATGGCATACATAGTTTGGAAATAGTGATTGTTCCATATTGGGGAGTTTATACGGTATGTGTGAAAGGGAGAGTGGAGGGGAGGGTTGTCCTCTGCCAAGGACAGAACAAGAGGGGCAACAGGACCCAATGAAAGGGAGCAGAGGGGAGGAGGAAAGGGAAAGCAGCTGGAAGAAATTAGAAGGAAAAAGGAAGGCTGAATGAGAAAGAGAGGAATTAAAGAGTGAGGGAGAGGCAAACCTGAGGAGAAGTGTTGTAAGAGGATGGAGAATGTGATCATGATGAGGGAAAGTGAAGTAGAGCAGGAAGGCTGGCCTGCCTGCTTACAGAGGTATGGGTTCTGACTTAGATGGGGAAGCTGGAGCCCAGATGCTTTTGAGACCCAGTAGAAGAGGGATTTCTGAAGTCTTGGCTGAAGGCTTCCTCAGTGGTAGATACAGTGTTCCCAAAGGCTGATAGAGGATATCTCCTGGGGTGGTGGGATATTAGGGGAAGATGCTGGGTTGCAGGACAGTCTCCAGGAGCCCAGGAAAAGGCTGGTTGGGAGCCCTTGGAACAGAAGACTTTTTAAAGTCACACACCCAAAGAGTTCCAATAACTGCCTTGAGTTCATGTATGACACTGTGAAGAAACAGTTATTTTTCCAGCTTGTTTAATTAAAGACTGTTAATAAAACTTTCGGTTTCAGTTTTGAGCAATTACACATGCATAAACTCTTTTGTTTCTTTACAAGAATGGAAACTAGCCATTGTGGTGGTGATGCACAGGGTGGTGCCAGAGCTACACCCACATAATAGCATTTTCTGGCTCAATGCCTGCTACTGAATGTTTTTGTAAGAATTCTGGAGAAGGTTTGTTTGGTTGCTTGTTTGGGATGGACCTAGGGCTCCCAAAGCAGCGTTCAGCCCCTACTATGCCATTATATAAACCACTGAGTTCAGTCTGCTAAAAGGCACCATTCATGAATGTTAAAGAGATAAAATTTCTCATTCCCATCCATTTACTCTCTCCCTTACCAGACATGTTGGGCCCATTCATACTACATAATTTGAGCACTATGTTCTGCTTTAACTGCCTTGGCTGCATTCTATGGAATCCTAGGGTTTGTAGTTTGGGGAAAGCACTTGAACTCTTTGGCTGAGACTACTAAATGCCTTCCCTTACACTGCAAATCCTTGGCTGCCATACAATGTTGTCATGGCAGTGAAAGTGAAATCATAACACTATAATTTTGCAGCATGTCTGTGTCCATAGCCCATTTTAAGTCTCAAAACTCACTCTGTAAAATAGGAGCAGACTTTTTGTAAGGGCAAATGAAATAGTGATGTTTCTTTTCTTTCTTTTTTTCCCCTTTTCTTACAGATTATTTGAATTGTAAAATTGAAACAGATTTCTTTACCTTCATCCTCAGTTATGAATATTTGAACATATGCCTTGCATAAACCTAGAATACTCATGTGAGTAAATATTGCTGTCATATCAATAGAAGCAAATACAGTCTGAGAAATCTGTAACTGAAGAAAGAGAAATTTACTTTCTGCATTGTAAATAAGTCAAGTGGCATGTGTGTTATATCTTTTTTCTAGCCATAAAGCTGAGTATTAAGTATCCGTCCCCAAATGGGATGATTAACAAATCTTCAAACACATATACAAAGAAAGAAAGGCTACACTTCACACCCACCAAGAATCTCCCTTTCCTCCCCAAGAAAACAGGCAGTATATAGAATATAAACATGTCCATTTTATTGCTTTACCTTATAGAACAATGCACATGCCACAATAAGGAGTGGTTGTTTATCACAGCCTACGCAATATAGAGGGTGGTGGTAGAAATAACATTTTCTTCGAGAGACGTAGTAACTCTGAACCAAGCTGGAAACAAGATTATAATGAGCATATATTAAACTGTCTTCTTTGACATTAACAAAGCTGGCCCTGTTAGATTTTTACTCTCATCATCAGTGTATAAACCATTGTGGTTTTGTGAAAAATCAGTCGCTACCTCCTCCAGTTTAAAACATACAATCATGCATATGACTTAAGTTGTATCAATGAGGTTGCTCCTGGCATGTCACAGTGGGACTCTTAATGATCTTCTACAAGGATTCTGTTTGTCTAAGTTGCTCATTCTTTGTCTTGTGATGTGTAGATGTGAACTATGCTGAAAATAATATGAGGCTAATTACCCGCCTTGTCAATGGCAATTCTCATATAATGATAAACCATATTTCTTTTATTTTTAAATCTCCCAATGATAATGACACTCCAGCTAAAGAGGATTTCAGAGTCAGTTGAATTTCTTTGTTCCCAACAGCAATTCTCTCTCTTATTCCCCTCTGGGCATGTGTCAGTGTGGATGAAATTAAAATAAGGGAAAGTCAAAACCTAGTCATTAAAAAAGACTTGATGGAGTCCAACTTTATGCACACCAAAAATTCTTGGCGGAGAGCTAAGCTGCAATTTAGAGGTCAGAACACACACCATTCTTTAACATCCCACTTTCCAATGGCTGCTTCTGTTTGTAAAACAAAGAGGCCCCAATTCAGCACTAGTCATTGGCAAGTACTTACACAACAAAAGCTGAGGCTCATTACATTGGCTGGATTTTTTTTTCCTATGCATGGTTCCTTATGCTGATGAAAAACACATCCGGTCAGTTTAATAGGCCCCACATGAGTATCAAGATACAGATGGTGATGTTCATCATGTACACATTCACATCCCCATTGGGCATTCAAGTACATGTATGACTCTCCCTTGATGAATCACATGATCTTGCAAATCCAAGCTAAAAGCTATAATTTATGTTAACATCCCTTAACACCCACTAAATTAATTTTGAATGAGTCAGCACTGGAGCCCTGGGCCTCTGCACACAGGACAAAAGTATTCCATGCAATGTGCTCAGCCTGTTGCTAGAGATGCAATAATGTGTAGAATGATTATATGTGAACCGAGCTGTCCACAGACATAACCAGAGGCTGCAGTGGTAATTTCCAGGTTTGTGACAATGGAAAAAATTAATGGGTCCGTTTTACATTGGCAAAAAGAGGTGTGTTGAAGGCTGCATGAAAGCCCAGCCTTTAGATGAGAAAAAGGGAAAGTGTGCCATGAAAACACTATTTTGGAGTTTTAAGGGAGAAGAAGTGCTTTAAAAAGGAGCTGGCCCATTTTACATTGGCAAAAAGAGGTGTGTTGAAGGCTGCATGAAAACCCAGCCTTTAGATGAGAAAAATGGAAAGTGTGCCATGAAAACACTATTTTGGAGTTTTAAGGGAGAAGAAGTGCCTTTAAAAAGTAGTTTGATTTCCCCACTACTTTTTTAAAAAGGGTGCAGCATTGCTGGCCCGTTTTACACGGGCAAAAAAAGGCGCTTTTAGGGCTAAAAAGCCCGCATTTAGGGTTAGGGAGGGCGTAGCCTTTACACCCTCCCTAAGCCTAAAACGCATGGACGCCGCCATTTAAAGATGGCGGCGTCTACACGGTGGCGCCGTACAAGCATCATCACGTGCGCAGCGTTTTGACGCGCTGCGCACGTTTTGACGCTCTGGCGGCGCGGGAGGGCGCCAATCGCGCCCTTCCCGCGCCGCAAAAAAAGAGCTCGATCCCGGAGCTCTTTTTTGCGGCGGGTCGTTGCGGCGGGATGAGGCCTCTGGGGCTGCCCGTGTGGCAGCCTAGGCCTCATCTCGCCGCTAGAAGGGGCGAGTTTGGACCGCCCCTTTTAGCCAATGTAAAAAGCACCCCTATTGCATCTAAAGGCTAAGGTGTAGTTGAACGGTTAAATGGGGCTCTGTATCTTTAAAGCGCCCATTTAAAGGCAGCGATACAAGTGCGGAGGGAGGGAAGGTGCCAAGACAAGAAGAGACCTTCAGAGCCCGGCCAGAGTGCGCCTGCACCTTCCTTCACCTCCTCCCTTTGGTTGAGAGAGTGTGACTTCTAGGGAGACAGCAGGGCACTGGAGGCGCTCAGCCAGACCAGGGCAAGCTGGCAAGAGGAGGAGGAGAAGGGGAGGGACCTGGAGCACCTCCGCTGCCCTGCTTCCCTGCAAGTCACACTCTCTCAGCCGAAGGGGGGAGGAGAAGGCAGGCCCAGGCACACTCTGGCCAGGCTCCAGTGCTCTCTCCTGGCTGCCTTCCTCCTCCCTTTGGCCTCCCTGCAAGTCACACTCTCTCAGCCAAAGGGAGGAGGAAGGCAGCGGGGAAGGAGGGAGGGAGGGAAGGAGCCAGGAAGAGACCCCCAGAGCCTGGCCAGAGCACGCCTGGCCCTCCTGCTTCCTCTTCAAAAAGAAGGCTGGAAAAGTAGGACGTGTCCTGGCAAAGGAGGACGTGCCTGGTCAACTTGGAAAAGGGGGGCCTCTGCTCAAGAATGGAGGACATATGGGAATCCCTCCTGGACAGAGGGCTGAAACCTCAAGACAACTCAATATAATGCTCTGACAGAACACAGACTACAACTCCCATGAGCCTTTGCTACCATTTCCCAAGATGCCTTAATTTGCAACAGAAAGCCGACCAGTATGTTCACATGTGATGAATTCTTTCGTATTGACTCTGCATTTTCTTTTTGTGTAGATGCTCTCTTGTTTTGTGTGTGATGAGCTTGTGCGTAATCATGTGCATTTCCGAACTGACCTCACTTTCTCCCTCTTTCGGAATGGTCCTGTACTCCCCATGTGATAAGCTCCGACTGTATGATGTACCTGCGCAATTGCGCAATTCGCAGCCAGCAAAGGAAAAAAATGTTTAAAGCGCGGCTAAAAGCCACGTTCCTTGCCGCCCATGTAGCTGCTCCACCTGTGTTTGTAGCGTTTTGACAGCTTCCCATGTAGTTGCTGAGCCACAGAAAAAACCTCAGTCTAGCTGCCCTGTACTTTTTAAATGCACACCTGGGGCTTGCTGTCTAGCTGCTAAGCATTAAGGAAAGTGCAACTTCATGTCACACTTTCTTGCCAATGTAAAAAGCCCCAATGGAACCTCTTGAGTCATAAGGCAAAGTTCTCCCTACCAATGGATCCATGACAGACAGTCAGAGCATGTTTTGCAGCTATAGCATATGATGCAAGCACAGTCTTCCTGAAATATAAGGTAAGCCAAAATCTTATTTAAGACAATCCTGGGCATATTTAAGTTTCTTTGCATCATTTAAACATATACTTAGCTTCATATTTTCTGTAGTTGTCCTCACAATGATTGTTGATGATGATATAGTCTTATAGGAGGTTTCCAGACCACCCAAAAGGGGCAGTCCGTACTCATCCCTTTAAGCGGCGGGATGGGGCCAAGGCTGCCGCACCAGCAGCCTCCGCGGCCCCATCCCGCCGCTTCTGGAGGCCGCGGGGAAGCGGAAAACTGCCGCTTCCCCACGGTCTGAAAGTGGGGTGCAGCAGGCACCCTGGGCACCCGATGCACCCCCTTCCCTCGGGGCTGGCGAGGGGAGAAAGGGGCCGCCCTTTTCTTTCTGAATTTGAAGAAATCTGAAAATTCTGAAAAACATTTCAAAAACAAGCTGATTCCCCCAATCAGTACGTTTCCCACCCACTTCTACCCAAAGAAGTAAACACTTACTTAACATAGAGAGGACCATATCATATAGGTGTGAAGTGCAAGAAATATGTCAGTGAAAAAAAAGGGGGAGAGATGGCAATACTAATTCATCACAAACATGTTTGAATACACAAGAATTCACACTCAGATCCCAATACCTGGGGAAAATGTGTGCATTTCGCTTTCTACCACTTTCACATTTTGCAGATCTCAGACTCTTTCCATATGAATTTGTGAAATGAAGTAACATTTTCTCTTTGTTTTTAACTGCCCTCAAGTTGATATTGACCCAGGGTGACCCTGTGGATGAGATATCTCCAAGACTCCCTGTCTTCTACTGCTTTGCATAGGTCCTGTAAACTCATACCCATGTTCTCCTTAATAGAGTCCACCCATCTAGCATGGGGCCTTCCTCTATTTCTACTTACCTAGCCAAAGGGAAACCTGGTGGTTCTCTGTCTCCATTTTGATTGGGTAAGAGCTTAAAATTTGAAAGTGTGAGCCATTTCCTTTGGTTCACTCAATCTATATAACTGCTTGCAGAGGCGCGCACTGTTAGAAAAGAGAATTTTTCTTTTCATACTCATTTTTATATTTGATAGCCAACGTGGGTTGGAAGTACAGAGGAGAAGGTGGCCTAGGCACAGTGTTGGAGGGCAACTCATTCAATCTTTATACTTTTCTTTTCACTATTTCCTTAAGGGGTTGTGGGGATTCAGAGGAAGTGAAGCATGGACTTGCTTCTAGAAGGAGCTAGCAGCCAGGAGCTCTCTAGATAACTATAGGACCAGTTGATTGAGCTCACTAACAGAGGTTAGGGACAAAGGCCAGCCACACAGGGATTCTTTACTCTGGTGTTTAACAGGAGAACCCCACAGTCTTGTTTCAGTGCTTCCTTAAGAATTCGCGCTATGGACACTGAGGGATCTGCTGCAGTCAACTGCAATACTTGTGGGATGTTTGTCTTCTTGCCTACAGATGTGGGGAACTTCACCTGCCCCAAGTGCAAGTTGGTAGCCCTCTTAGAAGAGAAAGTACAGCAGTTGGAGGCCCAGGTGTCTACACTTCAGCATCATAGAGAGCAGGAGGTTCTCCTGAACTGAATGGACCAGACAATCTTGGATAGGAAACACACAGAGAAAGTTGCTGGGGAAGAGGAGTTCACTTCACACACAACAGAAGTAGATGGTTGGAGGCATGTCACACACAGAAGTAGGGAAACCAGGGTTCGTTCAATTAATAATAACAATAATAATAATAATAATAATAATAATAGCTTGCAGCTACAGAATCACTTTGAATCTCTCTCTGTTTTCAGAAAAGTTGAGGAAAAGCAGCAAGGACAGACATCAGGGACAGAGCAAGGTTGCCTGAGAGTACCACGAAAGGGAACAGATACTGCTAAGCCTCAGAAGAGGCATGTGGTGGTCATGGGGGACTCCTTGCTGAGGGGTACCGAAGCAGTGGTTTGTGGGCCCAACAAGATGTCTCGGGAGGTGTGGTGTCTCCCTGGTGCAAAAATCCAAATACCCCTTTCTTTTGGTTCATGTGGGAACCAATGATACTGCAAGGCAAAGCCTTCAGAATATCATAAGGGATTATGAGGCTCTAGGCAGGAAGCTGAAAGAGATGGATGCACAGGTTGTCATCTCATCTCTTCTGCCAGTTGAAGGGCATGGTCCAGGAAGGGAGAGGAAAATAGCAGAGGTGAATAACTGGCTCCGTAAATGGTGCCACCAAGAATAGTTTGGATTCTTGGATCATGGGCTGCGGTTCCATGAAGGGGGACGTCTGGCAAGGGATGGCTTGCATCTCACGCCAGTTGGCAAAAACGTTTTTGCCAATAGTCTTAAAAATCTGATCAGGAGGGCTTTAAACTGAGTTATGTGGGGGAGGGAGACAGTATTCTGGAAGGCAAAAGGGATGGAGAAAATAGTCAAACTGTCATAGAGGAAAAAAGGCAAACAGGGCAAGGACCCAACAGTAGGAGGCAAAAAAACTTGCACAGGCAGCAAGTAAAGGGAACACATGTTCTTAGATGTCTCTACACTAATGCACAGAGTATGGGAAATAAACATGATGAACTTGAACTCCGAGCACAACAAGGGAAATATGATATAATAGGCATCACTGAAACCTGGTGGGATAGTTCTCATGACTGGAATGTAGAAACAGAGGGGTATAACTTTTTTAAGAGAAACAGGCCAAACAGGAAAGGAAGAGGAATAGCATTGTATGTCAGGGATATTTACACCAGTGAAGAGATCCAGGACATCAGTACTGGAGGCCAAGTGGAGAATATCTGGATAAAAATTAAAGGAGAGAGAAACAACAGGGATCTTACTGTGGGAGTCTACTACAGACCCCCAAGTCATAGAATCATAGAGTTGGAAGAGACCACAAGGGCCATCCAGTCCAACCCCCTGCCATGCAGGAACTCCCACTCAAAGCATCCCCGACAGATGGCCATCCAGCTGTCGAACAGCCCTTACTGTCAGGAAGTTCCTCCTAATGTTGAGGTGGAATCTTTTTTCCTGCAGCTTGCATCCATTGTTCTGCGTTCTAGTCTCTGCAGCAGCAGAAAACAAGCTTGCTCCCTCCTCAATATGACATCCCTTCAAATATTTGAACAGGGCTATCATATGACCTCTTAACCTTCTCTTCTCCAGGCTAAACATCACCAGCTCCCTAAGTCGTTCCTCATAGGGGATGGCTTCTAGACCCTTCACCAATTTAGTTGCCCTCCTTTGGACCTGCTCCACTTTCTCCACATCTTTTTTGAATTGTGGTGCCCAGAACTGGACACAGTATTCCAGGTGGGGCCTGACCAAAGCAGAATAGAGTGGCACTATTACTTCCCTTGATCTAGACGCTATACTTCTATTGATGCAGCCTAAAATAGCATTGGCTTTTTTAGCTGCTGCATCGCACTGTTGACTCATGTTCAACTAATGGTCTACTTGGACTCCTAGATCCCTTTCACACGTAGTTTCATTCAGCCAGGTGTCCCCCATCCTATATCTATGCATTTCATTTTTGCACCCTAAGTGCAGTACCTTACATTTCTCCGCATTGAATTTCATTTTGTTAGCAGAACAAAAGTCAGAGAAGTCAGATGGAGCAACTGGATGATGCCTTTCTAGAACAGATAATCTCACACTCAGAAAGCAGAGATGTAGTAGTGATGGGTGACTTCAACTATCATGATATTTGCTGGAAGTCAAACTCAGCCAAATCCTCAAGGTCTAGCAAATTCCTCATTTGCCTGGAAGACAATTTCATTGTCCAAACAGTGGAAGAGGCAACAAGGGGATCAGCCATTTTAGATCTTATTTTAACCAACAGGGAAGACGTAGTTGATGGGGTGCAAGTGGTGGGAACCTTAGGTGGAAGTGACCATGTTCTCCTGGAGTTTGTTATACAGTGGAACGGAGAAGTCAGGCATATACTTAGACACACACTCTAGACTTTAGGAAAGCTGATTTCAATAAACTTAGAGAAATATTAGGGATGATCCCATGGTCAGGAATACTAAAAGAGAAGGGAGTTCAAGACGGATGGGAGTTCCTCAAAAGGGGGATACTGAAGGCACAATTTCAAACAGTTCCAATGAGAAAGAAGAATGAGAAGTGTCTCAAAAAGCCAGGATGGGTGACTAAGGAACTTTCAACTGAGATAAGTTTTAAAAAGAACATGTATAAGAAATGGGAAAAATGGGGAGATTACCAAAGAGGAATTCAAACAAATAGCCAGCACGTGTAAGGATAAAGTTAGAAAAGCTAATCGCAGAATGAACTCAGGCTTGCTAGAGAGGTTAAGAACAATAAAAAAGGCTTTTTTGGTTATGTCCGCAGCAAAAGGAAGAAGAAGGAAATGGTAGGGCCACTGCATGCAGAAGATGGCAAAATGCTCACAGGAGACAGAGAAAAGGCAGAATTACTCAACACCTTCTTTGCTTCAGTCTTCTCAGAAAAGGCAAAGGGTGTTCAACCTAAGGATAATGGGGAGGAAGACAGAATAGGGGAATTTCAGCACAGAATAAGTAAAGAGATAGTACAGGAATACTTGGTTAACCTAAATGAATATAAGTCTCCAGGACCAGATGAACTACATCCAAGGATATTAAAAGAACTGGCAAATGTAATATTGGAAACAATGGCAATAATCTTTGAGAACTCCTGGAGAACAGGAGAAGTCCCAGCAGACTGGAGGAGGGCAAACGTGCCCATCTTCAAAAAGGGAAAAAAGAGGATCCCAACAATTATCGTCCAGTTAGTCTGACATCAATTCCTGGAAAGATTCTGGAGCAGATCATTAAACATTTAGAGGCTAATGCCATAATCACAAAAAGCCAACATGGGTTTCAGAGAAACAAGTCTTGCCAGATAAATTTGATCTCTTTTTTTGGTAAAATTACCAGCTTGGTAGATGAAGGAAATGCTGTGGATATAGTATATCTTGTTTCAGTAAGGCCTTTGGCAAGGTTCCCCATGACATTCTTGCAAACAAGCTTGTAAAATGTGGGCTAGACAAGTTAACTGTTACATGGATTTGTAATTGGTTGACTGGCCGAACCCAAAGGGTGCTCAACGATGGCTTCTTTTCAACCTGGAAAGAAGTGACAAGTGGGGTGCCACAGGGCTCTGTCCTGGGCCCAGTCCTATTCAACATCTTTATTAATGACTTGGATGACAGAATTGGGGGCATGCTTATCAAATTTGCGGATGACACCAAATTAGGAGGAGTCGCTAATACTCCAGAGGACAGGATCAAAATTCAAATTGACCTGAATAGACTAGAAAGCTGGGCCAACGCTAACAACATGAAATTCAATGTGGAGAAATGTAAGGTACTGCACTTAGGACGCAAAAATGAAATGCGCAGATATAGGATGGGGGACATCTGGCTGAACGAAACTACGTGTGAAAGGGATCTAGGAGTCCAAGTAGACCACAAGTTGAACATGAGTCAACAATGTGATGCGGCAATGCTATTTTAGGTTGCATCAATAGAAGTATAGTGTCTAGATTAATAGTGCCACTCTATTCTTCTTAGGTCAGGCCCCACCTGGAATACTGTGTCCAGTTCTGGGCACCATGATTCAAAAAGGATGTGGAGAAACTGGAGCATGTCCAAAAGTGGGTAACTAAGATGGTGAAGGGCCTGGAAGCCATGCCCTATGAGGAGCAACTTAGGGAGCTGGTGATGTTTAGCCTGGAGAAGAGAAGGTTAAGAGGTGATAAGATAGCCCTGTTTAAATATTTGAAGGGATGTCATATTGAGGAAGGAGCAAGCTTGTTTTCTGCTGCTCCAGCAAACAGGACCCGGAACAATGGATGCAAACTGCAGGAAAAGAGAATCCATTTCAACATTAGGAGGAACTTCCTGACAGTAAGGGCTGTTTGACAGTGGAACACACTCCCTCGGAATGTAGTGGAGTCTCCTTCCTTGGAGGTCTTTAAGCAGAGGCTGGATGGCCATCTGTCAGGGATGCTTTGATTGGGAGTTCCTGCATGGCAGGGGGTTGGACTGGATGGCCCTTGGGGTCTCTTCCAACTTTATGATTCTATGATTCTATTATTCTACTTCCCTCCACCCTTATTAGCATTTTCCCCCAATGATTTCTACCTTCTCATGATGTGCCTGAAGTATGACAGCCTCAGTTTTGTCATCTTGTCTTCCAGGGAGATCTGTGGCTTCATCTGCTCCAGGACCCATTCGTTTGTCTTTTTGGTTGTGCATGGGACCCTGAGCACTCTTCTCCAGCACCACATCACAAATGCATGATTTTCTTCCTATCTACTTTCTTCATTGTCCAGCTCTCACATCCATAAATAGTAATAGGGGATACAGTGGCTTGTGCAATTCTCACTTTTGTGTTTAATAGTATATACAGTAGAATCTTTTCTAGTTCTTTCATAGCCACTGTTCCCATTCTTAATCTTCTTCTGATTTCCTGGCTGCAGTCCCCATTTCTATCAATGTTCGATTCCAGGTATGAGAACTCTTACCACTTCCATTTCTGTATTGTCTAGGTTGAATTTGCCAAGATTCTCCATTGTCATTATTTTTGTTTTCTTCGTGTTCAGCAATAGGTCTGCCTTTGCATTTGCTTCCTTGATTTTTCTTAGTAGTTGCTCCAGGTCTGGGAGATTTTCTGCTAGTATTATTGTGTCATCTGCATATATTAGATTGTTCTTTGCAGCAAGCTATGTTGAATTTTTCACCAACTCTTACATTCAGGCTTGTTACTCAAACCTAGACCTCAAAATACTAAGCATTCTCCAACATGTGTGCTGTGATATGTGTGTGATACATAGTATTGGTATTGTGGTAGAACTGTATAGAGTCAATTTCAAACTATGTTGTATGCCATGGAATATATTACACATAAAGAGCAGTGTATTGCAATATTAGAAGTATTAGAGAAAATGCCTTCTTGGTATTTGAATTAAAGCAGTTGCATTTATAGTCAACACCTCTGTAGTATAAGTGAGTTTAGTGACAAAACAAAAATGAGGGCTAGAGCAATTGAAGCAGATGTTCCATGAAACTCTTCCTGTAAAGAATACAAGGGTCTGGCATAGAGCTCATCAGTAAAACATGAGAATCTACTTGAGTAGAAAAATCACAATCTGGTACCCACAGGCAATTGCCTGCATCTCATGTAAACTAATAAATTAAAGATGCAGTACCATTTTTCCTTGTCTTCCCTTTGTCAAATGCAATCATTTAAACATGTATTTTTGTGTGGATGAACTTACAAAATAAAAACATACTAATGTGCGCCTCCTTTATATGCACAGTTTTCATCTCACATTATCATTTTCTTGGTGCGTCTTTGTGTGTGTGTGTGTGTGTGTGTGTGTGTGTGTGTGTTTAGACCAGAAATAATACTGTTTATTTTGCCCAGAGGGTTTTGCTGGGGAAAAAAGCAAGTTTCAAAGTCCGTCTGCTCTCAAGCCCCCTAGCAAAAGATTCCACAGTGTTAAAAAAATAAAATAAAAATCCTTTATGGCTGTTTTGTAAGAAGATATTTGTTTTCCATCAACTTTTATGAATCTTTCTTCAGATAATGTGTTAAATATTTTTCTTTCCCCTAGATATTAAATTTGAGGCATAGAGTCTGTGTGGAAAAAGGATATTATTATGCTACATATTCTAAGCAGTGTTGGAGAAGCCAAAATAATCAAATAAAGGAGGCTAATAATCTTTAGACATTTTGGCAGTCTAGAAATTAATGTTATGAAGGCATAAATATGGTTAAATAGAAAGGCATAAATGGCTGTTAATTTTTTAAAAAAAACAACACTACTTTTAGACTGCAATCTTATGCACATTTACCTCTGTAAATACCCCATGTACATAACAGAACTTGCCTCTTTGCAAAAATGGATAGGATGGTGCTGTTTAGCTTCTCTTCAAATTTAGACACTTTTAGAATTTCTCTATGCTCATCAGGGTCAATTTGAACAAGAAGGGAGATGAGGGTTAAAGATTAGCCTTAATGTGGCCATTGTTACACATAACAGTTTAGTAAAAAAAAGAAAAGAAATACCAGACATTGTGTTTCTTTTTAACCAGCAACTTTTATTGTTTTCCATTTACAGTCTGCCCCCCTCCCCCCCTGAATTTTAACTATCGTGAAAGTGTCCTAATGTAAATTTAATAAACTTTCTTTCTTGGTGTAAGGCAATTTGATGCTAAGTGGGGCAAAATGCAAACAGAGCATTTCCCAGTAAAATTTTAATGCCACATCCCAATTTTCTAATGGAGGGATCAGAATTGCAAAGCAGCACAACTCCACTCAAACTAATAATAAATCAGGTGCTAAGAGCTGCACCTCCTGCAAATGGTGGACTTCAGCCAAGCAATGGGAGACTTACAAGGACAATTGGTGCCTTTCATTTAAACACAGAGTTATCTCCTCCCCAAATGGCTGGGGAATGGTTGGAATACAAGGCTTTCATTGTGCCCTTTCCCCTTAAATGTTACACTTTGTGGCAGATTTAAATTTGTCCATTTTTAAAAGTTAACTAAAGTTAGAAGAAAATACTAGAACTGATAGTGTTATCTTAGCTATCATTCCCAGACTTGTTCACTATAAATAAAGGCATAGTTTGAGATATTTGATATGATTTAAAGTGATGTAATCCTAATCTTTGTCTCTTGGCTGCAATTTCTTTATGGGCACCGCTGGAGAGGGCACTGAAAAATGATAGTGAAAGTCATCTGTTTGCTTACATAAATAAGTCCTTGATATATTTAACCATGTTAATTTGTATTAATGCCAAATGAGTAAGCAAGGTATGGATTGTGGCCTGCATTTGCAAGATCTTGACCTAGTACTGTACCTGAATTATAGCTATATTAGGAATGCTGTTGGGAGATAGGATTAAAACTAATTGGCCATGGCAGGATGAAAGAAAAACTTTGGCTGCGCTCCGTGTTCATACAATCCCATTTACCTTGAGGTTGTCACTCAAATTAACCTTGTGATTTGATTTTTTACTCCAAGAGTAAAAGCTAATTTAACTTTAATTCTGATTTACTGTAATTTTATTTCTTTTTTTAATAGCTAAATTTCTTGGTAGTATATCTCATAAGTATTAAAATGCAGACCATGAAAGCTGATCAAAGAATGGTATCAAGTTAGCTACATACACATTTACAGCACAACAATTGAAATCAATGGGACTTGATCTATTCAGTAGGTCTCTTCCAAACCATCACTAAGACAACTCAATAACTTTAATTTGCAACTGTTCAGGGAATGTGAGCATAGCGGTCAATGTTTTTGACTCGTATTTGGGAAATCCAGCCTAGAAATGGTGAAAAGTAGAATCATAGTAAAACAACATTTTTCAGTGAAGAATAAAAAAAGACTAGATAGTTAAAGTGAACTGGTATAATAATAAAAATAATAATAAAATTTATTTATATCTTCCACCTCTCCCTACGGATCAAGGCGGGCTTACAACATGATAAAATACGATACAATAAAATCACAATTAAAACAATATCACATTAAAAACAACATATTACGTCATGGGGCCTATAACTTCAGGGGAAGTTCCATACCGGAGAGTTAGATGAGATCAGGTGGATATGCGCGCCGGAAGAGATCCGTCTTCAGCGCTTTTTTAAATGCCTCTAATGTAGGTATCAGACGGATCTTCTCCAGCAGGTCGTTCCACAATTTAGGAGCCACTGCTGAGAAGGTAAGGCAAGATGTAGTTATTAGTCTCGTATGTTGGTGATTTAACAACTTTTTATTGGTAGTTCTTAGGGTGCAGGGCGGATTATGTAGGGAGAGGCGTTCTCTCAAGTAAGCTGGGCCCGAGCCATATAGGGCTTTAAAGGTGATAACCAACACTTTGTATTATTATTATTATTATTATTATTATTAATAAATTTTATTTATATACTGCCTTTCCAAAAAAGATCAAAGCGGTTTACAAAAGTAGATAAACAAATACACAAAATACATACAATGGTCCCCCGGGTTACGAAAGTAATCCGTTCCGGATTACCTTTCATAACCCGAAAATTTTCGTAACCTGGAGGACCCCCAGGCCTCGGAGGGGAAGTGACGGCCTTCCCACGGGTCCGCGGGAAGGCCGTCCCTTCTCCTCCGAGGCCCTGGCCAGTGGAGGAGAAGGGACAGAAGGCCGTCCTTTCTCCTCCGAAGCCTGGCCTCGGAGGAGAAGGGATGAAAGGCCGTCCCTTTTCCTCTGAAGGAAAAGGGACCAAATGCCGTCCCTTGTCAACCGAAGCCTGGCTTCGGAGGAAAAGGGACCAAAGGCGCCCCCTTGTCCTCCGAAGCTTGGCTTCGGAGGAAAAGGGACCAAAGGCGGCCCCTTTTCCTCCGAAGGAAAAGGGACCAAAGGCCGCCCCTTTTCCCCCGAGCCTGGCTTCGGAGGAAAAGGGACCAAAGGCGGCCCCTTTTCCTCCGAAGGAAAAGGGACCAAAGGCCGCCCCTTTTCTCCCGAGCCTGGCTTCGGAGGAAAAGGGACCAAAGGCGGCCCCTTTTCCTCCGAAGGAAAAGGGACCAAAGGCTGCCCCTTTTCCCCCGAGCCTGGCTTCGGAGGAAAAGGGACCAAAGGCCATCCCTTTTCCTCCGAAGGAAAAAGGACCAAAGGCCGTCCCTTGTCCTCCAAAGCCTGGCTTCGGAGGAAAAGGGACCAAAGGCGGCCCCTTGTCCTCCGAAGGAAAAGGGACCAAAGGCCGCCCCTTGTCCTCCGAAGGAAAAGGGACCAAAGGCCGCCCCTTTTCCCGCGAGCCTGGCTTCGGAGGAAAAGGGACCAAAAGCGGCCCCTTGCCTTCCGAAGCCTGGCTTCGGAGGAAAAGGGACCAAAGGCGGCCCCTTTTCCTCCGAAGGAAAAGGGACCAAAGGCCGCCGCTTTTCCCCCGAGCCTGGCTTTGGAGGAAAAGGGACCAAAGGCGGCCCCTTTTCCTCCGAAGGAAAAGGGACCAAAGGCCGCCCCTTTTCCCCCGAGCCTGGCTTCGGAGGAAAAGGGACCAAAGGCGGCCCCTTTTCCTCCGAAGGAAAAGGGACCAAAGGCCGCCGCTTTTCCCCCGAGCCTGGCTTTGGAGGAAAAGGGACCAAAGGCGGCCCCTTTTCCTCCGAAGGAAAAGGGACCAAAGGCCGCCCCTTTTCCCCCGAGCCTGGCTTCGGAGGAAAAGGGACCAAAGGCGGCCCCTTTTCCTCCGAAGGAAAAGGGACCAAAGGCTGCCCCTTTACCCCCGAGCCTGGCTTCGGAGGAAAAGGGACCAAAGGCCATCCCTTTTCCTCCGAAGGAAAAAGGACCAAAGGCCGTCCCTTGTCCTCCAAAGCCTGGCTTCGGAGGAAAAGGGACCAAAGGCAGCCCCTTGTCCTCCGAAGGAAAAGGGACCAAAGGCCGCCCCTTGTCCTCCGAAGGAAAAGGGACCAAAGGCCGCCCCTTTTCCCCCGAGCCTGGTTTCGGAGGAAAAGGGACCAAAGGCGGCCCCTTGCCTTCCGAAGCCTGGCTTCGGAGGAAAAGGGACCAAAGGCGGCCCCTTTTCCTCCGAAGGAAAAGGGACCAAATGCCGTCCCTTGTCCTCCGAAGCCTGGCTTTGGAGGAAAAGGGACCAAAGGCCGTCCCTTTTCCTCCAAAGGAAAAGGGACCAAAGGCCGCCCCTTGTCCTCCGAAGCCTGGCTTTGGAGGAAAAGGGACCAAAGGCCACCCCTTTTCCTCTGAAGGAAAAGGGACCAAAGGCGTCCCCTTGTCCTCCGAAGGAAAAGGGACCAAAGGCCGCCCCTTTTCCCCCGAGCCTGGCTTCGGAGGAAAAGGGACCAAAGGCCGCCCCTTGTCCTCCGAAGCCTGGCTTCGGAGGAAAAGGGACCAAAGGCTGTCCCTTTTCCTCCGAAGGAAAAGGGACCAAAGGCTGCCCCTTGTCCTCCAAAGCCTGGCTTCGGAGGAAAAGAGACCAAAGGCCGTCCCTTTTCCTCCGAAGGAAAAGGGACAAAAGGCGGTCCCTTGTCCTCCAAAGCCTGGCTTCGGAGGAAAAGGGACGTCCCTTTTATTCAGATCCCGGGGGATCATTCGGATGCCGGGGGATACAATCGCGGTCCCACCGGTTTCGGATCCTGGGGTTTTCTTAACCCGGGGGATTCGTATCCCGGGGGACCACTGTAAATGATTTACACATAAGCAAATAAATTAAATATCTAAATAATACAGAATATATACAAACAGATTTATAATCTAATACCAAGGTACAAGAAAAAAGAAAAATATGAAAAATGCAAAAATACAAAATACAATACATAACATAGTATTAATTAAAGTATAACATGGCATATAATCAATTAACAATAATGAACTCTACCCTGGAAGAAAAAATTACTAAAATATTAAGGCAGCAATGGTGCAGTTATAACAAAGGACTATAGTCCATATACTCTTACAAACCTTCACAATTACAATAAAAAGACAATTAAAATAGATCAAAGCCCAGGGGGAAAACCAAACTAAATATTGCTCACTAAATTTTATAACAATGTTAATATTACCCTGGACAATATTAGAAACTGGTCTAAGGTGCCTCTATCACAAGCATGCTTCCTCTCACACAGTAGGGCTGGAGTAGTCTTCCTGGGCTCAAAGGTCTGTGAGCCGGCTTTAAAGGTGCTTCCTCTTACACAGCAGGGCTGGAGTAGTCTTCCTGGGCTCAAAGGTGTCTGAGCCAGCTTTTAAGGGTGCCTCTCTCACAGGCTCACCTCCTCTCACACAGCTGGGCTGGAGTAGTCTTCCTGGGCTCAAAGGTATCTGAGCCAGCTTTTAAGGGTGCCTCTCTCACAGGCTCACCTCCTCTCACACAGCAGGGCTGGAGTATAGCGCCCGGAAGCAGATTGGCAGCCAGTGCAAAGATTTCAGAATGGGGGTGATGTGTTCCATCCTTGAAGCCCCCATCAATAGTCTGGCCGCTACGTTTTGAATCAGCTGAAGCTTTCAAATTTGGTACAAAGGTAGCCCCATGTAGAGTGTGTTGCAGAAATCTAAACGAGAGGTTATTAGTGCATGTACTACTGTTTCTAGGTCCTCCCTGCCCAGGTAGAGACGTAGCTGGCGTATCAGCCGAAGCTGATACCAGGCGCTCCTGGCAGTTGCCTCTACCTGAGATGTCAATTGTAGAGACGAGTCCAGGTATCATCCTTTCTTTATTATCTTGGTTCCATCTGTGATGTAAACTGATCAAGTTAGGGGTATTATAGTGGTCGTTCAAGTTGTTGTGGTCCTTCAAGTCATTTCCAATGTATGGCAACTCTAAGGTGAACCTATCCTGGGTTTTTCTTGTCATGATTTATTCAGAAAAGGTTTGCCAAAATGCATGAGACCAGAAGTGTTTTGTTTTTTGTTTTTCAGATTTTGGAATATTTGCATATACATAATGAGACATCTTGGAGATGGGACCCCAGTCTAAACATGATATTCATTTCTGTTTCATATACACCTTATACACATAGCCTGAAGGTATCTTTATGCACAATATTTTTAAGAATTTTGTGCACAAAACATTTGTGTACATTGAAACATCAGTAAGCAAAGGTATCCCTATGTCAACCACCCATGCAGACAATTCTGGATTTTGGAAGATTTCAGATTTCTAGATAAAGGATACTCATGTCTTTAGGATGCCCCTGTCTTTAGATTGATTTCCTGTATCAAAGCCTATGCTGTCCTTCAACCTCTGAAAGAACAAGGGAGCAATTTTGCCATTTTCCTCACCTTGGAAAAACAGCCAGTCAGAGAGCAGTTGCACATTGGGTGGTTTTTGTTAATTACTGTCTTCTTCTGCCCCTTATGCTTTCTGGATTTTTTTTTAATTTTTCATTTATTTTTTCCATCCCCCACCCTCTTACCCATTTTAAGTTTCATCCTGGCTTCAGCTAGTTGCCATATTACAGGCTACGCAATATTATTTTGAGAGGAGCTATTAAAATTACCAAGAAGGAAAAATAAAAAAAAAGGGGGGGGGAGGGAATATTGTTTTCATTTCACGCTTCACCCTTGGTTAGCTGGGCTTTTCTCTTATTTTATTCTTAATCACTTCAAATGTCATTTTAATTGACTGTGTTGTTTTGTAACTTTTGAAGTTGGCTAATTGGCATTTTATCATTCAATTTTTGTATCTCTACCTATTTGCATTCTTATTGGAGGATAGGTAGCACAGCACAAGTCAAGAAAGATATGAAAATTTGGACTTCTTGACAAACATCTTTAAGGTATCACATCATGAAGGAGTTGCCCACCTGCAGATATCTTCATACCGTCTGGCACAGTGGAAAAGCAAAATAGAAGAGTGAGATTTTTGTGCAGCTTTCTTCTAGTATTTGAACTTTTTAAAGTGTTGTGGGGAAAATATTCTGCAGGGGGGGGGAGAACCCCTTTTTTGGCACACAACCCCCCCCCCCCTGTTTCTGCACACTATTTTGTGTGCAGGAAACCTATGGGTTTTTCACATAAATTAGGGCTTTTATGTAAAATATGTGCAAACCTTCCCCACATACAATTTTTTTTGCTGCAGGATAATTCATTCACAACACTTTTGGATGCTCAAATATGGGTAAAATGCTCTGGAGGTAGAAATGTGCTGTAATGTAATTATTCTCCTGATTTCCTGAAATAGGACATTATGGGGCATCTTTGAGTTGAGGTATCTTATCCTTGAATTGACTAAAAGGGATAACTTCTAGGCCAGCACTATTGAAAGTTAGTTTTTCTAACTGCTTCCCACATTGCAGATTTGATTTAAATAAATCTAAGTGTATATTTAAAGGAGCCAGTGCGGTATATCAGTTTGAGTGTTGGAGCAGGACTCTTGGGCACCACTATTCAAATCCGCACTCAGCCACAGAAACCCACTAGCTGACTTTGAGCAAACCATACTTTCTCAACCTAAGAGAAAGACAATGGCAAACCTCCTTTGACTAAATCTTGCCAAGAAAACTGTATAATAGCATCACCATAAAGTGGACTTTCAACTTGAGAGCACATAACAGCAACCAAGTTTAGTTCAAATTTTGTTGTCTTATCTTTATTTTCTGGAGGGGAGGTATATTCTATTCTGCTTCTATTAGGCAATCAAGACATCACATGTAGATTACTGCAATTACTCTAATATGAAGGTTGCTTGATAACCTTGCCAGTGTCTCCAAATCTTAAAACTATCCAGGTGAGCATGGAGGGCTATATTTACTTTTCTCAAGGGCCTTCTCTCTCTCCCACCATTGCCACAGGCATGTTCCTTCTCAGTGGATGCTGCCAGACTGTGGAATACCCTTATATGCAGTGCCATCACTAGGGTGTGTGTGGAGGGGTGCAGATAACACTGGGTGACACCCCAGAAGAGGGGTGACACCTGGCTCAGTACACATACACACCCAAACACCTCCCTGACATGCACCATGGTACATGGGAGGCAAGGAGATGCCCAGTGCACCCCTTCCTCCCTGCCTGGCATGAGTTTACTCATATGTAAAGATATGACAGCCAGGAAGGTGAGAACATGCCCTTTTGGCCCCACCCTCAACCTTGCATTGGTTGACACCCTGGTGTGGGACACCACTGCTCATATGTGACACTAGGCTGCCTCCCAGCTCTTTTTTTTTTTTCCTCCAAGACATTTACATTTACATTTAGACAAGCCTATGGCTTTTAACTACTGCTGCATAGGGTATTTTAATAAAATCTATGTGGTTTTGCCAGGTTTTCTGAAAAGCAATACAGGACATGTGAGAAGGGCCTATATAAGGCCACCTCAAATACTTCAGGAAGAGGGTATCTTGTGAGATCTCAGGGTTCAAACCTTGCAAAACTCCCCAAACACATACAAATCTTGTGATAGCAAGCAATCCATTATTAAATGAGCACTAGACTGTGCAGCTCAGCACCATCTGGCTGACCAGAAGGAGAAAAGAGCAGCATTACACCAGCCATGAGAGACCACCTAGCATTTAGTATATAAGGCCTGATTGGTGCTCATGTACCAAATGTATAGAATAGTTAATTCCCACTATGGGGTCTTGGGCTCCTATGCCAACTTGATATGGGACAAAACCTTAAAATCTTGAATACAAGATGTGCCATACAAAACAGAATCCACATTGTTTGTTATAAATGCCTTTAAACTGCTACCATCAACGTTTCCTGGCAATATTACCTTTTCTAATGAGTTATGCCCTCTCATGATGTGGCCAAAGTACGACAGCATAAATTTGATCATCTTGGCTTCCAGAGAGAGATCAGGCCTGATCTCTTCAAACAGCAATAACAATAGCATTATCAGATTCATTTATATACAGCTTCATACTGAACTAAGCAGTCTCTAAGCATTTTACAACTGTAAGCTAATTGCCCCCAACAAGCTGGGTACTCATTTTAGCTACCTCGGAAGGATGCAAGCCTGAGTCGAGCTTGAGCCCTGGATGGTATTGAACTCACAACCTTATAGTATGTGAGTTAGCGACTACAGTACAGGCATTTATCCACTGTTCCACCAGGGCTCTCTCAAAGATCCATTTGTTTGACTTTTTAGCTTTCTCAAATGAATTAATTTTCTTTCTGCCAACCTTTTTCACTGTCCAACTCTCACATCTATATATGGTGCTAGCAAATACAATGTCTTGGGTGATTCTGACTTTAGAGCTCAGTTCTATGTTTATACACTTTAATATCTTGTCTAGTACTTTCATAGCTGCCGTTCCCATTCCTAGTCTTCTGATTTCTTTACTGCATTTTGAACAATGTTTGATTCAAGGTGCAAGAATTCTTCAACTCTTTCAGGAAAACCCAAAGCTGTTTATACTAACACAGAATTCACCAGCCAACATTTTGTAAGGCAATAATTTTTTACTAATTCAACAACAAATGCTCCATAGTTTTTTAGACTATGTGACCATGTTCTAGAAGAGTTGGTCCCTTTCCTAAAACTGGATTGTTCCTGTTGAACACACAGACATTCCTAAATGTCCAATACTCTTAAATTGAGAAGAGTTGAATGGGATGAGTTGAAACAGGAATATTTTTAGATTTACCACGGAGTTTTTTGAGATAACACTTAGGAGATCCTGAAAGTATTTTCATCATATTCAAGATGGTCATCTAAGAACATTTCATGCCCATCATCCTTTCTGTTTCTTTTATCTTATCTAACTCTACTTTGGGAGACCATTCATGAGAGGTGGGACTAAAGGATTTACCCTGAAATGCAAGCTAGGCAAAAATTCCCTGACCTTCTGAAACAATATTATAACAAACATATAGCCTCCAAGAATATGCAATTAAATGTCATTTTTGGTCGCAATAGAAAAATTACTTCTTCTAAATTATCAAGTTTTTGTGTTGTTGTTTTTTTTTGTCAGACATCCATTTTTCAATACCACCCCCTTTTAAAATGGGGTGTCATTTTCTCTAAACATCCATAACAAAAAAACAAAAGAGGCATTGTAGGTCATATTTGAGACATATTGAAAGAGATGTGTGAAGGAGCTGTCCTTCAGTTTCATAAGCATTAAATTCACTCAAGATTTTTAACAATAATAAAAAAATGCAGGGTTGTCTGGCAACATTCATATTTTTTTCATGAACCTGTCTTTTCAAATTCTTCAGCTAATGCTACACATAGTGACAAAGTCAGTGTCATTCCTAGCAGCATTTACCTGCATTGCAACAATGTGAGCCATTCGTCAGACAACTGTAATTGACAAACTGCCCTTTTTAAAACAAATGTATATGTAAGCATAAGGACAAATAGATACACATACATACATACATACATACATACATACATAGAAGGACACCACAGGATCAGTAAGAATAGAGATCAGATGACATCATGGCAGTCGACATAACATTCTAGTAATATTAGCTCAGTCAGAGTGATAAATTTTGAGATTCAGTAGTTCATAACAGTCCCCATAGCCAATTCTCTAAGGAGTAGCCAGTGATACATCTAATATCCAATACGATCATAACGGCTAATTCAAGTAAAACTTTTACAGTATACTGAGACAGACAGACAGATAGATGAGAGAGAGAGAGAGAGAGAGAGAGAGAGAGAGAGAGAGAGATGTTTTAGACCAGTCTTCAAAGATACTGACCAAGGGGCTGAACCTAAGATGCTATGATGAAATTCCTCTGATAGACACTTTACATTAAAACCCAGAAGAAATTCACTATCCAACTGACATGGGAGCCACCAACTGCCATTGCATGTGTATGTGTGCGTCTCCATTTTAAGGGAACAGAAGAGCATTGTAAGCTAGTAGAACCTGGATTCTAAAAGGTTACAAATAAATTGTAAAAATGGATTATGAATGGAATGAAATGGTTGATATTAGGAAATGATGACTGTCTATCTGATTTTTAAAAAATCAGATAGATAGATAGATAGATAGATAGAGTGTGTCTGTGTCTGTGTATGTGTGTGTAACACTCCCATAGTTTTACTGCATTTGTATTCACTAGACACGTGTGCACATATATCCTATGTAGACTGTAGTCCATGAAAGCTTATGCTAGAAATTTCTTGTTTCCCAATTAGACTTGAAGGTGATGCTTCATTTCTTTATGTATTTTTAGCCAAATTCATCTTTTCCAAGCTCCATGTCCAATCCACATCTGCTTCACTCTTGGGAGTTTTTAATGTGGTAAGATCTCTCTCTTTTGCTTATTTCCCTCCCCCAAATATATACATGTTTGGCTGCATGTTTCACATTGTATACATTGGGTGAACTCATTAATCTCATTGACCAAAGTGTGTATTGTGTATATTTGGATTATGGCAGTTTTCAATATGCACTTTTGAAACTTTATATTTGGTGGGGGCAGACATGTCTGTAGACATCCATCAATATAAGAGTCCAGAGTTCAAATGACATCTATTCCATGGTTACTCTGTGACATATGGACTGAGAAAAGCCCATCAGTCATTGTAAAATCACATCCCTCACTGATAGAGCTACTTCCTTAATATGCAATTGTGAAAAAAATGTTGTTCTTTATGTCATTTCTGTATTGTATTTTGCCCATGTTGTTCTGTTCTGTGAAGCTTTTTTATCATAATATATTTGTTTGGTTTGTTCAAGCCTGGTTGACATTTTGCTAAGAAAGAGGCAGTCAAATGTTAAACATCGTGACAAGGTCTGCTTGTCTTTTTCTTAGCTGTAGAACATGTTTCCTTTGAGGTGAGACTTCAAAGAAAGCCAGGAGTCTGCATCAATGCAAGAAGGCCTGGTGTTACTAGATGACAGGCCTTGCATCTAGGTTACTGCATCCATACTTTCCAGGGCTGATCAGAAAGCACCCCCCTGACATTTCCCAGCCACTTTCATAGGGTTGCTAAAATGTGTGCAGGGTGGGAGTGGAGCCAGTATCTTCACTGTCTTGAGCAGTTTAGAGAAATGGTAAAGCAATTGTTCTGGTGGCGACAAAGAGGTTGTTTATTCCTCTTTGCCCTTAACCTCCCCCCCCCCCGCTTCTATTTAAACCAATGCATCTTACTCTTTTCTGAATTACAGGCTCCTTTGATAAAATCGTGACAGCTATGAAACCCCAGGTTTTGGGGCCAAAATTATGGGTTTTGATATGACCCATGGATAAGTCAAGGGTAAAACTTAGCAACATGTAACAAAGGATGTAAAGGCTGAAGCAAAGGGAAATGATGCTAAAGATCCTTTTAAAAATTGACAGCCGTAAATGTGCTCACCTTAAAGGCTAGATGGATGAGACAATAGATGTGTCTTATAGGAGCTCCGAGAAGACACTAAACTCTCACCTCTCAGGCCATGGTTCCTTTTTTGATAAGATTTAAAGTACAGTACTTACATTGACCCATGATAAGTCAACCCAAGTTTTTTGTGTCAGTTTTTTGACTCAAATTTCTAGACTTATACATAGTATATACAATAAATATCATTTCCAAAGTATGTAACAGAAGGAAACAGAAGATGGGAAAAACTTACCCAGTTCATGAAACTTTCTATTTACGGAGGGAAAGTGCCTCCTTGAAAGCCAGTACAGAATAGTGGCTTGAGTGTTGTCCTATGATTCTGGAGGCTAGGGTTTGATTCCCAGCTCAAACATGAAACCCACTGGGTGACCTTGGGCAAGTCACACTCTCTCAGCTTCAGTGGATGGCAATGGCAAGACCCATCTGAATAAATCTTGCCAAGAAAATCCTTCCCTTAGGATCAGCTTAAGTTGGAAATGACGTGAAGGCACAGTATGACAACAACAAAGTTCCTCCCCCCTCCTTCCTTGATGAATGTTTTAAATGTGGGGGGGGGGGCAGCACATCTCTTGAATCATTTTCTGGGGAAAAAACTTTCTTGTGCAGAGAATGTTCCTTTCCAAAAGCAGAGTACCCTTCCACTGCATCCCCCAATGGGTCCTGCATACCTTTGTACCCTAACATCTCTTAAATTGCAGCAGATTTCATGGCATCTTTCAGTCTACACAAAAAGATAAAAGAAGTCTTATTTTCCAGTACTGGAAAGGGAACATATCTTTCAAGGTTTTTAAAGCTTTTTATTCCAGAACATGTAAACATTTTTATTCCCTGTTGGAATTGGTTTTATTCAGCTTTGGATGTTGTTGAATCTGTTTTAATTTTGGGTATTGTATTTATACTGATTTTTTTGAAATAAAAAATAAAATGTTGTCAAAGTGCTGTAGGAAGAACGTTTTGAAGGATGAGTGAAAAATCCCTTAATATATAAATGTATATAAATAATATTTTGACCTTCAGTACTGTCACTTCTGCTGTAATTATTTCCTAAAGAAGCCAGAATCCCAGCCTGGAAAATATGCTTTTTTCTGCCTGGCGATAGTTAAGTGTGGAGTAGAATTGAAGTTTCTTTGTTTTGGCTGTCATTATCTGGATACTTGTGCTCAAGGCAAATTTCCATGTGAAGGATTTACTGGTGTAATGAAGGAATTACTATGGGATGAACAGGACAGGGCACAATGTGAGTATACTGTACAGTCTAAAGACTGATTTCCTCCTGCCGCCAAGACAGAGATAGATGGATCACTCTGTTTTGGATTCATGTCACTTTTATGTCTCTTGCGTCATCTATAAACCCATTTGGTCTTGTTTCAGCATTGATTGGATACTTTCTGATTTTTTTAAAAAGTTCATATGAAATCCAGTCTTTTAATATATTTTTAATAAATAACTTTTTAACACAAACATTTTTTCACTTTAAATTTATTTTGGTAAGTTGTGTTTTTTTTTAAAAAAATTAGAAAACTATTATAACACTGTGTGAAGTTTTGGAGAACAGTTACTACAGATTATTTCTTTGTTCAATCTATATCATATTTTTCATTTTAAATAGGGTGACACTTAGGGTCCCTTCACAGCAAACAATAATAGCACTATGTTAGCTGTCATGGCAACATCCTATGAAATCATGAGATCTGCAGTTAAGAATTTAGAATTCTCTTTCAGAAAGCTCCTGCTGCCTCACTAAATTGCAAACCCCAGGATTCTTTGGAACGCCACCATGATATTTAAAATGGATTCACAGTGATATAATCTTGTAATGTGAATGGATATAATCTTAGTGTGGTGAGGAACATATAATATCAAATCTAGGCATGTGAACAATTTCCAGCCTCAATTTTGTTGCATTTTTCCTGAACGCATCTACATTCCCATCCTATCCTTTGTTGACATCAAGTTATGAGACTTTTTTCCTAATCCAGTGCAAAAGTGTGTCTGCATTTTCTGTAATGTATACATTTATTTATGGACCTTTCCTAATGTACATATTTTGTACACATTTTCTTCAACTACTAGAACATGTTTGTGCCTATTTTTCAACTGTATCTAATTTTAGCTGTTTGCATTTTTTTAAATGTAGGAATGACTATGGCTGTATCTGTTTCTGCTGTGCAGATGCAGCCTATATGCATGAAACAAAAGCTTTCAAAATACGTTGTGTTTCTAAAAGTAGATGTAGTTTGCCTAGCAATAAATATCAGAAGATGTAAACAAGGGAATATTATGCAAATTTTTTTGTAATAATTGAAATTCTTTTCCATCCCCACTCAATTCATGCTGTAATTAGCAAGGATCAAATTTTCCAAATATCTCCTTTTGTACTCAGCATAGATTCACACTTTTGTTTTCCCAATGCCCACAATTTTGGAACTTCCATCTCAGAAGACAATTAGGTGGAAGCCCAATGTACAATATAGCTTCAATACAAATTTGGTTTTTTCTACTGATCAGTGAAGCACATATGTTTCACATACAGAAGATTCCAGATTTATTTCTTGGCATCAACAGGCACCAGATGATTGGAAAGATCTCTACATCCTAAAACCTGAAAAAGCTAACACCAGACAGAATATATAAAAATTGCTTAGATCGACCCACAGTATATAAGGCAACCTCCAATTATTCTGAACATTTCTTATTTTAAATTTCAGCTGAGTGCATTGGACTGGCACTACTAACTGCTAGTTCAGGCAATTAATCTGCAAGATGCAAGTCAAAACATTAACAAGAACATACTTTGTTACCATAAGGTCAATAGTAATTACAGGATTAAAACACACAGTGCAATGACAGCATTGCATAAATCTGCTTGAGAGACACTTCAGGTACTACTGCATAGGTGCACAAACATACAGCTTCCATACATGAAAATCTGTGTGTCTGTTTTACCACTATTATATATATATTTGCAAGTCTCCCACAAGTTTTCATGAAATTTTCAAGTATGTGAGTGTATATGCTTTACCACACCAGGAGGGGCAACACTCAGAAAAACTTGGACATACCTTGGGCTTCCAGAATTCCCCAGCCTGCATGGCCAGTAGCCATACTAGTTGAACAATTCTTGGAACTGCAAACCAAAAAGTAATTTCCCTCCCAACCCTGTGTTATTTTGCTTTCCACTATGGTAAAATCCAATGAGCTAGCCTAGAAAATCAGTATGTTCCCATGCATCTGGGGAAGTAGACTCAAGTCTATGAAAGCTCATGCTGCCAGCTTCTTTCTTACAGTTAATCTCAAAGGTGCTACAAGATCCCTCTGGATACTGACTTAAAATTTATCTGACTATTTTCTGGAAGGGAGAAGTAACCCTTCCAAGGTCCACCCAATCCCTTCTGTACTACAATTAATAATTTAAAATGTGGGGCACTTAATTTAAACCCATTGCTTTTTGGGGGGAGAATGGGAGATAGCCACAACCCATTTTATCACAGTCTACCAGTTTTCCAACCAGTAAAGCATATACACACTCACACACTTGAAAATTTCATGAAAGCTTGTGGGAGACTTGCAAATAGATATAATAGTGGTAAAACAGGCATGTACACAAGCTATGCCCAAGTGTTGCCTGTCCAGGTTTGGCTGTGTTAATTTTTTTTTTTTTAAAAAAAAAAAACCCTTTCATTAGTTCAAATTGTTTTTGTATTTGTAAGCATGTTTATGTAAAGCCCACTCATGGTTTTAGCCACAGTCGCCAAAGGTGGCATGCCACTTCCAGATTACTCACAGCCAGTGTAGCACTCAGGGTAACCCCTGCTTCATCCTATCAACATAAAATCATGTAGAAAAGATGATATATGAAATAACCCCTTACTAAGGAGAGGGAGATGAAGGCATTTTAATAAAAGGATATTATCAGGAATGCAGGAGTACTCTAGACTTATGGAATGCAAGATCAATAAACCATTCCTGCCAGCCTCGTTGGTTGTTGTTATAGTCTCTGTAATTTGTTTTGTAAAATTTTAAAATAATTTTAAAATATTTTTCAATATGATCTACATTTTTCTCTGTATACTGTCATAGAAAGCTAAGATAGAATCTATAGACCAACAATGGAATTCATTTTCCACAGAACAGAGGTTTATGAAATCTTTTTCATCAAATGTTGTAACCTTGTGAGGAGGCCAAGTTTGACGTCAGTACAAACTAGGCATCCTTCTGTGAAACAATCCCCTTCATCAGTCTTCTAGGATACAGCAAAAACTTTAAAGACAAGCTTTTGAAAAATATTGTGTGAAGCTATTTGACGTTCTATAAAGGTCTACCCATTACATCTGAGGGATTTTGCTTTTTTGCAGAAAGAAGTGCCAATAAGAGACTTTACCTCAGTCAGGAATAAACTGTAATAAACTATCAATGGTACCATCGATGTTTTTATTCCTTTCCTTCTGGTCTTTGCATTAGATTCTGCTTTTAAAGCTACCAATCTCACAAGTTTGATATCATCCCATTTCAACCAGCATGTTGTATTACTTGTCTATCATTTTTGTTTTTATAGCTTGTCAGCCTGTGAGACTGTTCATTAGAGTCTCTCTTCTTCCCTAATAGTCAATCTGAAACCTTATTAAGCTTAAAGCATGAACACATACATATACAGGGCATATAATTGCATTCACCATACCTTTATACAGAAAGCCATATTTTTGTCATTGACCAATTAATCCCTCATAATTGGAAAAGATTGAAAGTGTTACAGGTAATGGGCCAATTATTATTTTACTGTCATGCCAAATTGTTTTCTTGTACTTAATTATGTTTTAAAATAACAAGCATTCATTAAGTCATTTGCAGATGGTCATGCTTACACCCACGCTCAGTCATATGTCAACACACAGATCAGCATAATTTGAATTGTTATAGTTCATGGTGGGAATTAAACTATTAAACTTGTAATGTAACTAACAAACCCAGATTGTTATTATTTGAACTTAAATGCCACAGTCTACTGAAATCCTTTACTGACAACAAGGAATGCTGATTATCAAAAGGAGAGATTGGTGAGAATTTTGTTTGGTTCATATTCCTTTCTTCTTTCCACTTAAATCCAAAGAAGCTGTTTTTGCTCCAAACCAATGCTTGGCATCACTCATAGAATGAATGGGGGGGGGGGGCAGAATTGAAACGATTCAAAAATTATAGAAATGATCCTGGAAAGGTCAGGAAATAAGAATTCGGGGTAGGCTTTATGGGGTTACACTCACCAAGAAGACAGTTTTGTAGTCTGGGTGGGCTCCTGAATATTTAGATAATTTTTAAAAACCATGTTGTTCTTATTTAATTATCAACAATTAAACAGGTCTATAGTATTGAAACAACACTTGACAGTATGGATTGATAATTATTGTTCCTCTTATAAAATAGTTAAATATTTTAAAATAAAACAACAACAAGCAAGTACTTTTAAATTGTATTGGTGTTCTTTTATTTTGCAAAACTAAACTTTGAATGCATCAATTCTTTAAGGGTTTTTTATTATTAAAACTACATAAAGTAAAATTTGAATAATACAAATAATAGAAACAAACTACAAAACACAAAACTACACATAACTACAACTAATAGAAGAACAAAAATGATTTCCAACTATCTTCACTGCGGGTATAATTCAACCCTTAATTCCCACTCCTCTTACATCCAACTATTAATTACACTTCATCTATGTAAATAACTCATACTAATTAATAAAACCAATAATAATCATACTACTCCCACTCTTTTTCAAAAAGTCAATTATTTTATATTACCTTTATATGTTTCACTCATATATCATTAAAAATCAAATATTATTAATGATTTTCCTTTTATCCTAACAAGTATTAACAATTTTTACTCACTTCATCCCATCATTCAATTTTTATTTAATACTTTAAATTAGTTCTTTCCAAATTTTCAATAATTTCCAGCAATATAATTAAACCTTCCATATTTCCCCAAACCAAATAAAAGCCAGTCCCTTACATTTATTGTTTGTGTTTATACTTCATGAGTGTGTGGGGCTTTCTAGATTGGCAGGAAAGTGTAACATGAAGTTGCCTTTTCCTTAATGATTAGCAGCTGCACCACAGCCTTTAGATGGAGCTGCGCTGCTCCGCAGTTTTTAAAAAAGAAGCTGGGAAAACCAGCACCTTTTTAAAGCCACTTCTTCTCCCCTAAAAGGCCAAAAAAAAAAAAAGTTTTCATGGCAAACTTTCCCTTTTTCTCATCTAAAGGCTAGACTTTCATGCAGCCATGAACACACTTCTTTTTTGCCAATCTAGATCAGGCCTGTGTGTGTTTTAATCTCAAGGAAAATAAAAAGTGAACATACTACACTTAGTAAAGAAGAATTCTAGTAAGTACAACCTACTATATATTCCAGTCTTGTAAACTTAAATGTTCTATCTCTTCTGCTTCTTCTCCATAAAAAAAACATAACACCTGTCATTTGAAATCACCATGTCTTCTCCAATTCATAAGTCGTTTCTTTTAAGAAATTCTTCCAGCACAGCACACTTCTCAATATTAGGTCCCTTGCTGTTCCCATATTCTTCCTCTTCTCCTTTCTTCTCTTGTCTGAAAGTACAGGAGTAGGTCCATCCTTTTGGATCTCCAAAGTCATTTGCAGTCATTGATACAAACTGTACCCCAGCATCTTCTTATTTCTGTTCTTTCAAGTTCAATATTGAGTGTAGTCAAACATGAACCTTTGATATCTGGAAAATTAATTTTATCAGAATCAGGGAAATATAGGGTGGAATCCTATGGCTGGAGATGTTAAAGGACAAAGACAGGAGTTTATCATATGATGGGAATTGGAAGTATAATCCAATGGCAATCTGAACACAATCATGGGGTTTCGCGTCATTGTGTGAAAGCTGATCACATACATTTTTGGACAATGGAAAGTCCTTCCAAACACAATTGTGGGGTTTCATGTTATTGTGTGAGAAACTATCACACGCAATTTCGGGCACTGGTAGGCAATCTCGGGCAGTTCCGAATACCATGTGGCGTCAATACACAATCACGTACATTTGGTGAATTAGCGAATTCACTCAATTTCGAACTGGCCCCACTTTCATTTTTTTTTGAAATTGAGAGAAATTCCTCCCATGTAATGTCCTCTGTCAGCAAGGATTGGAGTTCTCGCAGAATTAGTTGCATAATCACATGGAAGGAAAAAAAATTGAAAACATCTGGAAAAGCCAATATGGCTGCACAGTAAAGTCAAAGAATAAGTGAAAAGAAAAGAAAAAGATTATGTATAAAGAATGGAAGGAAGGAGAATTACAAAAGAACAGTAAAGACATGTAGTTTAAGCTTGCATAGTTATAGGAATAGTGTAAGGAAAGCTAAAGCTCAAAATAAGCTGAGACTGGATAGGCAAGCAGGAAGCCCCTTTTTGAGGAGGATTGGGGCCAGGGCAGCCTCACCGGCAGCCCATAGGCCCCAATCCTGCACTTTTCCAGGCCACGGAGAAGTGGCAAAACGTCACTTCTCTGTGGTCTGGAAAGGGATGTCCTTGGGGCTTGATGCTCCTAGACACACCAACAGCTACAGCGATGGGGCCTCCCGGCCCCTTTCTTCCCTGGCTTCGTTCCCGTGGCCATGTGGTTCCTGCATGGGAACAAGGTTTGCAGCACTGCAACAAAAAGGAGCTGCCTATAGCAGCTCCTTTTTCGTGGCACCGCAACCAGGAAGTGGCATCGTTATGATGCCACTTCCTGTGTGCCAAGTTTGGGCACTCAGCATCGTCGTCATCAACATGGTGGTCCCCATGTGGACGGGAGGCTGCCATGATGCTGCCGCCACCACAGACTAGGGTTAGGGAGTGTGTGGATTGTGTGTGCTCCCTAAATCGCCGCTGCCACACCCCATTTTGCCCATCTGTATTAGGCCTTAGTCTAGCTTTTTTGGCTTCTAAGGAGAGTTCAGGGTGGATTGCTCTCAGACCTATTTATTTGTCTTTTTGGTACTATGTGGTACCCCCTAGAACCCTCTTTGACCACCACATTCCAAATGAGCTGATTCTGCTTCTGCTAGTCTTTTTCACTGTCCAGCTTTCAGCCATAAATGGAAACTGGAAATACTGTGGCATGGATGATTCTAACTTTGACATTCAATGGTATATTTTCACAATTGTCTTTAATCTCCTTAATAGCTGCTTTTCCAATTCCCAAAGAGTTTTACTGTTTCTCAAGATTGTTAGTAAGTGCTGATTTTCTTCCTACCTAAGAACAACCCTTTTCTTCTTTGTTCAGTTTCTTTGAATATAATATCATCTTCCATTATTTCAGAAACAATGGTCAAAACACACATAGTGAATCAGACATTCAAGTTCCCACTAATCTATGATGGTCATTCAGCGACCTTGAACTGAACAGGATAATTTTGAATGTGTTGCTTTGAGCTCCTTGCATTTAAAAAAGGAATACAAACATCAAAATATAATCTACTAATCTTGTTTTCATGCACATGGAAATGAGGTGTGTTAAAGTACATTAAACTGAGGACAGACAGCACAATACTATATAGATCCTATACTCTTAAATTCACTGAAATCAGTGAGCTTGATTCCAAGTAACTGTGCTCAGGAGCAAGGTGTAAATATAAAGACAGTTCCAGACTCACCTATCTTTCCCTTAAACAATACAACCATTTTAAAGCAAAGGGGTGTTTCTCTGAATGTAAATTTTTTCCCAAACAAAAGACCTCTTTGTTTTTTTTAAAAAAAAACCTGTAACAAATCAAAGTATAAGTAATTTTCTGAAATACTTGAGCCGGGTCCTGACAAGCTCAAAGCTCATTTACAGAGGCTGCTAATGAGATCATAAGGAAAATATGTTGGCTTGAAAGCAAAAATAAAGACAAATGGCCAAGGAATTATTGTTTTCCATAAGTTCTTTGCTCCATGTGCTAATTATAGGTTATGAGAATGATTCAAGTATCTCTTAATCTATCATCTCTTTCACTGCCAGGAATTTTACAAAGGGTGTGAAGACAGAAAGGACTGGGAGTAATTTCATTTATGATTGAAAGAAAATAATCAGAGTAGCCAGCATTTAATATCTGGAGCTGGATGATTCTATTTGAATGGCTTTGAAGGACAAATACATTATTATCAGTGATGTTAATGAAAGGGAAGATGAGATCTCAAGCAGATGTATTTATTTATATCTAGACACAAAATAATCTCATCAGAGAAAAAACTGACACAGGAAATAAACCCCTTGGGATATGAGTTGAGAAGATGGTCATTCTGTTGTAACTATCACAGCTTTTCAGATGGGACAAAACCAGGACTTTGCTGCCATTAAGCTAGGTCAGATGATTGGAGCATACATTGTGGAATACAGACTGATGGTTTCCAAATGCAAGTTACTTTTCTGGTGATGAATAATAATAATTAGAATCATTTATTAAATATTTATATCTCATCGTATGTTATGGGATCTCTGGGTGGCACACATCAAATCAATATTTGGAAATTTACTTTTGAAACAGTAATTACTGAAAAGTTCAAAATGTCACAAATTGGAATCATGTACAATGTTTAATTAGATAGACCATGCTAATAGATGAAATAAATCATCTGAAGTGTAAGGTCACGAAAACCTGCTCCTAATTTTGGTGTTAAACCCTAGAAAACACTCCAAATTGTATTCAGGACTGTGAAGTCAAAGCTCCCTGATGCAGATATCAGTGGAATAAGGTGTACAATGTAACAGCCAAGGAAATGCTGTTTGTTTTTAAATGCTCCTGGCCCCTAAAGACTGATAACGTGCTAGCTGACTGTACTTACCAACAGGATATTATGCCACAGAATCTAATTTTCTGGAGCTGCTTCTTGGATAGGTTTCTGTATCAATTTCTCTCAGTTCAGAGTGCTGAAGCCAGTGCTCTCAATTGTCTCAGTATTAGCTTTTCTTAGCATGTCACTCTTATACTTTGGTTTCTGCCCTGGATGCCTATTAAATCTAGTATTACATATGAAATTGCATTGCTGACCTTCAAAGCAATGCTCTGGTTTAGTCCTGCTTAACGTGCAGACCTCCTATCTAACTATTTGCTTAGTTGTTCCCTCGGGTCCTACCCTGCTGGTCTCCTGTCAACCTCTACTTAAAAAACGAAAGCCTTTTGCTCTCAGGCTTTTTAGTTTCTATGCCCCTTAGACTTCAACTTTTTTGTGACTCAGGGATCAGAAATCACCACACTTCTTATTTTGCTCCTTTCTGTTTTAAGACATGCTTTAAACTTTCGTCCTTCCTCTCCCCCTTCCCAGTTTTTAGTCAGTAAGCTCTGAAACCAGTGCTAGAGGGCTTGCATTTCCCTCCTTTGAACTACAGATTGCTAGGATTTATTTTTAAATACAAAATAGCCATCTGAATGCTGGCAGTGATGACACAGGAAGGAGGCTTAGATCTCCACCATCTTGGCTTTGTTCCCAAGTCACTCTGAAAGCTGTCCTCTTCACTCAAGGAGACGGTCACCTCAGGAAGAACTGAGGTGAACACAATACCTTGCACAACATTTCTCTTACTTGCTGATTTAACAAGCAAGTGGGCATTTAACAGAGTGGCTGACTTTCATTGCTAACTCCTTCTATTAGTTTTCATGTAGTAAGAAATAGGCCAGGAGAGTGTCCCTGACACTCAACCAGGAGGGTGAACTCCTGGAAGGGTGAACTCCTGGAACCAGGAGGGTGAACTCCTGGAAGCCTTCATGGTTCTTTTATATACGTTGCAACACACACACACAATATTTAAAAACTATCTTTTTAATTTTTTAAAAAAATGTTTTTAAAAAATGGATATGCACTTTTGCTCGCTTCCACACCCTCTAGCTTTTTACAGAGGAAACCTGGGTCATGTGTGGCCAAGAGTGTGATGAAAATGGCTAAAGTTAAATTTTGAACTTTAATGCATTCAAGCTAAGAGAAATCAAAGCAGTTTGCTTTTGCCTGAATCTACAGGAAAGTGCAAGATTCCACCCCCTCCTCACTTGTCCTCTCCTCTCCATCCTACTGAGATAATGGAGTACAAGTTATTTTTTCCCTTGAAAGCAAATTTTCAGCCATTGAAGACAGTTTATGAAAAAGATGGAAAGTGAGAGGAAGAAAGAGAAACTGGCAGCTGAAAAGGTGGGGAAACAGTGAATGAATCAGCACTGTTCCAGTCAAATTGAAACAGTTGAAGGGTGTGTACTTCAACTGTTTTTATCATGTTATTGGCATTTTTGGCAGCCTGTAGTAACCACAAGCCCATAATAGGCAGAAAATTAAACTTTGGAGCTGCCATATCTGCCCACCCCTGAAGGAGGTGTATTAATAAAAGATCTGACAGTTTCTCTCCCCTCCCATGCTTATTGGCTTGGTAGCTTATTTACATTAAACATGTGTATTAGTTGCTTTTATTGCCCAACAGGACAAGTACAATGATTTGCCAGGAACAGTCCGAATTATAATAATAATAATAATAAAAGTTTATTTGTATACCGCCCTTCCTGCGATCAGGGCGGTGAATTAGTGCTCTGTATTCCCATTTCTTCAACTGTTTTAAAAATATCCCAGTTTCTTTCTCATTTCTGCTTCATCCCTGACCTGTCCTCATATTGCACTATCAAGCAGGGTGCCAGGAGTTTGGAAGCCAAAGAAGCAAGAAGAATCAGTCCAAAGGTCAGGAGGACTAAACCTATGCTCATCTCACCATAGCATAAAGCAAGGTCAAGGAACAGCCCAAGTTCATAAATTGTAGAGTCAGGTCTCCCTGTAAATGCAGGCTTCAAAAAGAAATTCTGTTCTTTTGAACAGCTGGGAGGAGAAAAGCCCACACCTTATAAAGCGCATTGACTCAGCCCCACCTGCCTGCAGCCCATATTTCAAGAGGATGTTCCCCTGCTGCATGCACATAGCCTCTCACTTCACTTGCAGGGGAGGGACCGAGTCTGCTATAGGTACCAAAGCCTTCTCCTACCTCCTCCTCCTCCTCCTCTGGATCACTCAAGTTGCTATTACACTAAGTTGAAGGAGGGCTCAGCTTTGGTAAGTCAGCTTCATTTGTAGAGTCTGAACATCCAGGAAGAGCCTGACCTGTGTATCTGCTTCATCCTCAGATGTCAAACCCTCAAGGAGGGCATGACAGTCTCCCATTTACTTCCACAGGTGCAAACTGAATTCAGAAAGAAAGAGTAGCTTACATTCCTTTAATTCAGCAGCAAGGAAAGAAGAGGGGTGGAAACGTTCCTTTCCCTGTAGAATGTGTCCAGAAGAGGGACACCCAAATGTTGAAAGGTGTGGAAACTATGTCCTATGAGGAGAGGCTTAGGGAGCTGGGTATGTTTAGACTGTAGAAGAGAAGAGTGGAATATATATGTATATATATGTATGTATGTATATATATATATATATATATATATATGAATAAATTCGCTCTGAAATGTGAAGGATGGAGATAGTTCTGACCAGACAACTCACCTCCAAAGGAGAGGAATATTGAGAGGGACTGATAACAAATAACCACAGTAGTTGCTGTGCCTCCCAAGATTTCCCATCTGAGGAAATTTCCTCAAACTCTGCCTAATGATAAGGTTGGGCCTGTGCATATCTCCACACTTTGCTACTGTCTGTTTCACTAGGCTGCACAGGGGGCTACACAGTGGGGCTACCATGTAAAAGGGAAGGTGAGACACCATATATACTGAAATGTGTATTGGAGTGGACTGCCTCATATATCTTGATTTGGGGAAACAATTTTAGAAAAGATCATTTGACACCATAATACTCTTCACCTTGCTTTCAACCACACAACTTCAAACTGAACCAAATAATTAAAAACTCATAATGCAGAACACAAAGGACATGCTTTAGCTTCTACCTTGGTCAAAGCATGTTCACTGTTTCGACTATATGAGTAAGCCAGAGCTAAGTGTGCAAAAACTGCCTCAGCTAACAAAATTCTAGTGCTTCCTTCCACCTTAACAAATAAACATTTATAAATGAATGCAAGCATATGTGGGTGGAGCTCATTTTCTAGCATGTGATTCTTGATGAAAAACATCTGATTTATTTTGGCACACATGGGAGAATGCTTTTAGAAAGTCCCCGTTTTCATGTGGAAATTAAATATAGTCAATGGGAAAACACTTTTTGTATATACAAATCTTGGTTGCACAGTTAACATCTGGAATAAATTCAGTTTCTGTAAACTACACATGCCTCTCCTTCCACCACATTCCTAAAGCAGCAAGCAGCACAGATATATGTGGATATTAGTATGCTTTCAACAAGCTTCTTCCCATTTTAGACAGAGTGCTGTCTGCTATGTGCCAATAGTATGTCACTGGACATGATGCAATTCATATCTCCCTAGGAAATCTGAAAACACCCTTTTATCAGAAGTCAGAAGTCAGGCCCAGCAAGCTGGAAGTTAATTTTTAAACCAGTGGGTTGAATCGGGGTGGGCAGACTTAAGGCTTATGGGATCCACTTTGTTTTTCACTACAGTGCCAAGATCTGTCAACCAGAGCCAGGTAGAAAATAGTGGCTCAAGAAGGCAGCCATGGAATTACAAGACACTTCAGATAAAGCTAGTCCCATTTCTCTCAACCTTTCTTAAATTTAGCAGCCTAATTCTGAAACAGATCTTTTGTTGTAGCTATTGTTAATATGAGTCAGAAACCATTGCTGATCTACTCTGAAAAACCTGCAAACTATCCAGAGATTTATGAAAAGAACCTGATAACTTAGCAGTGTCCAGTTATATCAGCTGAAGGATATCGACCACAATATCAGTCTACATCACTGAAAATAAAACTCATCATAACATGTGGAGCTGAAGGCTTTCATGGATGGCATCCATAGTTTTTTGTAGGGCTTTTGGGCTATGTGGGCATGTTCTAGAAGAGTTGTTTTCTGACGTTTCGCCAGCATCTTTGGCTGGCATCTTCTCTGACGTTGCCAGCCACAGATGCTGGCGGAATGTCAAAAAGGAACTCTTCTAGAACATGCCCACATAGCCCGAAAGCTCTACAAAAAACTATCATCATAACATAATGAAAATTCAGGTGACTTCCTCTATCATGGCTTTTTTATGCTATAAAATTATATCACATCAATTCCACTTCAGTTATCATGGTAGCATCCTATAGAATCCTTGGATTTCATACTTTGGTGAAGCACTAGAGTTCTTTGGCTGGGAATTCTAAATTCTCATCTGGAAATGCAAATGCCAGGATTCCATAGGATGTTGCCATGGTGGTTCAAGTCAACCTTAGTGCCATATTTGTGTAGCATGAAAGGGCCCTATGTTTAAAGGAAGCAAAAGAGTGATTATAGGGTAATGTGGATTAGTCATTCCTGTGACCAATGGAATCTTCCTTTGGCATTTTCTGTCTTCTTCTTCCAAGCTATTAACATTTCTTGTCAAGAGTATGGACCCTCTGTACATGTGAAGAGACGTACAAGTAAGGAACACTCTGACTGGCTCAGATTCTTACTTCAATTTTTTGGATTGTAAAATAGATGGATTTAAATCTAAAACTAAATAGAATGTAAAAATACTGGAGAGAGAAAAAGACTTTTCTTATGTATGCTGAAAGTTGTGGATACTTGTAGGGCTATGGCATTAGTGACTGGCAGCAGGCTGCTCCACATGGTGCTGCTACACCTTCTGTGAACCTAGGGATTGTCATCTGAACTCCCTTATTGGAAAAGCAGCAGTGTTACCTGGTATGACATTCTGGAGTAAAAAAACTTTTAAAAGACAGTCACATATTTTCTAAAGGCTGATCTTCTTTACCTAACTGAGGTCTATGAAATCTTTTGCTCATATTAAAATGGAGGACATTATGATCACTGCTTTTCCAGTAAGGGAATTCAATTGACCATTCCTATTATTATCTCCCTCTCCATGCCTGCCTCTTTGTCAGAGAACTTTATCACACTGGATGAATCCCAGGCAAAAACTAGATTTAAAAGTAGAAAAAACCCACAAATGTGGGATGTTTTTCAGATGACATTTACCTGAAAGAGAAATAATGTGAAAATAACCAGAATGGAAAGTTGACAAAAATGATTCCGTAAGTAAAAAGGAGTTGTTTTTGACAACTTTCCATTCAGGTTATTTTTGCATTATTTCTCTTTCAAGCAAACACATTTGCTGGTGTTTTCTGAATTTTAAAATTCTATTTTTGCATGAGATTTAAGCAGTCTGCCTCCATGTGATAAAGACCAGAGATTCATACTCTAGTTGAAACTAATTGAATATATTTTATTATAGCAGCTTATAAAAGAGAAAAACAATAACCAGAATAAGGTCCATTCTTAATGGTCAGACTAATTGATATACAGTTGTCAAAGATCTGAGTCTGAAGAGAGTAAAGAGAGGAGATGATTCATGCTGGAACAGAGGGAGAGGATAGCAATTGATTTGCCAAATATGATGAGACAGGAGGAGAAGGGCTTAGTGGAGAGTTTGAATTCAAGTATGAAGAATGAAGCAACGAGATGCACAAAGATTAGACCTTTCCTGGAATCAGGACTGAAGAAGGAAGAAGGTGAGAAGAAGAGCTTTGGCTCAAGAATAGCAAACACCATAACAAGGTGGGCCTCCACACATTCATTTGGACACAGTCACACAAACGCCTTGTTTACCTAATATAAACCTTAAATAGCCAGTCCATGGGCCATTACTTGGTTCCAGTGAAGAGGTCTCAATGTTCCATTTATACAAGGGGCATATTTTATCTCTGCTCAGCTTCTCTGATTTCCATATCATGGCAACTTGTTAGTTTTGGTCTAGTTTTTTCTGATTCTTCATGTATTTCAGCTGATCAAGTTCCTCTTCAACACATTCCGTTGAACTGGATGGACTGGATGAGAGCAAGCAAACTGAAACTAAATCCAGACAAGACGGAGATGTTCCAGGTCAATTGTAAGGCAGATAGGGAATAGGGATTCAGCCTGTGCTGGATGGGGTTACACTCCTGCTGAAATTTCAGGCTTCGGTGTGCTCCTGGACTCAACTCTGAGCCTGGATGTTTAGGTTTCAGCAGTGGCCAGGAGTGCATTTGCACTGCTAAAACCTGTGTGCCAGCTGCACCCATTTCTTGAGAGATCAGATCTGCCCTGATTACATCAGGTCTGCCCTGATTACATCCCATCTGGACTACTATAACACACTCTATGCGAGGCTGCTGAAAACTGCCCAGAAACTTCAGCGGGTTGAAAATGCTGCAGCCAGAATGCTGACTGGGGCCAG
The DNA here is from genome assembly GCA_034509955.1 of Urosaurus nigricauda. NCBI lineage: Eukaryota > Metazoa > Chordata > Lepidosauria > Squamata > Phrynosomatidae > Urosaurus > Urosaurus nigricauda. Next base: position 215,577,589 of record JAOEGL010000004.1, read on the forward strand.
TTACAGGGCGCATGTAACTCCCTTGATAAAACAGCTTCACTGGCTACTGTTTCATTTCTGGGCACAATTGTGTTGTCATGACCTATAAAGTGTTGGTCATGACCTATAAAGCCCTACACAGCTATCTCCCCATCTTCAGAAGAGGGATTTCTGTTGGTCCCACCAAGATCACAGGCTCATTTGGTACAGATACAACAGACAGCCTTCTTGGTGGCTGCTCCCACCCTCTGGAATTTCCTTCCTTGGGAAGTAGGCTGGCCCCCTCCTGGCTGGCCTTTCACCAGCAAGTAAAAACGTTTTTATGTAGGTAGGCGTTTGGTATATAATGCATTCAGGGTGGCTTTTATGGAGCAGGTGGGTTTTTAGTTTTTTTAATTTTGTATATTTTTATGTGATTGCATATTATATGTAGATATTTTAATGGTTTTGAATTTTATTGAGATTTTAAATGTCTTGTCTGTGACCCACCTTGGGTTTCTCCAGGGAGAAAAGTAGCACATAAATGAGGTAAATAAATAAAAGAATTATCTCTCTCTCTCTCTCTCTTTCTCTCTCTCTCTCTCTCTCTCTCTCTCTCTGAGCCTCAGGCCACACATTCTTTTGTCACATACATACAGATCCAAAAAAGATTTTCTGCAGTGATGTACAGGTTGTTTACCCAATATGTCTCACCTGCTTTGTTTTAATGTTAACCATTTTCATAAAAAGCACAGAACTTTGTTACTATGCTCATTACTATCACATATACCCAAAAGTAAGACAAATTAAAATTACAAAATGTTTATGCCAATCTGTTACACCTGTTCCATTGATTAGGTAAAAATTGGCGCTTTTTATCTAATGCAGCTGTTCAAAACAGAACTATAGCAATATAATATAAAATCTTCTTAATAGGAACTGGGAAATTTCTCAGTGCTAAGGTACAGGGAGTCTCTGGAAGCCTCTTCGAGTGAGCACTATACCTTGAAATGTTTATGTGAATAGATTTTGGCTGTTTCTCAAACAAAAATGGGACAGTTTTTTTTTATCAATTACTCCACCACATATCTCCTTAAACTTAATGGGGCTATCTAGACTGCCCAAAAAGGGCGGTCCGTGACCGCTCCTTTAAACGGTGAGATAGGGCCAAGGCTGCCGCACTGGCAGCCTCCGCGGTCCCATCCTGCCGCTTCTAGAGGCCGCAGGGAAGCAACAAACTGCTGCTTCCCTGCAGCCTCCAAGTGGGGTGCAGCAGGCACCCTGGGCACCCACTGAACCCCGCTTCCCTCGGTGGAGGCCAGGGGAGAAGGGGGCTGCCGCCGCGGCCCCTTTCTCCCTGGGTCTTTGCCGCGGCCATCTAAAAGCCATTCAGCGCTCCTTTTTGTGCCGTGGAAAGGGTGCAAGTTGCGCCCTCCCATGGCGCAAAAGCGTCATTATGTGCGCAGCGTATCTAAACGCTGTGCACATGTTGATGCTATCACAATGCGTCCGTATGGATGCTGCCATTTTAAAATGGTGGTGTCCATACACTTTAGGCCTAGGGAGGGTGTAGAAGCTATGCCCTCCCTAACCCTAAAGGCGGCGCAAAGAGCCCTTATCGCGGCTCTTTGCACCAATCTAGATTGGCCCAATGTGACTTTTACACCTGAGTGCTCAAACTAAAAGGTGTTTTGGTACCAGGTATTACCCAGTGCCTAGGACAGGACTTTGGGGGGGGGAGGAGGGACTTCTGCCATCCCAGGGGGTCAGGGCTTCCATCTTGCAGGGGTGGGACTTCCAGGGTAGGACTTCTCCACACACACACACATCCCCGGGTCTTCAGCTGCCTCTCCAGGGACAGCTGAAGGCCAAATGGCCAGGAACAGGAGGAACAGCCATGCACCTGTTGCTCCTTTTCCCCACCCTACACATGCTGTGAAAAATGGCTTTACGTGCCATCTCTGGCACACATGCCATAGGTTTGCCACCATGCAAATAGAATATATGTGATACAGCAGACAAAAATGAAACCAGGCAATGCTTGACATCACTGAAAACAACGGCATCAGCTATTATTATGATGTTATTGGTAATTTCTATCAAGTCAACTTTGACTTATGGTGACTCTATGAATGAGAGGCCTCTAAGTCTCTCTGTTATCAATTGCCCTGAATTTTTTATGCAAATTCAGGACTGTGGCTTCTGTGTTCTTTCTCTTCTCCTACTGCCATCCACCATAGCATTATTCTCTTTTCAAATGGGTTATGTCTTCTTGTGCCACGTCCATATGCTTTCAATTTGGCAGGGACATTTCCAATTAATCCTCTGCCATCCCACTTTTTTCAGTAGCTTTTGAATTGTCCCAGTTTCCTTCTCCTTCTCTCATTTGACCCCTCTATCAACTTGCTTCAGTTGATGCAAACTGAGTTCAAAGTGCAAAAATAGTCTGCAGTCATTTAATTCTGAAGGAAAAGAGGGCAAAAAGGGGTAGACTCTGGCCCTTCCCTGTAGACTCAGGGAAAAGAAACTGCTGCAGTTTCTCCTAGCTTGTGTGTTCTTTCAAATTATTCATGTTTGCCATCTTGGCTCTACTTGGATACTGCTTGGCCACATGTATCTCAGTTGTCGTCCTTGAAATTTTGAAAGTTGTCTATCCAAAGTATGACAGTCTCAGGTCCAAAACACACTGCAGAAATAGTCGGGTTTGAGACTGCTTTAACTGGCTTGGCTTTGTGCTAGTGAATTCTGGGTAGTTTTGTGAGACATTTAGCTTTCTCTATCAGAGAGTTCTGGTGCCACACTAAACTATAATTCCCAGGTCTCCCTAGCACTGAACCAGAGCAGTTAGAGCAGTCTCTAACTGGATTATTTCTACAGTGTGTTTTGTACCTCAGTTTTGGCTTCTAGGGGGAGTTCAGGCTTTATCTCTCTCTAACTCACTCATTTGTCTTTTTAGCAGTCCATACCCTAATAAAAGAAAGAGTTTCTTACAGCTGGCTCACAGCCTTCAAGGGGGCATGGGAAAAGCTGTATATAAACATAATCTATGTTGTCATGTCTACCCTTGCAAACAAAGGAAGCTGTTAAAACACATTTCCAAAGAGCCAAGTCTAAAAAGGTGGCACATAAAAAGTGTCCTTAATAAAACTTTTCTCAGTTTCTTCATTCCTGGGCCAGTGTTTAAACTAGGGCCTGGTCCTTTGTCTTGGAAAACTGGGGTGGAGAAGCATTACAGAACTTTTTTTATTGCACAGAATGAAGAAAGTAAAAGCTAGAAGCAAGCAAGCTTCCTGAAATATGAGTAATTTGTAAGAATGTAGTAAATGTCTTCAAGAGGTATTATCTGGCTCACCACCATCACCACAAAATTAAGGCACTGCAGCTAGCTGAGCTGAGGGAACTTGTTGAACTTTAAGGCACTCCTCCAAAAACAAACCATCCCTTTCTGAAGCAATCAACTCCAAATGAAAGAACAGCCAAAGGTTTAAGCCACAAATGGAAGAGCTACAGTCTTTTGCAAAGCTCCTCATAAAATTGGCTGGAGGAAACTCCAGAGGTCATGTGCTGGTACAGAAATAATGGCTAAGTCCTGCTGTTTCTAAATTTAAAAAGCAGTCAATGACTTAAAAACAAACAGATCAGTAGTTTAGAGGTGTGCCTCTGCCTTTACAGAAGGTAAACAAAAATCTCTTCCCCATCTTGATTTTTTCTCATATCTTAATTTTTGATTTTATTTTGTTTTTCTGTGCATCATTCACCCAAGTATGACACGTCCTCTAGGAAAGTAAGTATACTGATTTGGCTGGGACAATCCCAATTAATCCTCTATTATCCTCTTTGTCCTCAGCCTAATTCAGTTTTCCAAAGTGAGCTCAAACTAATTTTCATTCACAGAACTGGGGGGGGGGGGGGGAGGGAAGAGGCAGAAGCTTGCCCTTCCCTTTAGACAAAAGCAATGTGCTGCAACCTTTCCTAGCCCCCCCCCCCCCCCAATTAACATCTTTTGTCATCTTGATCACACTCTGATGTGGCCTAGCCACATGTATCCTGGTTTTCATCTGTGAAATTCTGGAGGAGCTAGATGATGATGATGATGATGATGATGATGATCTGGCTATTCATGTATACCTAAGAAATGTAGTTTGCCCCACCATTGTCTGGTGGGTTACACTTCTTCATGCTAGTGACAGTAAGGAACAGCCTGGTTAGCTGGTTGATTCACAGATTTATTATTTTAAACTGTAGATACATATATGTGCATATGCATAGAGGTTTAGGCCTATGGTTAGGCAAAATAAACCAACCTCACATAGCAGATGATGAAGAGAAGGGCAATAGTAGCACCACACCAACTATTGCACCTGATCCCATATCCATTTCCTGGAGGACAGAGCTGCGTTCACCATAGCCTATCCTACATCACCTAACCTATCCTCCTTGCTTCACATGTGATGGGGGACACATGCTCATTGTAAAGTACAATTAAAACTCCAAGGCCATACAGCATGGAATTGAAGGGTGAGGAATCCATCTTTTCCTTTGCCATAGGTAGCAAAAAATCTTGAGCTGCTCCTGCACGTTTGTAGAATTGTAGCGCACAATGGAAAGATAGGCAACTATCTTTAAAACAAACAGACACTTTTGGTTCAAATATCCCTAATGGTTTGGTGGGCAGCAAAACCGACAAGTTTAAGGCAATGGATAAGCAGTGTATCACAGATGCTTAGACAACCAAAAACAGAAGAGTGGTCAGTTATAGAACTACAGCCACAGTTAGTGAGCTGTGTGTGCGTGTGTGTGTTGCAGGGTGGGGGCAGAGTGAGTCTCTTATCTGTTTTAGTATGAGAGAGTGAGAGAGGATATGGTCATATGTGTAAATGTGTATGCATGTGAAAATATTGAAAATTGTGTGGTGGGACAAATATTTTTTTAAAATACTTGATTCCTTACCATATATTTAATTTAATTTAACTTAATGCACATTCAGTGTCAGCACACTTTTTAAATCTCTTTTGCATGCATTTCTTGCTCTTTTGTCACATTTTTCCTTCTTTAATATGGGTAAATAATTCCATATTATGCTCAAAATGATTACAAACATTGGCCAAGATCCTACATTAGAACTGAGAAGCATAAATATCTGAATGCAGATATATGCACTGATCATCTTATAGTACCCTTGTGTTGAATGGCATTGTTCAGCAACAAAATGTACAACCCCATGTCCATTCCGAAGTGCGTCCAAATGCACAACTGTAACAATTGTGCAATCCAGCTTCCGCAACCTTGAATTGTTTGCAGACATTCTAAATCAGGCAAAATTGTCAAGGCATTTCCATAGGGGTTTCTTACTGCTGTGTAAGACAGCAAAAGGATTTTGGACTCTGTGTGTGTGTGTGTGTGTATCTATGAGAGAGACAGAGAGAAACCTATGAGGTTGTCTGATATATTGCTTCATAAGAGGACAAGTGTGAAGTGTGTATCTGATAGCTGTACAGTCACCCTGGATGCATTTCTGTAGGGTCTACCCTTTTTATGGGATCCAATCAGTCCTTGGCTTGCAAGATTCCATCCATTAAATCTCCTAGAGGCCTTCCTTTGACCACCAGCTCTACTCTCTCACTATCCCTTGATTCCACTTGGACCACACAAGATTGTCAGAAAAAGTCTGGAAGACATTGTTGCAGAATTACAAGTTCTAAATGTTTCAAATGACAAAGTATGTCTTATGGTTTGCCAGGTGACAGGCTAAAACTAAAAAATCCATGCTTAATCCATTCTTTCCAACAATCAAGCTTCCTTGAGCATGTTGCCCTATAAGATACAAACCTTTAAAAACATATTCCCTTTATGATGTAAGTCCTCCTCTTCAGAATGGATACAGAATCATAGAATCATAGAGTTGGAAGAGACCTCAAGGACTATCTCATTGTGAAAAAAATCTGCTTGGCTTGTTCAGTCCCTGCCATACAGAAACTCACCATCAAAGCATCCCTGACAGATGGCTGACAGAGTAGCATCTTGGTCCTCTCACTATAATATTCTGAGGGTGCAAATGCACAACCACAGTTGGAAGTGTTGATGCCTTTGGGGGATGTGTAATTGCTCCAACTTGTGTGGTTGTGCATATGTTATTGATTGGACCAAAAGTGGCTTTGTCAGAGTATCCATACTTGCAATACAGATTGTTCGGTCATATAAGTGGATGTGATGTATTGAAAATGAAATGTGAATATATGCTGTCTTTCAGTACTACGGAAACCAGAGTACAAATAGTTGCACCAATCATTTTCACTTCTCATGCTATGACCAGCCAAAACAGATTACTGTAAACAGAAATATTGTCTGATCCTTTATTTTTTCTTTATATACAGATCAGCATGTTCCATGAATTAGGGATAAATATAATTAAGAATACAATGTCTGCTGTGAAAAGATTTGTTATCAAATGACTACGATAGTTTTGTATATTTTTAATTTTTTCTTTTTTCTTTCTCTTTTTCTTTGTTTCTTTTTGAAATGTTGTAATTTTTAATATACAAATAAAATGTATTTAAAAAAAGAAATTAATGAGAGAAAACAACTAGCTTCCATCTATAGCTAACATGTGCAATGACACAAAATAGCATCACAAGCCATCGCCTTAAGAATGATCATCAAAATGCTTTAAAAAACAATACACACACCTGTATGTGTGTATCTTCACAAACACACACACACATTTCTCAGGTTGCAAAGCATAGATAGAAAGGTGGATAGATAGATAGATAGATAGATAGATAGAGATAGATAGATTAGATAGGTTAACACTTCAATGTGTGCCACATTGTGGTCATACATCGTGATAGTGAATCATCCTTGTTTTGGTGACAGGCTGATAGACATTTCCTCACATAATAATATCCATGTTTGGTAAATGGTTCTGTTTTGAAAGAACTAACAGCATACACTACACTTTGGTGTTGGATACATTTGGTTCAGGAACCCAACTTCCAGCTTTCTCTGCACAATTAAATCTTATAAATGCTTTATCATAAATATCAGAAAATCCATAAGAAAAAAAAGGCCTGAAACAGATGGGCAAAAAAGGCATCTTCCACATGGTTTGGGGGGCATGGCAATTGGACAACGTATGCCCCCAAACAGCACAGAAACTGTGCTGCCACCGCCTAAGACAGTCCAAACCCAGCCTAAAAGAAGTAGATTTTATCTGCTTCTTGCCATGGCCCATTCAGGGCCACAGTAGTGGCCAGCCTTGGGACCATGGTGTCTGGTCACCATGATCCTGCAGTGTCTGGTTGCCATGGTCCAGCTGCAATCAGGGCAGGAGCAGCCTCTGGATGCTCTTTTTGTCCCATCTGCTTGAGGCCCATATTACAAGCATGAAATTCAATATGATGACAACATGATTGATTGATTGGCTGGGTATTATTGTTCATTTTTATTAATGCACTTTTAACAGTGTTTTTAATCTGCTTTATATGCTTTAATTGAATTTTAATGTTTTAATTGGATTTCCTTTTACCATTATTAGCTGTGATAAAGACCATTTTGCCAGAAAGGTAGGGCATAAGTGTAATTAATAAATACATAATTATCAAATAAGAGGCCCAAACACACCTGGGAACTCTGTTGCTCCTAATGTATAAATTGGTTCTTCTCCTAGGGTCCTGACAAGGAATGGAAAAGATGGTTTCTTGCTTCCCTGTGAAAATATCTATTTTGCACCGAGAGTGCTATATATTGTAAATTTCTGAGACTTATATGTTGTAAACTTTAAAATGTGGAACAATTAAATATGTATACATTTGAATATAGCACACACATATGTTAATCAGTGAGGGAAAATATTTAAAAACTGTACATTATGAAAGATGTGCATCAGAACATTTTCAGAAGAAGCAACACCATCTTTGGAAGGACAGAAAGTGTCACTACAGAACTGGATGGAGCAAGAATGTTGAGGAGGTTCTAAGAAATGGAACAAAAATGAAATTGACAGATTTTTCACATCTCTAATCCTTTTGGCTTGATTTTTCAGGCATAAATTACCTGAAAGTCATATCTAAAGGACTCACAAATGCATGTAAACATGCAACAACAACAACAACATTATCATCATCATCGTCATCGTCATCATCCCAACCCACCCCCTCAGAACCCCATTCATTACCCTTTTTTCCTTCATTTGTCTTTCAAAATGGCAAGAGGTCTTGATGCAACATTATTTCTAGTCACCATTTTGGGTAGTATTTTAGCATGCTCGGGGGCATGTTCCATCTGTACTGTATTGTCTGAACAGTTCATTTGTTCAGTTTTAATTTTGACTTCACTCTGATGAATGTACTGCCAAACCCATTTTCCTCCTGAAAAATGAAAGGGAAATGAGAGCCAGTAAAGCAAGGAGGTGGGGGACTGACAAACATTAAAAAAGAACAACACACCAGATGGAAAATCCAAAAAGAATTAGTAGATGCAGGCACATTGCAAAGTTACAGTAACCAACCATATGGCATGAAGCAAGTCTAGAAAAATATTGTTGAGATGGTTATTTTTGCTTTGTTTTCTTAATTGCTGGAGCTCTGTGGTATTATTTCTCTTCGATGTTATAGTGTCAGAGCAGTTTAAACTTCATTTAGAAAAAAATGATTCAGTAATCTAATTTTAAAGGAATCACAGAACTGCATATCCTTCAGCTTGTGCTTAACCTTCATACTGGGAAGCTTTCCATGTGTTCAAAGTGTCCTTGATATGAATTAAATTAAGAAAAAAAATCTTTCTGTTTAACATGTTATGTTAACAGGCTTTCAGTGTGCTAACATGCTCCAAACTGCTAGCAAACAGCAGCCAGTAATGGCCAGGCCCTTAACAGAGTAGTAAGAAGTCATGCAGCCCTGCAGATGTTGTTGGATTGAAAATCCCAGTAACTTTAAGCAGGAAACACTATGATGAGGAACAATGGTAGTTGCAATACTAGAAGGTGGCATTGTTTCCATTCCTGTCTTCACAAATGTGTTATATATGTAATATGAATATAATATAGTATGTATGGCATTCAGTGCTATGGCTAATTCCAGCATCAAGACTCACTTGAATGGCTTGGAGTGGCAGAGGGATGGACTGGATCAAAAGCAGAATCTGCTGAACTGAAGCTATCATTCCCTATTACAAGCCTAAATGGCAACCAGCCCCATTCACACAGGTAGATTAACCCAAGACATTCAAAGGCTTTCATGGCCGGCATCCATAGCTTTTTGTGGGGTTTTGGGGCTATGTGGCCATGTTCTAGAAGGGTCACACAGGATATATATATACCCAAACCTTTTCCATGCAAACCTTTTCCAGGCAAACATTCTCTGAAGATGCCAGCCACAGTTGCTGGCGAAACATCAGAAAGGTACTCTTCTAGAACATGGCCACATAGGCTGGAAACCCCATAAAAAACTATAGCCCAAGACATTCTGCGACCTGAGAAATGCAAATAGTAGTCGTCTCTCACCCAAGTCAAGCTGTATATTATTTTTAAAAAGCCAGGTTATTTTATTGCATAAAGCAGAAAATCCCATAAATTATTATTAAATTATTATTAAACTTTATTTCTAGAGCGCTGTAATTATACTCAGCGCTGTACAAAATTGGTAAAATTTTAAGAAATATAAAAGCCTGCCGGATGCGTACAGTCTAAAATAGTAACAATTAGATAAAATTACAGAGAGAGGAAAAACAAGTTAAAACATCAGGGTAAAAACAAATCACATCAAATGAAATCAAACAGCCAGATGGTAATCACAAGTTCCCTGAGAATGCTTCCCTAAACAATAAGGTTTTCAGCTCCACCTTAAAGCTGGTTAGGGAAGTGATGAGCCGAGCATGCAGAGGGAGAAGGTTCCAGGAATGAGGGGCAGCAAGAAAAAAGGGACGGATCCGGGAGGGGGCAGAGGACAACCTGGGTTGGGAGAGGAGACCTTGGTTACCAGAGCGGAGGGTACGGGTAGGGACATAGGGGGAGAGAAGATCAGCTAGATAAGGGGGGGCTAGCCCATGCAGGGCTTTGAAGGTGAGTAGCAAAAGTTTGTACCTAATGCGGAGAGGAAGAGGGAGCCAGTGAAGGGAGGACAAGAGAGGGGAGACATGATCATAGCGGCGAGCAAGTGAAATAATGCGTGCAGCTGAATGCTGAACAGAAATTAATGGGTGGAGGTGAGAGAGAGGAAGCCCAGCGAGGAGGAGATTACAGTAGTCTAGTCGTGAGACCACTAGGGCATGGACCAGTGTTTTTGCGGTAGATTCTGAGAGATATGGACGGATTTTGGCAATATTATGGAGAAAAAATCTACAGACCTTGGCTGTGGTCTGGATCTGGGGAATAAATGACAAAGAGGAGTCAAAAATGAAACCAAGGCTGCGGGCTTCCTGGACTGGCTGAATAAAGATGTTATTGACAGAAATAGAGAAGGAGTAGTGAAGGGTGGGCTTGGGCGGGAAAACCAGAAGCTCGGTCTTAGACATATTTAGCTTCAGACGCCGATGATGCATCCAGTGGGAGACAGCTGTTAAACAAGATGACATTTGCTGTTCTAGTTCCGGCGAAAGGTTAGGAGTCGAAAGGTACAGCTGGGTGTCATCAGCGTACAAATGGTAGGAAAAACCAAAGGAACTGATTAGTTTGCCAAGGGAGAGTGTGTATAGGGAAAACAATAGGGGACCCAAAACAGAGCCCTGAGGAACTCCAACGGATAAAGGGACAGAAGACGAGGTCCGACCACCCAAGACCACTGAAAAAGATCTATCTGACAAGTAGGATGCAAACCAGTCGAGAACAAGGCCCGAGAAACCAATGTCAGAGAGTAAGTCTATCAGGAGAGAATGATCCACGGTGTCGAAGGCAGCGGACAGATCAAGAAGAACAAGGATAGAATAAAGGCCATTTGCCTTGGCCCGCAAAAGATCATTCGAGATCTTAGTGAGGGCTGTTTCTGTGGAGTGCCGCGGGCGAAAACCAGACTGGAAAGGATCCAGAATGGAGTTGGTTTCGAGAAACTCAAGACAGCGTGAATAGACAACTCGTTCCAACACCTTAGAAAGGAAAGGAAGAAGAGAGATTGGACGATAGCTGGCCAGGGAAGAGGTGTCGAGAGAGGGTTTTTTCAGAATAGGGGAGACTAAGGCATGTTTGAAGACCGAAGGGAAAGAGCCCGAAGAGAGAGAGAGATTAAAGATATGAAGAAGGGAGGGTAACAAAGAGGGGGCTATAGATATTAGAAGGCGAGAGGGAATTGGGTCAAGAGGACAGGTGGTAGCTTTGGATGAGTTCAATAGGGAAGAGAGTTCTTCCAGGGAAACTGGAGAGAAGACAGAGAATTTGTTAGTAGGAGGAGTGAGAAGATTGGTGGTGGGAGCCAAATCGGGAGGAGTTAGCTCAGAACGAATAGAGGTGATTTTTGTAATGAAAAAGTTGGCAAAGTCGGAGGGTGAAAATAATGGAGAGAAGGAGGGAAGAGAGGGTTTTAATAGTGTGTTGAAACAAGAAAACAGGCGCTGTGGGCGCCTCTCGTTGGCACAGATCAATGATTTAAAGTAGTTTTCTTTTGCCATTGACAAAGCGCGTGAAAAGGATAAAAGAATAAATTTATAATGGATAAAGTCGGCCCACTCCCTGGACCTTCTCCAGAAACGTTCAGCTGCTCGGGAGCAGGACCGGAGAAATCTTACAGTAGGAGTGATCCAGGGCTGAGGCCTATTCATAGAGGAAGAGGAGGACACGCGCGTAGAAACAGGGGCAAGGCTGTCAAGAGTTGAGGAAAGGGTCGAATTCAAAAAAGACATAGCTGAATCAGCAGAGTCCCCAGGATTGAGAGAAGCAAGGGATGAATTCAGGGTCTGAGTGAAATGGTTGAGGTTAAGAGAATGAAGATTGCGGAACTGGCGAGAGATGGTGTGACGGGGAGGAGGGGTATAGGTAAGAGTAAAGGAAAGTAAGTGATGGTCAGATAAAGGAAAATCGGAAGCCAAATAATTGGATATGACACACTTGGAGGGGAGAACTAAATCGAGGCAGTGACCAAGGGAGTGGGTCGGAGAGTTGGAATGTGGTTGGAGATTAAAAGAATCTAAGAGAGAGGTGAAACGAGAGGTTGAGGAATTATTGGGATCGTCGAGGTGGATGTTAAAATCACCTAAGATCAGGGAGGGGACTGTATCTGAGAGAAAGAAAGTCAACCAAGACTCAAAATCTGTAAAAAAACTGAGAAGCTGAACCAGGAGGACGGTAGATGATAGCTACCCGGAGTTGCAGAGGGAAAAAGAGTCTAATGGAGTGTAATTCAAATGAGGAGAAAGAATAACTGGGGGGAGGGGAGAGGACCTTAAACTGGCAAAACTTAGATAATAAGATGCCGACCCCTCCTCCGCGACCCTCAAGGCGGCCAGTGTGGGTAAAAGAAAGTCCGCCGAAAGAAAGGGCAGCAGAGGTAACAGTGTCGTGGGTCGGAAGCCAGGTTTCTGTGAGGGCGAGGAGATTAAAGGAGTGTGATAGAAAAAGATCATGGATCACTGTAGCTTTTGAGGAGGCGGAGCGACAGTTCCAGAGGGCACATGAGAATGGGAGTTGGGAGATAGGGAGGGGGCGGATAGGGATAAGATAGGGAGAAGGAGAGGTCCGAGGAGCCATGGGGGAGGGAGGGTTGGGTGACAGACAGATGGCAAGAGGAAATGTGGAAAAGAGAAAAGCAGAAAAGTAAAGATACAGTCCAACAGTGCTGGATAGAATGAACTGGCGATCCCAAGGCATAAGGGGGTTGGGAGAGATCAGGAGGAACTATGGGGCCACCAGACGTCCCAGGTTCAAAGGTGGCAGAGGGAGGGAAGGCTGAAGGGATGCTATCTGTTGTCCCGAGTGTTGCTCCAGCCCCAGCCCTTTCCCTGGGGGGCTGAAGGTGCTGCTACTGCTTCTAGAGAGTCCCAAAGCAGTGGGAAGAGGGAAGGTCAGCATCCAGAGGAGGTTCCTCTCAGGTGGCAAGCTGGCTGTTGTTCACAAGGGAAGGGAGGCTGAAGCAGTGCCCTTTTAAGGGAAAGGCAGGCCCCTCCTCTCTCCCAGCCAAGCTGAGGATGCTGTTGCTGCTTCCAGGAGTCCCAAAGCAGAGGGAAGGTCAGCGTCCAAGAGAGGCTCCTTCAGGTGGCAAGCTGGCTGTTGTTCACAAGGGAAGGGAGGCTGAAGCAGTGCCCTTTTAAGGGAAAGGCAGGCCCCTCCTCTCTCCCAGCCAAGCTGAGGGTGCTGTTGCTGCTTCCAGGAGTCCCAAAGGAGAGGGAACATAAACACCCCTGGAATTAAAATGTGCCTATAAGAAATTGAATAATTTGCTACTTTCCCATGGTGACAAAAATCTGCTTGCCTTGTTCAGTCTAGTAGTAATTTAGAATAATTTAGCTGCAAAGTATCCTTTGGATTCTGATTATATCAATGGGAATGGGAATGACAGTGGTTGTTTTTTTTTTGTTGTTGTTGTTAATTGATGCACTGCTTACTTACTCTTTACACTGTGTATTAATTAGATGTCGCCTAACCTGAAAGTAGTTCCCTTGAATGACAAGGGTGTTCACAATCTAGTTTCAAGTACTGAGCTACTACTGGGTTAAAGATTGTAAATGCTCAGTCCTTTTCTTTCTTTCTTTCTTTCTTTCTTTCTTTCTTTCTTTGAGATTCATAGAGCTATAATGGGATATAATAATTCCAAGCAGCGAGTGGGATAAACATAAATATACAATAACATGATATAAAATAGCTGAATAGTTTCCTTATTTTACAACAAAATATTATGGCTTGCAGACCACTTCCTTTAGAACAATGCTCTTCACTTTGCTGAAAATCTTTGTTGAAGATCTGGCTGTTCATGGGTTTGTAGTGTTCTTTGGGAAAGCAGCTTTGGTAAGGTGTGTGTGTGGGGAGGGGAGGGGTAGGACAGAGTGCCAGCAGAGTCATTCCATCTAGGATGCCTTCCCAACTATCCTACTTCAAACTCCTATATAGCCTTTAAAAAAACATACACTAACAATTTGCATATGATTTTGTATTGCGGTTGGTAGAAAAACAGCTCCTTTTCAGGGACACCTAATCTTAATAAAGCGGTTAGTTCAAATGTCTAGTTTTGTTTATGGAAGCACATCATTTAATTTTTTTAAAAAAAAGTGGCTTGAGGTTTTGATCTTCTGTTTCAAAGGAAGGAAAGGGGTGGGGAGGGTCAATGGAATTAGTAACACTTGCAGTATATCAGCCCACTCACTTAAAGAAATGCAATTTAGCAAAATGAGCATGGTTGGAAAAGGAGGCCAGAATAACAAACTACTTACTTCAGATCCACCCAAGACTTGTAAGGGGGCCATGGCAATTAACATAATAGTTGTGTTAGTTGGGATGTGAGGTCTTTGTGCTTGAGATACTTCCCAATTAAAGAGCTCTGTTTGAAGTGGGGAATTAATTTCAACATTTGCAATGTCAGAGTATTTACTTCCAGAGACTATTCTTATTTCAAGTGATGCCAGCATACATTTTCAGCTCAGCTATTGCTATCACCAAGTTTATCCACTGTTTTTTATTTATGGAAAGAGAGTGACAGAAGAATGGTGCCGTGCCATAGATAAAGAAGGAGAGAAGCTGTAAGATTTTACCCAAAGTTTAACCCCAAGTATCCTGAATAATACATCCCAGGGATGTACAACACACTCACTGCCTTTACTGGGAGATTTGGTTGTGAAAGGATTGTGGCTCCATGAATGGGCTCTGTGACATTTACAACACAGTTAGGGAATGTATAACACACCAGATGTTGCTGGACTACATCTTCCATAAGCCATAGCTTGTCAGTCCAATGGTGGGGGGCTTTACAGTACAACAATGTCTGGGAGAATAAATGTTTCCTATACCTGCTTTACAATCTGGTCCTAAGTATGTAAATCCAACTAAGGTCAAAACCAAAATAAATTACTGTAATTAAATGGTATACGTCTTTGGTCAGATTTAAAGTGTTGTGTCATTTCTCAGAAATTTCTTTGCATACTTGCATATAACTAAAATGGGATAAAGTTACTAGCAATCAAAGTCACTGGTGACCAAGCTGTGCAGAGCATCGAGGGCAAAAGTGGGGTAATATGCCATTTTATGGAGAACTAAGAAGAGTTCAGAGAAACAAAATAATCACCCTTAAGTAGGCCAGAAGAGGCATTTTCTGGTAGTACTGAAAGATTCCCACTATTAAAAGAGACTGAATGAGAGCCACCCCAAAAAACCTGTATGGATCTTCATAGAGTGTGGATCTTCATAGAGGCAGAAATGTGCAGCTCGTGTAATTTATTAATGTGGACAATATTTTAATTTTACAGAAAAATAGATGGCTAAGTTAACTGAAATCAATACTTTCACTTGGTATTTAGGGAGAACATACCAACTTATTTGTGATTGTCTGTCAATCCTGCATGTCATGAATTTTAACTCTGTGTTATTTCTGTTTTGAAAATCTGGCAATATAAAGATTAAAACAAAATATAACTACAAACCTAAAGATAAAAATGTAAAAAAAAAAACAACAACCCACAATTAAATAAGCTATACTATTAAAACAAACTAATTTAAATAAGTGTATATGCATTTTTAAAACATAAAAATACAAATAAAAGAACAGCATGCACATCTATAATTAAAAGGCATTTCTGCATAAACAGTTAATGATCAGATGACTGTCGAAATAAAGAGGGCTTTACCTTCCAGAGAAGTAGAGCAGGGAGGTCAGACTAACCTTCTGTGAAAGATAATTCCACCATTTGGGGAAAGCCATCAATAAGGCCCTCTTTACCAGCTAGCCTGTGACAATCATGGATCAAGACAAAGTCTTTCCTTTAGGGTATTAAGAGTCAAGCAGGCTCATATAAGAGGATATGGTATTCCTGGTAGTTTTATGGTAGAAAAATGGCAATAGGACAAGAAATGGTAGGATATTCCTCATCGTTCTTTATCATGTAGCCCAGCACTACTCAAAGTGGTGGTCTTTTATTCAAAACTGGTCCAAAAGCTATTGGCTCTGCTTTTAGAGCAAGTTTCCAAAAACTATGCCAACACAATAATAATGTATCAAAGATACAGTACCAGCCCTTGGCACACTGGAACAAATAAATTTCTGATCTGTTACATCAGATACTTGAAAGCAGCAATGCTCAAGCAAAGGTTGGTAGATATTAATTTACATTTCACTGAGATCACTGTATAATTTCATTGACAGAACTCACATGTTTTTAAGTCATGTAGCACACAGGTGTGTTAATAAAACTATGGGTATCACACACATTTTCACATGACTACTTGGTGTGGTTGATACCACTGCGCAGAAGTGTATCAGGGAAGCCACATATTAAATGATACAGAAATTAAACCAATTGATGGTTTAGCTTAAGTAGAAAAGGGAAAGCTAAATACTGGAGGCACCTTGAAGAACAAAAAGAATTGGTTCTGATTTTTGAAATGGAACAAAAACTGTCAGACTGTCTCTTGCCAAGTACAAGAGAGAAAAGGGGGGGAAATGTTACGGTCTGAGGATAAGCTTAATACAATATCACATTATTTAAAACAAAATTATTATAATACTTTTGAATGGTTACTCATACAGTAATAACAGCCATTTCCCCTTAGGAATATGGAAAAGGATCAATCTGGAATTTAATTAGTCTGTGTTAATGTAGCTAAACACTGAATATTCACAATATTTGCATAAACATCAGGGGGTACAAATTAAAAATTCAAAATGTTCAAATGTACTGCTTCCTCTATTCAGTTTTCCCAACTTCTTTTGTTGTTAACACTCAAGGAAGAACATTTATTGGCAAGGATGATGGCTAAATTAAATGGGGTGGCATAAGACACCCTGTTTTGCATGGCTGTCACAATGCATGGTATGAAGAGTAAAGAAAGCTTACACAAGTGTTCAACTGGAGAGGGAACATGTGAGCATCCTCTAAGCCCTAGTTGTGGAATACCACCAGTCTTATCTCCTCACTCCCTGACCTTCTTGTGTTACAAGGGAAGATCTACAGGAAACTTATCATTTGAATTTTTATTGGTTGCCACCAGAATCCTGTGTGATCTGTTATGTTACATAATTTTATATTCACCTAGCAGCATAGCAGAGGCACTAAGAAACACCTTTACTGAATTGTGAAGACATATAACATGACACTGGCAAGAGTATTCATTGCACATTGGTACCCAATGCACATCGGAACTGATGCAATGCACATTCTGTTGTACATTAGTCCCATTGCACATCAGTCACTTTGTCAGATCTACTACATGCCCTGCTTCCCCGAAAATAAGACATCCTCAGAAAATAAGACCTAGTAGAGGTTTTGCTGAATTGCTAAATATAAGGCCTCCCCTGAAAGTAAGACCTAGCAAAGTTTTTGTATATAAATATATATATATACAATATATAATAAATGTTATTTTTTTTTTTTGTTCAACAATAAATGTGAATTCTTCTTCATGGAAAAATAAGACATCCCATGAAAATAAGACCTAGCACATCTTTGGGAGCAAAAAATAATATAAGACACTGTCTTATTTTCGGGAAAACACAGTACAGTGGTCCCCCGCCTTACGAATCCCCCGGGTTACGAAAACCCCGGGATCCGAAGGTGGCGGGACTGCCATTGTATCCCCCAGGATCCAAAGGATCCCCCGGGATACGGGGGAAAAAGCGGAAAAAAAGCCGCGCGGCCCCTTTAAATGGCCACGCGGTCCGTCCGCGAAAGCGGTCCCCCGGGTTACGAATGACTTCCGGGTTACGAAGGTAATCCCGGAACGGATTACCTTCGTAACCCGGGGGACCAGTGTATAAGCACAGGTGTTATGTGCTCCCTCCTTGATGTTCTAGTGATAAGTCTGGCTGCCATGTTCTGAACTAGTTGAAGTTTCCAGGTTAGGCACAATGGTAGCCCCATGTAGAGCGTGTTACAGAAATCCAGATGTGAGGTTACTAAAGCGTGTACCACAGACTCCAGGTCTTTTGTATCCAGAAAAGGGTGCAGCTGGCGTATCAGCCAAAACTGATAACAGGCGCTCCTGACCACCGCATTCACCTGACTAGTCATGTGAAGCAATGAGTCAAGGATTAACCCCAGACTGCAAACAGAGTCCTTTGAGGAGAGTGTGACTCTGTCTAGGACTGGTAGCTGTATTCCCAAACCTGGTTTCGGGCCTGTAACTGTTAGTACCTCCGTTTTGTCTGGATTTAGCTTCAATCTGTTTTCCCTCATCCAATCCATTACTGCCGCAAGACAGTCATTAAGAGGGAAGACACCATCCAAAGTCTCAGCCGACAATCTGGTTATGGAGAGATATTATTTAACAACAACATTATTTAAATGCTGCATCCCTCAGGGCCCCATCCTGTGCCCAATGCTATTCAATATCTACATCAAGCCACTGGGAAGATCATTTGGAGGCATGGAGCTCAGTGTCTTCAGTACACTGACGACACTCAGATATATCTGAGTCCTGTTACACCTATGAAAACTAGGCTGTCACAGACCTCCCAGAGGACTTTTTCAGCTACCGCTCCCAAGCTTTGGAACAACCTGTCATACGAGATGTGTCTTATTATATCACTTGCTTGTTTCAAAAAAAAAAAAAACTTGCTAGAGGAGCAGGTTATAAATAAACATTATTATTATTATTATTATTATCGAGGTTAAAACCAGAATTGTGCCTAGAAATAGATCAGGAGCCAATGGAACCCCTGTAGCTAACAACCTGGCTGCAGATGTTTGGGCCAACTGAATTTCTGATCACTTTTCACAGGCAAACCCATTTGGAGTGCATTACAATAATCCAAATAGGATATAAAAAAGACATGTATCACCATGTCCAGATCCAACTTCTCCAGAAATAGGTGCAGTTGGTACACTACCTTTACTGTGCGAAAGCACTCCTGGTCACTGACAAAACCTGGGCTTCCAGGCTGAGAGGTGAACCCAGGAGTATTCCCAAAATGTGAACCTGAGTTTTCAGTGGAGTGTAACCTCCTCTAACACAGACTGAATCCTGGATTCATCTTTTTGCTGACCATGACTGGATTAATTTGCTGACCATGACTGGATTTGACTGGATTAATTTCAGTTTGTGTGCCCTCATACAGTCCATTACAGCTGCAAGGCAACCATTTAGCACAGCTTCCTTGGAATTAGATGGAAAGGAATGATAGAGCTGGGTATCATCAGCATACAGATGACACGTTACTCCAAAGCTCTGGACAACCTCTCCCAGTGGTTTCACATAGATGTTAAAAAGCTTAGAGGCAAGACTGAACCCTGAGGGACTCCACAGGCCAGTGGCCAAGGAGTCAAACAGGAATCTCCCAACACCATTGGAGAGCACTCCTCCAAGAAATAACAGAGCCATTGTAGAATAGTATCTCCAAGCCCCATCCCAGAGAGGCAACACAGAAGGATACCATGGTTGATGGAATTGAAAACTGCTGAGCAGTCTAGCAGACCCAAAAGGGACACACACTCTCTGTCCAGTTCTCTGAGTAAGTCATCAACCAAGGCAAATAAAGCTGTTTCTGTCCCATAACATGGTCTAATCCCAGACTGACATGGATCTAGATAATCTGTTTCATCCAGGAACTTCTGGAGTTGAGAAGCTACCACATGCTCCAGTACCTTGCCCAAAAATGGAAGTTTGGTGACTGGCCTTTAGTTATCTAGTATAATGGGATCCTTGTGTCCTATGTTGAGAGAAAATATGAGAGAGAGAGAGAGAGAGAGAGAGAGAGAGAGAGAGAGAGATACATAATAAATGGGAATAAATATGTAAAGTCATTGGAACCAATGAGATTGAAATCAAATTAATGTCAGGCGTGTTACAGGGTCACTTGAGAAACCAGATACATTTCTGCAGAAACAGAAACACATGATAGACATGCATATAGTGGGTCCTTTGTATACATGAGAGATCTGTTCTCGACCCCCCACATATGGCAAAAAAATGCAGGACCTCAAGTCCTGTTCATTTCAATGGCCATGCAGACCATTGTAACATCAGGGGCTTGCTGTCCATGTAAGCTTAAAGCTGCGGATGGCAAACAAGCTGATGGAGCAGGTGTACTGTATTGAATATTTCAGATCTGATTTTATAGAATTATTTCTGACTTCTCAAAAGCATGTAATCATGTACTGAGTCAGTCAAGGAGAAAGCTTTGACCATTCTACCTCCACCTCCATTTTTGGTGATCTCTTCTTTTCAGCTCCATTGGAGTTTTTCCTCTCCAAATATAAAACAGATATAGATGATGTGCTTCTAAAAAATCCTGCCACCCATGCTGAGTAGAGCTCTTCCAATCCCAAATAGGGACACAAACAAACAAACAAACAAAAAAAACGTGTTGACTGTAACAAAGCAAGTACTGTACTTGAAATGGTGAATAGCATGACCCCCTCCTCTTTTTTTCTTAATTTCTATCATGTTGTTGCAGCATTATCATATCTCTTCAAAGACGACCCCTTGAGCATTTTGGGGGTGATGACAGTGGCACCTAGTGGAGGTGGCTTCATCCACTACAGGCTTCCAATCACTTAGCTGAGCTGCTATCTCCCATTGTTATGGAAGGCATGCTATATTTCGCCTTCTCTCATTATACAGCACACAAGGAAGCTTGTAAGATTACTCTCTGAAGATGCAAGAATTGGTTAATTTTGCACCGTTTCTCCCTGTCATTATAATCTTTGCCACAAGAATAGCTCTATTCTGTGAAATGTTCTGTTCTCAGCACAGCCATTGTCATGTGAATGAGCTATCATTGAAGCCTAATGCCCGAGATGCTTTATTCTCACATTCATGACATTTGTATTTCAGTGACAAAGATTACAGGGGGGAGTAAAAGAGGAAGGGGAATAGGACTCAAAGAAATTTAATCCAAGCTCTTGATCATTTTTAAATTCTAATTTTATGGTCTATTCTTCCCCTTGATGCAGTAGCACTTCCTTCATTTATTTTTTTAAAAAGAAAAAAATCTTTATTTAAGAGAAGAATGAACACATGAAACTAAGCCTTGGGATGCTTACGTTCTAATGGTCTCTGCATTATAGTTGCAATATCAGTGTAAATTGCTAGTGGCGAGAGACTAAAATCCATGGCATTCTAATTTTCACATATATGATGTGTGCTTTATTTGAGTTGTAATGGGGACAGAGCTGCTGACAGGGTAATGTATTATGATTCTACTGGTACATGCATGCATTTAATCCTTGGGGTGTAGTTGAAATTTACATGCATCAGTGTTTGTAGTTTTGAGGTCCTCCAATACAGAAAAATATTTATCATTCATACTGAAGGCAACAAAAGGGCAAAGGTAGAGCACATTTTTGCATACAGCTAGTCTCAGGTTAAGTACCTAGCAACTCCAGGTGAGCAAAAACCTTTTCTGGAACTCTAGAGAGGTACTGACCAAAACTATGTCTAGGCGTAGGGCAGATTTTTATATATCTAGTGCAATAATTTTCTAATGGTATCTGGGAAGTCATCCTGCTAACCCTTTGGTCCTAAGAGTGTAACAGAACTTTTATCTTAGTGAAGGCAGTACAGCTGCCACAAGAAGTCTGTTAAATTGTCCATCGTGGAAGCCTGTCACTATAGCATATGCTTTTTGTGTGCAGTAGCTTATATGAAGACAGAAACTGTGTGAGAGAGAAATTGTGTGTGCATATATTCATGGATCATAACAAATGGCTAAGAAAAAGGTCTCCTTTGGCATGAAGAAAAAACATGCCTAATCAGTGTGATGTAGGTTACTGAAGCAACAAGTAGGTTACCGCATGAAAACATTCAATAAGGGAATCATTTAAAGTGAGTTCCACACAGGGAGTGTAATGTATGTCCAAACCCCTAAGTTATCAAGGTTAACTTGTCTTTCTCACACTAGAAATTAATAGTAGTTTTTTTTTTTTAAATTGTTCTGTGATGCTATTGCATGCATATCTATTTGTGGGCTTCCCATAAGTATTAGGTGGTCACTAGGGGAACAGAATGCTAGGCTAAATAGGCTTTTGGTTTGATCCTGAAAGACTCTTATTTTATTATATGTATCTTTGTTGGTGTTCTTATGTAGCATTCCAAATTTTATGATATTTAAGGTGCAATTTGACATGCACTCATCAAGAAAGAAGTTCTATTGGGCACAATTCAACTTATCTTGTAACAGACACATATAAAATTAAAGAGTGAAGAGATAACTTTTTATGCCTAAATCACTGGCAAGGAGTTGCTTAGTTTTTCCTGTAGCCAATGATGTATCATGAACCTCTCAGAACCAGATAACGCCAGTTTTAAAATGGCTTTGGCATAGCACATCATATTTCTGACAGCCCAGTTAGATTTTGTTATCCCCCTCCCCATTTCAAACACAGCTTAAGCTTACCTTGCTATTTTATGAGCTACAGAGCTTCTGTTTAGCAGGTAATTTCATGGAGGAGGGGATTTTTCAAGATACACATCAAGGGGCATGTTATTACGGAACAGCAAGTAAAACATTCCTATCTGAGGCATTTTATTTGCAGTGATTTCTTATTCCTGGTTGTGAAATCAAAATAATTGTTTGGGGATTTTTATGGTCTTTCATACAGTGAGACCAGAAAGAGATATCTGAACTGTCAGAGTGATATCTGGGTAGCTGACAAGGATCCACTGTGCCATCACATTCAGGGATTTTAATTGCGTTCAAACAGCATACTGCAAGTCAAAAAGGCCTTCCCTTCTAATCCAAATTTGTTCAGTAAAGAAACTTATAAAAATATTTTCTCTCTAAAAAAACTAGATAATGCTGAACATTGTGATCCAAATGAATGTCCTACACTATCAATCTCTCTCTGTCTTTTTAAATAAATGTTTGCAGATTCTACTTCTAATACCCTGAATGGCAAGTCCTCATTATTTTCTGCTTTTAGAGGTTACAGAGTTTTAATGTCAAAATGAAATCTTTGAGATAGTTTCATTTGCCTAGCCTAACCTCTTTGATCAGATGGGTACTTTTTTTTTTTACTTTTCAAAATACTACACTCTCAGGATCCATGCATTCTCTTAATCATTGCTCAATTTCTTTTATGTGTGCTCCTTTTTTCCCTGCACTCATAACAAGACTGCAGCTCAGACCTGCAAGATCTGAACTCTAGTCCATATTTTTAATGTCACAGTTCTATAGATAATGTATTTTTTTGATTTCAGTTCACAGGTAACCTACTTAAAGATATCTAGATATGTATTTTAAAAATCTTAGAAGAAATGTTCAAGTAGTTGATTTCCACTTGTGACAACAAAGACATTTTTTAAAAAGAAAAGAAAAGAAGAAATCCATAGGGAACATGCCTAATAAGTACAGTCTTTACATTTTATTCCTATATCACAGTTTCATTTTAGGTTCCGCTTATTTTCTCATACTAGCTTTTGGATTTAGTTTTCCCTTTCTTGTGTGCTTTTATAGCATTACAAAAAATAAGGCCCACTAATAACTAGACAGGTAGCAGCTGTTGGTTGCCTTTGAAACTCAGGGTGCGTGCTGACAAGATATAAGCACTGAAGTACGGGTGGAGCAAGGGAGGCTGTCTTTGTCATAGATACCACTGATACTATTGCTAAAAATTAATTTATCATTATTGGAAAAGGGACCTCCACAAGATATATTTCTGTGATGTACAGAGAGAGAGAGACTGAGAGAGAGAGAGATGACATGTACCCTTTATAAATCAGAAATAACTCCTGGTCTCACCACACAGCACTAGAGGTCACCATGTGCAAAGGAGAGCAGATATTATTTTTCTTTCATAGCATATTGAAATTTCATAACATGTCGAAATTTCTCCATGTCTTCCTTTCCTCACCAGTGCAGAGCTATGGTGCCAACATCCCTTTCCAACTGCTTAAATCCTCCTTGATGCAGACATTTATTGCTGCTGGTCAACTTGATGCAAGGCCAGCATCAGCAGCAGGGCTATGTGTCCTGTTTTACTTGGGAAAGTTCTGTGTTTGAACGGCTTTTGAACAGCTATCTTCTGTTTGGAGCTGTCCACTATTTGAAGAATGTTAAATTCAAGCACAACTGGAAAAAAAAATTACATACAAGAGCAGATGGATCTCAGAGTTTCACATCAGCAGTTACATTTATTACAGTCACAGACTTGTCAACACAATAGCAGAAGCCACAATTAAAAATAAGATAAGCAAGAGGTATAAAGGAAAATTCATGTTACAGATAGTAACATTAGCATACCTCAGCAGCATCTTAGTAGTTGCTAGTCTGCATCTCTTTTAAGAATTCAATCACAGCATGTATATGTGTCATTTCCTATTTGCTGGTCTCAGCCACACACAGGCCTCATTCCTACTTACACTTAAATCAGTTTGGGATTCCCCTTCGCTCCGTGTTGGTAAATCGATTCCAAAAGGTCTGTCATTTCCACTATGAAAGGAGATCTTTTCATTATCCCCTTGTAATCACTTCTTTTTTGGCACAATTGTTGTCCCCACTAGTTTGTACCACTTCAAAATGCATGTCAATCATCTGTGCATCATCAGTGATGTAAGTGGCAGCCTGGGCAGACTGGCTTGGGAACTATATATTTTTTTTAAAATGATAGAAGATTTGATTAATTGGTGTTGCAACTACTTGCCTCACTGATTGCAAGTAGCTGCAAAATCAATGAATTGAATCTTCTATCAATTTTATTTTTTTAAAAAAAATAATAATGTGCCCATAGGACACACCAAGACCACAAAAGCAACGCTGAGAGAGGGGGAGAAATGGTGGATTACCAAAAACTGAGGAAGATGTAAACACCCCTCTGCCATTGGTCTCTCGCCTCCAGAATGATGTGATTCAGATCCATCATTCCCAATGGATGAACATGCTTCAGAAATGATTATTTTCAAAAGAACCGCTAGGAAACTAGTGTCTGGACAAATCAGTTTTGTGTGTGTGTGTTTGCCTCACTTTATTGTGACAGAAATCAATCAAAGTAGGATTAGAACCGATTTCAAATGGGAATGACAGTCATATAACCCAATCCATGATTTGCTTTAAATCATAGTGGGAATGCACCCACACACTCTTCCTGCATCAGTCTGCGGTTGATCCTTGATTTTGTAGTCTGCAGTTCTCATTCTCTGCTCTTCTGTCTGAAGAGCATATGTTACAGAGCCTCTCATGATAAGATGTTATGAAATTGAAATCTTTTGCATTTGTATGTAAACCTACCTCATTCAGAATATGCATTTTAGCAATAAGACTAAGCCTGCTATATTCTCTGGTAGATACCCCTGTGTTTGTAGTGATATAGGACTGGCTGTTGCATACCTTCAGCTTGCAAATACTAACTAAATGAAATTCTGATTAGGTAATCTATTAAGGGCAAGGAGTAAGATTTTGAAGGTGGCTACCTCCTGGACTACTGGATCTTAGAAAGAAAGTGCACAGATGAAAGCTGGGCTTCAGCATGGAGCAAGTGATGAAGATAAAGATGGAGATGGAGCATAGCACATGGTTTCCCTCTCCCTCATCATGTGCAGAGCCTACGCAGAAAATAAATATCTGCATAGGAGTCATGTTTTGCTTTTAAAATATTTGTTCTCCCCTTTTGGAACTCATCTAAACTGAAAATGATTTATAAATTCTCATATATTTTTGTTGTTGTTGTTGCCATGTGCCTACAGTTTGACTCTAGATTATGGAGATTCTAATCTAGGTTTTCTTGACAGGCTTTATGCAGAGGAGGCTTGCCATTGTCTTCCTCTGAGGCTCAGAGAGTGTGATTAGCCCAAGACCATCCAATTGGTCTTCCATCACTAAGCAGGAACTCACTCCCTGGGCACCCAAAGACCTAATGCTACATTCAAACCACTACATCATACTGGCTCAAATACTTATACATAAATAGATAATTATAATTATATAAATATATAATAATTATAAATACATAAATATATATATATAATCTAGGGTTAGTGGTTAAGACAACAATTCCAATCATCGGAAGATCAGAAGGTTGGCAGTTCAAGGCCCAGGTGCTGCATGATGGGGTGAGTTCCTGTCAACCTAGTAGTTCAAAAACATGCAAATGTAGGTAGATAGATAGGTACCACTTCTCAGTGGGAAGCTAACAGCATTCAATGCACTCATGCTGGCCACATGACTACCAGAGCAGTCCTTGGACAAGACTGGCTCTTCGACTTAGAAACGGAGCACTGCCCCTTACAGTCAGTTACAATTAGACATTCATGTCAAGGGACTACCTTTACCTTTATCTTTAAATATATAATATTATGAATCATTTAATGACAGACTATTACAACTCATGTTTAGGTCAGTTAAGCAAAAAATAGGCTTTCCACAAAGCAGGAAAACTATTTCCATTAAGACATGAAAGTTCCAAGGACTGGCACATTTTTAAAAAAAAAAATCTCAAAAGCAAATGCAATAAATGACAAATTCAGCACAGTGAATATTAGCCAAGTTAATCAGACAACATTGAATATGTATGTAAAATGCCATAGGCACTAGTTTTGTTATAGTAGCATGCCAGTTGCAAATGTAATTTTACACACCATTCCCTTTGTGGTAGTGAACAACATGAATGTAGAATGTGAAATAATGACTGTCTAGACACATATACCACATTGACCTTACTGACTCATTAAAACATTTGGTGAATATGAGGAAGAGGTAGATAAGAAAACTACTCAGAGCAGACGGACATGGGAAATTACTGTAAATAGGTGATATTATCATCAGTAAGCTGCAACCATATTAGCAGCTTATTCCTTGCCTCTCTTGTAAGTACTTGGCTACATATTATTTGATTACATCCAGGTGGCTCAAACAAAGAAAATGCTCAGTGTAAGGCACATGATTTCAATGTCATTGAATACCACACTTCTTTATAACTAACCATCTTCAACCTCTTCATCTTTGTCTTGAAAAGAAACCTGTCCAAAACTTTGAAAAATGGTGCTTGAAAATTTATAGCTACATTGAATTTCTAAAACAAGTTGAATGGAATTCACTTTGGGAGTGAATCAAAACAATATGTTCCTCTTTATTAGTTACACTGTTGATCAATTGTTTGATATGCCAAAAAATTGGAAGGGAAAATGGCATTTACTTGGTTACAAAGAAGGGTGTGTGTGCGTGTTTTCACCAAGACAAGGTGCTAATGGTAAAGATGTGTTATCCACTGACTTCCAATTTTTCATTCATCATGTATCGTATATATATATCTCACAGTACTAGTAGCATCCTTAAAAATGTACCATTGTATCTTCAGTCATTTCAGTTGATTTGGTTTGATTTGTTTCTCATTTGTCATGTTTGCAATCTGCACAAGCAAAGATCAGGAATGAAAATGGAAAGATACTAGGAAATTTTCTCATAAGTATCTATGCTTTTGCAGAGGCATTCTGGTCATATGTTGCAAGCCAGGAGGCGACTTCTGCTTGGCAAATCTGTTTGTTTTTTAATTTTAGGGGAAAAAAACTATTAACATAAAAAAATTAAAATCACATTTCAACAACAAATATCCATCAAACACATACTATACCATTAAAATTCCCCCCTCCAACCGAACAACCCATCATAACACAGTTAAGTACTTCCTAATCTCTTTGTATCTTCTTTCTTGTATTATACTCTTATTTATTCATCAGAGTTTAATCATTTTTTCTCTTAAAGTCCATGGTCAAAC
The DNA here is from genome assembly GCA_034509955.1 of Urosaurus nigricauda. NCBI lineage: Eukaryota > Metazoa > Chordata > Lepidosauria > Squamata > Phrynosomatidae > Urosaurus > Urosaurus nigricauda. The sequence continues at coordinate 215,605,315 of JAOEGL010000004.1, forward strand.
ATTGTCTTTTGATTTTACAGTCAATTGATGTTTTAATTTACTTCAATTCAGTCCTATTGTAAATGTTGGACCCCATATTGTATATGTTGGACTCTTTATTCCAATATTTTATGAATGGCTCCCAGTCTTATCTTAAGGTATAAGAAGTATTCTTCCTCAGAAGCTGTATCAGTTTACCTGTTTGCACGTAGTCATAAATTTTTCATAACCATTCTTGGATCTCTGGCCATTCTTTCCTTTTCCATTTTTCAGCATAAACTACTCTTGCTGCCATTGTCAAATAGTTTTTTGTTTTTGTTCTGTTTTTTCATCAGTTATCATAGTTAACAATTATAATCTCAGATCTGCCTGGCCTTTCATATTGAAGATTTTCACTATTTGATTATGAATCATGTTCCTATACTGTATATATTTGCTTTGCAACATAACCACCAAGTATGATAAAATGTTCCAGTGACTGACACATTTCCAACATTTATTTTTTGAATTTTTGAATATTTTTGCAAATGTATATAGTGTTTGATATTGCATCTTCTAATAATTTTCTTTCAAATCATAAGTTAATGTATATTTTAAACCTCTAAACCATATATTTTCACAGTGTCACATTTCAATATTTCCCCTGTATTCCAGGCCCATTTTATCATACAGGTTTTCACCACTTCATCTTCTAATTTGTACTTCAAAAGTAATTTATTAAACTTAGCTATTTGGTGGTTATTTTCTGAATTTAATATATTTTCAAAGTCTTGATCCAGTTTCCCAATACCACAAATCTTTCTTTCTTTTGTCTATATAGAAACCAATTACATTTATAGCCTTCTATTTTTTAATTCTCATTTTGTTTTCATTTTCCAAGTTTGATGTTCATATTTTAATAAATCTTGATATGTAACCCATCCTTCCTGAAGTAATTGGTTCCTTCTAAAAAAAAAAAATCTCCTTAATTGAAACCCATTTAGGAATTTGATTACCCCATTCACTTTTTGTCTTCAACCATAGTTTTAATAGAGACTTACCAAGCGGTTGTTAAAATCTTTATTTACCTTTGATTTTTCATAAAACAAATAACCATGCCATCCAAACCTATTATCTGGACGTTCTGGTTGCTAAAATCTTTTTTTCTCCAATTTTATCCAATTTATTGTCCAATCTAAGCTACATGAGTAATAATATAATTTTAGGTTTTGGAGAGCCATACCACCCATTTCTATTTCACCATACATGAGTTTCATCTTCATTCTAGTCTTCTAGAAAACAAAAATACAGACCAAAAGGCATGCACAGAAGAGCACAGGGCAGGAAGACAGAGTTATGAAGATGCAGATGACAGAGCCCAGGCCTATAGCAGCACCATGGCACTTTTGGACAGCTGTGAGAAAGTGACTGTCCTCAAATCTGTATGTTTGCTTTGCCTACACTAATGCAATCATGGCATCTGAGCAATAGGGATTATCACACAGAGGTTTACCATCCCTGAAATGTCACTAAATCGTCCATAAAGCACGAGGGTGTGATCGCCAGTTGCGCTTGTCCCCCGTGATTAAATTGTCATGGAGGCGTCCCATCATTAAAGTGTTCATGCAGCAGCCATTTCTCTGCATAACAGGAACTTCCATTATGTGGAGAAATGGCTGCTCCATGAATGCTTTAATTATAGGACACTTCCATGATGATTTAATCATGGGGGACAAGCACAACCGGCAAACACACCCTCACCCTTTACAATTAGCAATGTTTCAGGGAGGGTAAGCCTCCATGTGATAATCCCCATGTAGTGTGAGAAATTAATAATAATAATAATAATAATAATAATAATAATATAGACAGATTTTTATAATCAATATTTAGTGAACAATGTGCATATAAAATGGCTGCTTTAAACTAAAGTATAAGAATGCTGGCTTCTGGGAGAAATGGAAAACCCAGGCTGGACATGAAGAGAAATAGGGCAGTTGAAGGTTTTTAATATATGCTGAACAGAGTTATGTTTAAAGTACCTTTCAGACAACAAGAGGTGCCTGTACATAGCAACACCTGGGACTGAGAAAGCAACACCTGGGACTGCCAAGGCCACCCCTCCATTCAGCAAAACAACGCGGCATTGGCCGCAAGAGGAGGAGCTAAGACATTTCCATATATTGCTTTCCCCGTCATCATTGCATGGCTAGGTTAGCCATAAAGGAGAACATTCTACCTCAGGGCCTTTTGTTTTTAGGCATAATACTTATAATGGGAGAGCTGACTAGACAGGAAAATGTTAATATCTGTCCATTGTCTGTTAGACATGGAGCTCCTATTCTGGGTCAGAAACTTCTGACGGATAAATCATTTCCAGCACCAGATGATGGAGCCGGGAATAGCCTGGGAGCAGGAATTGAGGTTGTGTGGGGGCAGGGAAGGTATGGCGGCAACAGAGTGAACAAATGTTACAAAAGAAGAAGGGATCGATGTCTGATATCTATCCCTCCTTCAGTTCACCCTGTTTCCCAAGATAACATGGAGAGCGCACCAACCATTCCACAATCCCTTAATCTGCTCCTTTGCAATGTCAGGTCGGCCAAAGGTAAGACTCATATCATCCACAATCTTCTCGTGGATGAACAGGCCGACCTGGCATGCTTCACCGAGACTTGGCTGGGAGATGCCAGCGCTGCTACCTGGGCGCAGGCCCTCCCAGCCGGCTACACGGTTAGTGAGCAGATAAGGGAAAGTGGGCGGGGGGGGCGGTGTGGCAATAGTTCACAAAACTAACCTAACTTTGATCAGGAAACCTGTCCGGAAAACGATCCACATCGAGTGTGTGTACCTTGGCCTGAAGACCAGGGATAGTTTGGGGATTCTGTTAGTATACCGGCCACCCCGTTGTCTAACAGATTCCCTGACTGAGCTGACTCAGCTGGTCTCTGAGTTGTTGTTGGAGTCTCCCAGACTTCTTGTATTGGGTGACTTCAACATTCCTCTTGAGACCAGCTCTTCTGATCTATCTGGAGCAGCTCGGGAGTTCATGGAATCCATGACAGGCATGAACCTATCCCAGTTGGTCAATGGGCCTACCCATTGCGCGGGTCACACACTCGATGGAATCTTTAGTACGGAACAGGAATATCCGTGGGCGGAGGTAACCAAAACCTCCGCACTGTCATGGACGGATCATTTCCTGATCAAGTTGGAACTAAAAGCCACTTCTGTCCCCCCCGGGGGTGGTGGACCCATTAGAATGGTCCGCCCTCGAAGACTAATGGAACCAATTGGTTTCCAGAAGGCCTTAGAGGGTTTAATGGTTGGCAACGCCGGTGACTCCGTCGAAGCTTTGGTGAATACCTGGAACACCGATCTTCCCAAGGCTCTCGACGCAATCGCCCCCAAGCGTCCTCTCCAACCCGCTCCAAATCGCAAACCCTGGTTCTCGGAGGAACTCAGGGAGATGAGGCGGGTTGGACGACGACTAGAGCACAAATGGCGGAAGACTCGACTCTTCTCCGACAGAACTCGCCATAGGCAGCATCTTCGCGCCTATCGGGAGGCTTTGCGTGCAGCGCGGAGATCCTTCTGCTCTGCACGCATCGCGTCTGCAGAGTCCCGCTCAGCAGAGCTGTTTAGGGTTGTGGGGGAGCTGACGCGGGTGCCCCCTGCGCCAAATCCCCTACTGGACCCAACAACAGCCTGCTGTGATGAGTTTAACACCTTCTTTGCAGACAAAATCTCTCGGATAAGGGCCGACTTGAATGTCAATGTTTTGTCAGAGCCCATAGGTGAGGTGTCCGATAACTCCGTTGCTGTTTCTTTACTGGATGAATTTCAACCTGCAAGTACCGAGGACGTGGACAAGCTCCTTGGAAGTTTGAGAAAGACGACTTGCCCTCTCGATCCTTGTCCATCTTGGCTGGTCGCCCAGGGAGGGGACGCAGTGAGAACATTCCTTCGGGATGTGATCAATGCGTCCCTCAGGGAGGGTTCTTTACCATCTTGTCTAAAGGAGGCGGCCGTTAGACCCCTCCTGAAGAAACCCTCCCTTGATCCCTTGGATAAAAACAATTACAGGCCAGTCTCCTTGCTCCCATTTTTGAGCAAGGTCATCGAGAGAGCAGTCGCCTCCCAACTCCAAGCTGTCTTGGATGAAACTGATTATCTGAATCCATTTCAAACGGGCTTCAGGACAGGACATGGAGTTGAGACTGCCATGGTCGCTCTGGCCGACGACCTTCGCTTGAGCATTGACAGGGGTAGTGTGACCCTGCTCGTGCTCTTGGATCTCTCAGCGGCCTTTGACACGGTAGATCATTCCATCCTTTTGGGTCGACTGAGAGAGTTGGGGATCGGAGGCACTGCGCTTCGGTGGTTCCGGTCCTTTCTCTCTGGGAGATCCCAAAGGGTGAGGCTCGGGGACAGTTGCTCTTCTAAGATAGAGCTTAATTGTGGCGTCCCTCAAGGCGCCATCCTGTCCCCGATGCTGTTTAACATCTACATGAAGCCGCTGGGTGAGATCATTCGGAGGCATGGAGCTCAGTGTCTTCAGTACGCTGACGACACTCAGATTTACCTCTCCATGACAAGATCGTCGGCTCAGACTTCAGATGGCGTCTCTCCTCTCAATGACTGTCTTACGGCAGTAATGGATTGGATGAGGGAAAACAGGTTGAAGCTCAATCTGGACAAAACGGAGGTACTAACTGTCACAGGACCGAAGCCAGGATTGGGAATACACCTCCCGGTCCTAGATGGGGTCACACTCTCCTCGAAGGACCCTGTTCGCAGTCTGGGGGTACTCCTTGATTCGTCGCTTCACATGACTAGTCAGGTGAATGCGGTGGTCAGGAGTGCCTGTTATCAGCTTCGGCTGATCCGCCAGCTGCGCCCTTTCCTGGAGCCAAAGGACCTGGAGTCAGTGGTACATGCTTTGGTAACCTCACGATTGGACTTCTGTAATGCGCTCTACATGGGGCTACCCTTGTGCCTAACTCGGAAACTTCAATTAGTTCAAAATATGGCAGCCAGGCTTGTCACGGGAACATCAAGGAGAGAGCACATAACACCAGTGCTCAAATCTCTCCACTGGCTGCCGATTAGTTTCCGAGCGCAGTACAAGGTGTTGGTTTTAACCTTTAAAGCCCTACATGGCTTGGGTCCATCTTATCTGAGGGACCGCCTCCTCCCATACGAACCCCTCCGCACACTCCGGTCTTCTGGGAGGAACTTATTGCAGCCTATGAAGACTAGACTGATGCAGACCTCCCAGAGGGCCTTCTCGGCTGTCGCTCCCAGGCTATGGAATGGCCTGCCAGACGAGATGCGTCTTATTACATCTTCTGATTGCTTTAAAAAAGCCTTGAAGACGCATCTCTTCCGGCAGGCCTTCCCAGAAAGTTCTTAACCTCCCGGCACTGTTTGGGTTAAGCTCTCCCATTAGCATTTTAACATCTTGACCCTCATCTCTATGCAATGGGTTGCCGTTTTAAATTGAAATTTTTATTATGTCATTTTAATTGATGTTAGTTTAATTTAATTTTAAGGGGCGGGTGGTTGGGTATGGGTCATGTATATTTTATCTTGCATTTTTTAATTGATGTAACCCGCTCCGATTGGATACAGAGGAGCGGGCTATAAATAAAACATTATTATTATTATTATTATTATTATAAATCAAAAAAATAGAGAGCTGGACTCTGTGCAAGGGGGCATCGTCTTCTGATAAGGAACTTTTGGCATGTGGGCAGATGAGTCTTAAGTGAATTATAATGTATGCATATATTCTTTGCCTGATTGCCTGAGATACTATGTTTAGAGTTAAATCAACCAATAGAATGCCTTTCTGGAGGTTCTTTGTGTAAAAGACTATAAAACCCATCATTTTGTGTTATTCTTGGCCTCAGTCTTTGGAAAACTGAATTTCCACTGGGGACTTTGACAGCAGAAGAACAAACTGAGTTCTCAATCAGACTTCTGGGTCCACTTGTCTTCTTCACTCTGTCAGGCTAAGGATTTTTATGTAAAATAATTCTTGGTTGAGCCCAGCATCTGTTACAATATTAATAACTTACCCACAGATCTTCCAAATGTTCTACTGACTGACCAAGGAAATCCATCAAATTTTGCACTCAGCTAAGGACAGGAGATACCCTTTCGCTGCTGCAGTAGTTTACTGCAAACCGTGTAGCTGTGGGTGGGTCCACATAGGGACCAATAAGGACAGCATCAAACATGAATCAAAGAACAGAAAAGACTCTGCAGACAGACAGACAGACAAATCAGCAGGGGCAGAACATATCATAAACCAACCTGGGCATAGAATGGTATTTGAAAACACTGAAATTCTGGACCATGCCAACAACTTCTAGGTCAGAATGCACAGAGAGGCCATGGAAATCCACAAACACCTGGACAACTTCAACAGGAAAGCAGAAAAACTGAAAGTAAACAAAGTTTGGCTACCAGTCCTGAAGAACACCAAAATCAAGATTCAATTCATGCAAATTAATAATAACAACTATTATTATTATCATTATTATTATTATTATTATTATTAGCCTGCCCCTCTGAGCAAGCAATCGGGGCAGGGTACAACATGTTTAAAACAGCAGACAATTAAAATAAACCAATCCCATCCCAACCTCCCCCCCCCCTTTAAAATGTGATTAAATTAACAATGAATTAAAACCAGGAACATGTAACAAAACAATACTAAAAGCCTAAAAATTCTAACATTAGTAGGGAAAGCTGGGCTCACTGGGAATAAAACCAAAGAGAGTTATGATCTTAAGTTGGTAAATCCTAAATAATTGGAGCAGGGAGATATTAAGTACTGTCCAGGAAGGCCTGACGGAAGAGATGCCTCTTTAATGCTTTCTTAAAGCCATCAACAGATACCATGAGACGCATCTCATCCGGCAGGTCATTCCACAGCCTGGGGGCAGCAGCTGAAAAAGCTCTCCGGGAGGTCTACGCCCGCCTGGCCTTCATAGGCTGTAGCAGGTTACTCCCAGAGGATCGAAGTGTGCGGGGGGATTCATACAGGAAGAGGCGGTCCCTAAGATAGGATGGTCCCGAGCCATGTATGGCTTTAAAGGTTAAAATTATTATTTATCTGAACTTCTTCCTCCTTACATTCCTACTTGTACCCTCTGCTCTGGTAGTCAAGGTCTCCTCTCCCAGCCTAGGACTTCCACTGCCCTGTGCCAGATCCATCCCTTCTCACTTGCTGCCCCTCACTTCTAGAACCTTCTTCCCCCACATGTGCGCCTCATTACTTCTCTAACCAGTTTCAACATTGAGTTAAAGACTATAGTGTTTAGGGAAGCGTTCCCAGATGTGTGCTCTTGTCTGCCCCAGGATGCCTCATTTTTACTATACATTAGGAAGCCAAGCCCTCCCTCACATATTCTCCCACCCTGCAGCCTTGCCATTCAACAACAGACCAACATACAGATTAACGTGTAAATCACTTCCTCCCAACCAAGGTTCCCACAAGGATATATATATATATATATATACCTGACACACTTCCATGCCACCACCCTGTGAAGATGCCAGCCAGAGATTCAGGCAAAAGATCAGAAATAACTTCTTCCAGAACATGACCACATAGCCCAGAAAACCCACAGAAAATCATGGTCACTGGTCATGAAAGCCTTCGATTACACACTGTACCTTAACTCTTCTCAAAAAAGAAACCATCCCCTTTTCCAAGGAGAGTAACCAAAAGCAAGAGCTTGGTCTGTCCTGGGACAACCTAAAAGAAGCACTGAACCCCGTCTACTCTGTTTGCCATGGCACCACTTCTGGCCTTTTTGAATGCCTAGGTGGAAACATAACAGCGTTGGTGGCAGCTCTCTATTGCTCCCCCTCAAAGGAGTGCCAAGTGAGTAGAGGAGGCTGGTGCTTCCTTTAGGTGTTCCCAGGGTAGACTAAGGTCTCTCCTTTCACCACTCTATTTAGAAAAGATTATTCCTTTAGTTAATACTGTACCTTAACTCTTGCCTTTACATCCTTTTTGGCATGTGTATATTTTCATAGCCTGTGTTTCATAGCCTGTATTTTCTGGTTGCCCTGCCCCAATTGCACAGCAGTCATTTACTGTAGTTCCCTCTTCATCCATTCAGCCCTTAGGGTGAGCACCAATAGTTATGCCTACCAGAATTTAGTAAGGTTTTTTGTTTTTTGTTTGATTGATTTTGTTGTTGTTGTTGTTGTTGTTGTTTGGCATTGTTTTACTTTGCTGTCTTTATCTTTCTCTACCAAAGCATACTGGTGCCTCAAAAAAAATGGGAAATCCCAGGATTCTGTAGGATGGAGCCATGGCAGCTTAAGTGCTGTCAAACTGCATTATTTCTACAGGGTAGATGCACCCTTAAAAAGTCTTACCCTACCAGCAGAAGGACAGCAGTTGGAGAGTTCTAGAGTCCAGGAGCAGCCACTGAAATGTTCCTATTTTGTGCTCTAACTGTACCTATGAAAGTGGTAGGACTGAAAGTAGCAGGGCCTTTCCTGAGGGTATTAGGGTTCAAGTAGGGCAGATAGGGTCTTTCAGATAACCTGGACATAAAAGGTGTATTTGATCATAACCAGCAGCTTGAATTCCTCATGAAAACAAACCATCAGTAAATCGAGTCACTGGGGCATATGACATAACTGTTACATATAATATATCTGAATAAAACACTTGCCTCCATGGAGAGAATGGAGGCCACAACTGCTCCTAGTTTCTGTCCCAAAGTGAAAGCTAATAAAAATGATGTGCTTTCTAGTAATTTTTTAAAAAAGATTTTAGTTTAAGAGGCAGAAGAAAAGACAGTAAGTGCTGCCTCCAACAATCCTGTAAGGTTTAGAGTAGTTCCAATAAAATGCTGGTGCTATTGAGGCTGTTTCCTTTCCTTGACTTTCAAAGAAGTTTAGCAGATTAATTCTTTTATTTGCACTATCAGGAGCAAAAGAAGATGCGGGCAGGGGAGGACACATGAGAAATTAAGGTGACAATCAGGACAGAAAGACCCAAATAAACTAGAAAAGCTAAAGTAATAAAAACAAACAGGGGAAAAAAGAGATTGGAAGAGTCCAGAGTGTTAGAGAGGCCTGGGGGGGTTGCCTGGAGAAATAAATACACAAGAAAGGCAGTATACAAGCATAAGGAATCACTGAAGACATTGAGCACAGCAGGGACAAATAAGGAACAACCACAAACTCACAGTAATAAATAATAGTTTTCGATCAACAGATACTTGATAGTTTCTTTTGTCCCTATTGTTTTTATAAATGATTTCTAATCACTTATTTTGCATTGCCCCTTTCTATGAAGCATGAGAAATCCACCACAAAAGAAAAATAGACATTGCACTATTTTATTGCTCTAGGATTATTTAAAAAAAATTAAAATCTCAAAAGTGTGTTGGACACTCAAGGAGGAGGCAAAATCACAAACAAATAAGGGAGAAGAATATATTTGCACAACAAGTACTTCACGTCATCTGCCAAAGTTCATTGTTTGCCTGGCCACCTTGCCTTGCTTTCCTATTTGGAGGAGGGCTTCTTGGCTGTGTCCCAACTAGGCTCCCTATTTTGGATGTCCCCCCCCCCCCAACCATTCAGCCAAGAAAGGCCTTAGTCCAACTCTTGGTCAAGCCTTTTCCCACCACTCTTCATTTGCCCAGTGCATTAGGAGAGACTTCCAACCCTTCTCCTGACATGCATCTTTCACTGCTTTCCCCTTAGCATATTCTATGGAGTTTATCACATGGGAGAAATTTCTCTCAATTGTGAATGGAGTCAATTCACAATTACTTGAATTTGCGTGAAATCTGATTGCATTTGGAATGTGTTCAGAATGACTTCCCATTTCCTGAAAATGATCCCCCCCCCCCATTGCCCAAAATTGCATGAGATACTCTAATATGCAATTATGTGAAACCCCATGATTGTGTTCGGAATGACTTCCCATTGTCCGAAATTGCATGAGATACACTCATTCTCAATAACGTGAAACCCCAAGATTGTGTTTGGATTGCCATTGCATTATACCCCAAAATTCCGTCATATGATAAACTCCTATGTTCTTTTATTGTCCTCCTTGCCACATCCCACTGCAGAGGCAGCAGCTGGTTCACCTTTCCTCCTCAGGATAGGGAGCTGGAAATAGCTAAGGCAGTGCTTCTGCTGACTCTATTATTATTATTATTATTATTATTATTATTATTATCTTTTATTGAGGGCATTTTTACTGTGTTTTTGGCCCCCTGGGGCAAAATATGCCTTTCTTCCCCCCAAAAAATCATAAACAGGAAGGTGTTCTGGAAGGCCAATATTGCCTTCTAGTCTCCCATAGTTGTCAACACCTATTTTAAATAGAAATGTCAGACATAGAACCCGAGGCTTCTGCAATCAAAGTTCGTGTTCTACCCCTGAACTCTGGTTTTTCCCAATTAAATCATGGGTTCCATGCATTCCACTCCTGGAATTCCAATATTCTGTGGGTAGGATGTCCTTCTTCAGGAAGCTCTGTTAGCTTCCTGTCTTTTAGCCATTACTGATATACTGAATTCAAAGATACAGCCATGTTAGTCTGGGTCAGTATGAAGAGGGTTCTTGTAGCACCTTGGAGATTAATTGAGAAAAAGAAAGAAGTTGGTAGTGTAAACTTTTGTAGATGTAAGATGGCATCCAAGGAAGTTGACTTGAATCTACAAAACCTTACCCTAGCAATTTCTTTCTTTTTTTCAGTTAGTCTCAAAGGTGCTATAAGACCCCTTTGCATGATATACTAAAGGCATTTGTTGTTTACAATTCTTTTCTATTTTTATGTTTGCATCCAGCTGAAAAAAATGATATAATACTACTATACTGTTTTTCTCTGAAATATTGTATTAGGATTTTATTGTACAGTCATCCCCCGGGTTACGAAGGTAATCTGTTCCGGATTACCTTTCGTAACCCGGAAATGACCGTATCCCGGGGGACCGCTTTAGCGGACGGACCGTGCGGCCGATTTAAAGGGGCCGCGCGGTTTTTACGTTTCGTTCCCCGGGGGATCCTTTGGATCCCGGGGGAATTTTTGCGGTCCCGCCGGTTTCACACCCCGGGGATTTCATTCCCCGGGGGATTCGTAACCCGAGGGACCACTGTATATGCTTATTGCACAATGATGCATAATATAAGCCACATTGGGGGGCTATTTTATCCCCAAAATAGTATGCTTAGCATAATAAGCGTATTTTGCTATCTGTAGCAGATTATGATGACCTAAGGACATTATCACACTAGCATCATATCTCATGGCAGTTGTGTTACGCAAGGAAACAGGAACATATTGTTTTGAAAGTGTTTGTTATCACACTTCTCTTCTTTGCACAATTTCTCCCAGGGGTGACAGGCCTCTGCATTTCAGTTTTGGCATTACAACCATTAGGTGTAATCTCTATTGCCCCCTCTTTGCTACCCTCCCTCCTCCATATCTTTAACCTTTCCCTCTCTTCGGGTTCCTTCCCTTCCGTCTTTAAACACGCCTTAGTCTCCCCTATTCTAAAAAAAACCCTCTCTTGACCCTTCTTCCCTGGCTAGCCATCGTCCAATCTCTCTTCTTCCTTTCCTTTCTAAGGTGTTGGAACGAGTTGTTTACTCGCGCTGTCTTGAGTTTCTCGAAACCAACTCCATTCTGGATCCTTTCCAATCTGGTTTTCGCCCACGGCACTCCACAGAGACAGCCCTCACTAAGATCTCGAACGATCTTTTGCGGGCCAAGGCGAATGGCCATTATTCTATCCTCATTCTTCTCGATTTGTCCGCGGCCTTCGACACCGTAGACCACTGTCTCCTGATAGACTTACTCTCTGACATTGGTTTCTCGGGCCTGGTTCTTGATTGGTTCACATCTTACTTATCAAATAGATTTTTCTCAGTGGTCTCTGGTGGTCAGACCTCGTCCTCTGTCCCCTTAACTGTTGGAGTTCCTCAGGGCTCTGTTTTGGGTCCCCTATTGTTTTCTCTGTACACACTCTCCCTTGGCAAATTAATTAGTTCCTTTGGTTTCTCCTACCATCTGTATGCTGATGACACCCAGCTGTACCTTTCTACTCCCAATCTTTCACCGGATTTAGAACAGCAAATGTCATCCTGTTTAACAGCTGTTTCCCACTGGATGTACCATCGGCGTCTGAAGCTCAATATGTCCAAGACCGAGCTTCTGGTTTTCCCGCCCAAGCCCACCCTTCACTACTCCTTTTCCATTTCTGTCAACAACATCTCTATTCAGCCGGTCCAGGAAGCCCGCAGTCTTGGTTTCATCTTCGATTCCTCCTTGTCATTTATCCCTCAGATCCAGACCACAGCCAAGGTCTGCAGATTCTTTCTCTATAACATTGCCAAAATCCGTCCATATCTCTCATTTTCTACCGCAAAAACACTGGTCCACGCCCTAGTGGTCTCACGACTAGACTACTGTAACCTCCTCTTGGCTGGGCTTCCTCTCTCTCACCTCCACCCATTAATTTCTGTTCAGCATTCAGCTGCACGCATTATTTCACTTGCTCGCCGTTATGATCATGTCTCCCCTCTGTTGTCCTCCCTTCACTGGCTCCCTCTTCCCTTTCGCATCAGATACAAACTTTTGTTACTCACCTTCAAAGCCCTGCATGGACTGGCCCCTCCTTACCTAGCTGATCTTCTCTCCCCCTATGTTCCTACCCGTACCCTCCGCTCTGGTGACCAAGGTCTCCTCTCTCAACCCAGGTTGTCTTCTGCCCCCTCCCGGATCCGTCCCTTTTCTCTTGCTGCCCCTCATTCCTGGAACCTTCTCCCTCTGCATGCTCGGCTCATCACTTCCCTAACTAGCTTTAAGGTTGAGCTGAAAACCTTATTGTTTAGGGAAGCGTTCTCAGGGAACTTGTGATTACCATCTGGCTGTCTGATATTGCTTGTTGTGATTTGCTTTTATGTCCGATGTTTTAACTTGTCTTCCCCCTTTGTAATTTTATCTATCTGCTATTATTTTAAAGTGTACGCCTTTGGCAGGCTTTTATATATTTCTTAAGTTTTACCAATTTTGTACAGCGCTGAGTATATTTACAGCGCTTTAGAAATAAAGTTTAATAATAATAATAATAGGTGTCAAGAGGGGGACCTGATTCTCCACCATCTCCCACTTGTTATTCGAAAGCAGGCTAACTCCATGCCACTTGGTTTTTTTATTTTTAATGTTGCTGTATTTGCATAATTACAGCAAAAAATGATTTAAACAATTAAAATTGGTTTTGTATTATTTATTTTATCATTTTGTCATAAGTATGCAAACACATCAAAGATTAAAAAAAATCTGACTGGCTTTGGAATAAGTAGGGGGGAGGAGAAGAATCAGGACTTGTTCTGCCACATGACTCCTATAATACTAGAATTGAAATAAACACAATTTCCACCATCATTTTTTGTTGTAAACTGCCCTTGAGTTGATCTTGACTCATGGAGACCTTATGGATGAGACGTTTCCAAGACCCTCTGTCCTCCACAGCTCTGCTTAATTCCTGCAACCCCATACCTATGACCTCTTTAATAGAGTCCATCCATCTACCACGTGACCTTCCTATCTTCCTACCTCCCTCCACCTTTCCCATAATTATTTTCCAATGAGTCTGTCCTTCTCATGATGTGTACGAAGTACAACAGCCTCAGTTTGGTCATCTTGATTACCAGGCAGGTTTCTGGCTTGATCTGCTCTGGGACCTATTTGTCTTTTTTGCTGTCCATGGGATCCTCAGCACTCTCCTCCATACCTCTGCAATAATATTGATAGCTCATTGATGGTTTTTGCCCATCATTAGGGTGGCAGCAGGATAGACACAACACAGTTTGAGAAATACTGGCCAAAGATGCTTTTATCATGTTAAAATCTAGCTTTGTAGCCTTGTATGGTAATATTCTAAGCCAAGAAAGGGGAATTGTAGAGCCCAGTGGCTAATTTTTGTGATGTATTTGACCACTGAGCCATATTCCTTCCCAAGGTGATGTAAGAGTGGCTGAAATCAGAATGAGAAGTAACTTATTATTTACTTGATGGAGTGATTTTGTTTTAATGTTTTTGTTTGTTTTGAATGGGGAGTTGAAGGTTTCCATCACTTCTGGAGGTCTTCTAAAGTATCTTTTGAATGTGAACCCTTTCCAGGTGAGATCCTCCCACACTGGGTGACACCCTAGCTAGTGACACCATTGAGATCAGCACTAATCTAACACAACATTACATGCACAACTTGCAGCAATACTTGGTTTTTGAAATGGATTAATTAATCCATCCAGCAAACCAAGTGTGCATGAACCCAAAATGAGATCCCTGTGCACAGGGGATGGGGGATTGATTATTGTCCTTTCCCACCATGATCTTGAAAGAAAATGCCTGCACAATTCAGAAGACAAAGGCAGTTTTGTGGAATGGAGAACTGGCACCAACTGGAATATAAGATGCACAGTCTATTTCTTTACTGGAGAGATGAAGGCAGGTAGAAACAGAGGCAAAAACAGTTATAGGATGTGGTCTGATGAGGGCAGGAAGCTGTGAAGCTCTGATTCCCTTTGTCACTATGCCCTGAGTCTCTATTTCACTACCCCTGGCTTCATCATTAATTGGGCAATTGCCATTATGCCTTTTGCGCAGGAATTCTCAATTTCCATTTTTCAAAGACAGGCAGCTGCTGGCTTGCACCCTCCCCCAGCTCATTCATAGGCAGCTTTGAAAGGTGGTCTACGTTGACATGTACATCATTAGGCAGGAGAAGGGAAGCAAGGTATCAATATCAGAAATGAGCAATAGCAGGAAGAGGTATGAAGCAGGAAAAGAAAACAATTAGAAACAGTTTAGTGTCCTGAGGAAGAATTGTCAGTGCCAAGTTGGGCTGACAGAATCCTCTCTGGGGGGATTGGGGAGGCAACTTGGAACACATTCGCCACTTGCTGCAATGCTTCATCAAAACCATAAAATAGAACAATTCACCTTCTGTGCAGAGGCTGCTGGTTCCAGGTATGGTTGCTAATGACCTCCTCTGCTTTCAGGCCTACTTTAAACTAGCTGAATGCTCAAGAGTTTCATCTGTAACCATGAAGCCAAACTGAATGTTGCTGAGTGATTTGTACATTGTGATTTTGTGTGTGTTTGCTTATTATTATTATTTTTTTTGTTTTAGCCAAGTTGTTGTGTGTTTCAAGCCCAGCATACTTTACGATCATTTATCTTTAATTACCCAAGTCCAGCAATGTGGGAAAAAATAGATTATGTTTAATCAGTGTTTCGTGTATTTTTTTTTTATTCACCAGATGATAATCCAAAGACTTTTTTATTTTTTATTTTTTAGTAAAACCACTAATAGAAGAATATACCTTAGTTAACATCAAGGGCAATATTCCAAACTCTACAAGACAAAAAGCCCAGCTTGACTCAAACGTAAGCCTCATTGAATGTCACTGGGCTTACTTCTGGGTAAACATGTATAAGATTTCACTGTAAGAATACATTTATCCAGCCAGCAAAAGTTAAATTTGACATGAGCATACCCCAGCTTTCTAAAATTCTTCATCAAGAAATGAAAAAATCACCATTATTCTCTAGGCCTTTCACTTAAATGCAACATAATTTCAAGGTGAGGCATCGGAGAGCAATCTAAACAGATTTTTGGCTTCTCATTTACAAGTTTCTCAAGTACTGTGAAGAATATAAAGAGAGTATGACATATTTTTCTACAAGCTTGTGTTCCTTTGTACAGAATATCCAATGTAGAAATGTTTGATTTTATAAACATTAGTTCTTGGAGAAAGGCTGTGACCTAGTGTGGCAAGGCAAAGGATGGGTGGCCCACTGAAGAGGGTTGCTCTGGAAAGAAAGGGCTGATGAAGAAAAAAGCAGAGAGCCAGAGATGGGAACTACAAGATCCAGCAGCCCCTGGGAAAGAAGAAAGAGAGGCAATGCCTAAGAGGGAGAGCCTAAGGAGGGAGGGGCCCGTGGATAAAAGGGAAAAGGGTGAGGCGTTCGTGGAGAGGGAGAGACGCGGAAGAATGGTTGGTGAGGCGGACGCTGGAAGGGAAAGAGAAGAAAATGCAAGAAAGTCTGCAGCTCTAGCTGAGAGAGAGGCCCTGGCAGAAGGGGAGGTAATTGACTCTGGCAGGCTCAGCCCAGAGGAAGGGCTTCTGGCTGAGCTGTACTCGCCTCTGGAAAACCTAGAGCCAAAGGAGGCTGGGCTAGGAGTGAGTATTGGTCTCAAGGGGCTTTCTATTGGAACCTTCAAGGTCGGGGCTGGCCTGTTGAAGACAAAGCTGGGAAGGAGGAACTGTAAAGAGGAGAGAAATAAAAGGCTGAGAGCCAAAAGGGGGAGTGTGATGAAACATCTCTCCCCTCTCTTGGGAATTGCTTTGTGAATATATTTTTGACTTTACTGTATTAAAAGTTATAGAGCATCCATCTAGAGTGGTCTATACTTTCTTCTGTCCTGATGGATACATCCAAGAAGCATGGAGTGGGAGGAGTCCCTTGCGGCCCCGCCACATTGGTGTCAGAAGTGGGATCCCCTGTGCAAGGCGGGGCTCTAGGGCCCAGTGAGACTTGGTTTGCGTGGTTGGCCGACCAACAGGAAAAGTTGTTGCATAGTGTGACCAGTCACCAAGTATAGTTGATGGAGCAAATGTTTGCAGCCCAGCAGGTGTCACAGCAACAGTTGCTGACTCAGATGGCAGAGGCGATGAGGATCCCAAGGGAGGGGGCAAAGCCTACTTTGGAGTCACTGGTAGGGGCCCCAGCCCCACTGAGACTGGTCAAGATGGGCCCTAATGATGGCCCGGAGGCATTTTTAAATGCTTTTGAGAGTGTGGCCACAGCTGCCAAGTGGCCTGAGGAACAATGGGCTCTTAAAATAACCCCATGTCTTACGGATACATCCAAGAAGCATGGAGTGGGAGGAGTCCCTTGCGGCCCCGCCACACCTAGTAACAGAGCTTGTACTTTACATTCAGAAAGTCTCAAGTCCAATTCCTGGAACCTCCATAAAGCATCTGTGGGAAACAGCTAAGATAGGCATCTACCTGAGACCTTGGAGAACCATTTCCATTCTTGACTCAGAATGGTGTGTAGCTTCAGACACATTCAAGGACAGTGGGAGGAAGATTTAAGTTCCATGTGGCCTTTTTGTCTACTCTCATGCCCAGCAACCCAGTTCTTTCTACTTATGTATCTAGCATATGTGTGAAGAGGTTTTTTTCTGCCATACATCAATGTATTATTGTTATTTGTGATCAACTCAGCTTCAGCTTATGATGCAGGGAGGCAGCAACAGTTCTGTTCCTAGACTTATAGAGTTGGAAGAGATCGCAAGGGCCATCCAGTCTTGCCATGTAGATAAGCCATTCTCATATCTTGTAAACTCAGGGCTGTGGCTTCCTTTATTGACTCAATCCATATGTTATGTGCTTTTCCTTTTACCCCACTGCCTTTCATTTTGGCCATATTACCGTCTTTTTCTGGTGTGTCATTGTCAAAATAATATGTCCAAAGTACAACAGCCTCTATTTAGTCATTTTGGCTTCTGGGAAGAACTTGGGATGAATTTGGTCTCAGATCCATTGATTTGCCTTTTAGGCAGTCTATAGTATGCATAAAATTTTCTTCTGGCACCACATTTCAGATGAGCTGATTCTTGTCCTGCCAGCTCTCTTCACTGTCCAGCTTTCCCAACGATGTATAGAAATCAGAAATAATATTCCATGAATTATTCTGCTTTTAGTATTTAATAGTATATTCCATCATAAATACACTGAGATCCTCCATGCAAGTAGAAAACCAGAGTAAGTCCCATATTTGGAGGGTCCCTAAGCATTAGTAACATTCACTTTGTAATTGTGTAGTCTGCCCTCTGTGGACTTGCCATCCGCAGCAGTGGGGGGAAAAGAAGAGGAGGAGGAGGAGGAGGAGGAGGAGGAGGAGGAGGAGGCGGCCATGGAGGAGGAGGAGGAAGAGGAATAGGCAGGAGGAAGAGGAGGAGGAGGAAGCCGTGGTGGAGGAGGAGGTTCTCAGTGAGAGCTGAGAGGGAGGGAGGATGAGTCCCATTTTTCCCAATGCTGGCATGGCTGTGTGGCCGCACTGCCATTGGGGACAATTCAGATTTGAGTATCTGAGGATTTTGGTATCTGCAGAGGGGATCCCCCATGGATACCAAGGGCCGACTGTACATAGAACCCCTTCACATGCTGACCACACAGGTGGTGGAAGGCATGGCTGCCAGCTACAATGCTATACCTCACCAATATTTGAGAGGTGTACAGAAGTAGTAGTTTAAGTAGTAGTTTAACTGTCAGACTACGAGTGTATCTGCACTATAGAAATAACACAGTATGACACCGCTTTAAGAGCTGTAGCTCCATCCTCGGGAATCTTGGGATTTGTAATTTTACAAGATCTTCAGCTTTCTCTGCCAAAGCATACTGGTGTCTCACAGAAGTACAAATCCCACAATTATGTAGGATGGAGCCACAGCAGTTAAAAATGATGTCAAACTGCATTATTTCTACAACGTGGATGTACTCCAGGACTCTAGAGTCCATGTTTAAAACTCCACTTGGCCATAGAAACCTCCTCCCTCAACCTCAGAGGAAAGCAAAAGCAGAAAAAAAAAACCTTAACAAGGGTTTTCAAGGAAACCCTGTGATGTTCACCTTCAGGTCCCCATGTGTCAGTAATGACTTGAAGGCACATAACAACAATCAACCGTGTATAGCTCTGACACAGCAATATATGGATAACTTTACAACACAGCAGCTTCAAGTGTTCAGTATTACAATAATTAGAAATATTACAATTTGTACAGTATTCACATAGCTATTATATATTCAAAGGGCTGATGCAATTTCTTCTAGCCCCTGACTGGCTAGGAGCCCAGTGGTGAATAGAAAATGTGTAGTTTGTTCCCTTGTCCAATCACTTTCTGAATCTTCTGGTTATTGTCAGTATTTTCTGTGTTACTTGAATAACGGAGAACATATGGAATCGGACTGTTAATCTTACTGAACGTGCAAGGCCGAAAATGGAATCACACAGGAAGAATTCTGTGGTGCCATCTATTGCACTTTGTATGTTCCCCACATCTAGAACAGTACAGATGTGCAGAAAGGGGAATTTATTTCTAGAATGGACCCATGTCCCCAGCAACCTTAATCAAGCCTTGTGTCATTGTCTTGTGAATATTAATCAATGTATCAGAAACAATTTTTTGACTATGGAGAAGTACTTAATAAAAGGAGCTAGACTAGTCCTGCTCTGCTCCACCTGCCTTAACATAATAGAACTTTATCACACGGGGGAAATCATGGATTTAAAAAGGCATTTTCCCAGGACATTTGCATGATCACAGCAAAGGCTTTATCACATGGGGAAAATAAAGGATTTTCCCTGGACATTTGTGCGATTGTGGCAAAGATTTTTCCCACAATATTGTAATTAGAGAGGACTTATCCTGAGAAGAACCAGGAATGCTCCAGCAACAAATCATTCATGGAGAAATCCCTTAAATGATTTGTTGCTGGAGCATTCCTGGTTCTTCCTGGGATAAATTCTCTCTAAGCATGATGCATGGGAAAATCTTTGCCACAATGGCACAAATGTCCAGGGAAAATCCTCGATTTTCCCAATGTGATAAAGTCCATAGCAGAGAGTAATTCTCTCAGTTGTCATTTTGTTGCATTTTTCCAAATCCCACCTGCATTTTCTTCTCTCCTTTCTTCTGTATCAGATTACAAGACTTCATTCTTTCCCCATACTTTTTAGAATATAGAAATGTTTTATAGTCTTTTTTTTCTGTATGCACATATTTGTATGCCTTTTCCTCACCAAGGTCCTTTTTACGTCTCATATATTTATTTGCATGTAATTTGAAAAGGGAAAAAAAACCCAACCCTTCTGGGAAGCTGAAAGACAACTATGCTAACAACCTCACAGGCCATGAATTGGCTATAGAGTTTTTCAAAATTTGGTTAATGAGAATTTCTTTCCATCTCTGCTTAGTACTTCAGTGGCATAGATTTGCCATATCACCTTCACCTCTGATGCCAATCAACAGCCCATAAATTTTTACTGAATAAGCTTTCTTCAGAGGTTATCTTGTGGCTATACACTTTTGCAACACAGAAGATGAACAGGGATACCTCAGCACCAAATATCCATGTGGTGTTTCAGCTGAGATTTGGTTTCTCCCTTAGTATTGCTAAATGCCAAGAGGACCAGCATAGTATCATAGTTTAAGTATTAGACTATGGGGCTGTGTTCCAGCCGCCCATTTTACAGCCAGATCTGGACCACAGCTGCTTCATGTCATGGCCCCAAAGTCTGGGCTCACTGAATCTCTAGAACAAGATATCTGGCCTTTCCAGAGTGTGAAAAGGAGACACAAAAAGCAGCTCCTTCTTGTGCCCTGGAAAGGGTTTGAAAGGTGAGGCACCACAGCTTTACGGCTCTCCATCAGTGCTGTGTTGTATGGACACAGCAACAGAGGAGTGTCGTGATTCCATGTGCTATATGGTGCACTGTGCAGCATCATGCTACCCTGGGGGCAGAACCAGGGTGTTTTGTAATGTGGGCACTATGCCCTGATTCCTTTAAGGCTGGTCTGTACAGGGCCTTAGTCTCCAGGAGAACAGAGTTCAAATCTGCACTCAGCCACAGCAACCCACAAGATGATCTTTGGCAAGTCACAGTCTCTCAGCTTTAGAGGAGGACAATGGCAAACCATCTCTAAATAAATCTTGCTAAGAAAACATTATGAGTGGATTGGCATAGGCTAGAGTTATTTGAAGACATATAACAACAATTTAGTACTGTAATATATAGGATTAGGGCCTGAATTAGTATCATCCTACTCTCCAGTTGTTATTTAATACCGGCAGTTTCAGTTTTGTAGTGGTTATTTAGTTATTATTAGCTCAATAAGAATCTCTGGACTATGAAGTGAAACTATGGGCCTTTTTTATGGAAGTATACCAAAATAAACTGTATTCATCTCAAGGAATGCTTTGTGGTACATATCTATATAATAATAATAATAATAATAACAACAACAACAACAACAACAACAACAATAAAATTTTATTTATGGCCCGCTCCTCTGTCAACCAACCAGTTGAACATCTCTACTCTAGTGACAACAATGTATGCACCTCTAGTACCAACCTAGCATTTCAGGGCCACAAGGATCTATCACTTAAAATACCCTTTCAACAAATTACACCTCTGAAAGAGTACAGGATATATAAAGTGGATGCAATCCTGCTTGCACAAATCAATGACAAAATTAACATTAGCCTCAGTCAGATCAAGTTCAGTAAAAGCAGATAAAGTGAATTAAAATATACAGGTTAATGAGTTGATTCTAAAATTAACTTGTGTGTCTCACTAAAGATGGAAATGTCAAACTAAGAACTAAATAGAGGTCAGTGTTTAAAGACTGCACTAATCACAGGAATTAATGCATACCGACATTGATTTATTTACAATGAACCTTTCTGAGCCAAGCTGCCTCTGCATCCATGGGCTCACTGAATCTCTAGGACAAGATATTCAATATATGGTTTTCAAGACACATTTGTGCTTACTGGATTCAGTGGTGTGCTCCTAAAACATGACAACTCATATGGCTGAAAACGACTTTGTCTTGAATGTTTAGTGAATTTATAGTAGGTACAGATGTATAGCTATGGTGCAAATATACCTGCAAATATGAATTCTCTCACCCCAAATTATTTTTTTTCTTTAGTCCCCAAATTTCAAACATTGCACGAACTTAAACTTCAGTTGAGGTTTTAGAAATAGAGTTTAGTCATTCAAAGGGTGGGGTGGGGGTCAGGCCCACACATCAGATGAACATACTCAATCAGAGTTCACAAGTATAAAACTAAAGGGCCTAAGCAATACAGTGGATAATAGGAGTTCTTGGAGATTTACAGGGACACCATGAGTCAGTGTCAACTTGATAACTGCTAAAAATATATCTAGGATAGGCCAAAACCTACCAGTGTGATGCCTCCCTATCTCCATGTACTTTATTCATTTGCAATTTGATAGGAAAATAAAATGCACAGATATAGGATGGTGGACACCTGGCTTGACAAACTGGAGCGTGTCCAGAGGAGAGTGACCAAAATGATGAAGAGCTTGGAAACTGTGCCCTGTGAGAAGTAGCTTAGGGAGCCAGATATGTTTAGCCTGAAGAAGGTTAAGATGTGATATGATAGCTCTTTTAAAATATTTGTAGGGATGTAATACTGAAGATGGAGCAAGCTTGTTTTCTCCTGCTCCAGAGACTAGGACACAGAGCAATGTATGCAAACTACTGGAAAAGAGATTCCACCACAACATTAGGAAAAACATCCTGACAGTAAAAGCTGTTCAACAGTGGGACACACTCCTTCAGACTGTGGTCAAGTCTCCTCCTTTGGAGATTTTTAAACAGAGGCTGGATGGCCATCTGTCAGGGGTGCTTTGATTGTATATTCCTGCATGGCAAGGGGTTGGACCTGATGCCCTTCAGGTCTCTTCCAATTCTTTCAACTCTATGATTCTACAATTCAGAGGCAGTCCTCTACCATCACCTTCTAAATCTTTTCCATTTAATAAGCCTGGAACCAGCACGAAACAGGTCCCCCAGAGGAGGGATGTGACTGGAGGATTTTGAGCACTACTGATGCACTCAATCTCATTCTAAACTTTACAGGAAGAGCAGCACTGTCTAATAATATTTTAAAGAATGCATGGAAAACCAAGAAGCAGTGCAGTTCTGTAGAGGAAAAAGCAATGGTAGATAAAGAAATGTAGATATAGAGGTGGAAGGATTCATAATTGTCTGCTGCAGTGTGTGTGCAAGACCTCTTTGTCAGGATGCAAGGAGAACTGAACATACAAAACCAACAGGAAGAAGCTGCCATGGAAAATGAAGAGACCTGTAATAGTGAGAAAACACCCTGGAGAAGAGTTATTGTCAGAAGAATATGGTACAGAAGGAATTCAGGCCCTTTTCAACTAAACAATTGCATCCTACATGTTTAGGATAACAGTAGAGTAGAAGCTCAAACAGAAACCAGGATACCACAACAAAGGATACCACATGCCAAGGAAATAGTCAAGATAACCACCAACACCAGCAAGAGGAAAAGAAAGGTACTGTTGGTTGAGGACACATTGCTCAGGGTTATTGAAGCACCTGTCTACCAGACTAAGAAAATGAATTGGGAAGTGTGCTGTCTTGTTGGCACACACATCTGCGATGTCACTGAAAACCTGTAATCAAGAATACAGATCAGCACCCCTTTCTATTGAATATGTTGGTAACAACAACACAGCTGATAACACCTTTCAAGGAGATCACCTCTGACTATGAAGCTTTGGACAGGAAGCTGAAGGGATCTGAAGCACAGGAGGCATTCTTGTCAGTTCTGCCAGTGAAGGATACACAGGAACAGGAAGATACTAAAAGTGAATGACTGACTATGTAGATGATATAGAAGGGGGAAGTTTGGCTTCTGGGATAATAGACTTGAGTTCTTAGACAGAAAAATACTGGTTACAGATGGGCTGTACTCCAGAAAAAGTGAGAGCAATGCTTTCAGTTGCAGCATGGCAAGTCTGATCAAGACGACTTTAAACTAAATTGTTGTAAAGTCGAAGATGAAAGCTCAACATCAGCCCAAAAGCAAACACAAAGATATGAATTCTAGAGGAGAAGCCGAGGAAGAATATGGGATCCACAGAAATTTATAGGTGGGAACAAACAAAGCTTCAAATGTCTATACATCAACACACACAGTTTAGAAAAGTGCTTTAAGTCCTAGTGCAGGAAGGTAAATAAAACTTTATAGATAGAACAGAGATCTGGTGGGATGATTCCCATGATTGGAATATTCCAACTGAAGGGTATAACCTGTTCAAAACGAACAGATGTGGCACCGGAACAGATGGCCCTGAAGGGGCGGCTTGAAGTCTCCCCTTCTGAAGACAAATTGGGGCTATGGCAACCACACTCTGTGGCCCCAATCCACATTGAAGCTGGCCCAAAAAGGAGTGGCAAAGATCTGCTCCTTTTTCAGCCAGCAAAAAGCCAGTTTTTCTGGCTTTTCCAAAGCTGGCTTCATGATGCTCTGGAGACATGTGGCATGTAAATGTTATTCTGACAGAATGTCATGAAGCTGCCCACATGTACATGGCCAGGGTGGTTTCTGCATGTATGGCATCAAAATGCCATGCCTTAAAGCCACCCAAACAATGGCATAAAAGGGCCATCTGCTTAGCCCCAAAGTAACATTATATGTCAAAGACAAATTCATTTGTACAAGAGTTCATGAGAATGATCAAACTGTACCAGTGGAGAGCTTTTTGGTAAGAATAAATGGAGAAAGAAATAAAAACAACACTGTGATAGGAGTTTACTATAGGCCACCAAACCTATAGATGATGTCTTTCTGAAACAAATATCAGCAATCTTGAAGAACTGGTAGTTAAGAGGGACTTCAGTTATACTAATATCCACAGGGAGACTAACTCTGCTAAGCATTGGCTGACCAACAAATTCCTGATGTGCCTTGCAGATAATTTATTTCAAAGGCTAGAGAAAGGAAGAGCTGGACCAACAATCCTGGACTTGATCCTAACCAACAGGGAGGGGTTGGTCACTAGAATCACAGTATTTGGTACTTTAGTGACCATGTAATGCTAGAATTCACAATAGTGGATACAATAAAGAAGAACATGGTGAAACATGGGCCTTGGATTTTAGGAAAGCTGATTTTAACATATTCAGATAATGATTGGGTGGTATCCCATGGCTGGGCATGCTAAAAGAAAAAGACACCCAGCAAGGTGTCTTGAAAGAGAAGTTGAAAAAAGCACAACCACAAACAATTCCATGGAAGAAGAAAAAATGGGGAACATTTAAAAAAGCCAATGTGGCTGCACAGCAAACAAGGAGGAAGTGGAAAGAAAAAGGAGTATATACATAGAATGGACCAAATAACCAAGAAAGTGTACAGATGTGTAACCTAAACTTGCAATAATACTATAAGGAAAGCTGACACGCAAAATGAGCAGAGACTGCCTGTGCAAGTAAAGAGCAAGGAAAAGAGGGCTTTCAAATACATCAGATGCAAGAGAATGACCATGGAGACAGGGAGACATCCAGAAGCAGAGAACTTGACAAGGACTCTGGATTGCAAATCAAGACTGACAGGGAGTTACCCAGGAATCACCTAGCTAACTTGTTTAGAGTTATGATCTGCAGGATCAGATGAACTGCATCCAAAGTAATAAGGGAACTTGCTGAACCCCTTGCCTCCAAAGTAATAAGGGAACTTGCTGAACCCCTTGCCTCATTTTAAAGAAATCTTGGAGATCAGGTGAGGTTTCAAAGGGCTGGAGAAGGACAACTATTACCACTCTCTTCAAAAAAAAAAAAAAGGTAAAAAGAAGAAGATCCAGAAAATTACATACCAGTCAGCCTAACTTCAATACCAGGAAAAATATTAGAACAGATTATAGAGGAGTCAATATCTTGATGACAATCAGTAGAGGCCAGCATGAATTTGTCAAGAACAAATCCTGCCAAACTAATCTTATTTCTTTTTCTTTTTTTTTAACCAGTCACTAGTAGACAGTACAAATAATGAGAATGTCATTTACCTAGACTTCAGCAAAATCATCATCAGTGACTATTCCTCAAACTGGAAGCAGGTCTCAAGTGGAGTGTCTCTGGATTCAAAGGAATTTCCATACAGTAATAATTATTCAGAAATGGGACCCGTTGTCTATAATGGTGGCAGTATCTCCTTCTATGGGCATATTCTGAAACAAGCTGGATGGCTACCTGCTGGGGATGCTTCATCTGGAGCTCTTGCACTGACAGGCGTCCAAAACACACTGCAGAAATAATCCAGTTCAAGACCACTTTAACTGCCCTGGCTCAGTGTTAGGTACTGTACTGTAGTTTATTGTGGCACCAGAGCTCTGACAAAGAAGTGTAAATATCTCACAAAACTAGTTTCCAGAGTTCCCTTGCATTGAGCCAAGGCAGTCTCAAACTGGATTATTCCTGCAGTATGTTTTGGACCCAAGTGGTTGAACTAGGTGTCCATGAAGCCCCTTCCAACTTTATGATTTTATGGTTCTGTGACTCTGATTTTAGACATTAAACACTTGTTCTGCTTCACAATTGTCTGGTCAAATTAGATGACATCTCACATCCATATCTTGGATTCCAGGATTATTTGTTTTGTGATTTGCTATTGGAAAGTAAACAGGATTAATTTGCAAATGTGATTGCTGAAGCATGCATATGCAAGAAAATTCCAGTGTCAGAAGGGAAAACATGTTAACTATTGGGATTTTACCTAGGTTGACCTTAGGATCCCATGACAGTCACCAACCCAATAGTTTTCCTTTCTTGGTTTGCCATGTGAACACTGAGATCCACCCAATGAGACCTCAAAAGCAGTAAGATAATTTTTGTAGTGGTGAATAGTGTTACTGATGGCCACTGAAGCTGAAAACAAGAGACAAGGAGAAGATGGGAAACAGAGCACTTGCCTGCAGTGAAAACTGTTACAGATTTAGAAACACATGCCCATAAGCCAAAAACCCAGATATTGATTATCAGATAGCATTTGACATCATTTACAGATAAGCATTTAGGCCAAAGTTGCTGGTTATCACATCGGTATCACTATACGCTACTTCTTTGCTAATAGTTGTTCAGAGACGGTGGAGAGAGAGGGGGGGGAGAGAGGAGTGAATGATTTTAATGCAGGAAACAGCTTTCTTTTGAAGACTTCCACAGAAAGGCATAAAACCCATCAAAACATCCTTCATGGAAAATTACTGAGTCCAAAATAATAAATGTCTCCTGGAATGAGTATTGTAGGTCGCTTCACTGCATATTCTGAGAAGCCGTTAATGATACCTTTGTTAAGGAATTTTTAACCTGTCAGCAATATATGTCTTTTGTTCTTTAGTCCTTTAGGTTAATAAAATCAAGGCCAGAGATGGTGAAGCTATTAGATATCAGTAAAATTTAATGTACCACGGGGAGTATATTGGAGGGGGGGTTACTTAATTGTGTGTTCAGGGCCAGAGCCACCTACCCAGGCACCCTCCCGTTGTAAGTGATTCTGGCTATTGAGATGTTATTATTGCTGAAACCCCACCACAATGATGTTATAAATGCATTCTTCCTGAAAGAGTTCTCTGAATATGCAATTGAAAAGATGGCTGTGTGCTGAAAAGCACAGTGCAGTGACTCTTTTGTATTTTTTAAAATCATCTTCCAGGTCATTAGAAGAGAGATTATCATTAACAGGACTACATGAATAACAGATTCAAAAGTAAAAGTCACACATGGAGTGACATTTTTCAAAATGAGAGGTGCCCTCTGTGATCTGGCATGGAGGATTTGCCTTGTGCATAGACAACTGAGCTTTTCCTCTTAAAATATAAACCTGATTGTTATCCAAATCATTTATGTTCTCTGGTCTTTTTGTGTGTTTTGGGTAAGGGATTAAGCCCCTACTTTCCTCCTTGTTTTGCTTTTCATTTGGCATGAACTTATTATGAGTTTTTATTAATGTTTTCAGGTAGCTGTATCATCATAGTGCTTAAGACAGATGAAATAATTAAAAGAACAAGTGATACCAACTCTAGGCAATATCAAGGCATTGGGAACCTTCACCTCCATGGATATGAGTGGAGGACTGTTGTTTCTCATTTTACAGAAAGACAAAATTTTAAAACTTACAAAGCTCTCTGCAAAAATTAGCAAAATGCCCCCAAAGGTATCTATATGGTTAAAATGAACAAATAAAATATTATGAAAAGGAATTGAGACCTTAATTAAGATTCAGTAGGAATCTAAACCGATCAATTTATAAAAGGAGAAAATTATATAGGAAGTAGGGTAGTTATGTATTTAAAGTTTGCATATTTTAATTTATGTATACAACTAGACTCAGAAAGAACTATGAAAAATGAATCCAATTTCCAAAACAGGTTCATCACCTTTGATAACTTCCCTTGAACCCAGAATAGCTCCCATAAAACCCAATCTAGCCCAAAACAATGAAACAACTAACCACTATTGATCCCAACTTAGATATAGCAGTTGAAATCACTATACCTGCAACAATTCCATCCTATGAAATGCTTGGATTTGTACTTTGGGGCAATATTAGTGAATTCCCTTGAAGTAAAGCACTGGCAGAGAATTCTAAGGACTCAACCAAATTACAAACCCCAGGATTCCATAGAATAGAGTCAAGAGATTTACAAGTAAAGTTAAACTGCTGAAACTGTGTGATGTATAGTATACTATTTAGTAAATGTCACCATTATAGGGAATGATGTGATCAGATGGCCCTTGGGCTGGACAGGTTGTGGTCCAGATGCTAATTACTGATAGGCAACTCCAAGTCTCCTGTGCTATCCTTTCATAGGCTTCTTTTCTCTAAACTATACTTGCACTGGACAAGATGTCTGAATAGAGAAAACTTTCTGATAGATGACTGCCTTTCAAACATAGGACCATCTTCTGCAAAATGGGGTATATATGTACCATGTGCAAATTTCTCCCCAGACAGTCTGGGGGGGTTGCTAAAGAGCATGAAATGCCAGGCCTTTTACCTTGTTTTGGAAGTTTGACTGGAGTATTGCTGCCATTGTGAGACATGCTTTCCCCTGGTAAGTGGAAACACCCTTTGTTTGCTTGCTTGCTTGCTTCTGTTTTCAAAAATTTCAGGCAAGTAGGACATATATTTATGTGCACTAAACTGCAGATTTGTATCTTTTGTAGAAGTAATCTATTTTAATACTTTTATGGTTAATTGAGTGGCAATGGAATCCTATGAGTATTTATTGAGAAAAAAAGTCCCACATTGCATTAGGAACTTCCACTAGGAAGCATCCATTGTGCTACATTCTTAGTAACCTCTATTGTCTCTGGAACTTTCTTAAGAAATTTTCTTAAGGAATTTATTTCTAGAAAATAAATATTTTGTATGACTTAACAACATTGTTCCATGTTGACTATTCCTTAGGAAAGTTCCAGAGACATAAGGAACTAGAAGCCACTTTACCAGATTGTTCCTCCACACATATTTCTATAATCTTATAGAATGCGGCTGCTTTTTATCAGTTCATGAAATATGAGACAAACAACCTGTATATATAACAGTGTATACGTTGAATGCAATCTGTTCTGTTGTTGAGAGGCTGGAATGAAGCTTATAACACAACTGGCTTAGCCTGCTGGTTTTGCCATAGGTATCCTCTTTAAATTGGTCAACCTCCAACACCTGTGTATTTTAGAACCCGAACCATGAAAATCAGAATACTGCTTCTTTCCATCATACTGATTTTGAAAGAAAGTTCATTAAGTTATGTGACGAACTGAAACGTTATGGTGATAAACACAATGTTGGGTGGGGGGAGCCTATAAATAAGAGCCACAGAGAGAAGTGATATTAGAATTCAAAATAAGGTATACCAGAATGGGTAGGGGTCAGCACTGAAATAAATTTTGCTGGAGGCATTTCAATTTCAGGATAAGAGATGGTGAGGTGGTTAAGGGAAACTGATTAGATTAGTCATTTATATTCATTGGTAGAGAATGTTAGAGTGGGTAAGGGGCATTTGTATGGGGGATGCTGTTAACTCACATGTAACTATTAATAAAAGAAGTGTCCATCATCACTGGGAAGTAAAAACACAGAACTACATCAAGTTTTCTCTTCACTTTTGAGCTCTTGGAATGCTTCCCCATTCTTTTCATACCCTGCATTTTTCTGTCCAGATCATCCTTGTTTTTCTAACAGCTGAGTCCTGTGAAATAAGATTTGATTGGAAGCAGACATCTTTGATTTTTGTATACATTAATTGAACATAACTTTGAAGCATAATTCTTGCCACAAAAAATAAAAAAAAATAGCTAGCACAAGAACGAAATAAGGAAGAGGAGGAGGAGTTAATCGGCCAATATTCAAACCTGTCTTGAGATCCCGCAGTCTTTCCTAGAATCCATGTGACTATAAAACTGTTGAGTTTTTTTGTTTTGTTTTGTTTGCATTTATTTTTTTATTTTTTTTTTGGCAGTGAGCTTCTTCTTTCAAAAATATTTGGGGCACCTGGTGAAAATGTTTGCTTGTAAACTGATCCTTGGGGAAAAGCCAACAAGAAGCAAACAAGGACAATAGGGTAAAAAGGGAAAACGATTATGCCAGGCTCTTTTCAAGAGAGACCCCATTAAATTTCATGCTAATGCTATGTGCCTCAGATCTAAGAGGAAAAATATGGACTGTTTGGTTTTAAGAAACAATATAGCTATAGTGAGCATAATAGACAATTGGCAGAATCCAGAGAACCAGTGAAATACGGTAATCTCTGGTTACAAACTCTATAGAAAGACCAGGAAATAGCATACCAGCCGTGGCCTAACTATGTGTGCCATAGAAACCGTAAAAAGGAGAGGATTCCTCCAATTAATCACTATGAGGACATTGCCAGACCTCCAAGTTAGATTACTGTTGAAAATATATGTTTTGAGATGCGTTTGGCTACAGATCCAAGCTTCCTGAACATTTCATTAGAAACTGAAAACTGACACACATCACTGCTGTAAGATTATTATTGTTGGTAGTAAATTAATTCAGCATGTGATCTAGAGCAAGGAAAAGCATCACAGCCCTTTAGCTGTTTCCCATTTTGGAAGAAAGGTGTGATATAAATCCAAAATAAAGCAATAAATAAATATTGCTGATGGGTTCCAGCAACCACTACTTACAGGTGGTAGAACTAGGCCCCTAAAGGATGCATTCTTACTGGACCATCCCAAGGAGAACACTGCAGATCCCTGTGGCTGGATAATGCCCCCTTGTGCTGGATTTTAACCACTCCCACATAAGAAAACTGGATAATCAGTCCCCAGGGTTATATAAGGCAGAACCAAACAAAGGAATCTGTACTGTGCAGGCATGACTCTTCTCTCATCTTAACAGATATTAAAACAATACAATGCAACAATAGCCTAAAAACCCACAAAAATAATACAAGCATTATTATTATTATTATTATTATTAATTTCCCACCTTTCTTCCAATATAGGGACTTGAAGCAGTCCATGATACTAATAAGGATTATAAATTGCCATTCCCTTCTCCTTTTGTGTCATGTCTTTTTTAGATTGCAAACATGAAGGCAGAGGACTGTCTTAACAATTTGTAAGCCACTCTGAGAGCTTCTGTGGCAGAAGAGTGGGGTATAAATACTCTCTCTCTCTCTCTCTCTCTCTCTCTCTATATATATATATATATACACTATATATATATATATATATATATATATATATACTCTATATATATGAAAGCCTGTCTGCCTGGTGGCAAGGGCCTCCATCCATTAAAACATGCTTATCCTTCCCCTAATTATTTCAGGAGTAGCTTGAGACAGAGAATGAAATTAGAGAGACATTGAAAGAAAACATGTTTTAGAAATAGGGAACTTAAGTCACCCTTATTTAGACTAAACACAACAAGGTAAAATTTCTGAGTAATCTCCACGATTGTGCACTAGAACTGTTGTTCATGGAACCAACCACAGAGACAAAACCCTAGTTTTTAACCATTATTGGTGCCTATATATTGGTGCCAGTGAATTATCTGATTGGAGAAATGCTAAGGAAGCCCAATATAATCATATTTGACTTGAAAAGAGAAAACTTCTCAAAAATAAGTGGATTGATAAAAGGAAGTTGAAACTCACAAGAACCCACAACAGCATCAGCAACAATAACAATAGAAATGATAGAGCCCATAATAATAGAAACTCTTCTAGAAGATAGGCTGCAAGTAAGATGGTACCACCAATTTCAAAATGTTTCCAGCATGGTGAACTATCAGTGTTAAACACCAGAAGTTGTCTTCAAATGAGAACAGAAATAAACACAAACCCATTCCCCAAAAATACAAAAAAGAAAAAGAAAAAAGAAAAAAATGGGGATTTTTAAAAAGAATTTTGATAGGCACATTGCTAATCTTTTAACCATCAGAAGTAGAAAACTAGCTATGCAGGAAGTTGTTCCATCAGACAGCCTGTTTAAAAAGTAATAACAGAGAGTAAGGCAATTGCAAAGAAGGTGATTAAATTCTTTATGTCTGTTTTCACTTTAGATAAATATACCCCAAACTGAAATTTTTTATAAGGGGAGGATGGAAAATAAATACTATACAAATAATGGTGACAAAATAAGAAGTTCTGACTCAAATGTTTTGGCTTCTTAAATTTCAGATAGTGCCCCCTGTTACAAGGTTTTCCAGTGTGGGTCCCCAAATGTTCTTGGATTCCATATTCCTAGGTAGCATTCCCAGTAGCCAAGGCTTGAAAGGTTTGTTAGGAGCTTATCCCTTGGGATCTTAATTCATGTATATTCTACATGACCTACATTATCCCCATCCCCTTCACAAAGAACATATTAGCCTGTTGGTGAAATATGCAGATTATATAGATATAGATGAGGGTATGTGTGTGTGTGTGTACACACACACACACCAATATACCTCTCTCTCTCTCTATATATATATATATATATATATATATTCTTCCCTCCCTCTGACAGCCATTAAGACCAACAGTAACAGATGAGCGATTTAGATTTTAATTTAAAAAACTGAAAACAGAAAAAGAATTGACCTTCTCCCAGTGCTGTTGCATACATGCGCTAGATCCACACCTTCCTGATCACTTCATTGAAATAACAATATTGGTTCAGGATCCAGTCACAAATTGTCTGCATGATATGTAGTGTTCTTGTAGCTTAGTGATGGAGAGTATGCTGACTATTCCAGATGCAGTCTCTGGTGTCTTCAGTTAAAGCTGGTAAAGTCTACTGTTTGTAACCATGAATAGCATATTGTCTGGACAGTGTAGGGTGGTCCTATACATGTAACATGCATGTTCAGATAGGTGTGTAACCTCTGCCTCCCCCATTAGCCAGTGCTACCAAATTTTGGCACTTCTGCTTAAAACAACAACAGTTAAACCAGTAACATCTTCTGATCATTGAACAATTGATGTTTATCTTTTAGCCTGTCTTTCTTTGAGTGTATGACTTTGTTGATGTAAACAAGCAGAAGTGCACAGTTCAAGCAATCTCCGATGCCTTCAGAATTACTGGCAAATATACATACACGCTTGACAAATCTCTTCAACCAGCCATTCACTACTCCACCCAACCTCTTATGGTGATTCTTCTTCCTTGTATTACCTGCAATGTTGTCCCCTCAGTGAGGAAGACTCTTGTTGTTTACATTAGGCCTACGTGCAAGCAAGCACATACTGACCTTGAGATTTGGTGGCCTACCATACAACATGTGATACGGCATTTTCTTAACAAAAGAATTCCAAGTGTGGTTGGCAACAGGTTTGCTGTCAAAATTGCTTCTCCCCAAAACTGCTCAGGTGCTTCTGCATCAAGCATCATGCAATCTTTCATTTGCTTTAGGACCCCAATACGTCTCTCCGCTAAGCCATTCTCACTAAGAACTGCCGGGTTAGTCGTGTTGTGGCATATTCCTTTCCTTCTCAACCAGTTTTTCAGGTTTTTAGACAGAAATTCGCCACCTCTATCTGTAACCTCTATCTGTAACTGCCTTTGAGGTTCTCTTCTCCCAGACATGGTTGATTTGCGATGGCGTGATTGTAAGCAAAATTGTAGCTCTTGCTTTCTTATCACGGTCAAGAGTATCATCTGTGAGTCCTCTCTCAACAACATCCCACAGTTCTTCTCTGACCAGCAATACCTGACAATAAGAACTCCAAGCTGCATAATTAGTTTCATCTAGTTTGGGAAATTTAGCCACCTCCATCATTGAGCAGTGTAAAGATAGAGTCCTGGCAGTTTTCCCAGCTTCTACTGTCAATAGTGATAAGACACAGACAACAGTCGAAAAGATCTTACCACACAGCCTTCCGGCATGGACAGCACATTACAGCAACAAACGGAGATGCCTGAGTAGATAACATTTGGGCCCATAACCCTTGTTGATGTAAACAAGCAGAAGTGCACAGTTCAAGCAATCTCCAATGCCTTCAGAATTACCGGCAAACCTGGAGCTTCGGCTTTATCAGGAATTCTCCTCCCAGTTGATGAAACAGACTGGAGCCAAAACTCTCTCCTCAGAGGTTTTATTCTTAAGTTGCTGTGTTTACAAATATACATACACGCCCGACAAATCTCTTCAACCAGCCATCCACTACACCACCCAACCTCTTCTGGTGATTCTTCTTCCTTGTGTTACCTGCAATGTTGTCCCCTAAGTGAGGAAGACTCTTGTTGCTTACATTAGGCCTACGTGCAAGCAAGCACATACTGACCTTGAGCAGTGTCTGTTTTCCAGCCTTCAGCTGCAGTCAACTCCAGCCACAATTCCTGTTTTTACCTTTTGCGCACATCTGTACATTTTAAAGCCAGGCCTCAAAGCCTGACATACTTTTGGACACAGTAAAAGCAAGCAGAATCCAAGCAGGCTGTCAGTTAAATTCCAAGTTGCAGGCATAAAATTTGCAGGCATAAAAAAGTACATGCCCATTTGCTGATGCCAAAGATTTTTCTAATATATATCAACTACACTGTAATCACTCCAAACCAGGAGGAATGACTATGGGAACAATCCGCATCTAAGGAAACAGCAGGAATTTTGAGAGCTGCAAAAGGTGATATGGCCCTTGCTGAATGTCTCCAAAGTAGTGTACTGACATTGGGAAGTTCTTGTAGGAGACAATAGGCAAGACAAATGCAATTTCTCTTCTTGCACTGTCTCCCACTCTTGATGCTCTGCCCATAACTTCCTCTCATTTGATGCAACATTTGCTAAAAAAAAAAAAAAAGAAAGAAAGAAAGAAAGAAAGAAAAGAAAAGAAAAGAAAAGGGAAACCTGTACATGTAACTTGTCCAACATTCTGTGCACACAGTGGCTAATAGCTTGCCTATGGGAAGCCTTCCAACAGTAACCACACTCCATCATGTGTTCCCAAGAGGTGGCATACAGGGATGACTCCTTGTGATACTGGCAGTTATATATATAGTTGTCCTCACCAGCAGCCACTGATGGCCCCAATTTCCAATAATGACCTCTCTGTACACCACCCAAGTTGGCAGTGTATCCCATTATTTAACAATGTACAACATTCAGTTAAATTCAGGATTTGGTAACCATGGAAAAGAAAATCATTTGCAAGATGGTGGTGGTTGAATGTCTACAAGTCATATCCAATTTATGACAACCGTAAGGCAACCTTATAATGGGGTCTTCTTGGCAAGATTTGTTCAGCGGGAGTTTGACTTTGAGACTGAAAAACAATGTGACTTTCCCAAGGTTACCCAATGGGTTTCCATGGCTAAGTGAGGATTCAGACTATTGTCTTCAGAATCATAGTCCAACACTCAAACCACTACACCACAAGAGCACAATCCTAATCCTTGCAAGAAAGAAAGGTGGCCTCAGAGGTAGAGCTATGTAGCAGACAGGTGACAAACAACATATAGAAATCTTTGAAAGAAAATTTCTTTCAAGAAGAACCTGGTTTTTTTTCTTTCATTGTTTATATGAATGTGAAATAAAGTTTCTAATGTTCTAAATTCTTCATCCTATGTAAATTTTCTAAGGTTGTAGACTCTCACTCAAATACCTGGGAATAAGAAGCACAAAACTGAATGGAACTTTCTTCTAAGTAGATAGGTATAAAATTGAACCTTTCATGTTCCTAAAAACTAAATGCCCTAAGGCCTGAGCTAAGGACTTTAGCATGCTCAGTGTTATATGTGTAAAAATGTTACATGTATAGGCTTTCATGGAGCAGGTTGTTGGGATGGACATATTAAAAATGTTATAAATTTCTGATGCAGCGTAAAAAATAATGTCTAAATAGGCATCACACTGGCATGGATATGCCAGTAGGTCCTGATGCAGCAATGGTCTTAGTATCTGTCATGAAAACATGGGAAAGAAATTTTCACTAATGTTCATTCAAGGCACAGCTTACCTCAGAATGTATTAGTCTATCATTGATATGATCTTGCTTTTTTAAAATGTACAAATTTTCCCATTTATTTCCTCTAGCCATTCTTTCATCTGACTTGGAAACTAAAATTCCTAAAGATCTAAACCCCCACCCCAAGCCTGGCCTTTAAAGATTTGCAAAGCATAAATAACTCACATCTAATTGTTAGTATTTATCATTTTTAAAAAACACATATTTTGATCCTACTCAATAAAGAGGGTTTTTTTTAGCCTGCTGATGTGGCAACTATGGGTGGGCTTTTTTTATTATTATTCTTCAATGCAAGCAAAGAGGTTGTGATCACTCCACTTTCTGATTGGTACAGGCACACTTACAGCACTACATTTTGAGTACAGAGGTGTTACAAGGGAATAGGCAGTAGAAATCTTTTCTTTCTTTCTTTCTTTCTTTTCTTTTCTTTTTTTTTTTAACAATGACTTTGTATGCATAATATACACAGCAGTCTCTACACACCTCCATCCCCCACTTGAATGCTAATGAGAAACTGTGGCCACATCCGATGAACAATGTGGAGTAAAAATGAGATTGAAATAAGCTTGTCTAAGGATGTGTGTGAGGAGAAGTCACAGGTTAAATTTCCTTAGCTGTCTAACAAGTAATATGTATGTGTACGCATTTGAAAACAGAAAGTTCCCTGAGCTAATTTTCTACCCAGCCATTTCCTTTTTCTCCCTGATAAATAGAAAAAGTGTGTGTGTGTGTTATTGTTATTGTTGTCATTGTCATTATTGCACAGACTATTTTCAGCAGGAAGAAATTATGCAAGAGCTATGCTAAAGACAGACAAATGTTAGCATTTGATCATTGAAGGACAGTCATGTCTATCTGTTGTCCACTTCACAGAATTTTTTTTTAAAAAACCCAGATCTTTCAGACTTAAGGGGAAAGAAAGATTTGGCACTGACCATTCTTGTTGTTATCCAAACTAATAGCATTTACATGCTTAGCTGAGATGTTTTTCCTTATACATTGTTAGTGAAATATTTGTATTTAAAGGTCAGGAGGGATGCTGTTTTAGTTTAACCAATATAGAATGAGCCTCAGAGGAAGGGGAAAATCTCATTTGTGACTTTTGGCAAACAAGAATCTTGGTTTACATACACACTTGCATTGTCTTATGTCTGATTATATTATATGTGTTTTTTGACTGTATGGAATAAATGTCTGGACCTAACGGATAAATTCAGAGATGGTCTTTTCAGCTGATATAGGGAACGCTTCTCATCTGGGATCAGAGATCTAAAAAATATTCATCAATTATCTCTTCATAAGCAAGGGTCTTTTGATATATGAGCCTCCAAAATGGCTAACCACTGTCCTTCAAAGCAAAAAGACCGGCACATTTTTAGGCGGGTTTTCCCCTGCCCT
Source organism: Urosaurus nigricauda (assembly GCA_034509955.1). Taxonomy (NCBI): domain Eukaryota; kingdom Metazoa; phylum Chordata; class Lepidosauria; order Squamata; family Phrynosomatidae; genus Urosaurus; species Urosaurus nigricauda. Next base: position 215,642,783 of record JAOEGL010000004.1, read on the forward strand.
GCCCCACCCTCACCATGTTGAGGTTTTCCTCCCCCCCCCCCAAAAAAAAGGATAGCTGCACAAAGAGATTTTGCACAGAATATTATATTTTGTGCAAAAACATTTTTGCCCAGATTTTTTTTCCTCAAAGAAGTCCCAAAATTCCACTAAAATGCACAACCCCATTAGTAATTTCTCCCAGATGCAGGAAAGCTTTGGATGTTCTTGTTTTGTTTTCAGGTGTGAGACCAGAGATAAATTGTGATTTAGACCTCTGGGATCCATTTTTAGTCCTTGCTCCACCCTCACACTGTGGAAAGAAACTTGATCCCCATTATGCCACCATTATCAGCATTACATAACACACAATATTTGTATGGCTTAAAACTTTGGCAAAAGGAAAGGACTGAAACAACATTCAGGCATCTAACATCTCCAATTGTGTGTGTTTTTTTCCTCCTCCTCCTCCTCCTGTTTAGTTTGTTACATCTTTGCCTGATGAAGAATCCCATGGAGCTTTGCAAGCTTGCAACAAGTATATTGTGCATTTTGGTTGGCCAATAAATATATCATTGATGGATTTTTGTTTGCATTTGTTAAATGGCCAACACAGCTAACTCCTACATGTTTTGATTAATACAGGGTTATTGAGTAAAAGGCCACCTACCCCTTCTTAAAGTATTAGCCAATACTTTTCAATATATTGATCAAAGGTACTTGGGGATGAATTTAAAATATTTCTAGACTGAATTTTAATACAAAAGTCTTCTCATGTCATGAAGTCACATATTAAAACAGTAAAATGAACCAAAAAAAAAGGTTAAAATGTACAGAAAGTCTCATTTTCATTTTCTCCATGAGTCCCCAGTGCCTGTTGGTGGCTCTGATACCAGCAAGCCAGTGAATCTACTCTGGCTTTTGCTCTGAACTTTAAAGGCACTATCCAATTTGCTGGCTTTACTTCCATAATAGGTTTCAGTACTTTGGATTGCTGCTTTAAAGCTGAGATTAGACCTGATTCTCCACTCCATTTATGTAAGTGTCCATTGAAAACATTCTCTCCTACCATGTTACATCATCTTAATGAAGTGCCATCTTTGTAACTATCTAAACTTTGTGTAATTGATTATGAAAGGGCCCTGTTGTTGTTGTTGACTTTAATTATTGTATTGTCATATTTTTACTGTTAGAGATGGAGAGATCGGCAGGCAGCAGATTTGGGATAACAAAAATATTAACAAATTGCAAAAAATCTTGAAACGACTGGCCCCTTTTTTTAAGGAGTGCTTCAATGAGGGCAGCCTTTTTTCTCAAGGAAGAGAAAATGTGCAAGTATTTTTTTTTCATTCTCTAATTATACAATGATTGAGAATGGCACAGGTGACAGGGTGCTGGACCTATGCTTTGGGCACATGTACTTGAGGATTTGGGCACATGTACCCCATTTTGGGGGCATTAATGTCAGTTCCCCAATGGAGAAATCAATGCCCAGTACTTACAGTGGCAATCAAATGGCCCACTCTAAGATATAGAGGCAGGAAAAAAAACCCTTCTGAATTTAGCCAATGATTTTTAGCTCTCTTAAACCCAAATGAGAATAATTGAGTGATTAAAATACTGCAATCCTCACATTATTCTTTCCTTATTTCTTAGGTTGCATTGCCATTAGTATCAGCTGTTATGGCTTAGTTGTGTACAGTTTGTGTTCATATAATCAGTGGTGTCTGTTTTTATCTGTTTACCCTTTGGAGGAAAGGTTCCTTGTCTTCTACAGTACAGCAGAACTCAAAAATTAATTAACAGGAGAGAATTCGTTACTGAAAGATACAAAACCTGGGGCTGATAGTTCCCAAATGTAAGGCTTATACCAGGCCAACTAAGCTAACCAATTGCAGACTCAGGTCTTTGGGGATGACCTTATTCCCTCCTACAGCTTTGGAATGGAGAGAGCCACTAGCTCTGCTCCTCATTACGAGTGTCTCAGCTTACTGAGAAGTAGGAAGGATGAGAAAGGTGTTAATCCACAGAGCAAAATGCAGAAAGATTTACACCAAAGCTGAGTAAATATCTGGAAAGGAATGAACCTTGTCTTTTTTAAAAACACACATATGCACAAAATACCTGTAAGTCATTTGCTTAATAAAACACAGCTTGTATTGGGAAAGGATAGGTTAGAAAAGCAGAAATGAGAGAAATCTCTTTGTGGAGAGTTTGCTGCATGATGTCAAATAGGCTACGTCGCCATGTTGTCCAAATTGAAACCATATTGTTTCGAAACAAATTCTTTAGTTGGATGGTGGGAATGTGAGGGGGAAAATACGAGCAAGAAAAAAGCAATTAAGGTTTTACACATAAGCAACAGAACCTCTTTGTGAATGCTCCAAATGTATTGCACATGTAGTGAAACAATTGTATTTATTAATAACAATATTTTACACAAAGAATTCTATTTTAGTTTGGTGGTTTGGATATGGAAATGGAAAGGTGTGCTATGGAGTTTTCTAACTGGCAACTGTGGCACTGGGCAACTTCTTGCTTCTCACCTTGAACTACTTCACAGAGTTGTAATGACAAAATGAAGTTCTAATAAATGAAGTAAGCGTTGTACAGGACTTTGTCTATTGTAATGGTATATTGTGTTGGTCCAGAATAGTGCCAAATTAGGGAAAGGAGCCAAGGTTTAAGAATAGGGACTATAGAAAACCCATAAGAGGTTTGAATAGACCTCTTAGAACAAACATGTCAAACTGAGGCTTTGTTAAGAGGAAGTACTTGGTCCTAGTGGCATATTTAAAACAAAAACAAAAACACTCTTTATATGGCAATATAGGAATCTTCAGGGCACCTTACACATGAATACAAAAATGACTAACTAAAACCAGGTTCTGGACCTGGCTTTGAAAAGAAAGCAAATGACAGTTTCTTTCTCTTGATCTTGTATACTTCTGTTGTTAGTGAAAACTGTAAAACAGTATTTACAAGATTCTGCACAGCATGAAACTATTCTTATGCAGCATGTCAAAAAAGAAGGCCTGTTCTCTATACAACAGCACAACCTAGTGGATCCAGAACTAAATCTCTCCCTAATAAACTCATGGACAGCTGGCTTTTGCTACTTCATCCAGATATTTTATTTGAAAACAAGCACCTGTACAAATGCTCCCCCCCGTGTGTGTGTGTGTGTGTGTGTTTAAAGTCAATTAGCTCCTTGGAATGTGTAGAGAATCACATATGTAGTTTTGTACTAACTCTGAACAGCTCAGACAAGCTTAGAGAATGAAAAGCGCACCTTGAAGGACTATTAGCATTAGTGGGTGCTTGTTTGAATTATTCTTCCACAGCTTCTTCTCAGGAAGCCAGTTTTTATTTACTTGAGTGGGCTTGGTGAAATCAATAGGACTAATATGATCAAGAATTACTCTCCTGGACAAGGGCTTAGAGCACCAGGCCTCCGAGCATTTCTCTGTTCCTTGAGTTTATTTGCAGCTAGAACAGCGTGCAAAGTCACACAACCACTACATGGAAATTTGGGTTTCAATGCTGGAGATGCAGTATAAGACAACAAAGATAAATTCATCAGCAACAAAGAGGATGTTTCAATTTAAGAAATACATATTTCATAGTCTTGTGTCTGTAGTAAGTTCCCAGTACAGCCTTCCCCTTCACAAACTTGTGTTACTTTCACTGTGTAAGGTAAGAATTTCTCTCTCTCTCTCTGCCACACACATGCACACACACACACACACACACACACACACTTCTGACCATGAACTATCCCCTTTTAGATAAGTAGGTGTCTTCTACAAACTGTTTGTCCATTAAGATGGAGATGCAAACAAAAAGCTCACTTAGTGCTGACACAATGTTTTTCAACTCAAACTAATAGAAAGAAGCAAGCAAGCAGTTTCACCAAATCATCCAAGTCATTTGGAAAGCATTTAGAATTCTCTTTAAAGGCAATTAGGACCAAGTTAAAAGCATCAGTGGTTCCTGTGGATGCCGTCATCCTTTATTATCATTATTGCTATTAATTATTATTAATGAGAAAATGGTATACTGAAGGGAAACGCTGCACATATATATGTATATTATACACATGTGTTTGTGAGTGTAGAAAACGTGTTTGGGTGTTGGGGGAAAGGGCATACCCATCCATTCTCACTAAAAGCTGGCTAGTATATTTGGGTGATCTGAAGGATGCAGAGATGGCAATCAACACAACAGCAGATCTTTGTGTTCCTGGTAACTGTTTCTTCCTCTTGTTTTCCTACACAGAAATACTCAAGGGAAGAAATCCTTCACTATTCTTGTTTATATGTGACACTGTAGTAAGAATTAAATGTAATTTACTGGGAGAATAAAATCCTCTCAAGTACTGAGATTCAGCACGGTGCTGTTGTGTTTGGGGTGGATTTTGAGATGATTAAATGAGTAAATCACACAGATCTGCAGCATTCTCTCCTCCCATCACCCATTCACCTCCTCCTTCTCATCTGGCATCTTGATCTTGCATGCACTGTGAACACCAGAAGCCTATAGGTCAGTCCTGAAATTATAGCTAAACCTCAACTCCTGAGGTACATGGACTGTTTCTATCGATGAAAATTTATGATCTCTATACCCTAAATCCCTGGCCTCTCTTTTACATTGACTTCTTTACTATTTGCTGCTTTATTTTATGATGATCCCTTGCCCTCTATAAATATATCACAGTTATTTAACCCTAGATCTCACCCCTAGTTTTGCCTTATTTCTGGGAGGATCATTCATTACATATTCAGCTACTTGGGATTTCACAAATTTCCAATTTACATAGTATTATTGGGCTGGTGTTAACAACTTTCCACTTGGTTCATCTCAATGTTTGTCATTTGATTGTGCAGCCAACAATTTGTGTGTGTGTTTGTGTGTGTGCGCGTGCACAGGTGTGTACTCAAACACACTGTTGTTTTCTGTAAAGGTAACTTCAGAGTCAAAGTCTTCATTAAACTTCTCAGTGATTGGGTTATATTCTAACAAATATTAATCTGTAGTAAAACTGAGTACATTTCACTTTAATCAATATAGCTTGGCAGGCTTAATTACATATTGTTATTTTTAATATATGTATATTTTTAAATGCTTCAGTCTTTTAAGTCTGACCTAGTCATAGTTATGCACCATAAAGTAATTAAAATTTTCATTGGGGATAGACCACAGTAATTATCCTGTTTTGACTGAACATCTTATTATTTTGAACCTGAAAAAATAAAACTGGGGGAAAAGAAAAGATATATAGATTTGCAAATCCTATTGTCTGATGTTAAAATTGTTAAGAGAAATATGAGTCAGTATTATGCAAATTCTGACCTAATCTAGGGAACATACAGGCAGGTAATTGTATTTTTCTTTAAAAGGGGACAGACTCTACAATAATTATGCCTTGTTAGTGTCCACATTGCTATATTTTTGATTTATGCATTTTAGTGGGAGCTGACAGATAAGCAAGAAAAATTGACATATTATAAACTAATAAAAATAAATAATATTGGAATCTGCCTAGCAGCAGTGCACATTGGGAAACTAAATCAATGCATTAATCACACAATTTTTTTAAAGCAAGGTATGGTTTTTGCTAAATGAAAAAAATGACCTGTACAAAACAAGAGCTAAATATTAAAAAAAATATAAAGCATGCTTCTATCAGGGACTTTCCCCCCCTCTTTTTTAATATAAAGCCTTTGGCAAAATAATATACAAATTTGTCCTGGAATATCTTCCTGAATTTTCTATTCCACATCACAAAGCTGGCTGGACCTTTATTGGTCCTTTAATTGTAACTGTGTCTTGTCTTGTCTAATACTGATTTAGTACTAGAAACCAAGATATGCCCATTTTTTCCCAATGAAAACTGTTTTATCAAGAAATATTTTTTTTATTATTCTTAGCACATCATTTATTTTAGAGCCCTTATTTGCTAAAATGTTTTTGCTTTTGTGTGTGATGGTATTGCCAGTTAAGAGAAGAATAAAAAAATATATATGCCGTTTTCACTACATAGTAGCATATAGTGCTGGGAGTTCTGCTCTAGTGCCCCAGTGTTGTGGACAAATTGACAATATAAATATTACAGAAATGAGCTTAGGGTTTGGTGGAATCTAGCAATTGATACTGTCTAACACAAATGACAGAAACTGATGAACTGTGAATGCCGTACCTTACTTCAAGCTTCTGCACATATAATCTCATTTTGGTGACATGCATGTCAATGTGCTGAACCAATGCAGAGCCAGAAGATGAAGTCCTGATGTCACTGGTTTACAACACAGTTATTTACAACATGGATGAATATAACCACAAGTTTGGGTTTGTTTATTTATTTATTTATTTATTTATTTGCATATATAAACTCCAGGAAACCATTTTCAGGGTGTTTTGTCTTTGTATGTGAACAAACTCACATTTCCCTGGATGTTGCAATTTTCATCTGTCGCAACTAGCATAGCCATTGTTGAAAAATGCTAAACGTTGCCATTCAGGAAAGGCTGGGGAACTGGATTCCTGATTTATGTACGTTAAATCTCACAATAATTTAAATTAAGAGAGTATAAAATGCAAGATAGAGTCACACATGAGATAAAAAATATGATGAGGTCCAAATTTCAATCATTGATTCGCGTACAGTTGTACCTCTGTATCCATAGGTTCTTTATCCATGATTCAAGCATCCACAGCTTGAAAATATTTTTTAAAAATATAAATTCCAAAAAGGAAAGCTTAATTTTGCCATTTTATATAAGGAACATCATTTTACTATGGCAGTATATATAATGGGTTTTGGTATCAACAGAGGGTCCTGGAACCAAACCCCCAAAGGATAGCAAGGGCTCACTGTATATGCAATTATAGGTTATAGGCATGATTGTTGTGTACCCTCAAGTGAAGAATTAAAGTGTTTTCTAATGTATGGTAAAACTAAGGTGAAACTATCATGGAGTTTTCTAGGCAAGATTTCTTCATAGAAGGTTTGTCTTTGTCTTCCTTTGAAGCTCAGAGAGTATGACTCATCTAAGGTCATCCAGTGGATTTCCATGGCTGAGCAAGGATTTGAACCCTGGTCTCCAGAGTTATAGTCTAATGCTCAAACCACTACACCATGCTGGCTGTTATAGCAGTAGAATAACTGCTTGTCATTCACAGTTCCCACATTGCTTTAGCAACATGAAGAACATAAGAAGACCCAAGATGGATCAGACCAAAGGATGATCAGATCTACTATTCTGTTAACATAATAATCAGTCAATTATCTATAGGAAGCCCACAAGCAGAACATGAGTGCAACAGCGTTTTCCAGTAACTGGTATTCATACCAATAGTAGATAGAGCTGATAGCCTTATCCTTTGTGAATCCCTAGTTCTGCCTAGGAATGACTACATTCAACCATCCATGAGCTATTCTTGTTAGCAGCTTATATTTGCATGGGATGAAACCTTGAAAATGGACATCTTGAGAACAGCAGTGAGAAGCTTGGCTTCAGTTTTTTAATAAATCATCTCCTGGTTTTATGAGCAACACACAACCAACTAATTATACTTTTTCACATTATTGGCTTGGATATTATTGGCCAGCAACTCAGGGGAGGGAGTGAATAGAAGAGAAGGAAAGCCCCTGTATCATTTTTCCCAACCCTTAATCCATCCAGTCCCCTGATGTATCATTTTAATTACAATTTTCAGTAAGGGTGTGAGGTAGGAGCAAGTACATTGCTTGGAATGATCTTTTCACTTTTAATAATCTAGCAACGGATAAAACAAATGACTTTGGAATATTATCAACATAGAGCAGCTACATTTTATTTCCAAACATGATAGGGTCACATAAAACATCTGCAAAGCATTGCTGAGGGTGCGAATTAGAAAGTAAAGGGGCTATGAAAATACTCACATGTCCAATTTAGGAATCATCTCTCTGATTATAATGTCCATTTCCCATGTCATGGGGTTAAAATCAGAACAAAGAGTGTTGTCATTCAGTACAGAAACATGGAAATCTACAAAAGCCTTGGACTAATACTCCTAAAGAAATGGTGTTAAGGAATTATTTTAAAAGAAGGTACTGTACTGCAAATATTTCACAAAGCAGATGGTAAATTTGTCTCACACCCAGAGCTTGGAAACATTTTTTTGGCTATCCAGCTCCCAGAATCCCTCAGCAACCCTATCCATTGCTCTTGATAAATGGGTTATTTTGTGAGGTCTTGTCCTAAAAGCCCCCCATCCTAGATCTGCCTTTACCTATTGTCATTTATTTGTCTGTTTATTAAAATATTTAGGCCTACATCCATTTGTAATTCCCAACTAGAATAGATCCACTGAATCAATGGAAATTTGGTAAGTTAACACTAATTAAAACTACATTGAGTCAGTGGGTCTGCTTTAGCTGGGATTGAAAATTGGATTTAAGCCTTATATTTTCTCTTTATAACAAGAGGCTGCAAGATAGCATTTATGTGATGACTTGGAGTTACCACAGTCCAAATTTGCTCCTGTTTAGATAAACCAAAACATCCCAGGATCAATGCTACAGTATCCATGTATTCTGTTTTGAGAAAAGTCATTTATTTGAAGGCCTGTTACATCCAAATCCTGTTTCAAGATATAAAAACCACAAGAAGGAAGAATAATTGCCTAGTGTCTGAGGCCCTCTCACACTACACAGTTACAGCACTACAATTCCACTTATCCTATGAAATTCCAGGATCTATAATTTGGTGAACAACCAGAGTCCTTAGCTAAGAATTCTCCATTTGCTGTTATATACCTTCAAATCATTTCTGATACATACCACCTCTAACGTGAACCTATCACAGGGTTTTCTTGGCAAGATTTGTCCAGAAGAGAGTTGTCATTGACCTCCAAGGCTGAAAGAGTGTGATTTGCCCAAGGTCAACCAGTAAGTTTCTGTGGCTGAGTGGAGATTGAAACCCAAGTTGTAAGACTCCTAGCCCAACATTCAAACTCTGTCAGTTCTAAATATCACATTTCTAATTTTTACTCCCAGGATTCCATAGGATCTTTCAATGACAGTTAAAGTGGAATCCTGATGCTATAACTGTGCACCGTGAAAGACTTTTGGGACAGCAGAGTATATAGTCATATAGGTCACCTGGTCACAGTGTTTTCCAGTAGACACATGTTTAATTTTAATATGTACATGTTTCAGTACTGTTGTGAGCCCCCTCAAGTCCTCGTTTTGGAAGAAAGGTGGAATATAAATCAAATAAATGAATAAATAAAATGTAGAATGTAATAATTACTTCCAAATGTACATCAATACATTTGTACATCAATCTACAAGTCAAACTACAAATACCAGGATTCCTTAGGATGGAGCCATGATAGTTAAAGTGATGTCAAACTGCACTAATTCTGTAATGTGTCAGCAGCCTAAGGAGTGAAAGGAGCAATTGTGCCACATTTTGGTACTTCCTAAGCCCAGAAGCGGCCTTTTCAAAAACAAGTAATGAACGAAAAGGAACTTTCAACTTACCTAAATGCAAGAAAGAAGAAAAGGAAGAAGAGGAGGTTGTTGTTGTTGTCCTATTGAAAAAAGAAATCCCTTCTTGGTCTGAAATGGCCTGAGGTAGGAAAAACTGTGGGGAAAAAATGTCCTTACAGCCCTTGGAGGATGTTTGTGAGCCAGAAATTTCAGTTGTGTGCATGGATGCAGCAGGATGCATGTGACCTTCCAAGATCTTTTGGAGGTCAAATGTTGCCATCTAAAACCTGAAGTTACCCACTCTTTTTCTAGAGCCACTTCAAGTGCTCAGTAGAAATCTTCAAAAGAGCTCTTGGAATTGTCTCAAGTCATTCAGGATTTATATCTCTACAAAAGAAACCCTTTGTTATATATGTCCACTTTTCACACTGACACACCGTCAGTATCAAATGGAGGCCCTGTAGGCATGCACCTAATCTGTTAGGTGTGGAGATACTCACTCAAACATAAGAGAAATTGCATGCATTAATGCTAAATATCTAAAGAACAATGAGAATAGCCTGCAGACCTAGTGGAATCATGAGTTCCAGTAAAACCCACAAGTTCTAGATGGTTTTTTTTCTCCTGCAGACTTCACTGCTGTTGTTGTGTGACTTCAAATTGTTTCTGACTTACGGCAACCTTAACGCATACTTTCATGGTAAGATTTGTTCAGAAGGGGTTTGCTATTGCCATCCTCTGAGACTGAGAGAGTGACTTGCCCCATGACCAAGCTAGGAATCAAACCCTGGTCTCCAAATTCATAGTCAAATACTCAAACCACTACACCACATTGGTTCTCATAGACTTCAGTAGACATGTGCAAACATGCTTGTCCCATTACTGTGGTACAAAATGCTTCTAAGCTCAGTGTCACAAAATACAGCCCTGAGGAAAGGTGAGCTTAAACTTTAGCATTAGAACCATAATTGTGTACTACCATACCTTTTGCATGTTTGAGCTTCTCGAATATTAACTAGCATTAACACAACATAACAACCCTTTGATCTTAAAAATATTTTCTGCTTGTTAAACAAAATGAAATCCTAAATTGACTAGAATATGTTTTAAAATGCCTCTCTTCCCTGTTCTATCTTGCAACATTCAGAAGGAATAGATTCTATCCTAAAATGAGTTTTGTAGTTGCTGTTTGAAAAAAAAACCTTACCTGTGGTGACAATACTAAGCATTGTTAGTTCGATGTAAATCCCAATGAAATTAATGAGACTGCTAAGTAAATATAAATACAGTGGAGTTGTTGGCCTGAATGTCCTGGTTACTTTTCTGGAAGCTGAAATTTTACAGAGATGCTTCCTTAGTCCTCAGTGCTATTGTTTTCAAGTCTCTTCTTTCATGAGGAACATGAAAAGCATCTGATATATGTACTTCATTCATGTTCTTGTCCTTTCCCCAGAGGGACCATGTGCTCAAGAGCATTGTTTTGTTCAGAAGGAATGTATAAATCTCAGATTTAATCTAATTGTGATAACCCATGAATGAACAAAAATGGTTAGAAGTGCTCACTTTAAATTTCATTCTTCTGCTTTAACAAAAAACAGAAATATTAGAGACATCTATTTTTCTGTATGCTGAAGAATTATTTGTGGCTGCAAATTATATAAGCATGTACATTATGTATACGGTATCTCTTGTATCCTGGCAGCTACCTAACCAATGAGAGATGGGGGTTGTCTTTGTGGTAGTATGAGGAAGTTGGAATCATATCATTTTATTCTAGTAATTAGATCCATAAATCTAGATCTATCTCTTTAAACCTGTGGTGTAATTGTTGACTTCCAAACTTGCTTGCAGTCATATTTTGTGTAATATGAATAAAGATTTGGACCATAAATCACACATAGCTTCTCCTTTCTTTTTTTCTTTCTTTCTTTTTCTCTCTCTCTTTTTTCTTCTTCTTTTTCTTTCATGCATTATTAAAAGAAAACTATAAGAAGACAAAACACACCAGGATCCTAACACATTTCCTTGGATGGAAATCCTTTAGAACTGCAGCCTCGAGGCACAGCCAGAGCCTTCCCACTGTGGCCAGGAGCTTAGGGAGTGGGAAAAGAGATACCACTTCACTTCAAGAAACTGTTCTCCATACACTGCAAGAAACCACCTGTGAAAATTGCACACAACATACTGACCATTTGCGAACATAGAAATCTGTGACAGCTGAAGCATTCTGTCTTAAAAGGTACAACAAATTTCAAAAGGTCTGTCTGCCCACTTGGATTTCAGATTCTTACATTCTGAAATCTTTTCTGTGAGGTAATTCTTGACACCATAGTTCATACATTTGTTGCTGTGTGCCTTCAAATCATTTTTGACTTATGATGACCCTAAGGTAAATCTGTTACAGAGTTTTCTTGCAAGATTTGTTCACAGGAGGTTTGTCTTTGCCTTCCTCTGAGACAGAGGGTGTGTGACTTTTCCAAAGTCAACCAGTGGATTTCCATGGTCAAGTGGGGATGCAAACCCTGGACTCCAGAATCCTAGCCCAGCGCTCAAACCACTACATGCTGGCTCTCCTTGGGCAGAATTAAAAGAAATCTGACATGCTATACCAGCTCCAGTCTGTCACAATGCCAAGCAAGGTGGAACACTAACTTTACTAGGCCTCCAGCTACATACCATATTCCACTTCAGAATACTGCTGTCTGAGTAAGCTATGAAATAGCTCTTAATCTATGAGTTGACTAGAGAACTACATGTATTGTATAACAGGTTCTAGTTATACAGTGCAACCTCAATAATGTATTCTGGAGACTTTTCTGTCAATGTAGTTAGGCTATTTTGCTGCCTGAGACAAGATGACCAACATTCTTTGGGTTGCTAGGTCAGTGACATCCCATTCCCTGAGATTTCAGGCCAAATTTATGAAGCCAGGGCTGATGTTTTGGGTCATTCCTTTTAATACCACATTTGGTAGACAAGGGTAAGCTGATTGTGGGGACTGAAATTTGGGACTGAAATAAATTTCATTTGAAAGGGAGCAGAATTCTTATTGTGGGGAGGCAGTGCCACTTTGGTACCAGTGTGCCTACAGTACACATAACATGTGGGCCATTTTCCAGGCCATATACACATGACATGAGGCGGGATTTTTCAGGCCCTCTGCAACTTTGGGGTTTGTGGGAAGCACATAAACAGCATCAGGGAGTTTTTCTCCAGACTTTGCCTCACAGCTACTCTGTTCTGTACAAGAAAGTTCACAAGTCACACCCTGCTTTTTCTCCAAATGGCATGATAAGCTGAAGTATATGTACTCCACCATTGCTCTCACCACCCTTGTCCTCTATTCACAGCTTTTCAGTTCATTGACATAGTGTAATATCCCAACAAACATGTTATCTTTCAAAGTAATACAGTTGGTGCTCCATATCTACTGATTCTTTATTCATGGATTCACACCTAAATAAATAAATAAATAAAATAGTGCCCTGGCACAGTGGTTAAATGCCAGTACTGCAGCCACAACATTGTGAGTTCAGTCCTGAGGGGCTCCAAGATCGACTCAGCCTTCCATCCTTTTGGAGGTTGGTAAAATGAGTACTAAATTTGTTGAGGTCAATTGGCTTACACATTGTAAACTGCTTAGACTGAGACTGTTTAGTTCAGTATGAAGCATATAGAAATGTAAACGCTGTTGCTATTGCTATTCAACCATCCACAGCTTGAGATATAATTTTACTATGCCATTGTATTTAATGGGATATGAGCATCCATGTAACAATGTTACTGGGTCTACAATTGTTCCAGGACAAAATAAAATACAATTAAAATTAAAAATTTAAAAAGTGATGGAGTGAATCTGACAATCTGTAAAAAAAATTGCTTGGAATAGTACTTTGTGAAGCTTAACTACACCTTCTATCCAACCATGTGACCCCTAATTTCCTTACAGGTTTTGTTCTCTTTTCAGAATTATAGGCAAAATTGGAACCTGTTCCCATCTATTTGGGAACATGGGCTGTATAAAAGCCATTACATCAAAAATGGCTACATCTAGAATGCTCCTAGTGGTTTATTGTAGATTATTTTATAGAGAGCTGTGCATTCAATATGTTGTGTTGATGAACTATTAGAGGAAATTTTTTTTTTTAAACTTCCTAGATACTCTGCTCCTCTAAAATGGAAACAATAATTTAGATCTGATAATTGCTATCAAACTGCTATTAGTTCAAGGTCAGAACTAAAAATATATGTTCTCACATAGAATGAGAGTTTGTGTATATTAGGCTGTATTACATCAGCATACAACATGACCCCTATACAAATATGATAACACAGAATAATGGCTACATTTCAAAGGGTAATACACATTATCGAAGATCAGATACCCAGCTTTGAGATGGCTAGAAAGTATGTTTTGTGAGCCAGCTATTCATAAAAGAACTACGAGAGGTTATCCAGTAAATTAATATTATGGAATTATCTTTGATCAGAGGTCTTTTCCCCCCTGCCTGAATGACTGGCATCATTTTTCTCTGAACACATTTTAATTCCAAACATGATGCATTCTCACAGTAATGGGGCTTTGTTTCCTTAATCCAGGGGAGGGAGTGGAGCAAGGAAGGGGGAAAAGAATATGTATGAAGGATTTGCCAGCTGTGGCAAAACAATTATCCACTTGCAGAGTATTTGTTTCCTAACCTTGGTGAGCCAGATGTTTCACATGTGTCCCATTCTAACTTCTGTTCTGACTGCTTTACTCCCATTCCTCTGAGCAGTTTAACATTGATGGCAACCACAGTTTTAGGATGCAGGACACAGAGGAAGAAATGCTCTAGAAAGGCCTAGCTGATCCTACTAGAAGACAAATACCTAATCTGCACTACAGATATAATTCATCCTGACAGGGTTTTAACTGCCAGGGCTCAATGCTATGGGATTCTGGGATTTGTCATTTTGTGAGATATTTCACCTTCTCTGTCAGAGAGCTCTGGCGCCACAACAAACTACAAGTCCCATAATTCCATAGCATTGATCCCTAGCAGTTAAAGCAGTGCCAAACTGCATTATTTCTGCAGGGCAGCTTAATGACAACATCTCCCTCCAAACCAAACACACACACATATACACACACATCACATTTGGACATTTAACATTGTTTTACTGCATGTTTCAGTTGTTGTTGCTGCTGGTGGTGATGCTTTAAACAATTTTTTCACACACTCCTGTGGAGAAGGGTGGAGGGAAGCTCTCAAGCAGCTATGAGAGTAAGGGGCTGTACAGACAGAAGGCTCCATACAACCCGTCTTTACCCCATGTTGGTGCTGCACCAACCATGGCATGTGCAAGAATTATGCAAATGGTGCTTGCCAGAAGCAGTGGCATCAGGGCACACAAGCATCATTATGACACTCCGAAAAAGAAGCCGCTCTAGGCTGCTTCTTTTTAGGGAGTGTGTCAGTGCTGCACGGTGTGGTTGGTGCAATGCCGACGAGAGGTAAAGACTATCATGACTACACTCTGGACATTGCTTGTCCACATGTATACCAGTGTTAGTCTGTTAAATGATGGAGAAAATGTTAAAGATGTTTCTAGATTTTTCCTTCCTTCTATTTCTTCTTTTTATATTGCAACAAACAACCACTACTATTTCTTTAAAAACTGCTACAAATTATATAATTAACCCCCTCTTGAGACTGTGAGCAAAGATGCACTATCCCTAATCTTAGAAACTGAACAGCAGTATAAGGATGTGCTGAAACCCTTCTTCAAATTTCTCCATGATCTTGTCCTAGCATGCATGGAAGATATTTTCTTTTTGATTCTTTGTCAGTAGCTCTGAAAATTTGTTGTACAAATTTCTTCCACCTACAACTTACATATCAGGGGGCAATATGTCCCATAGACCAGCAGAGGTGTCGCCATAAATGAAGTGAAACTGACATGCACACAAAAAAGTCACTCCCTTGGAAAAACTAAAATCCCTAGTCTTATTTTTTATTTGGAGCAATAAAAATTCAGATCTTTTCATCGGGAAGGACTGTAAACAGAACAAAAAATATCCTAATTTTCCAACACATTTTCCAACATTTGTTTATCCCCTTACCTTATTAAGAGGGGCCCAGTTGCTTGTATAATATATGGATTAGGTTTGAGGATTTATTTGTTTCTTGTAATGGTCGATATGGCTATATTTCTTGTTTGTTAAACACAGCCCACTTCCAAATTTTAAAATTTAAAAGTTAACAAAAGATGCCATTCCTCAAAACCCTTGAATTACATCACACAGGCCAGCATCCTGTTAGTGAAATAGCTAATAATAACTCCACTTTAATAGAATCTTAGCGTTAGATGAAACCACAAGGGCCATCTAATCTAACCCCCTACCATACAGCTATATGCAACTAAAGTACTCTTGAGAGATGGCATCCAACCTGTTTAAAGGCCTCCAGAGCAGGAAAGTCCATAACTTTCTACAACAGCCTATTATATTGTCAAATAACTATTATATTTAAAAAAAAAATCTTCCTAACATTTAGGTGGAATCTCTTTTCTTGTAATTTAAATCTGTTGATTTATGTTCTAGTTTCTGGAACAGCAGCAGAAAACAAGCTATCTCCATGTTTTGCGAAGGGGTATCATAAATTTTTAATTATCACCTTTAAAAAAATTGACAGAAAGTTTGTTTTGATTTGTAGTTGCTAACTTATCTCTACGTTGTCACCATACAGATTTACACATTTTCCCGAGCATTTTTTGACCCTCCAAATACCATTATTGTAGAAGTCTTCAGATTGCATCTGACAAGGATTTTACACTTTAGTCACTCCCGGCAGAGCCAGTCACAAAAATAAAAGGATGCAATAAGTTGATTTTCTCAGCAACGTGCACTTAGGGACCAATGATGACACTGACAAAATTTCATCAATATGCCATAATAACTTCCAGATTATCATTATTACTTTACAATACCCCCTCGTAAGGTGCAATCTGCAGATTTCTACAATATCAGGTATTTGGGGAGTCAAGATACACTGGGGAAAATGTATAAATCTAGACAGTGACTGCATAGAGATAAGTTAACAACTACAAATCAGAACAAACTTTCTGTCAATTTTTTAAAAAGGTGTCCATTAAAACTTTACGATACCTCTTGTACATGACTTCTCTTCAGGTATTTAAAAATGGCTGTTATGTCTACTCTCAGTCTTCTCTTCTCCAAGCTAAACATGCACAGATTACTCATTTCTCATAGGGCTTGATTTCCAGATCTTTTCCATCTAGATCACCATCCTCTGCACATACTTCAGTTTGTCAACATAAACAGTGGTGCCTAAAACTTCCAGGTGAAGCCTAAACAGAGCAAAATGAAGTGGCACAACAGCTTCCCTTTAGTGCTATACTTTGGAACTGCATTGGCTTTTTTTACTCAAGTTTCACTTGTGTTCTACTAAGTCCCCTAGATCCTTTTCACATGTACTGTTATCAAGCCAAGAGTCACTTATCCTATATTTATTCATTTCATTTTTCGTATCCAGATGTAGTACCTCATATTTATCCCTGCTGAAATTCATTTTCATAGTTTTGGCCCAACTTTCCAGTCTATTGAAGTCATTGGGAACCCTGATCCTTTCCTCTGGGGTATTTTCTACTCCTCCTAAAGTCCTTTATACAAATAATAAACAGCACTTGGTGTCCCATGGCACACCACTAGTCAGTTTTGTCCAGAATGAAAAAGAACCATTGGTGAGTTTGAGTTTGGCCCATCAACCAACTACAAAGCCATCTAATAAGAGCACAGTCTAGTCTAGTTTACCTGCAAGAAAGTCATGAGAGACCTTGGTGAAAGCCTTACTGAGAGCAAGATATACTACATACACAGTATTCCCCTGATCTACCAAGCTTCTAACTCTAAGGTCCAGTACAGACAGCCAAAAAAGGCCGCCTGTACGGTGTGTTTAGGGTTCGGGAGGGCACAGCATTTAGTCCCTCCCAAACCGTAACACATATGGACGCCGCCATTTTAAAATGGCAGAATCCATACGGGTGCGCCATGATGTTGTCATGGTGCATACAGCGTTTAAACAACGCTGTGTGCGTCTGACAACATTGTGTTGTGGAAGGGTGCCAATGGTGCCCTTTCCATGGTGCAAAAAAGAGCTCCAAAATAGAGCTCTTTTTTTGGCACGGGTCTTTGGCAATGCCTTTTGTCCCTCCACAGCACTGGGGAGAGTGGGGTGCAGCGGGCACCCAGGGCACCCGCTGAACCCCACTTGCAGGTCATGGGGAAGCGGCAGTTCACTACTTTTCCACAGCCTGCAGAAGCAGTGGGATGGGGTCTCTGAGGCTGCCAGTTAGGCAGCCTTAGCCCCATCTCGCCGCTTCTTGGGGCTGCTGCAGGCCGCCCCTTTTGGGCAGTCTGTACCACCCCTAAGACTTTTCTTAATCACGGCATTCCTTCCTAAATACAGACTATTTGCTTATTTGTTCTAGAACCTTTCCCAGTATTAACATTAAAAGAACTAGTCAGCAGTTGCTTCAGTGCTCTTTTTCCCCTCTGTTTCAAGACAGGGACAACTTTCACCCTCCTCTAATCTGCTAGGACCTCCCCTGTTCCCCAAGAATTCTCAAAATTTATCAACAGTGCATTTGAGACTACATCTGCGAGTTCCTTTGAATACAGTTCATTTGGCCCTGGAGACATGCATTTATTCAGATAGTCAGGTATTCCTGAATTAGCTCTTTATCTATTTTGAGCTGATGTCCTGTTTTCATCAGGCAATAATCTGTGTTCCTTTTGGGAGAACACTGTGGTGAAATCCACCAGCTGCTGGTTTATTTCCAAGCATAAGGCTTGTGTCTAGGTTATTCAAAGGACCATATCTCCCTTTATGAGTCCATAAGAGCTCTAAGGTCATCTGGAGAGTCCCTTCTCTCTATCTCGCCACCTTCTCATACTTATTTGGTGGAAACAAAGGAGTGGGCCTTCTTGGTGGCTACTCCCAGACTTTGGTCTTCTCTCATGATGTCCTGTCAAAACATTTCTGTGCCATCAGACCATTATTAACTAACTAGAGTTGGGCTTTTAATGCTGTGCAGTTCTATTTTTAAGGTTGGTATACTGTCTTTTAATTATTTTAATATTTAATGTTTAATGTAGTAACTCCATGAATTGTTTGGTTGTTTTTTAAGCTTATATTTATACTGTTAATGTTTTTGTCTGTTTTTTAAAAAAAATATATTGTTTTAATTATGTTAACTGCCTTGAGCCCCATTATGAGGAGAAAGGCAGTATACAAATGAACAAAATCATGATCATTATCATCATCATCAACAAACTGTTAAACAGTTCTGCCTGCCCTTCTCTTTGTTCCCTGTTAGCATTTTACCATCTTCTGTACCATTGGCTGTACCATTTCCTTATTCTTCCTTTTGCAACAAATATGGCCAAAAAACTATTGTATTATTTTCAACCTTCTAGCGAACATTAGGTCATTCAGTCTTTTAGCTTTTCCAGCCTTCACCCTACAAATACTAGCTGTTATTTTATTCATCTTTGGCAATTTGCTTATTCTTCCATGTCTTATATAAGTCACTTTTAAACATTGACTCATCTGAAAGTTCTTTATACATCCACCGACTTTTCTTTTTCATAGGAATTGTTTGCAATTGTTCTTTCAATGTTTCACCTATAAGAACCTCCCATGCCTCATGACTCCCCTTCTCTTTGATCAT
Source organism: Urosaurus nigricauda (assembly GCA_034509955.1). Taxonomy (NCBI): domain Eukaryota; kingdom Metazoa; phylum Chordata; class Lepidosauria; order Squamata; family Phrynosomatidae; genus Urosaurus; species Urosaurus nigricauda. The sequence goes on from JAOEGL010000004.1 coordinate 215,661,972, forward strand.
TACTGGCTATGGGATTTCACCCAGTATTTCCCCTACAGAAATCAGCCTCCTCTTTTTGCTATATATCCTTACATCCGAATAAGTCTTTAGGTGAGGTGATTGCGGGAGTTGGCATTCTCTTTCACTTTTTGCAATGTCTAAAGGTTCCCCCCCCCACAAAAAAAAAAAAAAAAAGCAGGACTCCTAGTTTTGTTGTGATAGTCCCTCTGAAGATCCATTCCATGTGTGTGGAAAATCTGGGAGGTGTCATCCCTATGGCCATATACAGAGTGAAGATATCATCTGCTAAGATACTGGTGGATCTCAGTGGAAGAGGCCATCAGTCTGCCTCTAGCTATGGCACATATTTAGCCAGGTGCATCTCAGATCCACCTTGCATTCTCTACCAGCCATGGAATGACATGAGCCTGAATCCTAGGAGTGGTAAATGCAAAACTGAAGCAATATTCCACCTCCAGTATTCATACACTACTCTGGGCATTACTGGATAGACCTATTTTAAGGGGGGGGGGAGGTGGGTTCAGGTTATAATAATTTTAACTGTAACTATTTTAACTTGCTGTACCCCATCTCGATTGCTTTGTCAGAGAGGCGGGTTATAAATAAATTATTATTATTATTATTATTATTATTATTCAGTTACATGGTTGGTGGACAGGGAATACCAGTCTAGGAGGATTATTTGGCTTCCTGAGCAAATGGATCTAGTCAGCTAAGAGTCTCCTCACCCCTAGCTGTGCAATTTCTTGTTTTCCTTCTGGTGGCAAGCAAAACTTTTTTTGTTCTGATAGCTTTTAGGATTGTCCATAAGGGCTTTTAATGGTGCACTGTTTGGCTGGTTTTTATCTGTCTTTTAACAGTTTTCTTTTAAAGATCTTAATTCTATTGATTGTTTCATTGCCTATTAACAAAAACCTTTAAAATATGTTTTACCTATGTATTTGAATGTGGTTTTTACCATATTTGTTTCTATTATTTGTGTGTGGCAGTTGGTTTTAAATAAATTTTTGAGTCTCAGAATTGGCAAAAAGAGAAAATATAAATGACTATGGTAGTATAGTAATAGTAGAAATAATAGTTCAGATCTCTTGTCAAAAATAGCACTAGGGATTCACTGCACACTTGGTTGAGTGAAAACTGTGGTTAAAGTTAATTTTGCATATGTTTATTCATTATATCATGGCTTTATTGTTGTTAAGATTGAATTTGATGGATTGGGGAGTAGTCAGCATTGTAAATTGTTCAGCTTCTTTTGTGTAGTAATGCACTTACCAAAAATAACTGATTGATTGGACTTTGAAAACTCATGTGTACTTTATAACATTCGCTATCACAAAATGGTTGTCCTGTACTAATAATGTGGTGAGACTCTAGAAAACCATATAATACTTTTCTATATTCAATAATTTCAAAAAGCACAGCTCTCCATTGATGGAATTCTTATTCCAAGTATTGGACCAAGGCTGTAAAAGCAATATATTTGAGGATACATTTTGTATGGTCTCTATGGTTTGACATCATCATTATCATCTATCCAAATGGCACTGTGAAGGCTAAGGTTCATTAGACAACACTTCAAAAATACCATAACATTTTATGCTCTTTGTCTCAGGAAAACACTTTGTTTTAGGTGTGCATGTGGGTTATGTGCATAAAATATATTAAAATGGAAAACCTGACTTATTATTATGCCCATCAGCAGCAAGTTCCCCATGGATATTTTGCTATATTGGAAGCAAATCTTCTATACACTTGTATGTCGTTTCTTGAACTTAAGAATTAAGATCATCAAGATGCATGTGTGTGTATGTGTGTGTGTGTGTGTGAGAGAGAGAGAGAGAGAGAGAGAGAGAGAGAGAGAATGTGGTGGAACATCTATCTTTTTATTCATGCCCTTTTCTTAACCCATGTATTGGTTTTGTCCTGCAGAAACACTTGTTAAATGGAGTGGACCAAGTTCATCTGTAACACAACAGTATCAACATAAATAGAATTCATCCCTTTGCATCAAGATAAATGGAATAACAGAAATGCAGAAATATATTAGATATTTTGTTTCTCTTCCCAAAGTAACCTGTAAAGTCTATGGTACTCCCATCCACAATATTTTTGTGCTCATATGGAACAACAGGATACTTTAAAAAAAAAAAAAAAGGAGGTGTACCTTGTCCATCCAGATTTGCTGGGGTTATGGACACGGGACCCCATGAATGTGGAAGAACCGCGAACAACAAAAATACTATATTTTTACCTGAGAGAACACAATCTCTAAATCCTTCATTGCAACTCTGTGGTCAACATCTGCCAGACATTGCTGACAGAATTGCACTAGAGGAGAGACAAATGCCTAGTGGAGTGATCTCTCTAGGAATCTCTAGGTCTTTCAGTGTGACTTTTTGGTTAAGGTTGATCATAGAGTTGCACTGGAGGACCTAGATATTCCTAGAGAGATCATATTAAAAAAATCCATGAATAATCAAGTCCGCAAAAGTCAAAGCTTCAAATGTGGAGGGACGAGTGTAGTATGAATATGACAAACATGTTTCAAAATGGATGACAATAACCATCTTACATATGAAATGTACCATTCATCCATTCATTCCAGATGCAAAACATTTGGAGTAAGGTCCTAAGTACTCTTTTATGATTTCACTTGAACTACACGTCCTTGGGCAAGACCAAAACATTTTGCTGCCTGAGGCAAATAATCCATGTTGATGCTAACTCAACTGACAGCTGAATCCTACAGTAAACAGAGCTATGGCACAGCATCTTTCATAGCATTTGAAGGTAGCAAGCCTCCAAAACCTCACTGCTATTCCCTTTGCCCCAGCATCTTCCACACACCTGGCCTTACCACCTGAAAGAAAATTCCAAAAGATATTGTTTGCGACCTACAGTTGTAATTAATACACATATGCCTTTACTTTCCTTGTAAGTAGCTTAAACAGGGATAACAGCAAGCAGATGTCAAAGAACCAACTGATAAATCAGCATCTTTACTCTTGAGCCAGTTACTATTAAAATTCCTATATTGTTCACATAGAGAGTAGTGTTAAAAAAGCAAAGAATAAAAAATATGCACTCCAATTCTTTATGTCTTCTAGAAAGAACATTATTGGACTGAAAGCTTCCCTTATGTTTAACAACTTCTGAAGGAATCAGAACCATATAACTGAGCTGCTCTCTGTGATTTCTCTGTAAGTAACCCTCCCTCCAGCATTTTTAAACATTCTTATAGGAAGATGACACATCCAGACTAATTGTTTGCTGAAGTCCATGTCAACATAGCCACAAAGAATAAATGGGAGAGGAAATAGGTTTTGTAACACCATATCCTTAGATATTTCTGCTTCTGGTAAATTCTATATCCTTCCCAGATAAATCTCACAGAATGTAACCACAATATCCAGGACCAGTACTCATGATGAAATGGGGGTGGTGGAAAGAGTCAACCACTAGCTCAGCTGTTTAGTCTCATTATATCTACTGTATAGATAGATATATCCTGCTCTACATTATCTGTTGGGTTAGATTGATCATAAGTAGCTGCAAAACCACAAAAATTATATAGAGTAATGATGTTCTGTCAGCCCTTATCTCTATCCTGCTTTAAAAAAAAAGTAAAGGCTTGAAACATCTACTGTTTATTGAATGATCTAAGAGGTTTACTTCTAGTAAATGAAAATGGTTAATAATTGTAAGTTTCACCATCTTGTACACATTAAAATGAGTAGACAGGGACTTTGGGGGAAAAAATAGATCTTGATGACTGGGAAATGTTTCTGTCCTGACAGTGTACCTTGAGAAGTAAACTCTATTTATGCATCCCTTTCTTTTCAGCTGATATAGTAACTAGCCTTTCATGAATACAAAAACAGCGATTTGATATAAAAATAAAACAAAACTCAGTATCTGCCACAAACTCAACACAAAGAAGACCATGCTTCATATTCCATAGGGATAGACCTCTATATCTTCAAAAATAAAAGACCTAGCATGCTACCATGTTGGATTCCTCTCCTTTTCTTCCCCCTATCTAGGACAGATTTATCAGCACAGCCTTTTCAACCAGCAGTATAGTGGATGCATACAGTGTTCATTGCTTGAATTGGCTGATAAGACATCAATTCTAAGAAATTAAGAAATGTAGTGGTGATGGCTTACATGCCTTAAAAGTAATTCCAATTTATGGCATCCCTATCATAGGCCTTTGGCAAGATTTGTTCAGAGGAGGTTTTCTATTGTCTTTCTCTAAGGCTGAGAGATTGTGACAGCTGAACGTCACCCAGAAGGTTTCCATGGCTGAGTGGGAAATAGAAGCCTGGTCTCCCAGAGTCCAAGTTGAACACTCAAACCATTATACCACACTGGCTGTCCTCAGTTAAGGTAACAAATTGAGTCAATTTCAGTTATAATACAAAATATTAAACTATTGTTTTTCTCAAACCATGGTTCCATCTTTGGTCACTCAAAGGTGTTCAGCTACAAACACCTTGCATTGCTTTAAAAAAAAAATGAGAATTCATCTCATTGATCAATGGTCTTAGCATGAGCTCTGACAGCTTGAGGTATCTTGACCCTCTGCATTATCATGCCAAAAAACATGATAATTTTGTCAGGATATGCAGGTCAGCATAGTAAGTTGTGACTGGATGAAGGTGTAACAAATGGCAGGTGTAACCAAGATAAGGTAAGCTTGCAATAAGTAGTTAAGAGAGCAATTGGCCAATTTGGCCAGCTGGCTATGGGGCTCAACAGAAAGGTAAGCTTGCAATAAGTAGTTAAGAGAGCAATTGGCCAATTTGGCCAGCTGGCTATGGGGCTCAACACCCAAAAAGAGTGGTCTGGAGCCACCCCATACTGTTGCAGAGGGACGCTACAGCCAAGAACCCAGTTCTTCCGGGTTCTTATTGAGGCGCCCATCTTACATTATGAGTGTGCCATTGGTGCACTTGTGACATCAGTGACGCACAGCAACATGCAGATGCTGTGCAGCGACAACATGCAGATGCTGTGCACCCGTGTGGACGGGATGCCGCCATGATGACATTGATGTTACATACTAGGATTCTGAACAGTGCAGTTCCTGCATGGTCCAGAACCCTAGTATCACCATCACTGCCACATCACTTTTGGGCTGTCTGTATCGGCTCTAAGATAGCCAATTTGACTACAACTGCTTTGGATGTTAGAACTTCTGGGAGTTTAGGCATACTCTTGCTCTCCATGCTGCTGGAGCATACAGGGATCTGTAGTGCTCTTCATACTGACTGGTTTTGTTCTCCATGATGGTACATGCTGCTGGAAATGGTAATGCTGTTTACTACTGAGGTAGTATGCTGATATACTAGAAGCTGTGCTATGTTTATTTTTGCTCTTTTGTACTGAGCCATTCTACTAAGTTTCTGCTTCAAATATTTTATGACTCTGCTGAGTAAAGCTATTTTTTGTTAATGTACCTCCAAGACTCTGCTGTTATTTTTACCTCAACATACACCCCAATACATTTTAGGATACATCTGATGCAAGTGTATCATAGACTCCCCTCTATGCTGCATCTTCACTGGTTTTTGACAAAAAGAGGAGATAGGTATCCTATGTTCAAGGGGAAGTAATTAAGAATGACTCAAAAGTTACTCAAAAACATACCCATGAAGATGAATGCAGTGAAACTGAATGTATGCCTATGAAATGCACTGCACTATCCCATATGTTAGCTCTGCTAATAGAACTGTTTCCATCAAAGGAACCAGATGAGAAGGGCAATCCTGTACTTCTTTGTGTAACCCCAAAGCATTCTCCAGACTGCTGGGAGACCCTCTGAAGCCAATTTTTCAACAGTGTGAAGTCCTACAACAAGATGGGGAAATTAACAAAGTTTTGTTGCTTAGAGTTGGCCACTAGTATGGCACTGGATTTAGCCCACAGTTAGGATTAAGTGACACACTGGAGTGCTACATGCTAGTAGAGCCACTGTATCTGGGATTTAAAGATTTATTTGGCTCACTAGTTGTCTAGAAGGGCTTGATTTTCTTCCCGTTTATTAATAACCTCATTTATTGGGGTGCTGCTTCCCCCTCCCACCCATCCCATCCTTCCTTGGGTAATGAGGAATAAGAGCTAAGCATTTTTCAGTAATTCTAGCAGCAGCAGCAGCTTTTCTTCATCTTGGCTGGCTTACAACACCTTTTATAATAAGGATCTTGTGGGCAGCAAAGCGCCGGATATTCAAACTCTCCCAAAGGATCTATTCTGCTAGTGCTGTGCGTGCATAATGGAGGATGAAGGATATGTTCCCTTGATCTTTAGCACAGTAAAAAGAAGAAATCAATTATTATGTCTGACTTTCTACCAATGTGCTGCTATTAATTACACTTAACAGTTACAGGACTCACATGCACACGTCCCAAGGAAGGAATTTTTTTTCCACCCCCTTTCTTCTTCGTCATCTTCATCATCATCTTTTTTAAAAGCAGAGACTCTGGGAGCCAACATAAGCCTGAACGTTACAGCAGAACACTGACAAGAAACCTTTCCTAATATAGAAGTTTGCACTAATGAGGTTATGAAAAATATGCTTAATTGACAACAACGCTTTATTACAGTTCTGCCCTCTCTCTTGAGACTCAGAAAGGAAGTGGGTTTCTTCTGTGAGGATTTTACAGTTTGTTTTCTCATTTTCTTAAGTAGTCATAGACTAATATTAGACAGGCTCTTCTAAATAGCTTATGCTGATGAAGTGTTCATTTTCTCCATTGTTTGCTGGGAAGTCATTACAGTATCATATTGCAAGCTGTGGGCATTGGCTATTAGTGCCTAATAATTAAGCACATTTCCAGATTTATTTTAAGCAACATCTTGGTTTAAGTTGCAACAAGTTTGTATACCAAGTTCATCAGTTTTATAAATAGTTATGTGTCTGTCAAGGATTCTTGAAATCTGTTTGGAATAAGCATGTCCAAGCAAACTGAGTGCTCCCTAGGTTTGAAAGGGACAAAATGCAGACAAGACTTCATCTTCTCCCAAATTAAAAAGAATTACAGTAGATCCATTTTTTAAAGGGAAGGGGAAGGGGAAAAAAGAAAAGTTGTCTGAGCCAAAGTATAATAATAAAATAATATTTATTTATTTATATCCTGCTCTTCAGCCCTAAATGTTATCAGAGCAGCTTTCAATTGTTATTTTAATTAGATGGTTCCATGCCCTCAGGCTTGCAATCTAAGAAGACATGACACAAAAAGAGAAGTGATGATAAGGAGTAGAAAAGTATTGTTTCCTATTAGGAAAGGGTAAAATGTTTGGGACAGCTGCAGTGTGGGGGGATAAAATTAAAAGTATGTACACTGGGGAGAATTGGAATCACTCTTTGAAATTGGTAGATTCAAAAGAGGCAAATGAAAGGATTTTCATACAGGATTAACTTGTGAAATTCTTTACCACAAGAGATGGGCATTAGACAGAACAGGTAGCTTCAAAGTATCACTCCTTTGACTTTCCTTAACTATGGTTTTGGCTCACTTCCCATTCCTGGGATTGAGAAACGTGGAGGGGAACTTTCCAGTACACCACATCAGGCAGGAAAGGCAGAAAGTGTGTCTTTATAAGATTTCCTGTTCATAGAATGTCCTTTTTTAGAAGAAGGAAACATCCCATTCACCTGCCTCATGCAACAGCAACAAGAAGTTAACCATCTCTAGCAGGGCAGGTAGGACTTGGACATAACATGGTACTCGAAATGAGTTGTTTTGGTTTCTAGTTACCATATATACTCGACTATAAGTCAACCTCATGTATAAGTTTTGGGACCAAAATTATAGATCTTGCTAGGACCCGTGTGTAAGTCGAGGGGAAAATTTAGGGGCATATAGCAAAGGATCTAAAGTATGAAGCAAAGCAAAACATTGTCAAAGAACTTACAAAATTCCAGCAGATGTAACTCTTTGTGCTCACCCTTAAGGCTGGATGGATGTACCTCACATATTATACTCTTTCTTTCCACCAGGAGATGATTCCTTCTTGTAAATAAGACTTAAGATACAGTACTTACATTGACCCGTGGATAAGTCAACTCAGGTTTTTTGGGTCAATTTTTTGACCTAAATTTCTAGACTTATACATGAGTATATACAGTATTTTGTAAAGTAATGAGCTGCAGTTAAGTTATTTTCTTCCTTGTAATGGCCAGGGCTGTAATTCACTACTGTCTTGTATTGTCTCTTTGTAAGACGTAATGCAACTAGTGCCACATAGAGAAGGCATCAACAAGGAGAGTGGGAAGAGAACAAAGAGAGAGAGAAGGAAAGAAAGTGAGGCACTGAAAACTATGCTCTATTAAAGGCTCAAGGAATTGAATTGAAAATGAAACATTTTCATAAAGTTAGCCAGCCATTTTGCCTTCTTCCATTCTATTAAAATGAAAAAGAAGAAATAGAGAGCCTGTGGAAGAACATGGAGATGGGTTGGAGCTGCCTTTCTAGGCTGACTGCTCCAAACAGTGGCACAGGTCATGCCCTTGGCCTGACTGGATTGGCATGAGCTATGAAAGCAGGTTTAGAGTAAAGGGGATTTTTTCCCTCTTTCTGCTTGAGACTGGTTACAAGTTACATAATCATGGAGTTGGAAAATGGCCTATGGGCCCTCAGGTCCAATCCCCTGTTCAATGCAAGTTCTCCAGCTAGAGCATCCCCCGCAGGTATCTATCCAGGTATGAGATAAAAGCAATTGTTTGAGGGGAATAGGGAGAAAGAAGTGTCTGCAAGCGATTGCTTCTGGGCTGCATTGGCAGCTGTATAGTCTTCCATCTTCTATCTTTATAGATGGGTAGAGGTCTGGTCAAAGCAGTCCACTAAGAATGATCAGAGATGTAGGATGGTGTGATTTTAGCAAAAATTTTGCTCATGGACATTCCAATAATTGGCTAAACCCGGAAGTCAATGCATGTCCTCCATACATCTAAATTAGGATCCCTTGGTGAACAACCTAAGTGTCTGAAAGAGGAAGGTACTTGTACTTCACAACAAGCTGGCTAGCTAAGAGGGCTTAGCTTCTGTAGGCTCTGGACCATCAAATATTACCTAGTGGAGGTATTTTAACTGAGGAGCCCTTGGTATGGAATTGCTAAAGAATATGGATGTCACCTGGTGCCAACCTGGTAATTTTGCCCAGAGTCACTGTCTGTCCAAATTTCGCTTTTACATGATAATCTCCTATCCTAGCTGCATATCCTAGCTGCTACTGCTAATAAGGCAGTAACCTTTAACCTAGGAATAGCCTTGGGAATTTATTCTAGTGGAGGATGGCCATAACATGATTATAGATTTATGGAGGACAGCCCATGATGCCTGAGTGTTCAGAGACAGTGTACCTCTGCAAAGCATTTTCTAGGGACTAGAATAATAACAACAGAGTTCTGTTGACTTCAGGCTCTCCTTCGGGCTTCCCCATATCATCTGGTTTGCAACAGTTGGAAGTAGGTTCCTGAACCAGATGGACTCCGATATCTTGTAACAGGTTCTTACATTTTTAGTATATTGTGATTTACAAACCAGACACAATACCATTTTTTGGTAGCATAAACAGGGAGGTGGGAAGATTACAGATATTACACTAGCAATACTTACCTACTCAAACAGAAATTCCACCAGTAAAAGGAGACTAAACTCTGATCTAGATTGGCAAAAAGAAGTGTGTTCATGGCTACATGAAACTCTAGCCTTTAGATGAGAAAAAGGGAAAGTGTGCCATGAAAACGCTTTTTTTGCGTTTTAGGGGAGAAGAAGTGCCTTTAAAAAGATGCTGGTTTTCCCAGATTCTTTTTTAAAAACTGCGGAACATCGCAGCTCCATCTAAAGGCTGCGATGCAGCTGCTAAGCATTAAGGAAAAGGCAACTTCATGTCACACTTTCCTGCCAATCTAGAAAGCCCCTAAGATCCAAAACAAACTGCAGAAATAATCCAGTCTGAGACCACTTTAACTGGCCTGGCTCAGTGCTTGGGGATCCTGGGAATTGTAGTTTATTGTAGCACCAGAGCTCTCTGACTGAAATGGTTAAATGTCTCACAAACTACAGTTCCCAGAATTCCCCAGCCTTGAGTTCAAGCAATCTCAAACTGGATTATTTCTGCAGTGTGTTTTGTACCTTACTTCCTAATGAGTTTCTTGTTATGTGTCTTAAAGTCATTTCTGACTTATGGAAACCCTAAGATAAATCTATCATGGGGTTTTCTTGGAATTTCTTTTCAGAAGGGGTTTGCCTTTGGCTTCCTCTTAGACTGAGAGAGTAGATATTTAAACCTTGGTTTCCCGGTGTCCTAGCCCAACACTCAAACCACTATAGCATGCTCAAAATAAATTGGTATCCTTTATTATTCAGACTTGCAATCGTAAGTCTTGGGTTGCCCAGTTGGTAAAAACAGCAAAATAACTCTTCAAAGGGGAAGCATGACAGGGGGAAGAGGTTTTCCAGATATGAAGGGTAATGGATGTGCAGCCCTGTAGTATTTCTGATCTCTCAAATAACTCCCTTAGTCATCAGCACAATCAGAAGGAGTTGTTCTTATAATGTAGATATGGAATACTAGTTTTTGGAGGTACTGGTAGAATATGTCTAAGAGTATGTGTGCTAGTTTGTAGTATAATGACATGTCACTACTGTGGGTCTTGTCTTCAGACAATCTTAAATTAATTACCATTCAGAACATAAATTCTTAATTAATGGTCATTGAGAGGTGATGGCATACACAGAGACCTTCCTAAGCCCTTTCCTTACTATAGATTTTTATAGACTTATAAGTTAAGAAAATATTTATCTTAACTCGTTAAAGGAGAATATAAACACCAAAGTACATTGGGATGAATCGAGACTTAATCATGCTTAGAGAAGACCCACTGGGATCATATTATATTGGTATCTATGGATCTATTCTAAACATGACTAAATCTTTGTGCAACACATTCAGTTTTCCTGCCTGACCTTGCTTCGCTGTTCCCAACCAGAACCTAAATCACTGTAAATAACAGAACTCAGTGCATAGTTTAAAAGTTGGTAATTCACATAGCAAATGGCTTTTCTGAGAGGAAAAAAAAATGGATGTTCATTTAGATAACCCCATGCTAAAATCAAAACTCAGCATGTAAATTTTCTGTCCTTAACTAAATATCTAGGGATGTTCATGGAAGAATTAATTGGTAGCAACCAAAAAGAAAAAAAAAGGACTTTCAGTGCCCCTGTGAATAATTTATAGCTGCTTCCCTTTCAACAAAAGAAAATGTTGAATGTTTTTGACAATAGCAGGTACATAATTGTTTTATGCTGGAGGCATTTACAGTAACTCATTCATTATGTCATCTTGCTAGTTTTTGTGGCATTTACTCATTCTCTTGGTGGGTGTATTTGAATGACAAGTAAGAGAAATAAGCTCCTGTAAATGGAAGCTGAGAGACAGCATACAAAAGTGGACACTCAAGGAGGGTGGGGGGAAAGCAACCTAGAAAAGAGAATTCTTATCTTTCTTACTCTTTTTTTTTCTTCCATGAGTATCCACTCCTGTATGCTATCTCTTGACTTCTTTTCATAGAAGTGTGTTTTTTAAAACTTATTATTTAAATATACTCTAGGCCTCTTCATACATCAGGTTAGAGTAGATTCCTTCTAAGTGCAAAAACAATTCCAAGAAAGGTTCAAGGAAGTTCTGGTTCTCTTCTTTCACCCACTCAGTATATGTGTGTTGGAAGACAAAGAAGTACTATACCAGATGAGATTGTATACACACACACACACAAATACACACACAAACACACAAACACCTCTTATTCATGTTTTGTTGGGGGGGTTAAAGGAGTTTATCACATGTAATTTTCACGCCAACTTGGGCATGGGATAGGATCAGGCTGTAACAGGTTAAAACTGATTTTTACCACGTGCAAAATTGCAGCTGCACTGCTGCCCGACCATCACTCATCCTCCAGCAATGCTCTGGCAGCTGATTTTGATACTATGGAAGCTTTCCTTAGTACTAAAATCAGCCACCAGAGCACTGCTGTAAGATGGGTGATGGTTGGGTGACAGCGCAGCAGCAATTTTGCATGTGGTAAAATCAGTTTTAACCCAGCCCAGCCCAATCCCATCCCATGAAAATTAAATGTGATAAATTCCTTAGTTTAGTTTATATAATCTGACTAAGTGGAGGTGTAGACTAGAAGGGTATATGGTAATTATTGTCTGAATATCTCCCTTCCTTTTCCTCTGTCAAGGTGCATGTTAATGGTAGAGCATGCAAATGGTCTTATAACTTATTTTTTTGTAGATTTTTCAGGCTATGTGGCCATGTTCTGGAAAAAATTATTCCTGACATTTCACCTCATCTGTGGCTGGCATCTTCAGAGGTTGGTGGCATGGAAGTGAGTGGGTAAATATTCTGTGTGACCCATGGTTGGGAGGAAGTGATTTACATGTTAATCTGTGTGTTGGTCTTTTGTTGAATGGCGTGACCCCAGGGATGGAAGGATATGCAGGAGGATATGTGTGTCTATTTAATTAGCAATCCATAGTCTGTGGGGATACTCCCTGACCCTGGGTGATGTCATTTGCATTGCTGAGTCTTGATTTGGGGCATTTTTCAGGACTGGTAGCCAAGCATTTTTTTAAACTGTTTCATGTTGAAGTTGTCCAGATAGTTGACAACTATCGGGTCAGGGAGGTCATTGAAATCCACAAACCCCTGAACAACTTCAAATGAAGGGAGAACTTATACCACTCCATTCTTCTTTGTCCAGAATGAACCTGTGTCCAGTCCTGTGCACTCTAGTTTAAAAAGCATACTGAGAAGCTGAAACATGTCCAGAGAGCAATGAAGATGATGAAGGGTCTTGAAACCAAGCCCTATGATGAATAGTTGAGGGGGGCATATATTTAGCCTGGAGAAAATAAGTTTGTGAGATGTGTATGATAGCTATCTTCAAATATCTGAAGGATTGTGACAAGGAATTGGGGCAAGCACTAGAGGGTAGAATCTGAAGCAATGAATTCAAACTACAGGAAAGGACAGTCTGACTAAACATTTAGAACTTTCTGATAGTAAGAGAGATTGACAATGGAATGGACTGATGCCAGAGAACAGGACCTAGAACAATGGAAAAGAGATTCCACCTCAACATTAGGAGCAACGTCCTGATTCATAAAATAGTGGACTTTTTATTATTAGAGTATTCAGACAGAAAATAGATAACCATCTCTCATGGATGCTTTAGTTGGGGATTCTTACACTGGCAGTGGGCTGGACAATTCCATTGTTCTGTGTGGTCCATTATTCCGTCAATAGGAAAACCAAATTTATTGCTTTATCAATATTTATTTATTGCTTTATTTTTTGTTTAACAAGGACAGTTTATGAACCTGTTTTAAAATATAAATTGCTATAACCCATGTGCCATGAATGTGGCTAGGTATACATATGCTGAGGTCTGAAAAGCAACTGGCCTTATCTGATAAATCACATGTGTCTTCTGCATTATTGAGTGATATGTAGGGTAGTTCCATTTCTTTTTAACATGAGGTCCCATATTTATTTATAGTTAATATTTTCATTCTAAAGCCCTTTTAGAAAGCTCAGAATAATTTCTATAACCATTCCCTCTGTTCTCACCACATAATATCTTCCACACCTATTAGCTTCCTATTAACTTCTGGGCATATAATTCCACATCAACTTTTATCATATCATCATATGCTCACTTTCTTGGGCATAAGGCCCATCAGACTGAGTGAAACTTTCTTAGACATGTATAGCATTGGCCATAAATATATTTTAGGATTCTAGACCTTCTTCCTCTTATTTCATTGTGTGTCTTTCCTCTGGTGGTTTTATTCCATATCCTTTTATAAACAGGGAAGCCTCTTATCTTAACAGCTTAACTCATTAGTTTTGAAGAGTTTGCTGGGTGTTGCTATTTGACGTTAAATTTCCTGTTTCGTTAATAGCTATCAGGCTTTTCAGATTTGGATGTACATCAGGACAGATTCCAATTATCTCCTATTTCTTTGAATCATAATGTCCTTGTGCCTCAGCCCTTATGCAGGTTGTATTAATCTGATGCTTCTTCAAAGGTGCCATCAGTCAAACAGAGTATCTGTTGCATGCTGTTTTCTCTGATAACGAAGGTTTCCAAATAACACAGCATAAATAAAACAGAAGAATTAGCCTAATGCCAGTGAAGCTATACCACATTCCATTTATCCCACAACACACCACCCACACCCACACGTCAGTCATCTCCCTCCCCTCATTCCTAAATTACATATTTAGTCTGCATCTACCCCACACAATTGTACAATTGTTTTACTCAGTCTGATGGATCTTGCCATTGTAGAATACTACAGAAAGTAGGTGAGGACTGGCTGCTAGATTTCTAGTGGGTTTTCAGGCAAACATGAAGCGTTGCTCATTCACAGTGGCTGAACAAAACTGGAAGTTCCTCCCATTGCATTGAGCAAACATTCCTCTCTCAGCCTCAGTGTTCTTTTCCTGAAAAATAGGTGTAGATATGGGCTCCTTTTGGCTGAGGTTTTGTGCAGCTCTGCTGAACAGGTTTAAGGATTTGTGTTTGAATTCCTGATAGCATCTGCTTATGCACACCCACAGGGAAGGGTCAAGTGGTTAATGACAGGTACCCTCTGAATCACTATTTTGCTGCTGGTTTAACCCCAGCTACTATTTGACACCTCTCTTTTGTTGGTAGACTTTAGGGTTTAAATACCAAAAACAAAAACAAACAAAAACAAAACAAAAAACCAAAGAGATCCTATGAGCCCAAAGTCTGACCACACCAGTTTTGGAGGATGGGCACACCACTGCTGTTCTCTCAGCAGAGATGGGCCTGGTGTTTACATTGGAAATATGGTGCCACTTTGTACCTTCTTGTTTCATCATCTTTCTTTTACTTTATGGTTACTGTATTTACTATTCTTTTGGTGCCAAAGCATTTCCGTCTCATTTTAAAGGGACTGTTTGTGGTTTCTCTGCTGATTTTTGGCAGAATAGTAGCAGTGGGGAGGTTTACTGACAGGTGATAGGATAACCCTCAAGCTACCAAAGTTGCCCACTTCTGATTTCAAGCATTTGCTCCTTCTTCTCAGCCAAAAAGGCTTCACACACAATCAATAAGCAGAACAGAGTCCCTGCCTGTAGACTTGCAAACCAAGAGATGAGGAGAAGAGAGGGAAAATGCAAGGAGCCTTCCAGCAGAGCTGATGGAATAGTCCTGCTTCTTGTCTCTGCTGCAGCCTGATCAAGTGACTTCTACTGGTGACAGTTCAAAATGCCAGCAGTCTAAATTGTCTTACACAGCACTACAAGATAGTTTGCTTTTCTAACAAAAAGCTGGAGGTTTAATTTCAGCTAAGTGAAGATCTTCTGTTCAAGCTCAATGTGTTTTACACACTGAACTTGTACAGCCAGAAGGAAATTCCATTGAGTCAGATGGAACCTGCTCCCAGGCTATTATGCCTTGGTTGTCCTGCAGATGTTGCTGTGGTTATTTATAGGGTCAGTGTGTCTGCATTTTAGAAGAGAGGTATTTTTAACCATAATATTAGTTCTTCTCAAGTGTAGAGAATAAAATAACAGGATACAATCACCTAAAACCTATTGTATGTGACAACTAGAGTAGACCCATTGAATCAATTATTTTTACCTATATGTTGATTCAACAATTGGCTCAGTAAGTTTTGCTCTAGTTGGGACTAACCAATAGACTTACAACCAATACATATGAGTACAAATTCTCCTTTGGGCTCTGGACACCCCCTCCACTTCAAAATTTGTATTTTGAAAACTAAATAGTCCTTATTTAAGGACTATACCTATGGGTGCTGAAGGTAAACATCCTGCAACCCAAAATGTCCTGTGACATAGATAGTCTCTATGGACTTTATCACATGGGAAAAATTGGGGGTTTGAACAGTGATTATCCCATGAAAATTGCATGATCGCAATTAAGATCTTCACACGATGTCGCAATTAAAGAGACATTGGGGCTTTACAGACTGCCCAAAAAGGGCTGTCTGGAGCCACCTCTTTTTCCTCTGCATCATTACCACAGCAACCAAATGGTGTGGCAATGATGCGGAGGAAAAAAGAGCCCGGAAAACCGGTTCCTTTTTGTGTTGCACCTGCGATGCTACAAGCTCCATTGGGTGTATCCGTGATGTCACAGGTGCATCACAGCATATCGTACTTGCGTACTTGTGACATCATTGCTCTGTACACCGTCTGTACAGTGCTGTGGAGCAATAATGTCCTGGCCATGTGCTAGGGTTGCGGAGTGTCTAATCGCTCTGCCCCTGGGCAACCCTAGTACGTTGCCAGGGCACCCAAAAGCACCCATCTGTATTGGGCCATTATCCAGGGAATAACCAGGCAATAAACAGCAACAAATCATTCATGGGATTTCCTGTGTGATAAAATCCATAGAGTTCTGTAGAACATAGAAATGTTACACATGAGGACTGTAGTGAGCAGGCCGTGGAAACAGCCAATCACAGAGCTCCAGGAGTCCAGCCAATGAGAAGCTGGCTGGGCAGGGCTATAAAAGAGCCTTGACAGGGAGTGAAAAGGGGTTTATTTTGTTGGAGTTTTGAGGGAAAGGGACACCTTGGAGGGAGGGTGTGCTCTTAGGATTCCCGAGGGAACATTTATAGGTTAGTTTATAGAGCAGGGAAGGGTCTGAAGAGTCCAGTAAGGGACTAGATAAGCTTGAGGGAGTCTAGGAGAGAGACTCAGTTGTGACACTGAACATAAGGTTGCCTGAGTGGCTGTAGTATTATTGTTTAAGAAACTTTTGTAACCAAGGAATAAGACAAACAAAGCTTTAAGTATATCTCAGTATTTGTTTCTTTATTTTAAAAATAAACCTTGTTCATGTTTTGAAGTACTGCTTGGCCTCTGTTAAAATATTGAAACATGCTACCAAAGATATCAGTGCCTCAGTGGGAGATAGGTGGTGGATGAACAAGAGAAGGTTCGTTCGTTCGTTCACCACAGGGACTACAACTCCCAGAATGTCACTGGTAGTGTGGTCCCTGTAGTGTAGAGATCAAACAGTCACTCTGCTCGCTTGATGGTCTGGCCACTGTAGCTGAAAACTTAACTTCCTATATTCTTATATTACTAGAACACCATGGGCTAAAGACATGGGGCTGCCAGGTTTTGTTAAACTGACTGAAGTTTCTGAGAACTGGTGCAGTTGCCTGGGTCTTCAGGTAGGAAGGCAGATCTTCTAGGCCTCATTTATCCTACAGAATGATAGCCGCATAATTCCATTGTGACTGAGATGACTGTAGCCTATGGAATCTGGGGGTCTGTAGTTTAGGGAGGCACTAGCTCTCTCAGGCTGAGGATTCTAAATACACCTTCAAACTGCAAATCCCAGGATTCCATAAGGTGGAACCATGGCAGTTAAAGTGGAATCATAGCAGTGTAGCTGTGCAGTGTGAAAGAGCCCAGATGACTGGTACTGTAGGAGGAGAAAGGTTAATATTTTTGTGTGAGTTGGCTTTAAAGCCCATGAGAAAGTTTTAAAACAAACCTACTTTTCCTTCCCTTGCCCAACTAACATCAGAGCTCACTGGCTCAGTTTGAAGATCTTTGCATTGGTGTTGTACATATTCTGACTATAAGTAGTGCGTTGTTTTCCTCTTAGGAAGAGATGCAAAAAATCCACGCTAGATTTTCTATCTTTCTCACTCACTCTCACACATACATTTTTGCAGCAGGCATAATCCAGTGATCCAGTGTGGGTGCAGTGGACTGAGCACAGGACTACAAGCCTGGAAATTTTATTTGCTGCTCAACAATGGAAACCCACTGGGTGACCTTGGGTGAGTCATATACTCTCAGCCCCAGAAAACCCCATAATAGGCTCACCTTATGGTCACCATAAGTCAGAAACAACTTGAAGGCACACATCACAACACAAGCAGCTGAGCCCTGTAACAGCACAAGGACCCACCCTTGCATGCCCCCTCTCTCAAGTTCAGACCCTGAAACCAGCTGGAACAAGAGGCTGCTGACTTGCCAACCTTAGAAGACATGAAAAAGTAGGTGTGTGTTTTTTAACATAATACAATAACTAGCTGAAGCTTCTATTTGTAAAACCACTGCTTTAATTAATGCTAGATTTATTTAATAACTAGCTGAAGTTTCTATTTGTAAAATCACTGCTTTAATTAATGGTAGATTTATTTATCATCTTCTAGCCTATGACCATTTCAGAGCGTGGGAACTCTTTGCTTACAACTCCCAGAATTCCCCAGCCCAAAGAGGCAGCTTGCCTAGTGGATTCTGGGCATTGTAATCAAAACAATTAACTGTTGCAGCCTCTGGTATAACTCCGATATCCAGTTTGCCCAACTTTAATTACAACAATTTTTGTAAATGCATAATCTTAAAATAAAAGTTTCAACCAGAAATATTATGCAGTGGTTTACAGATTCAAAATTAAACATACAGTGGGTTAGACAGAGATTGTCAACCTGTCATTATGCTGCTGACTGTTATGATCCACACTGAAGGAAGACTACATATCAATTATTATTTGTCTGGAACATGAACTTCCCAGAGCATGAAGGGAAGGGCTACAGCCCGCATTTCTGTCTCCTATCTTCAGCTAATTAAAGCTGTTTTTAATGGCTTCATCTACTCAGGATCAATTGTCTAATGGGGAATAGTACTATGCCAGTTAATAAGGTGGGGAACTGTATAATGTGATTATGTCTGGCTCCAAAACAGTGCTTGAAATAATACTAAAACAATCGTGTACGGAAATAAATAGATGGTTGTTGCAGCAGAGTTGTCTAATCATGTGAAGGAAGAACACTCACCCACACCAGCACTTCAGTTGTGTTTCTATAGAAGTTGAAAATGTGTTTCATTGTAAGGCTATAAAAGAGTTTGTTTACATTTGAAAAGGCACAAAAGAGGGAGAGATTGGTCCTGGTGGAAGTAATGGAAGGCCAGCCACCATTTGAGAGCGCCATGGAGATTATCAGATGGGAGCAAACTTGTGTCCTTAAAGCATGCTAACAGTGCACTCGGGGGGGGGGGGATTATAACACCCTATTTATTCCATTGTTCTCCCATCTGTAAAGAGTAATGGAGCCATCACTGAGTAATAATGAGAGTTGCCATTAATACCCAATGACAGTTCCATTACTCTTTATGGATGACAGAAGAATGGGATAAGTGTGGGGGGTGTGGTAATCTTGCCCCCGAACGCGCTATTAGCATGTTTTAAGGATGGGAGCAAACCACTTTGCTCCCATCTAATAATCTCTCATGTCAGTGGGGTGGTACATTCAAGTTGATTGCAAGGATGTTGTGAAGAATATTGTGGTTGTTATGCAAAGACTTTCCACTCTACCCTATGCATCTGAGGAAGTAGGCTCAAATCTATGGACCTGATCACATGAGGCACTTACTGCACTGGAATTGTGGCCCAAACGCTTCAGAAGTGTGTTAGTGGGATCGCCAGTCATGCTTCTCAAATGTCATTGAGGCATTTTGCTGTTCTTCCATTGTCAAAGTGTTTGTGGAGTAGCCATATTTATTTATTTATTTATTTTTGCATAATGGAAGATCTCGTTATTTCCACGAATGATTTGTCAATGGGAGAAGAGCAGGACGCGCTTCAGTGTTGCTTCAGGAGTGCAATCGGTGATGCACTTCTGAAGCATTTGGGCCAAGATTCCAGCACGGTAAATGCCTCGTGTGATAAGGTCCTATGAAAGCTCATGCTAGTAATGTTTCCCTTTCAATTAGTCTACAAGATCCTTTATATATATTGATTTTCCAGACTAAGGAGCTTATCACCTAACTTACTAAATCGATTTACCTCTATCCAGCTTAAAGTTTAATTTGGGTGGCATCCTGATGTATCAGAAGATTTTTGCCACTGAATTTGCTGCCCAAATACAGCCCGGGTGCATCCCAGCTTCCAGGAATGCTCCTTGCGGCTCTTTTTGGATCCAGGAATTTTCCAGCTTAAGAACATGGCCTCCGGAATGCTTCTTGAAGCAAGTATGGACTCAGGCTGTATTTGTGTAGCACAGGATGCAGCCCAAATTGAAATTTAAACCAGTAGAGGTAAGATGAAATTATAAATCAAGTGATAAGCTCCTAACACAGCCACATATTTGAATTCTACTATTCTTCTACCATTTGCCCCACCTCTCTGTCAAGGAGACAATCAAGGCAGCTTACAATTAAAAAGAAAATACACAATACCCCAAATATACAATTTCAGTCATTCCCTCCCTTCCCTAAAACATCAATTAAACACATTAGACATTTAAAAACAATACATTAAACTAATCAGAGATGGGCAGATGGAGCTATAGAGTATTTGGTGGGATGGTATATTCAATTGGTGGCTGAGTTTCTTATTCAGGAAAGGCCTGCCAGGAGAGATCCATCTTGACAGCTTTTTTAAGCTGTCTAAACTGGTAATATGATGGATCTCCTCTGGCAGGCCGTTCCATAATCTGGGAACGCTTGAAGAAAAGGTCTTCTGGGAAGTTGCAGTCAGCCTGGTCTTTATAGATTGCAGTAGGTTCTTCCCAGGCTGGATTATGTGGAAGGAGGTGATCCCGTATGGGAGACATTTAGCCTTCTCCCTCAGGGAGCTCTGGTGCCACAAGAGACTACAATTCCCAGGATTTCCTAGCACTGAGCCAGGGCAGTTAAAGCAGTTTCAAACTGGACTATTTCTGTAGTGTGTTTTGGACCTAGGGCACAAACCAAGTCAAATTACAAAAAAAGAGATTCCACCTAAACATGGGAAGGAACTTCCTGACAGTACAAACTGTTCAAGAATATATTATCTCAAAGAGTGATGGTCTCTCCTTCTCTAGCAGTTGATTGGCCATCTTGAGTGCTTTAGTTGTGCATTTTTGCATGCCAAGGGTAGATGATTCTTGTTCTTCTTCCAACTATGTTTTTATTATTCTGCAATCTGGCTAAAAATTGAGATTCAGAGATCCAGGAATCAGACATCTGGGCATCCATCCCCATATGATAGCCCTGTTTAAATACTTGAAGGGATGTCACATTGAGGAGGGAGCAAGCTTGTTTTCTGCTGCTCCAGAGAACAGGACCTGGAACAATGGATGCAAGCTCCAGGAAAAGAGATTTCACCTCAACATTAGGAGGAACTTCCTGACAGTAAGGGCTGTTCAACAGTGGAACACACTTCCTCGGAGTGTGGTGGAGTCTCTTTCCTTAGAGGTCTTTAAGCAGAGGCTGGATGGCCATCTGTCAGGGATGCTTTGATGGAGAGTTCATGCATGGCAGGGGGTTGGACTGGATGGCCCTTGTGGTCTCTTCCAACTCTGTGATTCTATGATTCTATGATCTCCTATAATTTAAGCACTGTGGCAGTATAGGAATCCTCTCTCCTCCTGTGTGTTCACACTATTCCTTCACCTTTCAGCTGAACCTGGAAGCAGAAAGAAGAGAGAAAATTGTCTTAATTTTATTATTTAGTGGGTCACATTCACAGGTTGTTTGGTAAGCCACAAGATTGTTTTAGACACTACTGACTCCTTAAGCAAAACAAAGATAGGTTCAACAACACATGGCTTTGGCCTCTGCTCTACCTTCCTCCATCTCACTCCTTTCTCTCCTGCTTTAGTTCATTTTTGACAGTGTTTCCTCCCTTGTTATAAACAAGTCCCATTTCAAAAAGCAGAGCAGGCAGAACATCCACCAGGGCCTCATATCTGGCATGGACTGTACACCGTACACCATAGCTGTTCTTTGCATGATGATTAATCCACCTATGGGTGTTTAATGAACATTAGCATGAGGAATGTTGCAGAGGGTTTTTATTCTCCCCCAAAAATGTTTTCTGTAAAATAAACAACTTTGTGGGTTTCACTGCCCAAGAAACTGTATATTTCAACTGTTCTCTTTTAAATTGCATTTCATATAAAAAGCAGGGGCCCAGCTGTACAAATTGTGACATTTTAAATGTGCTCATCTCTTAGCTGTTGCAGATAGTTTGCACATCATACTCCAAATTCTAAAGGCAAAATATATGATAAACTTCCCCTTTTTTATCTCAGGAAATAATGAATATAAACAGGAATTCAGAAATGACAAGCAATATAAAAGTGTACATGGCGTGCATGTTTTCGTTCTTGACACTCTCCATTAGTTGGTATATGGCTTCAAACATTATTTATTTGAGTAACATTTGGTCGACAAGTCAGTTAGTTTTCACTTAATATCTTAACAGTTTTCTTGAGGGGACAGTCAGGGTAAACAAGGCAGTTGCTGCTATCACTGTTAGGTATTTGTAGAAGTTTGAAGAAAGACACTAGAAATTGCCACCCAAAATAGCTCTGTTGCCACTTCAGTTAAGGAAAGTTAAACTCCACCTGATAGGTGTGTGTGTGTGTGTGTGTGTGTGTGTGTAATAGCTAGCAATTCTGGCTAAGGAGCAAAAAGCACCAGGGGCTAAGGAGAAAACTAAAGCTTTAAAGTAAGACCTCAGTTAAAGACAGGTAAGTTTCAGTTGTTAAACTTGGTAAAACGAGATAATAAGAGGGCAGGACAAGAACAGGTGGGAAGATACGTAGAATTATCAGTTTCCATCTCAGAGAAGTTAAGAGAGGAGGATAAGAGATGACAAGCCTTTGCATCATTCAAAACTCCTTGATCCTACCACTGCTTGTTGCACACTCAGGACATTTTTTTAAAAATCTGACAGAATTTACACACAATGAGCAAAAACATTGCATTTTGTTTAAGATGTAGTATTTGGGGGGGGGGATGTGTTAACTATGATGTGTTCTGCAACATGTACTTGCACTCACCCAACCTCACCTCCCACTCCCCAAAAGTAGGAAAAAGGCACTGGCATTTTTAATCCTTTTTCATGCAAGGGTGAAAAATCTCATCGTGGCTCACCACTTTTTGGACACAGTTGGACTGTTTTGACACATAAAATACCGCTTCTCTTTGGAAAGACAAAATTTGCAGATATTCTTTGGATCTCTGTCCTATGTTCTGGGCAGATGTTACAAAAGTCCACTCCTATTTGGAGAGAAATGGGGACTAGAGAACCCTACTAAACTGAGTGGAAGCCATCTGTATGAGGAATGTGCCCACGCTCTGCTGGATCAACCACCAATGTATATGTTCATTGTGTGTAACTTTCAATCGTTGCAGAGATTTATTTTAAAGAAATACTGCCATTACCTGTCAACTATCAAATACTATCTGATATTAAACAGCATGGCATGCCAATCATCAAATACTGTGAGTTAGGCTGTATCAGTGAATTTGAGAATATCTTCATGAAAATGCTTGGTTCTTTGAAAGCTTATCAGGAGTTCTTGACAGATATTGGAAAAGTTGGTTTTTTCAGACTACAACACTCAGATTCTCAGCCAGCAGCACCCAATGAGAAAGCTGGCCAGGGGATTCTGAGAGTTGTGGTCCAAAATCTTTTTTCCCAAAAAACTCTAGAAAACAGCTGAAACACCTACCACTTTCAATTTAATACTGGAAGTTCATGCTGCGTGTTTTTTCTTTTTATCTTTGTGTGAGGTGAACTGATAAAAATGCTGAAGAAAAATGAAAGACTGTGGAATATGCTAATTTCTAACATCATCTCATGGTTGATTTGGTTGCTTGTTTTAGTCTGTCATCTTCTGTGCTTCCACCATTCTGGTTGATTAATTACCACTTACTGCTTAATCTTGTATTTTTCACAGTATCTCCATGGAATTCCAACAAAGCAGTGTGTAAACACATGTTAATCATTGTCTTGCATACATTTCTTTTTTTAGTTAATTCTGTTCAGTTTTTTCCTTCTTGAGACCTCAAATAACTCCAGATTGTTATCTATATTTTCAGTTGACAAGAGACGTATATTGGAGTATTTATTTTGTTTAGTCTTCTCCCCTATTTAGTGATAGTACATCTCCTTTTTAAAGTAAATAAAATAATACTTTGTTTAGCAAAGGGAGGGGGGAGTCTATTGACTTTGTGATTCAACCGCTGCCCAAACTAACACAATGCATTTCCCATAAGGGAGAGAAGCACCAGCATTTACAGAAATGACTCAAAACCTAATTCAAAGGGCTAACTTCTTTACTTTTTGGTCTAACACTTTTACCCTGATCCAGTGAAAAGTCTTTCTCCATCTCCCTCCCTCCCTCCCATCTTTCCCTTTTTCTGTCTCTGTCTCTTTGACAAGCATCATGTAGTCATTAGAACATTGCACTCGAAGTTTGAAGATATAGATTCCTGTCCCATTGATCCACGAAACACATTGGGTGACCTTGGGCCAATCTGTCTCAGTCTGACCTACATCACAAGGATAATGTAAACACATGGGAGGTAGAGAGAAAAGTCATTAATGCTACCTTAATTTCATTGGAACAAAAATGGGAGATAAACTAGCACATAAATAAATAAATATGTGCAGAAAGTGAGTCACTATACCTATATTCTTAGCATAATACAGAACTTTTTTTTTCCTGAGAAGGTCCTCATCTTTAACACCTATATGGCAGAAAAATACAATATGTCTTTTCGTGATGAGAATTTATATACCTATTGAATTTGGCTGTTGCAGATGGAGGTGAGAGAACATGGTGTAAAGGTTTGACTGTTATTTTAAGATTCCAGGAGAAGAGGGTTCTATTCCCTGCAAAGCCATGGAAACCCACTTGGTGACCTTGTGCAAATCACACTCTCTCAGGCTAAGAGGAAGGAAATAAATAAATTTGAATAAATCTTGCCAAGAGTAACCTATAGTAGGGTTGCATATGTCAGGGTCAACTGAAAGGCACATTGCAACTAGAAACTTGCAGGCAGGGTTCAATCTGTTTCTGAAGCATTTATCTAAAGTTGGAAATTTCATCAGACTTGAGGTGGAAAGAATTTGAGATATAAAAAATATTAATGTGAGAGAAAGTTTTTCGGTCCATATTCTTTGACTCAGCTTACTATTCCTTATAAAAGAGATGGCAGGGTTGTTTGACATTTAGACTGAGGCCAACCTGTCTAACCTGAATTATCTGCACTTTTCAAGCAGCAATTTCTTATAGCAGTCTTATCTCTAGGGCAGATAATTAATTGCTAGCATGCAATATCTAATATGACTTTCCAAACTTTTACACTGCAGAGCAATTTGAGACTGATCATGGCAAAGAATAATAGGTCTAAACAAACAAGTATGCTTGTATATTCCTCAGGACTTTGAGTTCACTGGGAGAATCCATTTATTTTATATAAGAATGTGATGTCTCCCAAATCAAGCTTCGAATAGAAGATATTGCCAGGCAATTTGACCTAGCATCAATTTGTGCAGTCGCACAATGTCACTATAGTACCCATTCTTGAATGCAGAATATCAATATGAATGAATGATTTGCACTTCCAAATGGTGTCAGTTCGAGAAGATTTTTCATGGCTCTACACTTTCAGAATTCTGTTCAAGAAACGTAATATGGCATTAGATATTACTGCTCCTGCAGATACGGAAAAAAAGAGGATCCTCTACATTGCCTCCCAGTTACTAAAAACTTATGGGTCTTACCTTAATTAAAATCAGAGAATTGAGAAGGATCACAAGAGCTATCTATTCCAACCCTCTGCCAAGCAGGAATATGCAGCTAAAGGATTCCTGGAACATGGTTATCCAACCTCTGTTTAAAGTCTTTTAAAGAGGGATGGTCCGCACCCTCTGAGGAAGTTTATTCTGCTATCAAACAAATCTTACGGTAAAAGATAAAATTCTTCCTTATGTTTAGGAATGTTTAATGTTTCTTGTTGCAGTTTGACTCCATTGGTTCATGTCCTAATCTCTGTAGCAATTTAAAAAAAGGCTTTCCCATCTTCTCTATAACATTCCTTCAAATATTTCTGAATGAAAATAGCACATCATTGGCTAGAAAGTTACACAGCTGATCATATATCTTCTCACTCTGACAAACATTCTAAAGTTACAGTGAAGTGCTCAATGTTGGCAGCTTATGGCTTCCGTGTCAGTGTGTTGGTGAATCCACTTTGAGTTTTATTCTGAAGGTTAAAGGAGCTGTCTAGATAAGATAAGAGTTAAGCACCTTGGACAACTCCCCTAGAGCTTGGCTTCTCACCCCACTAACATGGGAACAACCAGCCACCACTACAGATGCTCTCCACCAGACTTCATTCTGTGATCTGGCTCTGACTGTGTCTCAGGGACATCAGGGCTTTCTAGATTGGCAGAAAAGTGTGACATGAAGTTGCCTTTTCCTTAATGCTTAGCAGCTGCACCACAGCCTTTAGATGGAGCTGCGCTGTTCTGCAGTGTTTAAAAAAGAAGCTGGGAAAACCAGCACCTTTTTAAAGGCGCTTCTTCTCTCCTAAAATGCAAAAAAAGCGTTTTCATGGCACACTTTCCCTTTTTCTCATCTAAAGGCTAGAGTTTCATGCAGCCATGAACACACTTCTTTTTGCCAATCTAGAAAGCCCCATAGTTAGTTTCTTAGAGCACATGCAGCTCTAACTAGTACATTCTGCTTTAAGTAAATGATGAAAATGCTTTTTAAAAAATGAGATGGGCCTAAATCTAATTGCTATTGTGAACTAGAATAAACCCATTGAACTAACTGCTGAATATTAACATATGTAAATGCCATTGGTCCAAACTCTTCAGCCTTAGAAAACTGTCAAGATAGACTCAAGGAAGCTATACCCCTGAGTTTGCAAAACTTGAGCAGGGTTGTAATGAGTTATGCTCAATAAATATGAATATTATACTTTGACACATAGGGCAGGAAAGCTGTTTGTTGCTAGAGTCTGTACAAATTGTTAAGAAAGCATACTGGATAGATAGGACTGCTGGCCTGGATCTGCATGGGGGGAGCGTTATTCTAAAGTTGTACTGGAGATTCCCTCCATTTCCCCACTCTTGCTGATAAGGAAATGGTATTATTAATTATTATTATTATTATTATTATTATTGCACTGTAAATTTACACAGTCCTGTACATACAATCTTTAATTAGACGGATTGTTGAGAGCAATCCGTTCTTAACTGTCTTGTCTACTTCCACTGAATGGAGACTAGCTAAACTGGCTCAGATTAGTACAACCCGCCCATCCACCCATAGCTAGGTATCATGTAGCTTTCAGAAAGGATGAGCAACTCACCTGGATTGGCTTTTGTCTTGTGTACACAGCCCATTGTTCTCTACTGCCCAGTCCACTTAAGAGTCATTATCAGTACCTGAACAACACATGCACCTCTGCCCTTTCCAATCACATGTTTTTGTTTTTTTGGAACCTGAATAGAACAACATTGAAGTCAAGTTTTATTCCACCCATTCGCTTCTCTTTAGAAGACAGCCCTCAAGTTAGGAAGAGGCTAAATATAGAGACAGTATCTCTCTCTCTCTCTCTCTCCTCTACTCTCCCTGCTTCCCTGCCTCTGTCTGAGACATTCTTCTGCTCCAATTTCCAGCCATTTTCTTCATATCACAGGGTGAGAAAATACATGTGTGTGTTTTATAGGATTATCACATGCAAAATTTGTGCCTTACATGCAGGTTGTAATCATCAGTGATGGATTTTATTGCACTGTCATGTGCCTGGGCAGTAGGCAGACCGTATCCAACCCAGGCTTCTCTGGCATCTTTTCAAGAACAGGAAAATCATATTTCTGAAAAGCTCCCGGAGAAGCCCAGGTTGGATACAGGCTGCCTGCTGCCCAGGCACAGGACAGTGCAATAAGATCCATCTCTGATTATTACAACCCACATGTAACCCAGAGCAGATTTTGCATGCGATAGTCTTCTTTGTCTGTAGTCCCTTAAATTTATCTATACCCCACTTAGATTGGCCAGAAGTAGAGTTTTAGCTTCCATGCTTTTCCCCCTTCTTTTAATTTGGGAAACATCTTGCAATGAGTATTAACTGTTCTGTTGGTTTCTGCTGTTATCTTTTTCTGTACTTTAAATAAAGAAATAATTGTTTTTGCTGCAAAATCAGCTTGTTCTTCTAACCTCATTCTCACTTGGAATCACTCTGGTTATTTGCCTGTTTTTAAAAACTTCAGCCTGTAATGTCATTTACAGATTAATGCCTGGAAAGATCCACCCACAAAAAATAAAACCCCTAGTAAAACCAGTGCACTGCTCAGGGCTTTTCATTACAGAAGCTCTTGGTACTCCCTCATTCATAGGATTATCATGGATTGAAGCTCACTTGATGGCAAATAACAAAAGCAATAACATACATATTAAATTTTAGAATAATTAGTAATTTTACTTTTTAAAATGACTAACAGTGATATGTTGCTTTTAAAAAGTAGTATTCTAAGTTCTGGGAAAGATGTCCCTCCCAAATCTTATATGGTAGATACATATGCCTAAACACCATAGTTACAGTGCTATCAAATGAATCCTGGCTCAAACCACCAATCCCCACTTAAATGTGATTAATTGGGGCCTGTTCCCCTGTCATTCAATACAGTCATGAGTACACAATTCTAGGTTACACATTCATAACTACCATAGAACAATGGTTCTCAAATTGTAGACCCGGACCCCAGAGAGGGTATGAGAGTTGCTCAAGCAGGGTAAAAGCCCTGAAGGTCCTGATCCCTTCCTCTTCCCAAACATTTTCTATCCTGGAGGGGAAGAGAAAGACAAGGAGGGTGATTTCCCCTGCCTGGGGGAAAAGGAGAGCTATTTCCTGATAAGATGTTAAAATACTAATATATATTAATGTGTGAATGAAAATATGCACACTAAGCAAACAAAGTATGTTCATTCATATACCACATCAAGTGTGGGGGTACGATGTCTGGACATAGATGTAAAGGAGATCACAAGGGTACAAAAATTGAGCACCACTGGTATAGAGGATTCCAGCCAATGTATTTATTTGTGCTCAAATGCCTTCTAAGTGTTCTCCTATGAGAAATTCTGTATGCTAAACTTTACAGACTGCTTTTGTAAATGAGAACAACCTTTTAAAATAGATTGTGTTAACTATTTTTGCTTACAGTCTTTAAGTATCTCTGTCTGAGTGGGACAAAATGTTAATCAGTACTCATATAGTTACAACTTCTTGTCATTTTTAAGCCTCTTCAGCTTCCCTCCGGCCCCCCAAAAGCTAAGCCCATTTTCATTTCATAATTATTCATTTTTATGTGTGTTTTTAAACTTAACATTTCAAGTGATTTTTATTCCAGTTTTCTAATGAGCTTAACATCTCATAAAATTCCCTTCAGCACAGAATTAAAAAAAAGTTTGAGTCCTCCTGATGACAGCACAGAGCAATTTTTCCTTAAAGTAACACCAGAAGTTACTAAGGATGACATTACTGCTGCCTGAGTAGGAAATACTCATTTTGTATTACCAGGCTTTCAAACCTTCTGTAAGTCAGTATCTTTAGCAAAATTAAGAGTTACCATTGATATGTATCTGTTTAGTATTACATAATGCTTTCCCCAGATGTGTGGGGAATGTTCCTAATCTGTTTTTCCTCTGACTTCTTTTACAGCAAAAGATTCTTAAAAATCATTTTTCAATGAAGCTGAGGAAGTATGACCTCTACAGAATGTCACTTCTGTTTCAAAGATTTCTGGAGCACACTAGTTTACCTACAATAGTGTAGTGATACCAACGCGTCAATGATACTTACGCTAACTACTATGCTATCTGGAAGGAGATGTCTAAAATGTTCCTGAACCACACCCACCCATCCAACATTGCTTTGCCCATTAACCACAGCCTGTTATATTCTTGAAAAGTAAATACAATATTTCATTTGTTAGTCCTGTTCTGTGCTGAATATTTGAAGATATCTCCTAGCTACCTCTGCTTTCTGATCACAGATGCACATTAATTGGCTATGCCCCCAAGCCAGCATCTGATCAGCATCCATCTAAAGGGCACCTTCAGACTTGACAGAGTAAACTATAGTGCTAACTACATATGTCAACAGATAACAGGAAACATAACAATGGCCAACAGATTGGAAATGATCAATATACATCCCCATCCACATAAAATGAGACACAAAAGACTGCAACAACTATAGGACCATAGCACCAATTTCCCATGAAAGCAAAATCATGCTCAAAATTCTGCAACACAGATTCCAACCATACATGAAGAGAGAAATCCCAGAGGTCCAAGCAGGGTTCAGGAAAGGAAGAGGCACTGGGGACCACACTGAAAACATACAATGACTAATGGAGTACATCAGGGAAATCCAAAAGAAAACCAGCATTTTCTTTATGGACTATAGCAAAGTTTCTGATTGCATAGATCATGAAAGTCTATGGAATACCACAGTTCTCTTTCTGTTATATAACCACTAGTCCTCTTCCTGTTAATGAAAATAATATACTTCTGTTTGTCAGCTTCAGGATGTGAATACAGGGGGGCGAAGGTCATGAAGGCATTATTCCCCCCAAAATAAGAATTTCTGCTAAATTTTTTCTAGCGTTCCAGGAATTTAAAACTTCAGCTGAACATTTAGAAATAAAAGTTAGGCAACCAAAGAAAATGGGCAAGTATAATTACCAAGGGAATGCAAACATAACTATGAGTTCTAGATAAGAAATATTTTCAACACTTTACACTCAGCAATGGTATAAATTTAGAACTAAGGAAAAATTTCATTTAGGGGACAGAATTCTTATTTGGGAAGGGCAATGCCTTCATTCTCCCCCCCCCCCCAATAGTTATTATCTGGTCAGCTCCGATTTAATCACATCTTCCCTGAGACTTTTCTGAATTGTTATTTCTTTAGTAATATATTTAGATGTGGTGTTTATTTTATGTAAACATGGACCTGCCGAGTACTGATGGATCATTTGGAAACAGCATTTCCGACATGACATGCATGTGAATGTCATGAAGAAGGCAATTTACATAGGGTAAATATACAAAAGCCCTGAAGCATGATATTCAAATCAGAACAAAATTAAACACCTTAACAAGGCTGGAATTCTGAATACAGCAATGAAGGATAGCAAACTAGTGAGGTCCCAGAATTTATTTCTCCTAAAGATCTTGATCCTGATTTGGCAGGTGATTCTCTCCTGAGGCAATAATTAATTCTGCTGCTAGGTTGGCTTGAATCCAC
The DNA here is from genome assembly GCA_034509955.1 of Urosaurus nigricauda. Lineage (NCBI taxonomy): Eukaryota > Metazoa > Chordata > Lepidosauria > Squamata > Phrynosomatidae > Urosaurus > Urosaurus nigricauda. The sequence continues at coordinate 215,693,127 of JAOEGL010000004.1, forward strand.
AGCAGAAACCTTCAGCTGTGACAACTATGTCCCAAATTTCTGATACACTGATGACATAACAAAGCTTTATCCTGCCAAAATACCCTTACACCTCAGGCATTTACTGATAGAGGAAGCAGGGAGATTGGAGAATAACCTGCACCTAAGATGGTCATGGCCACTGGCATTTGTGAAACATACAGGCCTACGGGAATCTTTATTATTGCAACTCTCTTGACATGTAAAACTCTGCTCTGTCTTGAAATTGACAGAGAGCTCAGAGATGTTGGTATGAACACGTGTAAGTAAATGGCTTCATTGTGAAGTCTATAGATGAGAAAATCAATCAATTTGACTTTTGCCCACATCCACGTTTTTCAAATCTTACATTTCTTCTGTCTGAAACAATGGCAGCTAATGGCTTCTACGTAAGTGTAGGATGAATCTGCTCTATTATTCAGTAGGAGCTTTAAAAGACTGAATCAAAGTGCTTGAGCCCTAGTCCCAAAATAAGTTCAGCACCCCAGCAGCTCCTTTGTGTTTTGGAATAGTTTCACCACCCTAGCCCCAGTTGCCACAGGTGGTAAATATGAAAAAATATATCAAGGTGCTGCACATCTGTGAATGGCATCTTGACAAGAACCCCCTTAAACCTTCTGTCAGTGTGTCCCACTACCATTGCTTGTTCTTCTGGGAAGAGGCAATCATAGACCACACTGTGTGCCTGTCAAGAAGTACTCATTCTTCAATTAAAGCCCAGAAGAAGATATCATGAGGTCACTCCTTCCATGGGGCATTTTCAGATGAGAATGTTTAAGCAGCTGAGAGGGCTCCAGCATGATGGAGAGATGTGCAAGAGAAAGAAAATCGGAGAAGCAACAGCCATCTGTGTCATCTTGTAACATTAAAGTAGGGTCAAGAACACCAGAAAAAGAAATTCCAAAGGAATTATAAGGCCCTGCAGTTCAGACAAAAGAATGAAAGTCTCTTTTGAGGAGGAAGAAAACTTCCAGGAAATTGAAGGACAGATTTTGACATTGCATTATGTTCAATCAGATTGCATTTGCCTAATGCAAACATTCTAATTATTAAACTATACAAAATAAACCACAATTCATTTTACAATCCATTTATACTTTTTTCATTCTCTTGTTTTCACTCTCTTGTTTTCACACTCTTGTTTTTACCTTTATGTAACTCTCTTATACATTTGGCACAAGCCACGTCCTCCTTTTTCTGACCCTCAATACTTTCAAGCGAACAATAATAACCCATTATCCCACATATCCTCCCACTTCCCTCCCACCTCTCTATATTTTACTCTGCGACACATGTTTTTGAAGATTATCACACATAGACTCACCATCTGGGAATCACCGATGAAACATTAGGGAAGCGTGCGTCTGTGTAACCTTGAAGTGCTTTTGCAGTATCATGCAATCGTCAGCTCCCTCTAGTATTCCTCTAGCATCAAGGAATTGTTCAGGAAGAGGGTATTTGCTTTTAACAGAAACTTTGCGTTAATAGAAAATCACCTCTCCCTGAATGATTCCATGAAGTTAGAGGGAGCTGACGATTGTATGACACTGGGGAAGCGCTTCAGGGTTACACATGCATGCGTTTCCCTAACGTTTTCCCGGCGATTCTCAGATGTGAGTCCATATGTGATGATCTTCATAGACTCTGTACTCCTGGGAAATTACCTTCTTTTTTTTTAACTTTTGTTTAAACTGAAGAATGAACAATGTATAAAGAGAAATGTCAAATGTAGGCACCACACCGAACAACTGTCATTAGTTACATGAGCAATAAGGATTATACTATGCCAAAAAGTGTCCTTCCAAACTATGTCTTTCTGAATTGGAAGTTTCCATAAATAATGTTCATTAAAACATTGAGATCTAAAGCTATTCTATGAGAGCCGGTGATGTAATGGTTATAGTGTTGGACTCTTACTCTGGAGATCAGGGTTTGATTTCCCCTGCTCTGCCATGAAAATTCACTGGGCAGTCTTGGGCAAGTCACACACTCTCAGCCCCAGAAAACCCATGATAGGGATAGGCTTAGGGTCACTAAGTCAGAAACAACTGGAAAGTATACAACAGCAGATGATATAGCATATTCTGGTTTCTATCATTTCTGAGTTTGCTACTCTTTTCAAACAACATGTGAGCTTCTCAGCAAGGGTATTATCCAAACTCTGGTCATCCATTTTTATTCAAGGTGAGCCTCCCAAACATTTATCAATATTATTTCAACCTCATTGCCATGCAGCCACTAACTTCACTGGGATAAGTGCTTTATGGTACATGTTGGCATTGTCCCTTGCTCTTTTGTCATGTAAAGCATTATGCACATTGTAATTTCATGAAGATTAATTGGAAGGAATGAACAAAATAAGGGAACATTCATTTCACTGACTCTGGCATTTGACTGCCAATAGCACTCTATTTGTACATGTGTGCGTGTGTCAGAAAAAGAGAGAGAGAGAGCATGTGCAATGAAATTACACAGGAAATTCTTTATGTAAAGGATTCAGAAATAAAAAAAACTACAGAAAATCATAGGTCTTGGCACGTTATAGTACATGGAAGGCATTCCTTTCTAATTAGGTTTGCAATCAGAAAGCAACCATGTTTGCTTTCTGCACCGCAGCATGTTCCATGGCTTTTTTGACCTAAACTGTATGCTTGTAAAATTTCAATAACCCATTATCGGATAACAGGGCTTGTTTTCATTTCTCTCTAAATACTGGGGCCTTCATTAATAATCCGTTTGGGAGAAAGGTTCTACTGAAGGTAAGTCACAAAGTCTTTCTAAAACATGTATTAGCATAATGAAAAGATTTTTTAAAAAAAAAGCTTTTGGACAAAAAAGGACAGATGAGGTAGAAACAAATTCTTATGAAAAGCAATCTAATATGAATAACAACATACAATATTATTATCCTGGAATTTTTTTTAAAAAAAAAGTAAACATTTCCATGTCTGAAATTTGCCTGGAAGATGGAAGATCAAAAGTGTTTTTGAAAGTTTACATGCATTGTCCTGGACACTCTCTTTATGAAAAACTTCAGTTTTCCAAGCTCATGCTCAGCACTCCAGATTTGCTTCAGAAAGGTAGTTAACACAGCACAGTGCCACCACAGTTGAGTCGTGAACAGCTCAAGCTCAGCAGTAACAAAGGTTGCAAATTTTCTCATTTCAGATTCTTCCTCATGTTCTTTTTCACAAATAAGCAGTGCTACAGAAAGGTTCTACTTGCATAATTTAGGCACATATACAGTCTCATGCAGAGAATTCTTAAGATCACATTAGCTTCAAAAATGTCCTGCCACTTTCTCATGAGAAAGGAACAGATTCATTTACTGCTAAATTGTAGGAAAAACAATGTACTCCTTTGTTTGAGGAGTGGTACAAGGGATGTTTGCAGCTTATCTTATTTCAGGAACAGAGAAGTGTTTTTGGCTACTCTGTCCTATTTTTCTCTTCTACAATATTATGAGTTTTGCCTGGATGCAGATAGCCTTATTTAGCCTGTTGTCTTTAAAATATTATATATAAATAAAACAGCCCATTTAACCATAACTGTTGGAATTTCTTTATTCCCCTTTGTAAGTGGTTTTTCTGGCTCTATAATACTGTTTTGGCTGCTTGTAATCTCATGAGTTATGAGTGTTATTTCCTTACAATTGCACATACTTTCCATATTTCACACAACCCAATTATTTATCACACACATATACATGTGTTTTGAATTATTTTTAAATTAGCTGCTTCTTATTCTATACATTTTTTAAAATTACACTCAGTATTTTTCAGCCTCAAAATAAATGATACAGTCAGCACTTTTTAATAGCTTTCCTATTTTCATAAGCTCACTGTGTCTTTGTTTTCAAAGAATATACAGCATGGGATTTTGACTGTTGTTAGGGTTTTGTTTTGTGTGGGATGATGATGATGATGATTGCAATTTCTCTCTACCTTCAGGGCTTCAGGGCTCTACCTTTATGAGCTTCTATTCCCCTTCTAGTACATCAGTGATCCTATTTTTCCTTCAAGGCCACCTTTCCTCTAGGGTGGTTCACCAGAGTTGCAAGATCAGTGCACTTTCTATTCCCAGTTCTACAAATGTGCTTACAGTTCAGCTGAAATTCTGGGAATATGAAATTACTTGCACAGACACAAGAGAGTACTCGACTCCAGTTACAGCCAACCTGTACTTATAAAACACATAAAGGTCATCAAAAAACAAAACAAAACAAAAGCAAAGAAAAAGATAAGCCACCAGAACAGTATCCATTGAGAGAGAGAGAGAGAGAGAGAGAGAGAATATGAATCTTCTCTTTGCTCATCATATTAAAATAGTTGTCACAAACAGAACTAAAATTATCACTGGAATTTCTAACAAAGGACCATGTCCCACAATTAGGAAACATTGCTTCAGTTATAGCAACAAGACTGTGTTAAATACTTATACAACTTTTAAATGCTGAGGCCCAGTACAGACTGCCGATTTGTGGTGGCCTGGGGCCAAAATTAGAGCTCAGAAGTGTGGAGTATCTGCACCCTCCCAAGCTCTAGTGTGCGACGGCAGCAGTGCCATCATGGCTCAGCCCAGTCCAAATGGGGGCCACCATGATGACACAAGTGTGGCACTGTGTCCGCACATACCTAATCAACATGCGACAGTGCGGCAATGGCACACTCATGGAGACAGCTACACATGAAAGAACCTGCTTTTAGCACATTCTTTTTGGTGCGGAGGGAGCCACATGATTTGGTTGCTGAGGGCTCCCTCAGAAGCAAAAATAGGCACTTCCAGCTCTCCCTTTCGGGGCGGTCTGTCAAGCCTCAGTCTCTATGGATAAATAATGGCTGTCATCCTACCTTGCAGTTATTCTGACCTAGAGTTACAAACTGCTCTCTAGTCAACCATGTTCCATATTCAGTGACCAGGATGCAGCACATTGACAAGGACAACTCCCTCCCATCAGCTATCTCCAGTGTAAGAATCAGAACAGGAACGCTGACAAGCTCTTCATCACACTGTAGACCTCTGTTGGAAAGGGGCTGGAAACTCCATCCTGCCACATCTCGATTGCCAGTAGAATAGCCCTCAGTTGCTTGATGCGGTGACTGGCTGTTAATGTAGGTTTGGGAGATAACACATAGTTACATATTCATAACATCTCTTGATGAACATTGTTATCTGATGTAGTCATAATTTTATATTTCATGGGAATGAATGATAGATCTTTTCACCATCGGCATCTCCTGAAGGGAAGAATCCTCACCTCCTGGATAATGCCACTGAAGGGCTGTTGCAGAGATTGGAAAAGTAAACTTTTTTGGACTACCCCCCAGAATCTCACAGCCAACATGGCCATTGTACTGAGGAAGGAGAACAATCTGCCACTGTTCGACTTCTCAATAGCAGCTCCTTCATTGACTTCCCACCACCACCACCTGCCTAACCTCTACAGCACTGCTTTATAAGAAAAGAGTACTAAGGAAAGCAGCAGCAGGCAATATATCTTTTATCTTTTATCTCATCTCTTTTATCAAATACAGATGAGATATTTAAGCTCTGCATAGGAACACAAACAACCAGTGAATTACAATGGAGAAGCAGTGCTGCATCTTCCAATATATTGGCCTCTAGAGATTGAAATAAAACAGTGGTGGTTTTATTTCTGTTGCTAAGAGAGTGCATGATGTCCACTGGGACTGGAACCTTCTGCCTGGGGCCAAGCTTGGGCCACTCATTCATTAGAATCCATATGTGGTGTAGCATCTCAAGGAGACAATTTTATTTTTATAATTGATGTTGTTCAAGTAGAGTAGACTCATGCATTTGTTGCAGCATTGCTGGGTACCTTTCACACTAAATATTTATATCACTATGATACCACAGTAGTATAAGACCCCCACCTTTCGTCAAACAAAAAGTGACAGGTGCCCCGCCCCTTTTTGAGTCTTAGCCCCGCCCCCTGAGCGTCTTAGCCCCTCCCCCTGGATATGTGGGTTCTAGATCTTGGGGGTGTCAATTTTGGGGGTTCCCCCGGGGGTTCTAGGTTTTGGGGTGTCAGATGTTGGGAATGGGTTCTAGATTTGGGGGTGCTAGCTTTGGGGGTTCCGGCGGAACCCCCAAAGGTCGGCCATTTTGGTTTTTGGCCCAAGTTGTTTTTTGGGGGTATGTGTGACCCCTCTCTGAACCCGGCTCCTCCCGCCCGACCAGTAGGAGAAGGTCCCGTCCCTACCTGATCGAGGGCGTGGCAGCGATCCGCGTCCGAAGATGAGAATGGGCGGCCATTTTATTTGCGCCGACGAAACTTTTCGGGGTGCTTGTGACACCTCTACGAACTCGTCTCTCCCTCCCGATGTGAACGCTCCAGAGGTCCGCCGCGATCTGAGCTAGGGGAAGGCGCGGCGTGCGCTTTGCTCCCCCACGCCCCGCCCAGGGGGTCGTGGCTTCAAAATCGGCGTCGCTGATTGGCCGAAAGGTTTACGTAAACGACGCTGATTGGCTCAAATCCCCCGCGCTTCCGACCCGTCCAATGCGGTTCAGGCGGAAGGAACAACGCCTATGCGCAGTAGGGTATATGAGAAGGGGTCTCGGCTTCGCGGACGCTACCGCTGCTTGCTAGCGTTGCTCGCTACTGCTTGCTACGGCCTGCTGCGGCTTTTGGGACGACCTACCCGAAAAAATGCTGAATTTCGCAGAGACCGTGCCAGAGAGATCTCAACAAGCTCTGATGGAGACTCCTCCGCCTTCTCCGGGGACTGAGGAGAGAGATGTTCAGAGAATGGAAAGACGGCTTGTGCCCCGGCTTCGAGACCTACAACGGCAGTATGAATCTATAACAAAATTGGTGCTTGAGGAGCGGATCTTTGGTTCTCCAGAACAACTGAAGGAACAGTTTGAAAAATGGGTTTCTGAAAAGCGGATAAGCTCACTGTCTGACGTATCATCGGATGCTGGCTTCCAGGAAGAGATCTCCAGCAGCGATGGAGAGGAAAGCCCGTACATGCCAATGGCCCCAATGAGCCGTGAAGCGGAGGAAGAGGAGCCAATTTATGAAGATATGGCCCCGCTCAGAATGGTAAATATCCTAACAAGAAGGAATATGTGGTGTGTGTGTGTGTGTGTGTGTTCACATATATGATGAGCTATTGGGTATTTTCTTTTGTGTTTTTATGATAGAGAAAAGATGAAGAAGCTGCACAGGACATAACCGACGGGGACTCTAATACAGAAAAAGTAACAGAGATTTCCTCTACAAAGTGTTGCCTGACGTGTATCTGTGTAAATGTCACCAATTCTGAACCCGAAGAAGAAGAGATGAAATAAAGGCTTGCTTAATCTTCATGAAAAGATCAATAAAATAGTGTGTTGTGACCCTGTGTCTTTATTGGAGTATGTGCGGCGCTCAATATGGTTTCTCAGAATGATTTATTAAAAAAGATATATTATAATCCGGGGGGATCGGGTAGCTTTGGAGGAGTGGAAGCGCTCTTTCGAGAAGCTTCCAAGCACAGCAGTGTAACTAGAAACCATGTGAAAGAGTGGTTAAAGGATCAGGAAGCATATACCCTTCATAAACAGGCCAGAAAGAATTTCCAAAGAAATAAAACGGTTGTTTCTGATGTGGACGCCCAATGGCAAGCGGATCTGGTGGACATGCAAAATCTACAAAAATACAATAGGGGTTATAAATATATTTTAACGGTAGTGGACATTTTGTCAAAATATGCTTGGGCGGTACCCTTGAAAGATAAGACGGGATCGGAGGTGTTCAGAGGTTTCAAAATTATATTTGGGGAAGGAAGGACCCCCCGCCATTTGCAAACCGACGCGGGAAAAGAATTTCTAAATAAAAAGGTGAAACAGCTGCTAAAGGAGCACGGGGTGCACCATTTTTCAACACATAGCGAAGTCAAGGCAGCAATAGTGGAAAGGTTCAATAGAACTTTAAAGTCACGAATGTGGAGATACTTTACAGCCAATAACACTTACAGGTATATCGACATATTGCCGGAACTTATAAAGAGTTATAACAGCAGCTTTCATAGAACCATTCAAGAAAGGCCTCGGGATGTGAATTCTTCCAACTCTCTGCAGGTCTGGAAAAGAGTTTACGGGCCCTATTTTCAAACGAAGGAGCAAAAAGAGGCCTTCAAAAAAGGAGATCATGTGAGGGTATCCAAAAGTAGGGGTCGTTTTGAAAAAAGTTATGAAGGGACGTATTCCCAGGAAATTTTCATAGTTGACGAGGTGCACAGAAGAGGAAAGAGGCCGGTTTACCAGCTAAAAGATTATGACGGCGAAGCGGTGTTGGGTGGTTTCTATCCCGAGGAATTACAAAAAGTGAACGATCCGCAGAATAGGAGCTACCAAATTGAAAAAATTATTTCCACAAGGTTCAGAAAAAAGAAAAAATATCACTTGGTGAAGTGGTTAGGGTGGCCTGATAAATTTAACAGCTGGGTAGCCGCTTCAGAGCTCGCGGATCCTGAACAGAAATCAAAGGGGCGGGAGAAATGAACGGCGGATTTTACATTACCCTGCCCAGTAACGCCTGTCTAGATGCCTATCCCCATAATACAAGTTCCAATTTCACGATACAGCTGGCTCAACCTTTAGATTTGCAAGGAGAATGGGAAGTGGGGTTAGCAGAGATACAGTACCCCAACAGCTGGTTCACGGTCACAGAACATTTGATGTTTCAGTTGTCCAAAGATTCAAAGAACTGGGAGTTTCAGTTGAAGAAAGGATATTACAATGACGTCTCCGATATCGTGAAAGCCATGAATCATGCCATACAGACACAAAAACCAAACCCTCCCGCCGTGTATTTGTATTACGACCCAGTGACGGCCAAAGTGAACTTTAGAGGCCCTGATGTTTATGAGTTTTCACTAGCCGAGGAGCTATCCCGCATATTGGGTATATATAATACCCGTGGAAATCTAACAAAACCACGTCGCACAGCAGACATTACCGGAGGATTCAACTCGCTGTACCTGTACACGGATATTATAGAGCACCAGATTGTTGGGGATTTTTCGGTGCCGTTGCTGCGCTGCGTACCGGTCAGAGGGAAAAGTCACGAGTGTATCACCGTGACCTATGATAAGCCGAATTATATTCCCGTCAGTAAGAGCCACATTCACACGATTACCATTGAAATAAAGACCGACTTGAACAGACACGTACCATTTCGTGTTGGGAAGGTGATAGTGAGGCTGCACTTCCGACCCAGGAAAGCCTATCTTTAATTTAAAATGGTTGTGTTAAAAGACTACGGGGACGTCGATGCCTACAGGGCCTACTACAGGGCGCAGGCCGGACGAGGATTGCCCGGATTCATAGGGGCACCTATGATGTACGGAGCGGGGTTGGGAGGGATATTTCGCGGGCTTTTTCGAAAAGCCGTTCCTTTTCTGAAGCAAGGGTTGGAATTGATGAAGCCGCATGTTAAGACGGCAGTGAACAACATTGCCGGGGACGTTGTGGGAAGAGTTATGAACAGAATGCATCGCCAGGAGGGTTCAGGCGTGGCCTACTTGAAAAGAAGGGGCGGAGTGAAGCGCAAGGCGTCTCAACAACGTCAGGGGCCGCCGATGCCTTTAAAAAGGACGGTCGTGTGGCAAACAAAGATTCAGAAGCGGCAGACAGCGAAGAAGAAGAAATCTGCGCTGAAGAAAAAGGGCGGGACGAAAAGGAACAGCAGAGATATATTTTAAGATGGCATTCATTCACGGAACCTCTGAAGAATGCGCCAAGTCCGAATTGGATCTCTTTCAATTATCCCCAACCCAAACCAGCATCGAGAGCAGTATGTACATCGAGGTCCCGCCTTTGGCGGCCCTTTCCCCCAACGCGCCTCTGGATTTTTATATCACGGGAAACAGCGAAGACTACATCGATCTAAACAACACTCTTTTATACATCTGTTGTAAAATAACAAAAGAGGACGACTCCGATATCGACGACGGCGCCCGGGTGGCCTTAATCAATTACCCCATAGCCTCTCTTTTTTCTCAACTTGACGTCACCCTGGGAGATCGGCTCATCACTCAGAGTAACAACTGCTACCCCTACAGAGCCATGATGGAACTGATTCTGAATTACAGCGGCGACACCCTGAGCACCCAGTTCACGGCGGGGGGCTTCCATAAAGATACCTCCGGACTGATGGAGCAAACTCTCCTCACAGATGCCGGAAACAGGGGGTTTAGAGCTAGGGCGGCTCTAACAGCCGGCAGCCGCAAATGGGATCTGATGGGTCCTCTGCACAGCGATTTGTTCTTTCAGGATAAAATGTTGCTGAACGGTGTGGACGTGAAAATTAAACTCACCCGCAGCAAGGACGCATTTTGCCTGATGAGCGGTGCTGGAAATGAGAATTACAAACTGCACATTTTGAATGCCGCCCTGTTTGTGAAAAGGGTGAAAGTTTCACCGGGTGTCCGATTGGGGCACGCGGAAGCGCTGCTTACCGCTAACGCCAAGTACCCCATTGAGCGTGTGGGGATGAAGGTGTTCAGTATACCCGGAGGAAGCCTCGTATGCAACCAAGAAAACCTCTTCTTGGGACAGCTGCCTAAGCAGATCGTCATAGGCTTTGTCGACAACGCCGCTTTTAGCGGCAACTACACCCTAAATCCCTTCAATTTCAAACACTTCAATGTTAATTTCGTGGCCCTATACGTAGACGGGGTTCAAGTACCCTCTAAGCCCCTCCAACCCAATTATGCCGAGGAGCAGTGTGTGAGAGAGTTCATGCAGCTGGTACAAGTGACGGGAAAAGAAATGAAAGACCGGGCCCTTCTAATTAACCGTAATGAATTTTTAAACGGATATACCTTGTACGGTTTTGACCTGAGTCCTGGACAGAGTTGCGCCGACCACTATTCCCTCATAAAAACGGGAAACCTCAGAGCCGAGATCCGGTTTGCTCAACCCCTGCCAAATACTATTAATATGATCCTGTATGGAGTGTTTGACAATGTGATTGAAATCAACCACAGCAGAAACATTCTCTTTGATTATATGTGAAGATGAACACAGGGCAGATATCGCAGTTGTTATATCGGAACAAGACCTTTCTAGACGTATACCCCAGTGATTTGCTTCCAAAGAGATTCCTCGCCAAAAGGCCCGTGGGATTAGTGGTGAACACCCACCCTCACCATTTACCGGGACAACACTGGATCGCTATCCACCTGCCACTAGAGGGACCGGGAGAATTTTTTGATTCCTACGGCATGGCCCCCGATGATCCCCGCCTTCCTAAGACCATCGCCAAGTTTTTAGAACACCAGACCGAAGAGACGGTGTTCCAGCAGAATCAGCTGCAGCACCCCCAAGCCGTGACCTGCGGGCACCACTGCGTTTTCTTTTTACAAAACCGAGCGAGGGGACTATCTTTTGACCAGATTTTAAAACTGTATTCTAACGATGTTTTGAAAAACGACCGGATGGTCATAAGGTTTGTCAGAGACAGAAAAGCCCAGCGGTGCCGGAAGCCTTACGACTTATTTCAACATGTTCAGACATGCTGCCCCCGATGTAAAAACCGCTTGTAATCCTAATACAATAAAAGAGAGAGAACGATGTATGATTCAGCGTTGTTGCGTTTATTTATTTACACAGGTTAGAAAGTTAGCCATTCAGGTTTCTTAACGAATTCTCTCGGAGGGGTCTCAGGGATGGATTCCAGCTTTAACCAGGGAGGTCTCTTGAACTGCCTTTTGGGGTGGGAACGGGGTGTCTTTGGCAGTAAGGAGGGTATTTTCAAGTTCTCCACAATTTGTCTAACGTCCATATTTCCTACAAGAGAAGTGGGTATATTTAGCTCTGCCAGAGCTTTCAAAAAAATATCCCAGCCTTGGGGTTTTCTCTTATCGGGGATGGGATTAGAATGGGTGACGCCTCTGATCAAGTCGAGGATGTTGGAGCCGGGCATGGCTTTCCCTCTATACAGAAAGGTTCCTCGATCATCCCACGCAGAGATGTCTTTATGCTGACTTAATTTATTTAGCAGAAGCTCAGCATTTTTCCTGTAGCGGCCGTGAACACCTTCCAAAATCTCTTGAATGGAAGCATCCTTTTCATGAGGAGACGGGGGTGATGGTGGTGGTGGTGGTGGTGGTGGTAGAAGGTCAGGGAGAATGGGATTTTTCTCCATTTCACCCATCCTGTTTAAGGTTAGAAAGCGCTGCAGAACACCGGTGTAGAGCTTAGCCTTTTCATATTCAGACAGATCGGTCCTTAAGAGAATTTCTCTCATGTCCGAGTCCAGGCGTCTAACAGCGGCGTTTCTGATATTTTCTGGCTCTCCTCGCAAGGTTTCCAATTGTTTACCGGGAACCAGATACATTTTCTCAGCATATTCCATCCTTACTTTGTGAGGAGGCTGGTCAGGAGCGGGATCGCAAAACCGAGCAAGGGGCCGATGAAACCGCCGCTCTGTTCAATGAGGCGCTTTTTCTTTTTTAATGAGAGCTTTTTATCGCTCAGCTGCTTTATGAAGGTCTTCTTCTTTTTCAGGACCTTAAACTGCCCAGGCTTTAAGGGCACGTTGCCTCTCAAAGTATTAAGGGCTATCTCGGCAATAGCGGCTATAAGACTCTCAGAGGCACCGCATAAAATAGCTCTTCTCTGCCTGGGCCCCGCTTTAATAAGGACTTTCAAGAGGGGCAGGTTTTTCTTTATATTGGCGGACATGCTGCTGCGGCTGCCAGGGACGGCTTAAAAGTTCGGTATATAGGAATCAGCGCCTTTTATAAGGGCCTGAAGGCTTTTTTGGAACATAGACTGCCGGAAGATCAGGAGGGAAAAGACCTGATCGCAATCTGTATGCCTCTGGTGTTGCCGCTTGTAAGTCGATGAGTAAATACTGATAGGGCCTGAAGGTGGCGTCATTAAAAGCATCTAAAAAGAAGGCTGTGTTTTTAGGATACATTTGGCGGGCCAGAATCGATATTTGCAATTTGTCTCTAGGGTTCTTGAAGAGAACTATATATTTAGCATTAAGACTGATTGTTCGGCCCTGCTTCCCGGAGCAAAATAAATTCTGAACGACATATATGATGCTCAGATTTTTATGATGACACAGCTTTGTAAAAGCCGCCTGAACAGATTCATTTTCACAAGCTTTTTCCATTAAGTCATCCAGTATCACCAGATTAACTTTATTGGGTGGAAATAAAACAGAATCATCCAGAGTTTGAGGTAAATCCTCCACAAATCGAATAAAAGAATATTTAGACATCAGTTCGTTATACAAAGGCTGCCAGCATGAATAATACCATACAACATTATCAGGTTTGACAGAAAGCACATGATCAGCATACTGCAATACATTTTTAATAAAGTAACTTTTCCCACAATTGCTAGGCCCCGCCAAAATCATGGAGAAAGGATGCTGTAGACGGGTATCCATGATTTTCAATACCCGTACGGTACAGTTTTGAAATCGTCCACAATGACCCTTTTATCATAAACAACTCTTTGTGTTTTCCTGAGGGTCTTGGTTTCTATCAGAAATTGATTTTTGTTCCTAACAATCCCGCTTTGTTCCACCACTATCTCTCGAGGGGGCTGTCCGTCCTTTTTTGAGACATATGAAAAAACCAAATCTTTCAGGCTGTTAAAGGTGATCTTATCACTGTTTGCAGAATTCAGAGTGATTCCTTTAACCTTTATACACGCAGAGTTATCCGACAATCTGTAGGCATAGCTTTTTGGACCTGCCGCTACGTACTCCGTTATCTGCTGATCTGGCGCTATCTCGCTGGTTAATTCGCCTAAATAGTCACCGGTTTGGGGGCGATAATCACCCGGCTTGCTCACAAAGATGACAGAATCCGTATCGTGATACAAACAGTTTTCCTGCAATTTATCGAGCAGCCCATAAAGTTCTAATCGGGCAAAACAAGTTGTAAAAATTGCAATGAACACGTTGGTATTAGAAGGCGGCACTATCCTGTCTTTAGTATGCTTCCAACTTACACACACCGCCTCATCATCGATAAAATCAAAAGAGGATACTTCAAATTTCTCAGAAAACAAAAGCTGGAAGAGGTGGTCTGGGTCTCTCACAATTTCTGTGTTAGGGAGGTTTACTCTCTGAGCAAATTTACCCCACAGAGAATTTAAAAACAATTTAGCAATCTGCCTTTTGGCAGGATTTTTACGTATCTGCTCAGGATCGAGCTGTATGTCTTCCTTCTCATAATAAGACTGAATGTACCTGGTTTTATCCTCATCCGTCACACACCAGTCAGGATAGCCCGAAGCCTCTTGTTTTCTCCTGAGGTGCATTTTAATGTACTCTGAAAACAGAGTGTCAGATTTTTTTTCAAAATGCCAGACTTCAAAAATTTTCAACAATTTATAACCTTTTTTTAGAGCTAAGTTCAGTTCCGGCGTGCACCACACGCCTTCCAGCGCTCTCTGATGGTCACCGTGAGAACACGGGTCTAACTGACGGTTCTCCGCACATGTTTGGCACAGAGGAAACATTAGCTTACCTCCTATTTTTACGGGTAAAACGGGGAAATACAGCTTCCTAGGGGGTACCAGCCTCACTCTAGCCAAGCCAAAATAGTTTTCAAGATCTTCAAAATCATCATAGATGATTGTGGGGTGCCCAATCGGGTAAGCTTTCGTCTTATTGACAAAAGGGTATAGGCTGGTAAAGTCGTAATAATGAATTTGCTCTCCGGGCTGGGGTTTGTAATAGAGACGAATCGCATTCGTTCGGCCTCCGTAGAGAGCATCTCTGGGGGATAGGGGCTCTGGGAACCGGACGGCCGCAAGAAAGTTCTGAAGAGCGGGGTCTGATCTGATCATAGAAAACCATTCGTGTTCCCAAAGAACTCTAGCTTGAAAACCACATTTTTTCAAATACTGGAGCTTCCTCTGAGTAGCGTTGTAAAGAAACTCAAAAGAGGAGCCTGTCAAATCATTCCGATCTGATGGACAATAGCATACAGGACAGCCGTGGAAAAAACATCCGAGATACTCAAAGGCTATTTTTTGGTTATTTACAACCGCGTAGCCATCTAGGAAGTAAGAGCCTACCTTTACTTCCCCGCCCTTTAAGGCGTGCCTTATCTGGATATTTTCCGCTTGTTCAAGGTAGGACAGCCACTGAATGGATGCCGTTGAGAAGCGTTTAACGCTGCCGTGGTAATCCCTACAGTCGGGGATAGCAATTGTTTCAGGTTGGAGAAAGCAAAACCTATACATTTTAAGACAGACGCTGGCTAAGGTGATGCTCTGGAACGGATCTATAGCCATGACTCGCTTTTTGTAATTTCCATCCCTATCTTCTACGAATTCCTCTGTTCTGGTCATAGAAATGATTTCATGCCTGTATCGGGTACAGGCCTCTTCCAGGATTTTAACATCCTGTTTACAATAATACTCCAATTCTTTTTGTAAATCAAAAGTCATGTTCTGGTTCTCCGCGTGCCACTTTAAAAATACCTCCTTCTCTTTAGGCTTCATTGCATCTACACCATAAAAATGGGGGGCCGGTAAGGGCCCTATGTAATCTTGGTTTGCGGCCGTGTTAAAAAAATGGGGGAAGAACCCTTTGGAACCTTCAAACCCTAGACAAGATGGCAATTTTGCTAAAGCCATGGGTAGATGGTTAAGAGAGTCAATAAATTTAATTTTTAGACTTTTCAACATGACCGCTTGCAGTTTTCCTCCTTGAGTAATTAGTTCAGGATCCAGTTTCTCTCGAATAAGTTCTCGGACTATAAAATAGCTATCATAGCCTTTTGCATTATGCGCGATAAAAACAGAATTCCTGAATGCACTATTTTTTGTGATTGTCTTAATAAATTCTGAAACGCATGAGGGCCCCCTGAAAGTGAATTCTTTATTATGTAGGGCCCATTTCTTTTTACCTTCAAACTCGGGATGTGTTTCACACTTGAGTGTCCTAGCGTGAATAAAATTGGGAATATGAATTCCCGTTTCTTGCATCGCTTCAAAATCATAAAAAACTAGCCTGGCATTCACTGTAGGTTTTTCAAGCTTCTGCATGAAGCAGAGATGATTTTCATCCCCTTTAAGGACAACTTTGCATATTCTACAACGCTTCCCTGGACAACGACCGGCGTGATCGCTTCCAACGAAGCTTTGACATCCCTTACACCATTCACGGGGGTGACAAAAGCCGTGCTGGGCCAATGCCTGATTCAAATGTTCATGCAGACAAACTTGCGATTTACAAAGAACCTTACAAATATCACAGTATCTCAATGACCCCTTATCATAGTCACACTCTCTCCTTCTGCATGCCCGGCACATGTACAAACAGCGGTGATTTTTATCATATAAAGAATGGCAGAGATTGCAGTAATTTTTTTGGCCTATGAAAGCCCTTACATTTTTAATGCCATAAAAATGATTTTCATGGAAGAACATAAAGTAGGTTTTAGGATATCTAGGTTCCTCTGTTTTAAACAGAGACCATCCTTTTTCTCCCCAGGAAAGCACCTGAATATTAATTCTGAAATGGCGTTCTACAGTGGGTAAATCTGAGAAAGCTACTTTTCTTTGAAAATCCCACCCCAGATCCATATGTAATTTTTGAGCACCAGCTAACAATTCAGCATCTGTACAATCCCCAGAATCCATAGCTCCCAATAATCCCCCGGCAAAACACAGATTATG
The DNA here is from genome assembly GCA_034509955.1 of Urosaurus nigricauda. Taxonomy (NCBI): domain Eukaryota; kingdom Metazoa; phylum Chordata; class Lepidosauria; order Squamata; family Phrynosomatidae; genus Urosaurus; species Urosaurus nigricauda. The sequence goes on from JAOEGL010000004.1 coordinate 215,709,810, forward strand.
TCCTACGCTGTTGAAATCTATTAAAAAGCGCCTCTTCTTGTCAACAATCATACTGGCAGGAATAGACTTCAGCAGCCTGCGATATCCTGCTCCGCGAGGCGCCCTGATCACACTGATAAAAAGCCTCAAACCCGAATCTATACAAATCTCGGCTTTGCTTTGCAATAGATTTTCAATATGATTGAGGAAGTGTTCCGCGTTAAATTCATCTCTTCCTCTCCTAAGAGAGAAAAGAGGATTTTGCAGAATTTGGGATTCCAACCTCATCTGTACCACATCGCCATCGTCCAACTGACTCAGAAAACTATCAAGCAGGGCTTGTATTGAAGTATGTAACACCCGCACAGCTTCAGAGAACGAATCTATCTGATCTAGATTATGAAATCTAAATTCGTGTGTATAAACGCTTCCACGGAACCTAGGAAAATGCCTTTCCCACACCCTGACATTTTCGATATAGACACTAGGGGGCGCCTCTTGAGGGATCAGGGGGTTGACAGTGCTATGGGTAGGATCATTGTTTTCAGAGGACTCAGACGCCTCTCCCAGCCCCTGCCTATCCATGAGTTCAATATTTTGGGGAGAGAGTGAAGTCAGAGGCCCTGTCCACCCATTCTCTCCCTCCTCCTCCTCCTCCTCCTCCTCTGAGGAAGAGGGAAAATTGCCTCCCCATTGCAGAAAAGACAGTTCCCTATTCCCTTCCTCCCTTTGCATAGCCCCCGGGTTATCCTGGGGCCAGAGTTCAAAAAGGGAATCTTCACACAGGCTGTGGTGAGGGGCTGTGGTTAGTGTGGGATTGCTGGCATGGGGGCCTGCAGAACCCACATTTTCAAAAGAGGCTTTATTGCCTTCCACATAGAACCTTTCAGGGCTGCTATGGGGGGTTGCAGAGAATGGCTCTGGTTCCTGATCAGAGGCTACAGATGGGCTTTTTGCACTCTCAGCCTCTGGAGAGGAAGTAGGAAGTAGATTCCTTTCCCAATGCAAAAACATATGGGACTTGCTATTTCCTTGTAGAGCCCTCTCCGCTGGAAGCAGCAAAGGCCACTTATTAGGGAGGGGGTCAGGCCCAGCTATACATGATGGGGGGAAGGGCGGAGATTCCGTCCTCAATGAGGAAGGGAGGGGTCTGGGCTGACTCTGGCCCGCCTCTGTGGCTGGAGGGGTACCCTCTTCAGGCCCTTCCAAAAATGGGGAAAGCATGTGCCCAGCACCATCAATGAGGCCTGAGGCCCCCTCATTAGAAGCCCACTCAGAAAAGGGGGAGAAGGGCTCATTATCCCCCTGGGAGAAATGGGAATCCAGAGGCTGTATGATGTTTTCTTGCCTTTGCTCAGAAGCAGCAATGAGTGCTGCCTGGGGGTCTTCAGGGGGCGGGGTGTGTGGGGAGTCTCCCGTGATGACGTCAGCAGCTATGCAGGAGGGGCAAGGAGGAGGAGGAGGCGTCCCCAAAATGGCTGTGAATGTGGAGGAAGGGAATGGGATCCCCACATTTCTGGGCTCCCTGGGGGCCTCTGGGACTGGTGAGGCTTGGCTGGGGATTTTTCTGGGGGATGCCGGAGGGCTGTTTGACTCTGAGCTTTCATTGCTGTTGCTTTGTGGAAATGCCCATTCCCCCTCTTCTAGGCAGGGAGGAAATGAGGATTCATGCTTTGTAATAGGCCCACCCCAACCCGCCGGCATTTCCCTATTCCCCCGCACTGCCCAGCGTTGGCCACAAGAGGTTGCTAGTGACTTATTTTCATTCTGAGTTCCCTCTTCTCCCAAAAATTGACAGCAAAAACACTTAAGACGTTTAATTTTTGACATGGCAGCAATTGCATCCCCTTCAAAGCCCTCCCTTTTGGGATCCTCACAAATTAATTTTTTTATTTTTTCCAGATTTTCTCTCAAAGCCCCCACATTATTTTCATATTTTTCAATCTTTTTCATTCCCACATGATACATTTCAATTAAAGAGACTTTAATACAGTCTGAAGTACCTTCCCCCACTTCTGTAGGCACATCAGGAACTTTTTCACCATCAGGAGATGGCCCCTCTTGCTTGTTGACTATTGGGGGCCCTATTGGTTTCTTGTCTTCCTTCGGTGTTGCGGCACGGGGATCTCGGGGAGCGCTTCCGCCTCCAGAAGCGCCCCTGCTGACCTGATTGGTGGTTGGAGAAACAGCTGGGCCGCCTCCATTAACCTGGAGATTTGGAGCTTGAGGTTGAAAGGCAGGTGCCGTAGAAACAGCTGAACTCTCTGGTCTGACAGCCGTAGCAGACCCGCGTCTTTTCTTTAGGGCTTGGGTCTCCTCTTCTCGGCTCATTCTGGGGTTTTTACCAGGAAATGGGCTGCCTCCTGTGAAATTAGGGCCGTTTTCCTTTTTTTTCATGGAAGTATCTAAATGTTAATAATAATAATAATAATAAGCTGTACATGTGAACAAAAAGTTGATTCCCAGCCCTAACAATAAAAGCGGCTTAAACTGGTCTTAATCTAGCAGTCTAACAGAACTTTCTAACAGAACTCATGTAAAAGCACTATTACTTTTATTAAGCCACAAAGGTCTCTACATGCAGCAGCACACATATAGCAAACAGCATGCTGCAAACAGCCTATGTGCAAATGTCACCTCCCACAAAACACAAGGCCCCCCAACATAGTTTATAATTCATACCTTGCCCAAAAGAAGACCATCTCTGATTTTGATTGGCATTGCTCTTCCCCACATTGAAATGGTTATTAGCCTGCCCTGCAAAATATTACAAAAAATAAAAGGAAAATCAGCACCTGACAAAGCCTCACAGAAATTCCCCCAATAGAGACCCTTCCTACCAGAGGAAGTTTTTTTACCTTTTCCTGGAGTTCGGGGGCGCTGGCTTCCCTGGAATTGTAAAATATCTGTAGAATGTAGACTTTCAGCTGCATACAACGAATCAGTCAGATCTACCAGCTCAGCTAGATGGGGGAAAATTCAGACATTTATTTTGTGGCCTTTCCCGTAGCCCCCTCTCCATCAACCCACAGAGAAATTAATAATCATTTACCATCAGAAAATCCGCCAAAAAAAGCCATTTCAAATTTTGAATTGGAATTCTTTCTGGAATAGAAAAAAATAACCCTTTCAGTCGTGGGGACCCTGGCCAGCAAGAATTCAGCATTTTAGACTCCAGCCATGAGGACGCAGGAGCCCCTTCCCTCCTTCAGCATCAGTATGTGGAGCATCAGGGTTAGGGTACAAAGTGGGACCCTTCAACCTATATATATATTTCAAATAAGACTCACCAGAGATTAACACAACGTAGAGGAGCTCGTGATCCGCCTGAGAAAGCCGATGAACGACTGGGCCTAAACATGCGTTTTTATACTTTTTCCTCAAAAAATCCCGCCCCAAACGCAACTTTCTATTGGTTCCCCTTAAATTTACAAATATTCTAAAGTTGTGATTGGCTTCGGTATGCTGACGTGATGATGACGTGTTTTGCCCCTCCATCCCAAATGTGCCCGCCTATTCTCACTGGAAAGTGGGGTATTTATTTATTTATTTATTTGCAAACTCAGCACCATCCCCCCCCCCATCCCATTTAACAAACCCAGAAAAAATATTACCCTATTTAGTTTTCATATTTAGTTTTATTTTAAAAATATTGGTTTGACCCATAGCAGCTCCTGCTCATTATTAGCTGAAGCAATGGTTGCTAGGGAAAAGGCTTTTAAATTCCCTTTTTAATCCAGCACTGCTTAATTGCTTTAATTTTTTGAGAATATTATTACCCCCATTAAATTCTTGTTTTAAAGCTTCAAATGAAGTTTTAAACCCTGGGTTTTCTCTCTTCCTTAAACAATTCCCATATTTGTGACTTTCTCCCTCTTATTTAAAGGACTCCAATAGATAGATGTAAAAGTTGACCTTTCCCTATCCCATTTAACAAACCCTGAAAAATATTACCCTATTTAGTTTTCATATTTCGTTTTATTTTAAAAATATTGGTTTGGCCCATAGCAGCTCTTGCTCATTATTAGCTGAAGCAATGGTTGCTAGGGAAAAGGCTTTTAAATTCCCTTTTTAATCCAGCACTGCTTAATTGCTTTAATTTTTTGAGAATATTATTACCCCCATTAAATTCTTGTTTTAAAGCTTCAAATGAAGTTTTAAACCCTGGGTTTTCTCTCTTCCTTAAACAATTCCCATATTTGTGACTTTCTCCCTCTTATTTAAAGGACTCCAATAGATAGATGTAAAAGTTGACCTTTCCCTATCCCATTTAACAAACCCTGAAAAATATTACCCTATTTAGTTTTCATATTTAGTTTTATTTTACAAATATTGGTTTGGCCCATAGCAAAATTATTAGCTGAAGCAATGGTTGCTAGGGAAAAGGCTTTTAAATTCCCTTTTTAATCCAGCACTGCTTAATTGCTTTAATTTTTTTGAGAATATTATTACCCCCATTAAATTCTTGTTTTAAAGCTTCAAATGAAGTTTTAAACCCTGGGTTTTCTCTCTTCCTTAAACAGTTCCCCTTTCCATTTCTCAAATTGGGGCCTGACCTGATTATGTATTTCTCTAGTTGTACCAGCTGGTGGTGATTTCCCCTTTGTAAAATTTCTTCCTTAAACATTTCTCATAGCAACCCCCCCACCCCTTCCAAAGGCAGTGGATTTTCTATTGGAAAATCCTAAAAACCTGAATCTTGTTTTTTTCATAATGTAACTTTCCCACTTCTCTCATTTAGACTGAATGCATGATGTTTTCCTATGGAATTTGTGAATGTAAACTTTTGAACTTAGCTGCTTGGGTTCTACATGAGGCCCCCCTTTCACTCACTCACACACACACACCACACTTGTAGGGGATGGTTGTTTTCTTCAGTGCTGGCAACCCGCCCTGGGTGTGGGGGGCCAGCTGTAGCCGTTATCTCCTGGTGGGGGATGATGATTGTGTTATCACTGACTAGCAGGTCTCTTGGGGCATGAGCTCCGTCACGTAGGAGACCATCCCATCAACCCATCATCCTGCCTGTGCGTCTTTCTTCATCGCCACACAAAGAAGGAGAAAAGCGTTGCTTTAAACCTTTTATTTTATTCTTCTTCATTTATTCCTTTTCAACACAGAGATCACAAAAATTGAGATAATAGGTATATTTTAAACCATGGACTAGTTTCTCAGCATAGCGTAAATACACCTTATCTTTTTCTTTAATTAACATAGCCACCGTGTATGAAGGAAATTTTGAACGTAAAATACGATTTTGTATTTTAGATGCCAGGCTCAGGTGATTCTTATTTAATGAGAGGCTATCTAGGGCCAGAGCCAGCGCAATTAACGTATGTAAAAACTTTCGCATATCGATCTTGGAACAGAGAGATTTTAAAACATCATCCATATAGCGAGTATCCCAAGATAAACAGCAATGTGACATTTGATTTCCTTCATCAAATAAGCACCCTGGACAGTTTTCCTTTAAACGTTCAAATTTTGCATATTGAAGGATGGCGTAAAATAAAATTTTAACTAAGGATGCCATCATCGCTGCTCTTTTCTTTGCCGGAATTAAGTGGCTCTCTTCTATTCCCAAGCCAAATGTTTTGTTGACTTGTTCATGGGCAAGGCCTTCACCGACTTGGTCTTCTGTCACATAACAGCTGCACAATTTTCCATCACCGGCCCCGCTGTCCTGAAAGATAATATTTAAAACTAATTTTAAAACACTTTCATATAACATTTCATATGGCTGCTCCTCCTCCTTCCCACCTTCCCCCATCCTTTCATACACACCTCTTTCATCACCCTCTCTGATTCCACAGCATGTTCGGCCTCCACACAGTCTGAATTGGTCTCCTCTGCTTCATTTGAAAACAGCTGCCTGATCACCTCAGAACCTTCCAGGGCATCTTTCCTTGCAACACAGCGCTTTTTGACCGGGGGTGAATCCATACGGTGAAATGTTGTCTCAGGGGTCATCTCTGCGAAATTCAGCATTTTTTCGGGTAGGTCGTCCCAAAAGCCGCAGCAGGCCGTAGCAAGCAGTAGCGAGCAACGCTAGCAAGCAGCGGTAGCGTCCGCGAAGCCGAGACCCCTTCTCATATACCCTACTGCGCATAGGCGTTGTTCCTTCCGCCTGAACCGCATTGGACGGGTCGGAAGCGCGGGGGATTTGAGCCAATCAGCGTCGTTTACGTAAACCTTTCGGCCAATCAGCGACGCCGATTTTGAAGCCACGACCCCCTGGGCGGGGCGTGGGGGAGCAAAGCGCACGCTGCGCCTTCCCCTAGCTCAGATCGCGGCGGACCTCTGGAGCGTTCACATCGGGAGGGAGAGACGAGTTCGTAGAGGTGTCACAAGCACCCCGAAAAGTTTCGTCGGCGCAAATAAAATGGCCGCCCATTCTCATCTTCGGACGCGGATCGCTGCCACGCCCTCAATCAGGTAGGGACGGGACCTTCTCCTACTGGTCGGGCGGGAGGAGCCGGGTTCAGAGAGGGGTCACACATACCCCCAAAAAACAACTTGGGCCAAAAACCAAAATGGCCGACCTTTGGGGGTTCCGCCGGAACCCCCAAAGCTAGCACCCCCAAATCTAGAACCCATTCCCAACATCTGACACCCCAAAACCTAGAACCCCCGGGGGAACCCCCAAAATTGACACCCCCAAGATCTAGAACCCACATATCCAGGGGGAGGGGCTAAGACGCTCAGGGGGCGGGGCTAAGACTCAAAAAGGGGCGGGGCACCTGTCACTTTTTGTTTGACGAAAGGTGGGGGTCTTATACTACTTACCACTTTAACTGTCATTGCTGGATTCCATGGAATCCTGGGGTTTCAGATTGGGGAGGCGCTGAAGCTGTTTAGCTCTTTAGCTGTGAATTCTAAATGTCGTCTAAACTGCAAATCCCAGGATTCCATAGGATGTTGCTATGGCAGCTAAAGTGGAATCACAGTGTAGTGACTGTGTAAAAACTGTGTAACAACTAAACATATTCCATTGTGTATTAACAGTGTAATAACTGTGTAGTGTGAAAAGGCCACCAGACGTCCTCAACAAAAGGGTCTCAAAAGGCTTCTGTCTACTGACCCCATGATATGGAAAAGCTGCCCTGAAAATATGACAATCCAAGGAAGGATAAGTGATGGCTTTCTTGCTATTGTTAGTCTACAGCTCCCATAATCCCTGACCACTGGACTTGCTAGGTGGGGATGATGGGAACAGATGTTCCAGAATATCTAGAAGCTTACTGACTTCTGCCTTGAATAAATAGGGAAAGATTATTTTCACTGGTTAATTTCTAATTTCCATGGGCAGTGGGAATTTGGGAATGTAATTCCAGGTACAATATCTAGTGAACAGTTCCTCTATTGCAGCACGTAACTGGAGATGAGCTATTTTCCTGTACCACACTGTCAGTCTTTGGGGAGCGGAGTTAATGTTTTCATACTGTACACCTCAAGTAGATTGCCGTATCCTTTTTTTTCTTTTTTGTTTTTGTTTTTAAAGAGTCCTTTGATAAACTCAGAGTTCCTCCAGGTGGCCAATAGTGGCAGCAAGTGTTAAGTTGTTCTGTTTCTTGATTGCATACTTCATAGTATTTGTGCCAACTCCAACACTTTGTCTGATGCAGTGAGATAACATTTGTAAATAAATCTACTGGATTTTTGTCCCTCTTCTTTGTCCTCTTTCAGGTGTGGCCAGTTGTGGTATGAGTGAGGTTTCTTTCCCCATCCATCCTTCCCTATGGGACATGTCATCACTGGGAGTCTGATCACTCAGAAGTACAGAGGGAACAGAAACAAACAGACATAGGAGTCATGCCCACTGGCCTGAAACCATGAGTTTTTCTGCATTGAATCCTCTCCGCTGTTATGACTAAAATTGAACTCGAATCCTGGGTGTTGTTTCCATTTAGAATTGTGCTATTTTGATCCACTGTAAATTACCTTGGTTTTCGTTTCCATTTGTATTGCTCCAGAGTAATTTGAACCAGTTCTGTTTGCTCCTCATTCCCACTGAGCCGGTGGAACCAGTTTTTCAAGTATTTTTTTTCTTTTGAACTGTCAATTAAGAACTCAAGCAATTAAATGTCATTGTGATGTCTGTTTCAGCGGAACAATTTAAACCAGTTTATTGTTGCTTCTCGTTTCCCCTACAGCAGTCAGCCAATCACACAAGTGATTGAGTGATGAACTTAAGGGGGGGGGTGTTTATTGCCTTGCAGGTCAAGCGCCAATAAGCACAGGAGACGTGACTGGAGAAAAATTGGCCACAACTTTAATGAACAAGCCACCAATGGAACACAGTAGATATATGCCAAAATTATATATAGGGTTGGCTCAAAGCATAAGGTAGATCTGGACATCTGCAACCCCAATGGTTGTATGATGTATGATTGCTTGTAAGCCCAAGCATCGGGATGACGTAGGTGCCAAGCCCCGCCCTGTGGCGCAGTTACGCAACTGTGCTGCCTCAAATTGAATTGCAAGGCACTCTAGTCACTGGGTGTACAATGACTGTGGCCCCCGCACTGGCCACCCGTTCCGCTCCTTCCACCCGGGTCACGATGACTCCTGATCCAGTGCCAGAGAGTCCTGGAAAGCCCTAGCCCCAGATCCAGGCCTATGCTGCCACCCCTTGATAGTTGTGACAAACAACTCCCTAGAGGGAGGGAGGGTGGGAGAGCCGAAGCTAGCAATGGCAACAATGTGCACCCACCGCGGCCTTAAATAGGTCCGGCAACCAATGGCAGGCCCAGAAGGATGGAAGCACCACCCTCCTGTGGCCGCCAACCAATCAGAGGGTGAGGCGGGCCTGCAGCAGCCAATCAGGTGGCGCCGCCTTGCCCAGAGGGAGCCTGGGACATGGAGTCCCAAAGAAAAGGTGGGCTCTCTTCCCACGCGCAGCGGCAGCTAATGGGAGGCAATGGGAGGGAACAGGCTCCTTGGCGCCCCAGACTGAGCGGCAACTGCGCCAGCCCGAGGAGTCAGGCAGTGCCAATTCCCACACATTTCTGGTATCTCTTGGGATAGGGGAAAGAAAGAAAAAACCTGGGTATGAAAAGTTGTGGCTGGTGCCAGAAATTCAAGAGGAACAAATTGGGAGGTGCATCACATCAGGAGTTATCTCAGAAGATGCAGGAAGTATGTCATTTAGTTTTTAAAAGTCCAGTCAGAAAAGGTACAATGCTAGTCAAATCCCATATTTTTTCATCAATCAGGATGAGCCCTTATTCAACACAGCTCTATTACTATCATGTCAATCATCTCACAGAGTTGACTTTTCAGAAGGTTTTGCCTTGGCTCCCCTCACATGGCTGCTTCCCTGCAGGTGGGAGTTGGGAGGGGGGAGCAGCCATCAAGCCTTCACAGGCCCCATATGAGGACATCATGACCCCCTGGGGGTCTGTGGACCACAAATAAAAAACACTGCTCTATTAAATTTCAGCTACACCTGAAAGAACTGTACCAGATCTATTGGTATTGATACAATACAATGGGAAATCAACCAAATTCTTCTAGGTCTGCTACACAGAAAACAACGTTCTGAAATCTGATGTCAGAAATCTGTTCTCTGTTGCAAGTTCCCTTTGGACCTTGCCCATTATTTTAGGAAGAATACAACACAGACTGAAGGGCATGTAATTATTGAGATTGCTCTTTTTTCATCTCTTTGAAGTTCAAGATGAAATCCAGTTACCTGGTACCTTTTCCATTCTCATGACGCTTTGATAATAGCAGTGATAAAAAAAGGTCCTATGGTTTTTAAAGAGCTGATTCCCCTAGCAGATACCAAATGTCCAATTGTTCTTCATAGCTCCTTGGCAAATATCAATTTGCTTTGACACCCTTTCTCTTTTCATCACAAGCTAAAATTACTATGTATATTCCTTGTATAGGTTGCAGCATTTTTCTTTTCTTCTTTTACTGATGAGAAGTCTATGGTGAATTCTCGTGTGTGGTCTCCTTGAAAACATACACACACATCCAGCAACAACTAAACATATTCCATTGCCTGCTTATTTCTACTTACATTGTGCAGTGAGCTGAGTCCTAATTTAAATTTTCTCTTGGGAATCACAATCCTTTTCCACAGCATTTCACTTTTAATATTTCTTTTTATTACAGAGCTATAGAAGGTAAAGCCTGATACCCTTATGCAACTCCTACTGGCAGTACTCAAAGGAAAAACAAAAACAGACTGCTTTAGCAGTTGTTTTTGTGTCTCTTGATTGCTAAATTCTAAAGCACTATTCCTGAAATCCAATACTTTTCTCTTGCCATATTTAGTTATAAAGAACACCCCATCTTAAACTAGATTGAAATGGAATTCAGAATTCCACCTATAAAACCAGGTAATCTTCCTGGTATTTTTACATTCTCAACCATTTTCAGTATATTAGGAATATAAATTCTCAGTGACCTCCCTTTCTTTTAGTGATGTGGATTTAGAAAGCTGTCTAGTATGTAACTGAATAACCACACAGAGGGAAAACCTCATATGCTGCTAGTCCAAGAATTCCATTCATGCCTGAACTTTTTTAAATCTTGGCAACTTAGAATAAACTAACAGATAAAATATCTGTAAGGAGAAATTAGATGGAGATGTAGAATTATTAAAAACAAGCACCTGGGGCTCTTTCACACTATGAAATTATACAGCTATTATTTCATTTTAGTTGCCGTAGCTGAAGACCATAGGATTCTGGGTTCTGTAGTTTGGTGAGGCACTAGAAGTCTCTGTCTGGGAATTATGCATGGCCCTCCCTAAATTGCAAATTCCAGATTTCCATGGGATGTTGCTATGGCAGTTAAAGAGAAAACATAATAATTGTGTAGTGAGAAAGGGGTCCTGATATTGTTGCTAGGAGGCTTAAGGCAAGCTGGATGGTGTAAAGAGGGGACTACTTAAAATGGCTGAAGATAGCAGAGAAATTGCTGCTCCCCAAATGATTCAGGGACACAGTCTTTAAGGCCTGCTAGTAAGAAAAGATAGCAAAGATGAAGAACTGCATTATTACAAATGTTAACAATGGGGACCTTACCCAGTCCTGCCCTTGATGCAGCAAACCATCAGGTAGACTTAAACTCAAAAGGGGATAGAAAATCTGTGAAAAGAGAGTTCTCTGCAATACAATGGACTCTGTCTCATGGGTAAAGTTTCAGTATGATGATCCAATCAAATTTTTGGTATGATATGAACTACTATCTCAGAAAGAGCAGCTCAGCTGAAGTTCTTTAATTGTCACTGAAAAGGCAGGCAAACACTGAGAAGGTGTGAGGGTTATCAGTGTCATGTAGACAATGTTAGTAAAAGGCTCAAGAAAGGCCCTTATTATCACTGCATTCTAAGAAAATTTTGAAGTGTGATAATATTCTAGCACAGCAGAAACCTCACCTGCCTGCAGATGCACAGTATACAACAAGAGTTTGTAAAAAGTCCAGCTTTAACCCTGTGGCATGAAATAATTTTAGAAATTCTGTTAATAAAAAAAAACTTGTTAAAGCAACATTGAGTGGTTTGCAATTCATCTCTAATAGCACATGGACCTTTTGCAGGAAAACTTACTATGCAGGTAAAGATTGCTGTATCTTAGAATTTGCCACAAGAAATGAAGGAAAAGCAATAATCCATGTGTCTCAGAGGTGGAGCCAGTATTATAATGACATTTACAGAATCTCTTCCCCCACTTTATGCTCCAAATGAATGTTTGTGCAGTAAAGGCCAGTTAGTTTTGTGAAGCTTACTGTCAACACTTAAGCCAGGAGAGAATTTCCATTAGTAACCTGATGGATGTTGGGTAGAAATTTAGCTTATGCATTATCAGTCAATTCTCTGAACCAGATGAAAATATAGAAAGACTGAGGAAGCCTCTTTTCACTAGTTGGCCAGAGCAAATCAAGTAAGTTTGCCTGACCTTATGAAAGATTCTGGTTCAAGCATGCAGACTCATCTGAGTATCTGGGAAGCTATTTTCTTGGCTTTAGACCCTCTTCATTTACAACTAGGTCTGAGAGGTCTAATCATTCAGCAGTACTTCAGCTGTGAATTATCATACTTTCAGCGTGTCCTTCTCAGAATCAGAAATGCTTCAAACATATAAATCCCAGCATTATCGTTCTGGTAATCTGGTTGGGGGATACTGGAAGTTGTAATCCAAAGAAGAACATTTCTAAAGGGCTTAGTTCTCACTAAGTTAATGAGCAATTCTATGACACATACTATTCCAGAATGCTGAGTTACAGTGTACATTATTTTCACGGTGCAGCCTTCAGTTGTATCTCTCCCCTCCCCCCCATCAAATGTAAGCATGGAGAACCCAATCTCACTAAAGTACCACAGAAGGGGTTTTAATTGGGTGTCTACAACAGATTATAGCTGGTATTGGTTTAATTTTCATACATCCTTATACCTGTCTTTGCACATATGTCTACATCTCTGTTACTAAACCTATCCTGTTTTTTGCTTATGTTTAGGAAAATGAATCTGGGGAGGATATAATATAGGTTACTTTCATTATATATGGAAGACATATCAAACTTCCCAAGTCAAATTAATCTGAAATCCCTAACAGTTGTATCTGGACTAAGCAAGAGGGGGAAAGCAGTACTTCAAGTCCCTACTAAATGGGTCCATCACTGGGCAACTAATGTTTAGAAGACCTAACAGAACAGTCATGATCATTGGTGGCTAGAAATCTCTCTTCTATGCCTTTGGAAGATAACATCTTTCAACAAGTACAATGAACATTCTAGCCCTACACAGGCATTCCTAAAATGGTTTCATTACTTAAATATATGGACTGTGCTGCATAGACACACCAACCTCTCCTCAGTCATCCATATGTTTTGGGATTTTGACACATAGGGTTTTTTTTCTTCTGGCTCCATGGGGGCTTATTCATGCATGGCTGTAAAAAAGCTCCTTTCTTATTGACATTCAAATTTTGCAGCATATGAGTGCTGTCTTCACATCATGGTTCCACACATCTGCTTATTCAAGTCTTTTCAGGAAAGTTTGGATATGGCTTTTGCATAAAATTTGAATTGGGAGGGTGGGAGGTAGAGAAAGCATAATGAGAGATCATAATGACTGAGAGAAACCTGGAAGCAAAGTGTGAGATTTAATGCAATATCACCATTGGAGGTGGCAGCTTTTAAAAGTCTTACTTACAACCAGTGGACACTGTTTAAATTTTCTTTTCCTTTAAAATATGAAGAAAGAATAAGAATGTAATCTTCACATATTTTATTCTTTCACTTGGGAATGAATTTTTAATGATTTTTACATTTAAGGATATTTTTTAATTTAAAAAAAAATCATTTGCACAAAAGCCATTATATTTTGTATAGTTTTGGCACAAAGATTGGGAGGCTGGCATAAAAACTGCTCAACACACACACACACAAAAAAGCATGGGTCTTTTCACTCTTGTTGAAGGATGACAAAGTTCATAGCAGTTGACATTTTTTGCTGAGACATCGTTTCTTCTGAACAATTTTTTTAAAAAATAGTGAATGTGCTACACTGATTCCTCCTAGAGGGGTTCAAGCTGCACCAGATCTAGACAGGCACTGTCACCCGGGTACAGCTGCTAGCCCCCTAAGTGATTGCTTGGCTTTCTGCAAGTCTCACAATGTCAACTGACCATCACAAGAATTGGGGCCAAGATCATGCTGAAATCTTGCAAGACTGGAAGTCTCACAGGATTTCAGGTGAAAATTGCAAGGCTTTTATAGGCCAAGGCGCATGGCTCCTGCCAGTTGGAACCAAGCCAAAAATGCATTTTGACTTATTTATTACCCATTTATGATTGATTTTGTTGATGTAAACAAGCAGAAGTGCACAGTTCAAGCAATCTCCAATGCCTTCAGAATTACCAGCAACCCTGGAGCTTCAGCTTTATCAGGAATCCTCCTCCCAGTTGATGAAACAGACTGGAGCCAAAACTCTCTCCTCAGAGGTTTTATTGTTGAGTTGCTGTATTTACAAATATATATACACGCTCTATGAATCTCCAACCATCCACTCCAGAACACAATTACCCAACCTCTTCTGGTGATTCTTCTTCCTTGTGTTACCTACAATGTTGTCCCCTCAGTCAAGAAGACTCTTGTTGTTTACATTAGGTCTACGTGCAAGCAAGCACATACTGACCTTGAGCACTGTCTGTTTTCCAGCCTTCCGCTGCAGACAACTCCAGCCACAATTCCTGTTTTTCCATTTGTGCACATCTCTACATTTCATACTCAAGCCTCAAAGCCTAACATGCCCCTCCAAAATGTACAGATGTGCATCATTTTGCCGCATTGTGTTTGCCACCTTCCTATGTTTACACACTTGTTGAACAGCCAAAAATCTGTGTTTATGATGCCATGCCTATCAAACATGATATCTGTTCATGCCTTTCAATTGGCAAAGCTTTTGTCAGAACATCAGCAATGTAGTCCCTGATGTCAATGTATTCCAGGCTTATGATTCTGTTCTGAACCATCTCTCTCACATTCTGATACTTCACACCAATGTACTTTGTCCTACATTTCAAGTTCTCAGCTTCAGACATTGCAATAGATGATTGTGAATCCTCATGAACTACAGTAGGCTCTTCACACTTTTCTCCCAAATCCACAAGCAATTGCCTTATCCACTGGATCTCTCCTGCAATTTCAGACTATGCTGCAAATTCTGCTTCTGTAGTACTCAAAACTACACAATTCTGCTTCCTGCTGCGCCAGATTATTGGACTACCAGCAAATCTCACAAGCAAACCCAACACTGACTTTCTGTCATGCAATTCTGATGCAAATGAACTGTCCATATAACATACAAGCTGTTGTTCACTGCCCTGTATCACCAACTTTCTATCTTTGGTCCCTTTCAAGTATCTCAGCACATGTTTCACTCTGGTCCAGTCTTCTACTTTTGGAACACTTACTTTTCTGCTAAGTACTCCAACTGCAAATGAAATATCTGGCCTAGTGTTGTTTGCAATGAACATCAAGCTACCTACTATACTTCTGAACAATTCTGGATTCTCAGATTCCTTTGATGACTCTGCACTAGAACTTCCAGAAGTCATTGGACTTTTTACAACTTTTGCACTTTGCAAGCCACATATCTCAATCAGCCTTTCAATCTTTTTCTTTTGGCTCAACAAACATCTGACATCCTCAGTCTACTGTACTTGAATCCCTAAGTAAGTCTTAAGATTTCCCAGATCCTTGAGCACAAACTTCTTGGACAATTCCCTCTGTACTGATTCAATTTCCCTCTCTGACTTTGCTGCGACACACAAGTCATCAACGTAAATCACTACAGTCACATCACCTTTTGAATATACGCACACATCCGCAATGCTGCGTTTGTACCCCAATTTGACCAGCTCTTCATGAATGCAAAGGTTCCAGCAACGTGCACCCTGTTTCAAACCGTACAGCGCCTTTTTCAACCTGTAAACCTTTCTATCACTGTCCTTGTCAAATCAAATGAAAACCTCCTCATCAAGACGAGCATTCAAATACGCAGTTTCAAAATCAAAATGTCTCACCACTTGATTCTTCCTACCTGCCAAAGCTAAAACCAGCCTTAAACTTTCTGGCTTTGCAGTAGGTAAAAAAAGTTTTGTCAAAATTCTCAAACCTCTGCTGTGAAAAACCTTTTGCAACCAGTCTTGTATCTATGGGTTCCATCCAGCATTTCTTTCGTTTTGAAAACCCACTTGCAACCTACAACCTTGTGGTTCTTAGGCCTCTCCACAATCTCAAACACTTCCTTATCCAGCAAAGACAAGTATTCTTGATCCATGGCAGAAAACCACTTTTCCTGCTCCTTCTTAGGATATGACTGCAATTCCTCAAAACTCTCTGGTTCATCAGCCACCACTGAACAAGCTCTTGCACCCTGCACTACAAATCTATCTGGAGGTCTCCTCACCCTCTGAGTTCTCCTTGGCACAATCACTTTTGTTCTGCCTCTTCCATCCTCACTGTCAGAATTAATCAGCACCTCTGTGGACACCTTTTCAAACTTCTGTGTAGTGACTGGTGAGTGCAATGTTAGATGTGTTTGTGTGTGATGTTCTGCAGAAGTACTAGATTCACACTCAGTACTTCTTGTTTTGGCACCCCTCCATTTCCAGTACCTATGTCCCTCTGCCCCAGCTTGAGAAAAACTTCTTTGTTTGCATGTAGCTTTTCCCAACCTGAATGTTTTTCAAAATTGGCACTTCTGGACAGCAAGATATCCCCATGACCTAGATGAAATCTATAACTGTTCCCAGAATATCCCACAAACATCAACCTTCTCCATTTAGGATCCCCCTTTTTCCGGAAGTTTTCAGGCACATACACATTTGCATACTGCCCAAAAACTCTCAGGTATTTGAGATTTGGTGGTCTACCATGCAACATGTGATATAGCAGCTGGTTTCAGCCATGCTTAGGTTCTGATTAAGTCCTCAAAGCTCAGGGTCATCTGGAAAAACTGCCTTTGAAAATCACTGGTTCCATAGCTAAGATCAAGAGTGGAGACAGTGACAATGATCTCTTTCAGTTCATTCATTTGTACATGATCTCAAACATGTAAAATGGTGTCTCTGAAACCATGGAGAACAAAATCAAGATGCCTTCTGTAAGCAGATTAAATAGGAAATATTTAATAGCAAAATAACTTGCAGAGAAATAAAACATTTATCTCCAGATTTGCACAGAGGAAGTTACAGAAACCCAAGGGATAAAACTGTGGACTTATTGTATGACAAATAAAATGACACCTCTGACTTTGGTCATGCTTATAATCCTATTACAAAAGCAGCTATATACATTCTCAATTGATTTGATAGGGGCACATCTGGTAATTCCATAGACTTCATAGGTGGATCAATAGTGCAGTAATGAATAGTAAATGATCACAGAATTGGCAATCAGCATTCATTTGTGACACGGAAAATCTGAATTATCAATAGTAGGACTATAAAAGTTGCTGCTATTATTACCTTTCAGCAAAGATTGTTATTACTGTCATTGTCCCAAAGAATAAAAGATACAAAATAAGTAATGAGATACATTTTATTGGGGTCACATTGTTTGTTACAGTAGGTAAGTTTCATGCTTAAACATAAATATCCTGATGTGAAATAACCAGGCTGCTAACTCTTGTAGATCCAGTGACCAGTTGAGCCAACACATTCATTATTCTCTTACACCCCAGGGCAATAGTTTCAATGCATAAAATAACTGCAGTAGGCTAAACAGTTTCTAAGAATATCGTAGCCTCAAAGCATAGAAACCAACCAGCCTCAGATTTTATTTGGGTTTAGATTCTCATGACATAACAGAAGCAATGCATATATAGACAACATATAACACTGATCTTAAAGGAGCTCCAATTCACTTCTAGACTGAATTCAAGATACTAGTAGTACAATTTAAATCTTAAACAACCTGACACCTCAGTATTTAACGGTGGGCCTCTCCCTAGAGATACTTGCTTGTGAACTGAAGTCTAGTGGGAGAGGCCATCCTCTGTTTGCCACTGGTGGGGACAACATGCAGTGGAAGGACAGCCTTATCAGGTGTGGCAACCTGATTGTGGCATACTTCCCTTTGGAAGTATAGAATCATAGGGGCTTTCTAGATTGGCAAAAAGAAGTGTGTTCATGGCTGCATGAAACTCTAGCCTTTAGATGAGAAAAAGGGAAAGTGTGCCATGAAAATGCTTTTTTTGTGTTTTAGGGGAGAAGAAGTGCCTTTAAAAAGGTGCTGGTTTTCCCAGCTTCTTTTTTAAAAACTGCGGAACAGCGCAGCTCCATCTAAAGGCTGTGGTGCAGCTGCTAAGCACTAAGGAAAAGGCAACTTCATGTCACACTTTCCTGCCAATCTAGAAAGCCCCACAGAATCATAGAGTTGGAAGAGACCACAAGGGCCATCCAGTCCAACCCCCTGCCATGCAGGAACTCCCAATCAAAGCATCCCTGACAGATGACCATCCAAGCCTCTGCTTAAAGACCTCCAAGGAAGGAGACTCCACCACGCTCCGAGGGAGTGTGTTCCATTGCCAAACAGCCCTTACTGTCAGGAAGTTCCTCCTAATGTTGAGGTGGACTCTCTTTTCCTGTAGTTTGCATCCATTGTTCCGTGTTCTAGTTTCTGGAGCAGCAGAAAACAAGCTTGCTCTATCCTCAATATGACATCCCTTCAAATATTTAAACAGGACTATCATATCACCTCTCAACCTTCTCTTCTCCAGGCTAAACATCCCCAGCTCCCTAAGTCACTCCTCATTAGGCATGATGTCCAGACCATTCACCATTTCAGTTACCCTCCTTTGGACACGCTCCAATTTCTCCACATCCTTTTTTGAATTGTGGTGCCCAGAGCTGGGCATAGTATTTCAGGTGAGGCCTGACCAAAGCAGAATAGAATGACACTATTACTTCCCTTGATCTAGACACTTTGCTTCTAAAAATGCAGCCTAAAATTGCATTGCCCTTTTTAGCTGCCACATCACACTGGGGTCTACTTGGACTCCTAGATGCCTTTCACATGTAGTCTTGTTCAGCCAGGTGTCCTCCATCCTATTGGTTCTTTTCCTGCCAAAACATTTTATTAAAATATTCAAGGACTAATTTATTTCAAAGCACACATGTACATGGTTTTAAATTGTTGTTTTCAAAGAGGCTTTAACTGACACTAAGTTTAATATTTCTTAATCTTGTTTCAATTATTTATGCTTTTAACCTGAAAATGTTTTAAATTGTTTGCATTGCATGCCACCCTGAGATTTCATTATAAAGTTTGGGCAAAAGTAAATAAATTAGTACTATTAAAAGAGTTGGGGGGGGGGAGATGGAAGGATATAACATCAGGCATACATGCCAAAAAGAAACACAAAATAAACAACATCTAAACTGACTTCATAATGGAAAATATGGAGCTGAATACTGGGGTTTTAATACTTTATTAGTATTCAACCCTTCCTCACATTCCTCACATGCTGGAGGAGCTACATGCCACCCCCAAAGTTGTTTTTGTGTTGTCCCAAGCCGCCCCTCCCCATTCCAATTTCTTTGCTTAAAAATAGCAACTCAATGCCATTAGAAGACTGAAATTAGTTATTCAGGACCAAAAACCCTTTGGGCGACCCCTGGAAGGTGCCCACTCCTCACATAAAGTACAATTCATTTTATCCTCACAACAATCCAATGTGGCAGCTTAGGCTTGAAAACCGGGCCACAATTTCATAGTATATATTTCAGCCAACAAGAGATTTGAATTTTGGATTGAATAATTTAAATTCTGCAGTCTATCCAGCATACTACACTAGCTTGTGTAGAAGTCTGAACAGAATAATAGAATCTTAGAGTTGGAAGAGACCACAAGGGCCATCCAGTCCAACCCCCTGGCATGCAGACACTCACAATCAAAGCACTCCTGTCAGATGACCATCCAGCCTCTGTTTAAAGACTTCCAAGGAAGGAGACTCCACCACACTCTGAGGGAGTGTGTTCACTGTCAAACAGCTCTTGCTGTCAATAAGTTCTTCCTAATGTTTAGGTGGAATCTCTTTTCCTGTAGTTTGAATCCATCACTCCAGGTCCTATTCTCTGAAAAGAAAGACTATTGAATTCTTTTCAATAACAGATTAAAACAGTCATCTTTCTCCAGGATTTTTTCAAAGCTCGTGTTTTACATCTTAACATTGAATTTTAAATTCAGCTTATGGTTACATTTTTGCTTACTGGTTGTAAAATTTCTACAGTTATCTAAACCTACAGTTATAAATTTTATATTGTATTGGCCCTCTTAACCTGATATGTATATTGCTCTGGGATCTTCATTGATGAATGGCAGCTTTTACATTTTAAAACTGAAATCTGTATGAAATACTACACATGTGAAGTAATTTAGTTCCACTGAGGTTAAGGAGACTTTCATCCAATGGCCATTTTGGCTTGTGATGAAAGGATTTGCAACATTTTATATCTCGTTATGGGAAACTAGTGTGTAGTTCTATGCACTTGCAGATATACGTTTGTCTCTCTGTGTGTGCATTTGTGTATGTGAATAGGAGTGAGGAAAAGTAATGGTTCTTAAGGTGTGGGGGAAATAGTACAAGAGACACTAAAATTTAATTTCTTTCATGGCTGTTCTTGGCTGTTTACAGCTAATTCTTCCTCTGACATCATTTCCCTTAGCTTTCTCCCTGCTTTGAGTATTCCAAAACAGTCAGTGGTCATATGGAGAGTGTGATGATGTTGCAATCAGCCAATCAAATTTGACTCTGCTGAAACAACATTGGGCAAGTAAAACCAAATGAAATAGAAAACTTTCATGTGTCTGACATAGCATTGTCACTCTTTTGAATAAACATTTCTTTTGATGTGTTTGCTCTAAGGTTTTTCAGTTGTTTTTAAAATATGCAGTGCTTCCACGTTTCAGGTTCAGTATTGTTTGGGACCCGAATCACAGCTTTTAATAATGAAAAGCAGATGGCTTCAGTTTTGATCTGAAAATGAAATTGGGAAGAGGAGGAGACTGTGTTTCCTCCACCTATCTGCCATTTTACCTTGTTCCAAACTGACCCAAGCTTTCCCCCTTCCTTGATTCAAAGACAGGTGTTTGAAAAAGGAAATTTGCATCTGGAATCTCATCAGAGGAAAAGCCAAAGTGAGGAAATGTGAAGCAGAAAAATAGGAGGCAGAGAAAGGGTTAAGCATTTTTTAAAAATTGAGTTTTCTCCATTTAAAAAAATATCCCCACATTTATATACAAGTGTACACATGCATGTACTTTGATATTTAGGAAAGTAAATATCTTGTATGTGCATGCAATATCTAGATTGCCCTAAAACAATATTTTCTAATATGAGAAATTTAGATCTTGGAAAAGTTACTTTTTTTGACAACAAGGCACGCCAGCTTCTGAAACCTCTCTGATAATTGTAGCTGTAGCTTCCATGTCAGTAAAGTGCTGAGTCTGATTCATGTTCTGGTCAGTTATTCAGAGGAACTATCCTTGGTGCTGAATATACTTTGGAGCTATGGTTTAGCACCTTGGATAGTATCATTAAAGTTCAGAATAAAGCTCAGAGCAGATTCACCATCTCATTGACATTCAAATCACCAGCCACTATTGTGGACAAAGTACTGGAAAGCTGGGAATCCAAACAAATGTTGCTTGTCTCCCTCTCCTTTTTTTCAAGTCAAATTCACACCTTCCTCTGTGGACAGAAAAATCAAGCTCCCAATTAAACTTTAGCTAGTGTTCTCTTGAGGTCATAGGTTTTGGGGAATCAGTCTAAGGCATTTCAGTTATAGTTCAAATTAGAACAATGATTCTGTTTAATACACATTTAATAGAAGTCAGTGGAAGTGGGGTGCAATATTTATTGCCAGAAAGCAATAAATTATTTATTTTTTTAAAAAAAAATGACAAGCAGCAGTTGGCCTCCACACATCCAAAAAGTATGGCCACATTAGACCTCTTCAGACTTCTCCGTATGTATGGGTTATGTGTTTTCAATCACGATTACATTTATAGCCTGCCTTTCCTTCAAGGAGCTCAAAGTGGCATGCATTGGTTTTCCTTCCCAGTCTTCACAATCAGCCTTCAGGCAGGTTAGGCTGAGAGATAATGACTGAAAGATAATGTCACATGGCTGGAAGGAGATTTGAACCTGAGTCTCCAGAGTTCTTGTCCAATACTGACTGCTACACTGGCTGCACATGAACAACAGAAAAATGAAAAATCTACACCATTTAGCTAACCCCCAATGTTGTATGTGTTGCTGTTCCCATCATAACATAACTGTTCCAATGGTTGTTGAAAATGGCACAGGAGTTTGAGAAACTGATCAGCTTTGGCATAAAAAAATAAAAAAAACCTACACTTGCAGTCTTTTCACTCTGCCCAGAAACTGCACTTTCTGGGGGCAGGGGAATACCCACCTGCTTATGTTATGTTATGTTATGTTATGTAGTGGAGAGTTCAACATAGTTGCTACAGCCTTTGGCAGTTCAAATGTTGCACATTCCAAATGTTACATTGAGGGAAAACAAACTGCAATTGACTGAAGCAGCAGCTTTTGCCTGTTTGAAAGTTGTGGAAAGCTGCATAGGCTTCAGTTTCCATGTAATGACATTTCTGGACAACTTTCATAGAAAAGCTGTGCAGTTTGCCATCATTGTGGAGGAGAAAAAATCCCAAGTGTCCTGAAGTCATGGGGTGAGAAACTCTTTCACTGTTCTCAACATCTGTCCGACATTGGGAAAATCAAGATTTGCCATCCATAATTTGAATGTTGCAAGCATATAGCCTTGTATTGCACAACACACACTCCTCCTGTCCAGCTCCCTTTTGACTCAACATGCTGAAGTCTGGCACAATGTGAAACATTTCCCTTTCTTCTTCACCATTTAATGAGGCCACATTTCCATAACTAACTCAAATATTGCAGTTACACAGCAAAAGATGAAGGGCTGGCATATAGAGGAGAGCGCAGGCCTGTTTGCTACTGCCTTAGAGGGTAGTATTAGGTCTTGTAATTTTAAGTTACAGGAGGTAGATTTTGAATGAACATTAGAAGGAACATCTTGACAGTGAAAGAGATTTGAGAATGGAACCAATTGCTTAGAGATATCCTACTCTAAAGGTAAAGGTAGTCCCTTGACATGAATGTCTAGTCGTAACCGACTGTAGGAGGTGCTGATCATCTCCATTTCTAAGCTGAAGAGCCAGAGTTGTCCAAGGACTGTTCTGGTGGTCATGTGCTCAGCATGATTGCACTGAATGCTGTTACCTTTCCACTGAGAAGTAGTTCCTATTTATCTTACTTGCATTTGAATGCTTTTGAACCAATAGGTTGGCAGAAGCTGGGACTATTGATAGGACCTCACCCCATCATGCAACACTTGGGCCTTGAACTGCCAACTTTCTGATCTTCTGATCATTCAAAAAAAGCTGGACAGCTACCTGCTGGGGATACTTTAGCTGTAGATCCTGCATTGAGCAAGAGGATGGACTTGATCATTCATAGGGCCCCTTCCAGCTCCATGCTTCTGTTATACTACTCTCATTAAGTTACTGCTGAAATGTCACCATCCCTTTGGTTATCGAACAAAATAATTCATGATGCATAACTATTTGTTTGTAATTATTTACTTTCAAGTTCTTAAGCTAATATCCTGCACATGGAATGAAGACATTTTTGCCTTTTTAATGCTAAAGTATGGCCTAGAGAATTGAAACTTTGTGATCCATTGTCCAGCTATATACATTGTATGGTCACATTTCCTCTCTGTAGATGACTACAGCCTTTCATATTGGTCAGAGAGCTTTTCTTCTCTACATCATCCAACTGCTTTCAGTTCTTGAAGTGTTGTTCCCAGCATGCACCACTTGAGGGCAGTGAAGCTTAATTAAACTTTAATAACAGAGCTGCTCAAAGGGACCAAGGGATAATAGTATGGCAATAAAGGAAGTTAGGATAATTTTAATAATGATGTTTTTGACTAATTAGGTCAGAAGTTATGTGTACAAAGCCTGAAGCTTTCGGGTTACATTTGGCTTCTATGCTCAGGAGAGACTTCGTATAGCTGTTGTAAGCTGCGCCATTCATTGCTTACAAATTAGGTCCTACGGAATCCAATCACTGGTAAAATAAAATGCAGTAATGGTAGTTTTTCATGATTCAGTGGACATGGAGCCCATTATCAGCCACAGAATTTATTCCTTCCCCCTCCGCTATGCTAAGTTGTAAAAAGCAGTACATGCAGGGAAATAAGGAAACATCATATGAAAAATATTATCCTCAAACCAAAACCACAAGTCTTGATGCTATTGAACAGAGCTGTGGTTTCCCTTCATGCTCAAAATAAAAGGGGGGGAAATACTAAACAAACACATTTAATAAATACGTTTAATAAATACATGGCTTGCTCTGCATAAAATAAAAGGATTTTTTTTATTCATTCTGGAAATAAATGATTCCCTTTGCTGTCTCAGTTTTATAGGCTGGGCTCTAACATCACCCGCATTATAATTGCACACCCACGGTATTATTCTGGCAGGATGTACTATATAAATAAAAGATTACCAGTCAAGAGAGAACAAAAGGGCAGCTGGTTTTTATAATCCTGTTAAAATAATATTGTTTAAAATAATATCGCTATAATTCTCTGCAAAAATACCATTCAAGAAAGGAGATGGAGAAAATGGAAAAGGGAGTTTCTGGTATAAATGATGAACTGCCTTCATGCAAATCAGTCTAAATATGAGGTAGGATCTGATCTTACCCTTCACCAGCCTCCTCCAAATCCAAGGTCTCTCTTGGACTACAATTTCTATCACACACCCAGCATGCCAAAGAGTAATAGTGATGGAAATGGCCCAATATATGAGGAGGACACCAAGTTGGAGATGGCTGCCCTATACGCCCAGGAGTCCTGGTGGCACAGTAGTTAAATGCCGGTACTGCAGCCACAATGCTGTGAGATCTATCCCAAGGCCCCAGGGTTGACTCAGCCTTCCCTCTTTTTGTAGGTCAGTAAAATGAGTACCCAGCTTGTTGGGAGCAATTGGCTTACAGATTGTAATAATAATAATAATAATAATAATAATAGTTTATTTATAGCCCGCTCCTCTAATAAATACTCGGAGCGGGGTACAGCAGAATAAAAAGATACAGAGTAAAAACAACAATCACATCCCACCCCATCCACCCCCTTTAAAACTGAATTAAATCTAGACAGTTTAAAATTAACATAGTTAAAATTGGTCGGCAGTTATTAAAACAAAGTGCATTTTCATGAACAATCCGTGTGCAAGGCCGCATTAAATCGATTCAAGTACGTATTAAGTAAAAGGATCGCTAATAATTTCCAGTGCTGTTTATATTTTCAGAGCAGGGAGCAAGGGTTTCACTTATTCTCTCCTCAGGGAAAGGCCTGCCGGAAAAGATGCCACTTGGAGAGTGCTGAGTTCATTATTAAGCAGTATAGAAATGTAAATACTATTGCTATGCTATTGCTTTACACCCAACACATTAGAGAGAAAGGACAGTGGCCTGCCAAGAAGTAGGAGAGGAAGTCATGGTAGAAGTAGCATTTCTGCCCCTTTGGTGAAAGTCTATTGTCAGTCCCCTTTCTCTTTCCCTTCATGGCAAATCTGTTTGCAGTTCAACTTGTATAATCATTATACTAATATTGTAAGTCACTTCACTTCAGTTTAGATACATGTCCATTTGTCTTACCATCATACCCAGTTTGTGCTTTGTCATCTTAAAATGGAATAAATGTTCAACAAGCCATTACAACAAATAAGAACTTGTCTATTAACTCTCAACATGCTGTGGATTACACTTTCTGGTTGAGAATGCATTATGATTTCTAAAATTAGAGTACATGTGCATGGAACTGTAATATGCTAATATATAGACATCTATATGCTACATGGATCAGTAGGTCTGCTGGTCAAACCTTTCCTCAGCAGGTGTTCTGACAGGGCCCTTGACCTACAGCAGATGACCAATAAGGCCCCACCCAGCTTTGGGGAGTCAAAGTCCAACACAACAAGAGGGTGCTAGGTTAGACAAGTAACTGGCAATGCATTCCCATATTTTCAAGCAGAAGTCATGTTTAATCTTATGTGAAAACACTAGGGGTGGTTTTTTTGCATGCATTTCACATTGAGTTAAATGCTTCATTTAAATGCTCCCATAAATGCTTCAGTTCTCAGTGCTTTGTGTGAGCTAGATGCTGATCTAAATAACCAAAGAGCAATAAGGCACAGAAGATGAGCTGGTGGAAACCAAAAGCATGTACTTCTGAGTAGGAACTGATTTCTATCAGCCAGAAGAAGAAGAAGAAGAAGAAGAAGAAGAAGAAGAAGAAGAAGAGGAGGAGGAGGAGGAGGAGGAGGAGGAGGAGTTGATGTTCCAGGTCTTTCTTAAACCCATCTAGTATGTAAGACAAGCATGGCATCTTCTTTTATCAGGTGTAATGTGTTTTGAGATATTGGGAGAGACATTGTGAAAAAGAAAAGCTTCTTCAATTTGTCACTAGGGGCTTTTTAAATGATAAAACTCATAATAGCAGATGACTTACAAGAGATATATTGTAAGAACATGCAGGAAAAGTGTACAGTTAGTCAATAGTGGGGAACCTTTGTCCTGTTAAACTTCGTCTCCCTGAAGCACCATCCAGCATGGTCAATAATAAGGGACGATGAGAAATGTGGTCCAAAACAGCCAGAAGGTCAAAGGTTCCCTACCTCTGCAGTTTGTGTTGGAAATGGGACGTCTGTCAGGAAAAGTATAATCCCTATGCGACAGAACAAACCAGGGCATCTTCTAATTTAGTATCTGGTGGCAATAGAAAGCTTAGCTAACTTCCTCAAGTAGCAATAGAAGTGAGAGTGAAAAAGGTCAAAAAATCTCAGCAACATCATCTAGGAAACCATAGTTATTATCTACAACACTGCAGGAAAAATTCATTCCAGAGAATAATGTTTGGATTCTTCCTTGCAATGAAACAAGTGATTACACTAAATTGTTTCCTAATATCATAGTCTTTGTGTAAATGAAATTCAATGCTAGAATGTCACCTATCTGGGAAAAATGACTGTATGTTCGAGAAGCACTAAAGCTGAATCATATTTCTTGTCAGATACTCAAAAGCATTTTATGTTCTTATGGAATTATATTATATCCAAAAGAAAATAAATAGGCAATTTGTGCTGGAGAAAGATCTTGAACAATAATGGAGAGGGGAGGGAAGGAGAGAGAGAGAGAGGCCCTGATGAGTTGTATTAATGTATGTTTGTATATTCCCTAGCTCCACCCCACTGTAACTGACTCCACATCATATTCTACAGCATTTTACAGATGATAACCAGAACATGTGTGGCGAAGCAACAACAAAGTGTGGTCAAGATGGCAGAAATTGTTAAGGAGGAAGAACACTTTTAATCTAGGAAATGGTGCAGCAGTTTGCTTTTGCCTGAGCCTTGAATTTAGTTTGCAGCAACTTAAGTAAGGAAAGGAAGGAACTGAGAAGAGGACAGATAAATTGGGATATTTGAGAAGTAGCATGAAAAGTGAATTGTTGTTGTTGCTGTTGTTGTTGTTGTTGTGTGCCTTCAAGTCATTTCTGACTTAAGATCACCCTAAGGCAAACCTATCACAGGGTTTTATTAGCAATCCTTGTTCAGTGGGAGGTTGCTTTCCTTTGAGGTTGAGAGCATGTGACCAAGATCACTCAGAGGGCTTCCATTATAGTTTCTCCTTAGGGTCAGAAATGATTTGAAGGCACGCAACAACAACTACAAAAGTATGTGTTAATATTTCTGCCATTTGAGATTCTGAATAGCAAGCTGACCAGTGGTTCTAACTGCTCTTTGGGTTTGGTTTGGATTTTTTAATCCAGTAATAGGTCAGTCGTAGACAGGATTGCTTGTAAAGGCCTCAAAAGAGAATCTATTGCAGACATGAGAAACTTGTAGCCTTTAAGATGTTGCTGAATTCCAATTCCAGCAGCACAATTAATGCCAAGCTTAGTTAGATAATACAATAAATTCCATTGTAGACTGGTTCATCTAGGTTTTATGATGCAAAAATATTCAAAAGCAAAAATATTCAGAAGATCATCAGAGCAGAAACATCTTTTGCAGAAACTTAGCCTTTCCAGACTAGCATTTAAAACACAATTTCTGTTTTGCTTCAATCAGCAAACAATAAAATAGAATTACTGAATACGCCAAAACAGATCAATGGCCTAACCTTATTTAATAAACCATGAGCTCTTAAAATTTCAAACATTTACAGCAGTATACATGCACAACTTACATTCCTAAATGGTAACAACCCACCTGACCAATTGTACAAATGATTTAAGTCATTATGAATATCCATAAATGGTCCATTTTAAATCAGTGAGAGTAGGATATGTTCATACTCCTTGAGTTCACAGAGAAATAGCATTCATATTTTAAAGCTTATATGCTCAAAAAATCCATTATTCAACTCCCCCCACCAAAAAAAGGAGAATGGCCCAAAGGAGCTTTGTTATGTACACTGTAAAATAAAGTACTGCATTTATACCATTATTGCACCTCTACGTGCATAATTCTGTTAGTTTTATATGGAATATGATTTTTTGAATGATCAACAAAAGACTATCTTCAGTGAAGAGAACAATATTTATTAGAGAACTACATTGAAACAAGACAAAGATATCTGTTACCATGAGCTACGTAACTGAGAGGAAGGGATGTGTGAGAAGAAGTGAAGTCAAGTCTAAGAATATTTCTCTACAGGAAGCATGAGTATATAGGAAGCAATGGAACTGGCAAGCCAATGAGGGAACCAAGAGAGAACACACCCGAGAATTCTAACTACCTGTCCCTACCTCTGTTGTCCCACAGATATTGGTGCAAGTGAAGTTACTACTCTCTGCAGTTTCAGCAAATTCTTTTGAATAAAACTTTTCAAAGGTGTTTTTAAGGGGAGAAGCGATACTTGACATGCATGAAGATGACAGACAGAATTATTCCCATTTCAGGTTGTAAGGATAAGGAATATTGCTGGCATTTGAGATAGACAACAATAAGCTAACCTAGCCACTGATCTGGTTCAAACCCATAACACATCATCACACTGTTCTGCCACCATACTGCCTGTATCATCATCTGAGTAGTCAGGTTCTCTTGCTGCTTCAGGAACATGAATCTGCCAAGATCCTGGAGATAAATGATAATTTTCCATACCACCTAAATGTGTAAACTCCTATGGGTAGTACTCTTTGATCAAAATAGTCAAATATAGTTAAAGTGGGATGGGAACTGACCATGAGATAGTAGCTTGAGGTACACCTTAGCAAAGTGTCTGTTTGTATCTCATATAAAATTGATTGGCCTGACAATTCTCTTGAAAACTGCAGTAGTATGGGTCATGATCTGTTAGTAGCCAAAGAGAAACAAAAATATGCAAGTATGAAAGTTAAACTTTTAGAGTTCAACTTTCATCAGCAGAACAACAAAAGTGTGGAGCAGACTATTTATTTTAAATCTGCCTTCTTAAAGAATAAAGACTTACTCAAACATGACAAACATGCAGTGTGTAGTTTAAAAACAAATAAATAATGATTTTAATAAATAAATACATAACAAACTAAATCCTATCCTAACTGGTGATGGTTTGGATAAGGAGAAATAAATTTCACCATCTTTTAAGCAGGAAGTTGGAACAAGCTACTGCTTACTGATTGCTGACTGCAGTTACCAGCAGTTTAGAATCTTGAGAGAGAGCTGCTAAACTGCCTCTAAGATTGAGTGACAGGAGCCACATGATCAATTTGAACAGGTCCCACATCTGCTCATGTTCATCCTTTGTACTGAATGAGTTTAGTCCATACCTATGGATTGAGTTAGTTCTAAACTATAGGGACTGGGAGTCTGGAAATAGCATTTTCGGTCCATGAAAAAACAATTGTCTGGATGAGTGCTCATCACTGCATATCATATATGGAAGGGAGGTAAAATCATTCAACACCAACAAACTTTCCTAAGCAATATTCAAAAAGGAACTATCCTTTTCTCCAACAATTGCCTTTAAAAAAAAACTCCTTAGCAAAGTTCTCATCTCTTGCTTGGAAAAAAATATATATCATGATCCTTCATACACAGGATTGGAAGAGTGTTTGATCCATTTTTAGTTAGCCCTGGATGTCAATATCACATAGACTGAATCATACAGTACCTAAAGCAAGACTGGGAACTGTGGATCCTAAATCTCATCAAACCCAGTAACCATTAACAGTGGTCAGGGATGATGGGGATTATATTCCAACATTTGGAATAGTGTAAACTTCCCAAACCCTGCTCCAAACCCATTTAGAGAAGAGTTTTCCCATTCATGTTCAGTATCATATCTGAAATCCTGTTGGTGCTTTTATACCGTCTAACCTTTCACAAATGAAATCCAACACTGATGTGGCATAGCAACATCAGAATGCAGTCAAGATGGTAGATGTTATTAGTGAGGAAGAACACACAAGCTAGAAAAGATTGCAGGAGTTTGCTTTTTCCTGAGTCTACTGGGAAGGACAAGATATCACCCCTCCTCTCCTGTCATAGAATCATACAATTTTAAGAGACCACAAGGGCTATCCAGTCCAACTCCCTTCCATGCAGGAACACATAATCAAAGCACTCCTGACAGATGGCAATCCAGCTTCTGTTTAAAAACCTCCAGAGAAGGAGACTCCACCACACTTTGAGTTTATTTATAAGCAGCAATTACCAAAATTCACAGAAAGAATTTGAGATTTTAAAACAAATTGAGGGAAAATTCAAAACAAAGAATTTTTTCTATCTAGGCTCAGTTTTTTAAATGCTTAAGCATCTGAATTTCACTCTCATGTATTCAGCCATGTTAGTCCTGAATTAGAATCACTATGGTTTTTCCCCTGAGATATTCTTCATTTTTAATATCTATATAACACAAAAGTACACAAGTCTATCATGAACCTCTTCTTGCTGGGCATAGCTGCACCTATCAACCAGGACAAATGAGACAGAACTTTGATTCCATTTCTTTCTGAAGAATTTACACATATTTGTCTATTAATTCATATTTGGGATAAGCTGTATGAAACAATCAACTTGGTGAGAAAGTGAAAGCAACAAAAAGCAAAAGGCACTAGAGTAAGGACTATGCCCAGCATCCCTGCTCCCAATCTTTATGCTACCATTTTATCATGTCTGTTGCTTCTTTAATCCTCATTTGGTAAACCAGGACATCTCAGAATAAGACAATTAGAAACATATTTTCCTCCAGTACATCTAGCATATGGATACCCAAGAGGGAGACTGGTTGGCTTTTCCCCAGATCATATTGTGGTTGACTTCCTCGGTATGGAAATACGTGGATAACTTTGCATTTTGTTTTCTCTTTTTGACATTGTCTTTTTGTTCTCTATTTATTGCAGGTATCAAATTCTTGAAAACACAGAGGGAGAGAGACAGAGACAGTGGGAGGAGAGGAGGGATACCATTTCCCTATAGAAATAAAGCTTGTGTTGCTATGAAAAGAATTATTCATAGCAGAGGCTTAGATTTCATCTACAGGTTTTAAAAAGCCCATATGTACAACAGCAAAGACAACTGGCTCATAAAATCCTTGAATGCTTAGCTTCCTTTCTTAATGAAGCTGTTATTCATTGCTACTCAGCACTTTTTCCTTTTAAAAATTGACATCAGCTCCCACCCCTCTCTGTTCTCCATCCTTTCATATAAACAAATTTTGCCAGCTCATAATACTTGATGGATATAAATAGGATTCCATTTTCATCCTGAAGTAATTCTGAAGCCTGGAATGCTTTTTTTCTCTACAGGCAAGGACCAGACAACAAAATCCAGTAACTTAGAGGCATATCCCTAAAAGAGTTCATTGTTAACCCCTGAGGAATGCAGAAAGTTGAATATATTGAGAACTAACTCTATGTTTTATGAGTTCTGTGGCTTACACCTACACAAAAGAATCTATTATCATTTGATCTACGGGCAGCAAGGTGGATTTCTGTGGGAATTGTAGTATGCAATGAAGATCCAGCTAGAATCACCAATGGTGAGGAATCCTGGGAATTGAAATATGAAACATTTGGAAGATCAAAGCTGATAACCACTATTCTAATTGATTGGCAGCAACCATGATTTCAGACAGATGCCTTTGCTAAATCTAGATGAAGGTGATAGGGGCTGGATCTTTGATATCCAAATAGATCATCAGTATATCCCTGAGCACCACTGACAACCAATATATTACTACCATACCAACATAATCCACTATCCCACATGAAAGAAGATTTTAAACCTCCCCTATCCATGAATGGTGGTCTCACAGTCAATCACAAGCATGTAAATGTGTGAGCCCAGGCAGCTGGTGGGTTCCATTTTATTTTATTTATTTATTTTTATTTTATTTTATTTTATTTATATACCGCCTTTCCAAAAAAGATCAAAGCGGTTTACAAAAGTGGATAAACAAGGGTTCTCTTTCCTCAGGCAAGCCCTGGTGGAGCTGGGCCTGCCTCTTCTCTCCCTCCCTAGGCAGAGGATGGCAGTTGGTATGGAGGGAGAGTCCTCTTGCCTCAGGCAAGCCCTGGTGGAGCTGGGCCTGCCTCTTCTCTCCCTCCCTAGGCAGAGGATGGCAGTTGGTATGTCTGTGAAATGGTAAATCCCCTCATTTTTATTCTGAACTCTAAAGGAACTGTCCAAGGTCCAGAACACTACTTCAAAAAAAAAAAGACTTAGGACCTTGGATAGCACATATTCTAATTTAAAATCTAGAGTGGATGCACTGTCCCAGTGCCGCTGTTTCTAATTAAATAACAAGGGGAGAGTCAGTGGTTTGTATTGATCTGGCAGTACTTTCACTGAATTTTCTTTAAGAGGAGAGCTTTGAAGTTCAAGAAGAACTGAACATATCACAAATAATCAAGAATACATTGAACATGTATAGCCATGTTCTATCAGCTCTGTCTTTAATTGCCCAGCCTTTGTACTGGCTCTAGAACCTGAAACTAATGTACTGTCTTGATAATTAAAAGCCTTTCTGTTTTCAGCCCTTGAGATATGGTTTAAAACCACATGATGCAATAACTTTGATAATCAGTCTACCCTAGTCAATGCTTGGATGGAAGTTTGGCTGGAAACATCATGCACCTTATATCAAGTTTCATAACAAAAGAAAGGTGGGAATACTTTTATGCAATAAACCTTGAGTAATTCAAAATTTAACTAAATTTGACTTCCATGAATTCTGATTTTTAATGATGAAGTGTTTGGTGTCCTATAGTTTAATAGGTTCAGCCTGGCATATGACTCCTTGTTTAATTGAGAGAATAAGAACAGGCTCAGATATGCATATTGATGACTGTAGTCTCAAGTGATAATGGTGTGTGTGCGTACACACACAAAACACAAACATGTTTCATCATAGATCACACACTGCAGACTGGACTTTTATAGATCAGACATGTCCAGGAAAGCTGCCAACACATGGCTGATAGATAATGAGTCCTTGACAAAACACAAATATAATAGAAACAAAATACCAGTAATAGCTGGCCGTAGTTAAATACCAAGTCCACAAGGCAAAAGGCAAGTCCAATGAGCGTTCCAAGGTCTAGGGTTTTCGCAGACAGATTCCAAAGCCGTTCCGAAGGTCGCAGGTAATGAGAAGTCCAAAGTCAAGCCGAGAGTCAAAAGCTTTCGCTGGTAAACCAAGATAAGCTTTGACAAAAGTTTGTCTTCCCTGATCTCTTATATAGCCCCAGCTCCTCCCCTCACAGCTGTTTCAACTTGGCTTTCTCTAGCAATCTCCGAGAGCATCTCAGCCCCGCCTGATCTGCTCTTCTTTGAGCAAAGGAAGGGATTTCTGTCTCTTGCTCCTGTGTCTCTTCCAGGCCTGCAACCTCTGCTGGGGAAAGGCTTTCTTCTGGGGAAACCCTAGGCTGCTGAGGTAGGGGCTGTGCCTCACTGTGTCCTATAGAACTAGGTCCAGGTTCACCTAAGTCTCTAGGATCTGGCATCACTATGCTAGGACCTGACTCAGCATATTCTTCCTCAGAGCCCTCCATGTCCTCCACCTGGCTGTCCCTGACAAGACACTGCCCACTGGACTTTCAGAGAACACTCTTCAGTGTTCTCCTTTTATTCAGATATTTGAAATGAAAAATATGTGGAAAGTAACAGATAGAATAGAACATAATGATTTGCTGAACACTGTCAATTCAGGCTGCAATAAAGAGATAAATGGGCTAAAATACTGCATTGGGAGATGTATATGTGGCACTTAGGTACATATTCATAGTTACATCTCCCAACACTACCCTCCCCAATCCACTTTATAAGTGTAGCCTTCACAACAAGGTCATGTCCATGTAGTGGGAGAGAAGAGGGATCAGTTAGGATTCATCCAGATTCGTGTGTGTGTGTGTGTGTGTGTGTAGTTGGACATGCTGCAACAGGCATCCACAAGGACCTCTGGAGATGGTTGGGAGATCCATGCAGATGATGTCTTTGCAATGCACCCAGGCCCATGAAAATAGCTGGATGCATTTTCACAGATCTTACTGCTCCTCACTGACATGGAAATGGCCATGTTATGGGTTCTGCTTCAAGTTGGGGAACTGTTGTGATTGTGTGATCAGTGAAGGATCCCTTCTGCTGCAATGACAAAAGCAGTCAGTTGCAATGGCATAAGCCCAACTCTTGCTATCATGATTCACCAGCAGGATTCTGGCCAATATTCATTCATTCATTCCCCTGTCTTCTTCCTTTCCACTAAACACATATACCTCATCTGATATTGGAAGCTAAGCAGGGTCAGACTGGATTACCACTTGGATGGAAGATCACTATGGATTACTAGGGGTAGGAAAAAGATTCTGCTTGGAACTCTAAAGAGCTGCTGCCCATTACAATTCACAATACTGCCCTAGATGGACCAGTAGCTCAATATATAAGTTTTCTATGTTTCTGTGTAACAAAACAGATAAAATCATTAGAATATTAAAACACAAGACACAGCCAAGAAAAACATAGATAAAACCTCAGCAATAAGGAAGAGATAACACAACAGACACACACATGATCAAACCTATTAGAGTGGTAAGTCAGCTTGCATGCTCAAAGCCTATTGGAATCAAAATTGTTGGCTTTGCTTGCTGACAGAAGGACACCAGATGTGAGGATAGCCTGGCTAGCCTCTGCCTTGGCAGTGAGTTCCAGAGCCTGCAAGCTTCTGGGTTGGATGAACCTGTCATTCTCAACCATATTAAAGTTCTTGTTTTTCATAATAGCAAGTTTGATCTATTACAGCTTCTCCCTCCCTTACAGAAACATATACATATTTTTGTTCACATTTTTCTCCATATACATCCATTGACTAAAGTATGTTTTTGTGCACTTGAGAATTATTTGTCATCTTCTTTACACATAATTCAAAAGTGTTTAGGTTGTCAAATGCATTTTTTTTCCTTCACAGACTAACTCACAACCTTAGAAATGTATCAGTTTCTGACTACAGAGTTTGGTTCTACATTTGGCTTCAAGAGGGGTGATCAAGTTAAATACAATGGCATAGTAAAATGGTGTCCCTTACATAAAATGTCAAAATCAACATTTGATTTTTTGGAATTGATTTTTTTTTTGTATATTTTCAAGTTGCTGGTGCTTGAATCCATGAATTAAGAATCTGCAGATACAGAGGGCTGACAGTATTTGTATGAATCTGTCACATCAGAAAGAGGACAGGGGAAAACTGAAGGCTGTGGGCTGCATGTGGCCTCAACCCAATTTTGGAAGCACTCAGGCTACTAAATAATCCCTGACCCACCCATCCCCATAAATTTTTAGGTGAAAAATTACCCCCAGATATCCAAAACCTTACATGAATAGGAAAATGTAGTGGTTTTGGCAGTTCCTCACACATACAGGACCTTGCTAACATCCCAAGGTCACAAAAGATGTTGAAAAGAAACAATTTTTAAAACAAAAAAAAGTGAAACCAGAAGTGACATAACATCATTTCGGGGTGCTTCAGACTTGCAGTTGTGTCCTGACCCTGGCTCATTTACCCACCCTTGATCTAAGGCCTATTTCTCACTCATTATTACAGTACACTTGGTGGTTAATTGGTGACTGTATAATAGGCAGCAATATAAACATTCATCTTCTTGTGATCTCTGATAACTTTTTCATATGAATCACTGCTCAGTACTTTGGATGTGATAAGCTAAGCATGAAAATTTAAAGGAGTCCTATGTTGTGAGACATCAAGTGTTGACCAGTGGGAGATCAAACAAGGTGCATGCACATACAAACATGTATTTAAATTATTCATTAATAGAACTGACCTATCTTATCAAGGAAAAGAATTCTGCCAAAAAAGTCAATAGATAATTTTAAAAACAGCTCTGCTGTATTCACATGCATCACAGTAAGTGCCAATGAAGGAAATTTACTTCCAAGGTGGTTTCTATTGTTAATGTAGTTGGGTAGAATTTTGTTACATTGCTGTTATTTATGCCAAGAAATAGAGGCTCCTACCATCTGCTGTGAGAAAAATCAGCATAGTTTCCTTCCAAAGATGGCTTCCATTTTCAGGGCCTACTGCGGTCATTAATTCTGAGAAGCTCCTTGATTGGTTTCTCTGGCCGCTTTCTCCCTACAGCTTCGAGGCAAGCTTCTGCTTTCAGCAAAGGAAGTGAATCTAAGACAATAAAATGCATACATTTTCCTTTGAACTGCAGGGTTAAAAACATTAGCGTAAATGGTGGCTGAAAATCTGAGATTAAAGCATGAATCTCATTCCAGTTCACTTGTGACTCTGAGTGGGGGTGGAAATGAATTGAAGTCTCTAGACCACAGTGCCTTAATGCAATCATCCATACAGCAAATTACCTGGAATGATTAGATTGCTGAAGTGTACCCATGGGTCCCTACCCATTATGTATTGGGGTGCTGGAATCTCTGCTCTTTCAAAAGGAGAAGCTAAAATTAGATGAGATATTACGATTCTGAAACAACCACTGGAAACTGTGATATATCCCCACTATTGTTCTTCTCTTTTCTTTCTCTCATCCACCCCCAAATGAAGCTTGGTGTCTGAAGCTATTTTACTCATTCCTTGCACAGGAGAGAAAGTAAACACAGCTGTAAGATTTTAATGGCCTGAAGATAAGTGTACATATTTTTCTTGTTTTTGGTATCGCAGGGTGTTGACTGAATTTCAAAGTGAGCAATAACAGCAGAACTGTGAGCAATTGTTCTGATGCAGGGTGCATATTAATACCCAGACAGAGCATACCAATGGCAAAACATTACCGTTGCCATCTTTCTGGGCAATAAAATTGCCACAAATCACTAAATTGTCTAAGTACTGTACGTTTCTGTTGAGAGAGACTGAAAGTGTGAGAGAGACGTGGCAATTTCCAAGGTAACTGACCCGCAACACAATTATGACTGAAGCAGGTCTGAAGCCTGCTTAGACTAAGAGAGACAATGCAGGCACAAAAGATGGTTATAAAAAGGAAAGAGCAACACAATGACATCAGGCTTGAACAGGCACAAGAGAAAGAAAAATAATGCAGTGATGCCAATGTGAGCTTGTTTCTAAGACTCATGGGAAAGGGTAATACATGGGTGGCACTTTTTATCACAGTTTCAGCTGGGGATGGATTAAAAACCACATCACCACACCCACATCTATTATTAAATTGAGAAAAATGAACTGTCGTACTCTAAAATGCATTCAGTATCACGTATAGCTTGACCTTCAGTTTCAATGTCAGAACAATGTCCTTCCCCTAAAAAAAAGAAGAAATTGTAAATTTAATTGGCATATAAAGATGCAACCCTTTGCTAATTTTGTTCTCAACGGAAGCAATATATATATATATATATATATATATATATATTGCCATTTTCTGCCCACTGCAAGAAAGTCTTTGAAAACTGTAGTTTTGGAAAACTATTCCCATTCCCAGTGGGAAATGGCACAAAATTGCACAAAATCCACTGCACAAAATTCACAAAAACAATAGTTTTGCACAAGAATATTATCTTCTGCACAGAACATTTTGTTTCTTATGTTGAAAATGCTCTTTTCTGCTCCCCCCCCCCATGTGAATGTTGCTCAAAATAAGTCCCAAACTACAAAAGTTCTTAGCAATCCAGAATTCTTGTTAGGGTTTCCTGGCACTTAAGAAAACCTTTTCCCATCAGCTTTGAAGTATTTTCAAACATTTTTGCCATCCCTACTGTTATATAATCTGTTGTGTGAGTAATGTGAAAAGGTTTCAACTACATTGTTAATATGGTGCTTACATATGCAAGGGGCCACACATGTACCTTGCTGGATTGGTCTGGGCTAAAGTCCTGTTTTTAGAATATTCGCATAGCTATGATATTTATCTACATGGCTCTCTCACACAAGACAGAAACCACTTTTAATGAGGTAGACAGAACTGAAATGATATGGTTTAGTCTGGGCATAGCTCTTGCTCTTGCAGGCATCTCCAAGATACCATTATCCCCTTTCCACCCAGCTGTGCTATACTGAGAACTTTGTGAGAAATATAAAATAACAGCTCCAGCTCTTTGGCACATAAGACTGTTGTTGCAGATCCAGCATTAGTCCCAGCTAATTCTGCCAAAGTATGGATACTCTGTCAGACAAGTGGGATTCTGGGCATCAGTGCCAGGCTTGTTTGTAAATAAACACACCTTAAGGCAGGGTAAGACTACAGTAGAGTTTATTCTTTTCTTAGAAAAGAGAAATTTATTGTCTTATTGGAAAAGGACGAACTATGTACACATTGCTTTAGTATATCTCGGGAATAGTATATCTCAGGTATAGCTATAACCAGTGGTGTAACAGAACCTGGGCTTGCACCCTAGACATATTATTAGTAAGGGTAATAATGTGAACTGTCCCTGCTAAGTTTCCTTGCCACTTTTGGACTGACCTATCATCCTTATAGTAGTTGAGGCATGTGTGGGGGTGGTGTGGCGATGTTTCCTGAAATAATTAATATATAATTAATTATTTATTTATATGAAATAATTCCATGCTATACCCCTGTTATAATGCAAATTATTTAGTCTGGTCTTGAATGGATAATCAAGACTAACAAACAATCCACAAAAGACTACAAAAGACCCACTTCTTGTGGAGAAGAAAACTGCTTGAACAATTCGGTGAAGGAAAAGAGCTGCCTGCATTTTTAAATTATTCTTAGAGTGGATCATAGAGGTTGTCATGGTCAACATGTATGCTTCAAAATGCACCACTAAAAACTGAACATACTGATACTGTATCTAGTAAAAGATGAGTGGACATGCCAGTCAGTCTCTTAGCTTGCCATTTGCAATTAGAAGAAATTTCAACCACACATTATGGAAGAAGAGTTGTGTCAATGTGCCAAAGTCTTCACTGACATAGTGTATTTCACCCACCGCAATGATTACATCCTTGTAGTTCTGCCAACCCCATCTCATACTTTTTGTGCGTGTCAACCATTTTCCCTAGATCCTCCTCCTTTTTCTTTGCCAGCAGTCTAATTCAGAGAAGTTAATCCTAAAATGGAGGTAACTGCTACAGGGGAGGAATCATTTACCAATGTAATTTCTTCTTCTTGGCTGTTGTTAAAGGCATGGGAGTAGAGCCAGAAAAAGACAGCAATTCTACTCCACAGATGTAAATTTTTTCTTAAAAAAATTAAACATACAACAGGCAAAACTTAATTCACATCTTCATCACATAGAAGGTAATGAGGGTTTTCCTCATTACTACCGCTCTAATGGAAATCTCTAGTTGCTGGAAAACTGGAAATGTTTCCTGAGGTGCCTGGTGGAAGAGGGAACTATGGTAATATGGTTTTTAGAGAAATTATCAGAGAATATGAAAGTAAATAAGGGACTAATAAACCATTATACTTTTGTTGAATCATGGCTTCCATTTATTGTATTTGTGAATTCTTTGTGAATTGTGAAATCACCTCAATCCCATTTTAGAGTCTGGTCAAACATTAAGACAATGAACTCTTGTAAATCTTCTGGATTTATTTATTTTTTTACTGTAA
This sequence comes from Urosaurus nigricauda, assembly GCA_034509955.1. Classification (NCBI taxonomy): domain Eukaryota; kingdom Metazoa; phylum Chordata; class Lepidosauria; order Squamata; family Phrynosomatidae; genus Urosaurus; species Urosaurus nigricauda. Next base: position 215,749,427 of record JAOEGL010000004.1, read on the forward strand.
TAAAAAAGTCTTAAATCAGAAAAACAAACAAACAGAGGGTTGAATTTCGATGTCCATCCGCAGACAGAAACAGGATGCTTGATAAGATAGGCTTGTTGCCTGACATTAAAAAAATTCTTCTAATGTTCTTATGATGCACAATAAAAAAAAAAGGAAGAAACTTTGATTTCAGCAATGTGTGCAAATCAGCAGCTGAGGTATCTGGGCTGGATCCAGATATTTTCCCATGGAAGCAGATAGACAGAAGCTGAGATTATGAGCTACTGCGAAGCTGTAGAAATATAAATAAAACATTTCTGTAATGAAAGGTGTTGTGTGATGGGAGGTGTGTGTCTATATATGAGCCCTTATGCTTTTCCAGAATATTTATCTGAAAAATAATTACATTAACACAAAGGATTAATTTATTGGGTTTGGGATTTTTTTACAAGAATATTCCTAAATTCACAGATTTCATAAATTCAGTAGAAAGAATTTAAAGATTTAAGATAAATGGGTGTATGAGAAAGCAAAATCAGCAGAATGACTGAAAGATTCAATAGAACTTTTAGAGTTTGCTTCTTAAAAATCTGGCTTTGAATCCCTGTATATTCATGCATTGGTTATGTGGGTGGGTTGAAAAAGGTTGCCAATTTTATTTTTCTTTAACAGCTGCATGGGTGATAGGAATAAAATAAACTGCCTCTGCTTGTCAAATTTAGCTATTTAGTTGGCTGACATTTTCATTTTGTTTTCTTGTAAAAGTTTACTAAAATTTACAAATTCCAAAACAGTCCAAAGATTATTTGAAAGGCCATATCCCACTATGTAAACCTGCCCAAGTCTGAAAATCCTTGGGACAAGGCTTTCTGCTGATGTACTGCTGAATTAATTCAGTTTGACACCACTTTAGCTGCCATGGCTCCATCCTATGATAGGTTTTGTAGTTTGCTGTGGCACCAGAGCTTTATCACATTTGAAAAGAAAAATGAAAGCCAGTGAGTGATACATCTGCACACCAACAAAGCCCTTCCATTCTACAGCTGAGGGAGACCATTGTAAATCTGTTTGGCAAAAGCCACAGGTTTTAACTGGCTCCCTCTGAAGGAAGAACAGAAGTATTACAAAGTTGTGCAAACCAGGAAGGTAAGCCAGAAGCTGCTGCTGTCTTGCTGGCTTTTGTTTTTCTTTTCAGATGCAATAAGGATCAGACAGCTAAATATCTCACAAAACTACAAATCCCAGAATTCCATCACAATGAGACATGGCAGTCAAAGTAGTATCAAAGTGCATTAATTCTGCAGTGTAGATGCAGCCTCAGTCCCACCACCATTACAGGCCCATCTGGTGAAGATACAGCAGATCCCAGGCTGTGGAATTCCTTTCCACAGGAGCCTAGGCTGGTTCCTTCTCTAATCTCATTTCACTGGCATGAAAATGCCTTTTTGTTCCAATAGATACTTGGTGATTAATTGGTTGGTTTTTATGGGAAGAAGGTTTACTGTATTTTTATCATTATTGTTATGTTTTTAACTTTTTATGCTTTTTAAATTAATTGGGTTTTAGTGTTCAAAGACATAGCCATGCCAGTCTGGAATATCAGAATAACTATGCAAAGGGATCTGATAGCACCTTTGAGACTAACTCAGGTTCAAAACACACTGCAGAAATAATCCAGTTATTATTTCTGGGTCAATGCTAGGGAATTCTGCAAAATATAGTTTTGTGAGACTTTTAGCCTTCTATGTCAGAGAGTTTTGGTACCACAATAAACTACAATTCCCAGGATTCCCTAGCACTGAGCCAGGGCTGTTAAAGTGCTCCCAAACTGGATTATTTCTGCAGTGTATTTTGAACCTCAAAGAAAGAAGCTGCTAGTATGAGCTTTCATAGATTTGAGCGAGTACAAATGCATGTGTTTTAATAAAATCATGCATTTAATTGTGTTTTAACTTTTTAGTTACCTTATTTAAAGCTGTAAGCTGTTTTGACTCCCATGTAGGAAGAAAAATGAGATATAAAACAAAGAAACAAAACAGGATAGAAGGGGGGAGTTTTAAAAAATATGAATGTGAGACGAAACTACGGCTGCACGCACACTGCAGAAATAATCCAGTTTGACATAACTTTAACTGCCATGACTCAATGTTATGGAATTCTGAGAACTGTATTTTTGTGCCACCAGAGCTCTCTGACATAGAAGGTTAAATTTCTCATAAAACTACACTTCCTAGAATTCCACAGCATTGAGCCATGGCAGTTAAAATCGTAGCTAATTGGATTATTTATGCAGCCTATAATTATATATCCCTGCCTATCCTTAGCATAAGATGAAGATGTTATTTAGGATCTAGGATACCCAGATACTACTAAAGAGTGCCTCCATCTTTATTATTTGTGTAAAAGAAAGAATTTCAGCAGACCTTACGTATTTGCATAATGAACAAAAGCTGACAAATTTTGGTCTTCCACACAACTAGAACAGGAACCCTGTCTTCCTTTTTTTGCAGCTCACCACCTTAGTGGTACCCACAACCTTAAAAGTGTGTGTTATGCACCTGATACATGATTGCTGTCAGAGAAGGGATGGAAACCAGGAAGAAATTATATTTGCCTGCTTTACAGAAGCTCAATGTATTGTGGGCTGCTGCCACCTGCTGAAAAATTAAGGAAATTGTGAGTTTGAATAACATAATGTGCAAGGGCTTCAATTTACAGCAGGCCTGGCATCTTTGTCCTGCCCTTTCTGGGTTCAGTCAAGCATTATGGCTACTTCACACATTGCCAAATGCTTATACAGAGATCATAACATGTGACACTCTCACATGTTTACAATCACTGTCAGTATATATAGCAGTCTGTACAGGGCCTAAGTCGTCACACTATATAGTTCCAAGGCCTGAAAAGAGGCCATTTACTATTATTGTTACAATTTTTAGAAAACAGTGTTGCTCAAAAGTAACTGAAATATCCAATATTGTGAGTTAAACAATAACAACACTCTGAATGCTACAAGCCTCTGGTTTGTTACATAGTCTCCTGCTGTCTTATTTTCACCTAACCATAACAATGCCAATACCACAAGAGATAGTGTGTAAGCCACTACTTCAACTATATGATATTCTTCCTCCATCATCATACAACAATTAAAACAACTCACATTACAGTTACACCACATAGGAGTGGGGAAAAAATTAAGTTACAAATGTAATGCAGTGCAGTTACACTACTGATGTTGTGTGCCTTCAAACTGATCTGATACTTAGCAACAATATTGCATGGTTTTTTCTTGAAAATGTTTATTTAGAAGAGGTTTACCTTTCTCTTAGATGAGAGTATGACACTTGCCCAAGATCACCGTATGGGTTCCCATGTCTGAGAAGAAAGTCAAATTGCCCAATCCAACACTCAAACCACTACCTTATAATTACATGATCTATCATGACAGCTTCAGGCAACAATGCAGTATCAATGAACCAACGTAATAAAATATAAGCCCTTCATTATTGGGGAAAAGAATAACTACCTGATTGTTCCCAAGCATTCTTTGTTATGAAGACACTGACATGGATAAAAGTATTTGTTCAGTGATGTCATGAAAGCTTGCAGATTAATTCCCTCATAATACTGTATACAGTTGTCCATATATTAATGTGCTGCTGAATTAGAAAATGACTACTATGTCAATTGAAATGATAGCTCAAATGAAAATACATTTCTCCCTGGTGCCTTCAATACTGCAAGACAATCCCAGTGGCAGTGATATATGGTTTCCATGGAGAGTTGCCAGAATTAAGGACCTTCCTTTCTCATGGTCCTTGAACCACTGTTGTTCAACATGACAGCCAAGGAGATCTGCCTCCAACAAGGCCTAATTACTTCTACTTTCTGCTAGGTAGGTAGGAAAACAGGGCCAGTCATTTTAACTATCCCAACTAAAAAAGGAACTGGCAACCCTCACAGACTCTCTCAAAGTCAGGAGGCAATTCAAAATGCACAAGACCCAAAGCTAACCATGCTTTTTGGCAGAAGGAGGTGAAAATCCCACATCTACTAGCATGAGATGAGCAGTAAAAATGCAATTCTGTGGACATGGTAAGTGATTAAGAATTTGCCAACATTTCATGACACCCAACACTTTCTATTTGAGGTAGTCACCAAATAATACAATTGGCCCTCAGAATCACAGAATCACAGAGTTGGAAGAGACCACAAGGGCCATCCAGTCCAACCCCTTGCCATGTAGGATCAAAGCATCCCTGACAGATGGCCATCCAGCCTCTGCTTAAAGATCTCCAAGGAAGGAGACTACACTACACTCTGAGGGAGCATGTTCCACTGTTGAACAGCCCTTACTGTCTGGAAGTTCCTCCTAATGTTGAGTTGGAATCTCTTTTCCTGGAGCTTGCATCCATTGTTCCGCGTTCTAGTCTCTGCAGCAGCAGAAAACAAGCTTGCTCCCTCCTCTATGTGATATCCCTTCAAGTATTTAAACAAGGCTACAATATCACCTCTTCACCTTCTCTTCTCCAGGCTAAACATTCCCAGCTCCCTAAGTCGTTCCTCATAGGGCATGGTTTCCAGACCCTTCACCATTTTAGTTGCCCTTCTTTGGACACACTCCAGTTTCTCCACATCCTTTTTGAATTGTGGTGCCCAGAACTGGACACAGTAATCCAGGTGGGGCCTGACCAAAGCAGAATAGAGTAGCACTATTACTTCCCTTGATCATGGCACTATACTTCTATTAATGCAGCCTAAAATTGCATTGGCCTTTTTAGCTGCTGCATCGCACTGTTGACTCATGTTCAACTTGTGGTCTACTTGGACTCCTAGATCCCTTTCACATGTGGTCTCATTCAGCCAGATGTCCCCCATCCTATAGCTGTGCATTTCATTTTTCCACCCTAAGTGCAGAACCTTACATTTCTCTGTGTTGAATTTCATTTTGTTAGCTTTGGCCCAGCTTTCTAGTCTATTCAGGTCATTTTGAATTTTGATCCTGTCCTCTGGGGTATTAGCTACTCCTCCTAGTTTAGTGTCATCTGCAAATTTGATAAGTATGCCCCCAATTTTGTCATCCAAATCATTAATAAAGATATTGAATAGAACTGGGCCCAGGACAGAACCCTGTGGGACCCCACTGGTCACTTCTGTCCAGGATGAAAAAGAACCATTGTTGAGCACCTTTTGGGTGCGGCCAGTCAACCAGTTACAAATCCATGTAATAGTTACCTTGTCTAGTCCACATTTTGCAAGCTTGTTTGCAAGAATGCCATGGGGAACCTTGTCAAAGGCCTTACTAAAATCAAGACATACTATATCCACAGCATTCCCTTCATCTACCAAGCTGGTAATTTTAGCAAAAAAAAAGAGCAGATTTGTCTGGCATGACTTGTTTCTCTGAAACCCATGTTGGCTTTTTGTGATTATGGAATTATCTTCTAGATATTCATAGACTCTCTGTTTAATGATCTGTTCCAGAATCTTTCCTGGAATTGATGTCAGACTAACTGGACGATAATTGTTGGGGTCCTCTTTTTTCCCATTTTTGAAGATGGGGACAACGTTTGCCCTCCTCCAGTCTACTGGGACTTCTCTTGTTCTCCAGGATTTCTCAAAGATTATTGTGAATGGCTCCAATATTACATTTGCAAATTCTTTTAATACCCTTGGATGTAGTTCATCTGTCCTGGAGACTTGCATTCATTTAGATTAACCAGGTATTCCTGTACTATCTCTTTACTTATTCTGTGCTGAAATTCTCCTATTCTGTCCTCTGCTCCACAGTCTTCAAGTTGAACCCCCTTTGCCTTTTCTGAGAAGACTAAAACAAATAAGGTGTTGAGTAATTCTGCCTTTTGTTTGTCCCCTGTTAGCATTTTGCCATCTTCACCACACAATGGCCCTACCATTTCTTTCTTCTTCCTTTTGCTGTGGACATATCCAAAAAAAGCCCTTTTTATTGTTCTTAACCTCTCTAGCAAGCCTGAGTTCATTCTGCGCTTTAGCTTTTCTGACTTTATCCCTACACATGCTTGCTTTTTTTTTAAATTCCTCTTTGGTGATTTCCCCATTTTCCCATTTCTTATACATGTTCCATTTGAAACTTAGCTCAATTGTAAGTTCCTTAGTCATTCATACTGGTTTCTTGAGACATCTCCCATTTTTCTTCCTTATTGGAACTTCTTGAAATTGTGCCTTCCGTATCTCCCTTTTGAGGAACTCACATCTGTCTTGAACTCCCTTCTCTTTTAGTATACCTGACCATGGGATCACTCTCAGTATTTCTCTAAGTTTATTGAAATCAGCTCTCTGACTATGCCCTGCTTCTGCCTTCCACTGTATAACAAACTCCAGGAGAACATGGTCACTCCCACCTAAGGATCCAACCACTTGCACCCCATTAACTAGGTCAAAATAGCTGACTCCTTTGTTGCCTCTTCCACCTTTTGGACAATGAAATTGTCTTCAAGGCAAGTGAGGAATTTGCTAGACCTTGAAGATTTGAAAGAATTTGAATTCCAGCAAATATCAGGATAGTTGAAGTCACCCATTACTACTATATTTCTTTTATCTGAGTGTGGTCATCTGTTCTAGAAAGGCATCATCTAATTCCTCTGCCTGAGTTTGGGGTCTGTAGTAGACTCACACAGTCATATCCCTGTTGTTTCCCTCTCCTTTAATTTTTATCCAGATGCTCTCCACCTGGCCTCCAGTATTTATGTCCTGGATCTCTTTGCTGGTGTAAATATCCCTGACATATAATGCTATTCCTCCTCCTTTCTTGTTTGGTCTGTTTCTCTTAAAAAGGTTATATCCCTCTGTTTCTACATTCCAATCATAAGACTCATGCCACCAGCATTCTGTGATGCTTATTATATCATATTTCCCTTGTTGTGCTAGGAGTTCAAATTCATCTTGCTTATTTCCCATGTTCTGAGCATTAGTGTAGAGATGTCTAAGACCATGTGTCCCCTTTACTTGCTGCCTGTGCATGTTTTTTTCCCCTCCTACTGTTGGGTCCTTGAACTGTTTGCCTTGTTCCCTCTATATCAGTTTGATTATTTTTTTCCAGCCCTTTTGCCTTCCACAATGCTGAGTCCCTTCCCTCCTTCCCTAGAGGAAAAGAAGTTGGGAAAATATCCCAATGCTGGCTGCTACCTAGTGATAGCATTGAGATAACAGGGGCTTGGTGGCGCAGGTATGGAATGGATCACCCACTCTCCTCTCCCCCAGTTTTGGATTTTTTTAAATTACATCAGTTAATAAATTTCAATGCCATGTTAAATTTGGAAGAGTGGAGATATAACTATCTTCATCCCATGATACCCTATGAGGCTGTTCTGTGATGTATTTGATGTCAACTTACAGTATAGGAGATACTCAGGTTTTGTATTAGTTTTTTACACTTCTGCTGCCATTCTTATTTGCTATACTCGTGAACATGAAACTAAGTCACCAGGGTTATTAAACCTATATGGGTGTGTTGCTAGTGGGGGGAAATGCTCTCCAAGTGGTTTTATTGGTTTTTATTTAGATGTTTTGGGTTGAAATCTCATGCCAAGAGCTAGATAAGAACACAGACTGGTTTGAATTTTGGCAGAGAATTTATGTTGGCTGCAGTCATTTCTTGATTCTGTGTACATTCCCTTCTGTTATTCAGGCGCCAAATCAAAAGTTCATGGAGAAACCCTTGATGGGTATGCAACCAGATAGTTTCCTCCAAAACTATTCTCTCTTTCTTTGAGGGAAAAAAAATCAGATTAGTGGTAATCATAGGAATTCATTGACTCACAAGAATTTATTGAATTAGTTTCCTCAAATGTAATATTTAATATTCTGTCTTCCATAGATACGTCAAATCTAATGTCTTCCAGCTCTGTCACTGTTATGATAGCTATGAATATTTGAACCAAATGGGTGTCTTACATAACACTGTATCAGAAAACTACAAAAGGGCTAGATAAGACTGCAGGAGATAACAGTGACTCTTAAGCAAAATGTTCAGGGAGTGGTATATTTCTGGGGAACCTGTTTCTCTAAGGAAAGATATACAAGCTTATCATGGTCAAGGATTCTGGCTCAGAGACTGAGGCAGAGTTTGTGAAAGTCGTGAAAATATGTACTGTACTGTATGTAGAGTGGGATTTGTTTTCCTGAGATAACTTTTCTATGTTCTGGGCTCCACTCACTAACTCTAGGCAACCTGGAGGTGTCTAGGACTACTATACCTCCATAGACTTGATGGAGTTTGCTTTTTCCAAATCATTAGCAACAGCGGGAGACAGCATTCTGTATGAAGCTCAATAGAGGAGAACAGGAGAGCCTTTTGTTGTTGTTGTTTTGTGTGCCTTCAAGTCATTTCTGACTTATGGCGACCCTAAAGCAACATGGGGTTTTATTGGCAAGTTTCTTCAGAGGGGGTTTGCCATTGCCATCCTCTAAGTAAGAGAGTGTGACTTGCTGCTTCTCCATGGCCTGGAAAAGGGGTGTCCTTGGGGCTTCATGCCCCTGGACACCCTGGGAGCCAGAGCCAGGAGGAGAAAGGGGTTGCCCAGCCCCTTTCTCCTCAGCATCATTGGCATGGCCATTTAGTTGCTGTGCTAATCATGCATGCAGGGCTGCGCAGCAAAAAGAAGCTCCATTTTGGAGCTCCTTTGCGTGCTGCTGGAAAGGCATGATAAGCGCCCTCCAGCGGCACAGAGACATCACATGCGCACAGTGCCATTTGGATGCGGCATGTGTGTGACATCATCATGGTGGTGCCCATGTGGCCAGGACACTGGCATAATGCCACCACCAGCACATGCTAGGGTTAGGGACTGGTGTGTGATCCCTAAACCTAGTATTGCCGCCAGAACGGCGCTTAGTGGCCATCTGTACCAGCCCATTGGTGCATTTCAACAAACTAAAAAGTAGTTCTAATGTATATTACTAATGTTAGAATTAGCAATCTTTGCATGCCTATGCTCATCAATTGCTAGTCTGCAGATTTCCTGTTTGTTTTACCATGCCCTCTTTTCCTGAATCATTTTAATCTGCAAGCATTTTCTAATTCCCTCTCTCTTCACCATAATACCCTGCAATTTATTTTGAACAAAGATAGTAAAGAAAGCTACCTTTATATGTTTTACCAAAAAAAAATTTTTTTTTTAACCCTGTGTGGGTATCCTGTGTGGATAGGTGAGCCTGGGACAGGTCGTTGTTCAGCTTCTGCCTTACATATTGGATTGCTCTGGTTAAGAGATTCAGTACTAGTTTTCACATTTCCCCGATCATGCTTATTTCACAATTTCTGACAATTTCATGGAGATTTACTCATGGAAAGCGTCCCACGTGAAAAGGTCCTGAGAGGCCAGTATTTCCACTTGTTATGTCTCTTTGGAAATGTAATCTTGTTCCATCTTTGTAACCTAGAACTCTATTACATGTTTCTACATTACTTCTAAACTGATTCAAGAAATGTATGTACAAAGACTATGTACACTGTGCAAGGCTGTTAAGAGCAGTGCACTGGGTTTACCAGTTTGGAGAAAAAGGTACCCCAGTCACCTTTTTCTCCAAACTGGCTCTCTGTAGGACTGTACAGTCTGATGGTTTTAAAAACTGACAATTAACCAGAATAACTTTCTTCCTCCTCCCCCCCCCCCAAAAAAAACAAAAACAAAAGAAAATCAGATTGAGGACAAGCATAAACAGGTATTTCTTTATTAAAAACACAGAAAAATATGCAGTAGAAACATGCAATAGAATCGTGCAAGGCTATATTTTATCACCCTAATTGTTGAACTTGTATGCAGTGAATATCATATGAAGAGCAGGTTTAGATTCAGAAGCACGAGGAGTGATAATAGGAGAAAGGAACATCAATAGCAAGCAGCAAGTACATTTCTATACTACTTATTAGTGCACTTAAGCATTCCCTAAGTGGTTTACAATATGTAAACTAATTGCCCCCAACAGTCTGGGTACTCATTTTGGCGACCTCGGAAGGATGCAAGCCTGAGTCAAGCCTGAGCCCCTGGTTGGTATTGAACTCACAATCTTGTAGTTTTGTGAGTGAGTGGCTGCAGTACAGCTATTTAACCACTGCGCCAACAGCACTTATATCAACCATCTAAGGCACACAGATAACACCACACTACTACCACTGGAAAACATCACAGGCTTGGAACAATTACTAAGGAAATGAAATGAAAAAAGTGCAAAGGCAGGATTGTTGCTCAGCATAAAGAAAACAAAAATAATGGCAGTGGAGGATCTACATAAATTCAACCTAGTCAATGAGAAAATGAAATAAAGATTTCTTGTACCTTAGCTCAAATATTGATCAGAATGGAGATGGTAGACTATGAATGGGAACAGAAGCTATGAAAGAACTAGACGAAATCATAAAAATAAAAATATACAACTGAACACTAAAGTTAGAACCATTGAATCCATTGTATTGTCTATCACTATGTATGAATGTGATAGTTGGACAGTGAAGAAAGTCAACAGGAAAAAAAATCAGCTCATTTGAGATGTGGTGCTGGAAGAGTGATGAGGATACTCTGGACAGCCAGAAAGACAAATGGGTACTTGAACCAATCAGGCCTGAACTTTTCCTGGAAGGCAAGATGATCAAATTGAGGCTGTCATACCATGGGCACATCACGAGAAAGCATAATTCATTAGAAAAGACAATAATACTAGGAAAAGTAAAAAGTAGTAGAAACAGAGAAAGAGTGCATGCCAGATGGGTAGACTCAATTAGGGAGGCCAAGGGTTTCAATCTGCAGGATCTAAGCAGAACGGTGGGGGACAATGGGGCTTGGAGAAGTCTCATCCATAGGGTCACCATGAGTTGAGGTCAACATGAAATTGACAGAACAGTCCATATTCAATACAAGCTGTTTCTCAAAGTAAAAAGAGGGGGTGATACAGTTGCTCAAAATCTATCCTGTTCAATCTAAGGTGATTAAAAAGTATTATTAAGCTTAAAGGACTACAGACTAAAACACACAGAGAGATCTTCTCACCCTTTGACAAAAAGAAGAGTCTACGAGCCTTATCACTTTGAACAAATTGAACAAATCTGGCAAGCAAACAAAAAGATGTGTGGGGTTTTTTTTCTCCCTCCACATGACATAGTTCCCTTTCCATGCTTTTACAATCTGAAGAGAATGAGAGTCATAGGAGGGAGAGAAAAAAGCACATCTTTTCATTTGCCTGCCAGGTTTATTTAATAATGTGATAAGGGTCTAAATCTGCCTCTGTGTCTCTATATTTGTGACTACCTCTGCCTTGTTTTGCCCCTTTTCCTATATGTAACCTTTGTCAGACTTAGGAACCATTGTTGGAGGGAAATTCCAATTTGTACTTTGAATTGAGGCTTGACTTGGACAGGGATCCAGACTTTCTTGCTCTACCCTTCAGTATGCCTTCTTACAACGTGGGCAGAATCTGGCAAGAAGCAGTTTGCTGCCTCATCGAAGTTGACCAATTCCTTTTTATTGAGCATAAGCTTTAGCAAGCCAATGTTCCAGAGTGGTAGTTGATGTTTCTGCATGGCCCCAGCCAATACTAGGAACTAGCCCAATTTACCACCAGTAGAAATATCATTTGATTGAATCAAGAAAAATACTATTGATGCATTTATGACCCCAGCCAATCACTGTGCTATTTCTTTCCTAAAATCCAACAAGATATCCAATGGTTTACATATGCAGGGCTCAGTTTAGATTCATCTCAATAGCAATTATACATGTTCAAGGAATCACATTCAAGCTTTGCCAGTAAGATAATCTTCTTGTGGTTAAATAGCTTCCTGAGAATTTTTTATTGAAGGATCAAGTACATTCAATGCATCCTTACGCCGATACAAAAAAGGCAAATGTTTCTTCTACAACAACTTCAAATTTAACTTGTGAATATTTATTCTTTCTCCTTTTCCAGCAAACCAATTACTTTTCTATTAATCTAGATGAAGTAACTTGCTGCAGGTAATTTTCATTGGAACCATTTGAGCAATCCTGCTTATTTGGAATGTAAGCAAGTAACAAAAAATTGGTTTGGGTGAATTTTATGGCTACATTTAAAAAAAAAAAAAGCTTTTTAAATTGATTTATTATAACAATTTTCATTCAAACATGAGGATGCCCATCACTAGCTGAAGCCATCCCTTATACAACAGTTATCCAGCTTGAGGGACAAACCTAATAAAGGCAATTAAAGAGACAAACAGCAGGGAAGCAGAGCACACCAGTCTGGTGACAATGGTATTCCTGCTGCTTAGACAACAGGAACACAGCAAACAAGGAGTCTTTCCATAAGGACAGGCAACTAGCAAAAATAATGAGTTTTAAATTATCATAGAAGCTGACAACATCCTTCTTTAAACAAAGTGGGGTGGGGTCTAAAAAAAATCAGCTATTGGAAAAGAGGGAAAGAGCTTCTATAAACAAACAAACAACAACAAAAATACCCCTGAAAAGTTATTATAGAATGGAGACTGTTTTGCTGTCCGGCTGTCAATGAAAATGTATTACAGTTCCCTTCCCACTCTCCCCCCGTCGAAATTAAAATGCTCTGTCTAGGAACAGTTGTTGACTGATAAGGAGGGACTGCCTAGATTTCAGTGTGACATTATTTCCTTGCAATAGCATAAAGAAATTAATTTGTTTAAAAAGGGAAACAGCAATGCAAAATTGAAATGGAATGAATTAAAATATGCTTTCTTCTCAAAGTGTGGCGAGGTTTCTCTTCTTCCACCCCCTCCCACCTCTTTCTATTGTATCTTTACCTGCATATCACTTAAGTCGCTGAGACTGAAATCTGTGTTTTCCAGGGCACTCCCTTCTATTTTCAAATAACTGAGAAGTAATGACTATGGTGGGCATTAGGATGCATACTCCATCTGTATTTTGATTGAACATTTCATATTCACTATCCTGTCTTTAAAGAATCTTTTACAAGTTGAGTGGCTATAAGCCAACACAAGATTTGTATGAAAATAGACTATTATCCCCACTCTATGCTGTTGTTTGAGCACCACACATAGGGATTTAAAGGAATAAAATGCTTGCTGTATATACATTTTTTAAAAAAAACACCTCATTTTATAATATAATGACATGGGACCTTTTTGGCCACCTGCCACCTGGAATAAGAAGGCAAACCATAAAGAAAATATTTTTATATTACCTTTGATACAGGTCCTCATAGATATAGACTAGATTCACTCACAGTGCTTTCTTAGCAAACAGCATGCGTTAGTTTTTTTTGTTTTTGTTTTTTTCACAGAAAGGCAACCACATATCTATGAAATATTCTCCTAATTAAATATCACCACACTAATATACTGTAATATGATTGTATCCCATCATCCCAGGAGCTAAAATTAATTATAAAATTGTGGGGGGGGGACCCCCTCTGGAATAAGATCACTATTCTGAATGTTTCTATTACTACTGAACAGTAACACTGCTAGTATTAACCACTCTCGATTAAGATTATTATTCTATATTTTTATTTTACTGTGGTACTGTAATATTGCTAGTATTACTAGTTGTTGTGCTACTGTTAGCAGTTTTCTAGACGAAAACAATTATTTCCTATTAGAATAATAATCTGAAGGGGTTTATGTGCATGACATTGATTTTTAATAACACATAAGGTGCATATCTTATAATTAACAAAAAGTTTTCATTATGGCATGGAGCTGAAATCAGTGGTAGTCTTTAACATAGTCTTTAACTATGATTTATTCGATGCATTGTTACTTTTATGCTACTACTGTACACTACATCATTCTCATCTCTTGATCTTAATTTACATAATACAGAAATCCCACAGTGTGATCTTGGGCAAGTAACACTTTCTCTCAGCCTAAGAGGAAGGCAATAGAAATCCTCCTATGAATAAATCTCACCAAGAAAACCCTATGAGAAGCTTACCAGAAATCATAGTCAATTTGAAGATATTTAACAACAAAAAATTATCTTCAGATCACCTTTTGAAACACCCACTATTTTTTGTTTGGTGAATGTTGTACTTCAAATTGACTTTTCCTTGTTGTTACCCACCTCAATCCAATACAGGGAGAGGCAGGATACAAATAAATTATTATTATTATTATTATTATTATTATTATTACTTGATATTCTGCATCAACAAGTAATATAAGAATTCGAACCCTGGTCTCCCAGTGTCCTAGTCCAACACTCAAACCACAACATCATGCTGGTTTCCATACCTTTTTGCCATTTTTGTCATCCTCTGGACACAGTCCAGCTTGTTAACTTCTTTCTTGAATTGGGGTGCCCAGAACTGGACATGGAATTCAAGGGGAGATCTGATCAAAGCAGAACTTCTCTTAATCTAGACACTATACTCCTTCCAATACAGCCTAGGGTCACATTGGCTTTTCTAGCTGCTGCATCACACTGCTGATTCATGTTGAGTTTATAGTCCACTAACACTCCTAACTCCTTTTACATGCACTGCTGTCAAGCCAGTGTCATCCATCCTATATCTGTCCAAGGTGCTGAATTCTATTGTCCAAGGTGCTGAATTCTACCCCCCAAATAGGTTCAGGACCTTGGATAACATCTTTATGGGTCCGACCTGGGATAGATTCAATATCCAATTGACATTGGAGTTACTGGTTGGGTTTTCTTGGTGGGAGCGAGGTTGAGAAGGAGAATACAGAGAGGGGGAAAGAACACTGACAGATGAAGTACTCCCAACTTTTTGTGACTAGACACACAGCATGGCAGTCATTTTATATCTAGTCTTGCTTATTCAAAGCAGTCACTTTGTGGTCATGATTATGACATGCTTTTAAAATACCAAAAGGACATCTGAATGGGTGACATATATTGCAAAACATTCAGACATGTATTTGCAGCATGCTTCTGACACTGCTTATCCTGAAGTGTGTGCCATTAATTCATAGTATGTCTAGGATTGTTGCCAGATTAGATACATGTGTTTACACGGAGTTCAACCTGGTCTTACTCCCAATTAAGTAAGCATAAGGTGATGACTGAGTTTCATACAACAGGGCCAAAAAAAATCAATTTAAGTGTGTGCTTTTCACTTCACTAAGACAAGAATGTACTCATTGTTCTTTTGGGACGTGCTCATATTGTAGCTTGCAAGAAGAAAGGAAATAGCTCTCAGTGGAAGGAATACTTTATGTATGTAGCAGCTAAGATATCAATCATCTTACATGTCCAATGAATCAAATTCTTATATAGTAGACAAGCAAAATAGTTTTGGCTTCTTATACTTGGTTCAAACATCTTTTTTCCCCCTTTCATTAGATCCATCCAAAGCATAAGTTATCCCTGTCATGACCATTTCTCTATAATAAAAAACAGGGCCAGTGAATTTTTGGTCCAGACATTTGCTTATTAGGAAGGCTAAAACCAACTCAAAACAAAACCCAAAGATTCAAGAAAATGTTCTTGTAGGAAAAAAAAGCAAATTGGAGACTGTTGATAGTAATTATTTCTTTTCTTTTTTTCTTATTTTGTTTGAAGCTTTCTGCTTATGTGAATGTGCAATCCCATGGAACTGTTACAAGCAGTAAGAGTACCATATATCTGGATCAGATTAATATTTGGGGTCAGGAACAACAGAGATGATGATTAATCCAGATTGCAGAAAAGTTATGTTTGGGTATTATAGTTTTCATTGTCCCCTAGCCAATGGCCCTGCTGGATGGGAGTTCTTGGATCTGTAGTACAAAAAAGTTATTTCATGTGAGATGGAACTAGAAATAGAGGATGGGGTAGGGTTACCATGCTTCCCTCTTTGCATGCTGAGTCAACATGCTTTGTAAATGAGTGAGTAGGGCTGTGGAACTCATGGAAAGTTCAGTAGGAGAACTAATGGGACTAGAACATGGGCTCTACCTTTGCAACCTTGTATTTTCCTTTAGGACCAGAATGCTGCTTCCTCTTCCCTAATTGCAAAATAAGGATAATAATATTAGAAAACAATACATGATCATCATAAGCCCCTCACTGCCTGCCTTAGCTCTGAATCTATATATAATAGGAGAATAATATGTTGTCTCTCACCAATCTGTAATACGGTGGCAATAACAACTGTCAATCATTTTCCTCCCTCTTTGCTTAGGAACTAGAAGCTATTAAAGACACAACAACAACAACAGGATTTCTTGAGTGCAATTTTGAGTACTAAACCATGTATCTTTATTTCATCTTTTGAGTTGTTCTAACAAATTCTCTCTCTCCTTTTCTATTTTTTTAAATGCATATAATCAGCTGAAAACCACTGCATCAGAAATAACCGGGAAAGCTGGCCTTCAGACAAAGAAACTGTCTGATTAATACTTTCATATGTCTCTCTCCTCCTCACATGACACAAAGTGATATTCATTGCTAGAAAACCTACCAATGTGAGAGTGATTTCTTAGCCTACTCTGCCACCATGAGGCTTGACTATAAAATGTATAAAGAAAAGTATGGGGGGGGGGGAGAGGATTTCTTGAAATATATTGATTCTTTTACACATGTGGAAATATGATAAATAATGAAGTAGTCTAAAATGAAAGGCAGATGTGGGGATCAGATGGCCAGAATCAGAATTCTTCAAGGACTGTGGACAATTTATAGTTTCGTTTTTCTTTTTTTACAGCACTTGTGCAGTGAAGTGCTGAACTAGAAAATGTATCTTCTGCATCTTCACAAAAAGTCTGTGAGTATGTTTAGTGTTGTGTAACTGAAGAAACAGTTATTAATCCTGTTTCCTTATAGATTTTTCATAACATGATTTTTAAATAAAACAAAACTGTTCATGTTTAGCCTGGAGAAGAAACAGTTAAGAGGTGACATCATAGCCTTGTTTAGGTATTTGAAGGGGTGTCATATTGAGGATGGAAGAAGCTTATTTTGTGCTGCTCCAAAGAATAGGAAGCCCCCCCCCCCCCGATGTTTTTGCAAACAAACTAGTAAAATGTGGGCTAGATGATGTAACTGTTAGGTGGATTAGTAACTGGTTGACCAGCTGAACCTTAAGGCTGCTCAACAATGGCTCCTCTTCATCTTGGAGAGACATGACCAGTGGGGTGCCACACGGTTCTGTCCTGGGTCCAGTGCTATTCAATATCTTTATCAATGACTTGGATGAAAGAAAAGGGGGCATGCTTATCAAATTTGCAGATGATGTCAAATTGGGAGGAGTAGCTTATACCCCAGAGGAGAGGATCAAACTTCAAAATGACCTGAATGGGTTAGAAAAACTGGGCCAAAAGTAACAAAATGACCTTCAGCAGTGAGAAATGTGAGGTACTGCATTTAGGCAGGAAAAAAATGAAATAGGATTTGGGACACCTGGCTGAACAAGACTACATGTAAAAGGGATCTAGGAGGCCTAGGAGACCACAAATTGAACATGAGTCAACAGTGTGATGATGCGATTCTAGCCTGCACCCATAGCAGTATAGTGTCTAGATCAAGAGAAGTAATAGTGCTATTCTGCTTTGGTCAGGCCTCATCTGGACTACTGTGTCCAGTTCTGGGCACCACAGTTCAAAAAAGATGTTGCCAAACTGTAGCATGTCCAAAGGAGGGTTATTCAAATGGTGAAAGGTGTGGAAACCATGCCCTATGTGGAGAGATGTAGGGAACTGGGTACGTGTAGCCTGAGAAGAGCCGGTTAAGAGGTGATATGATAGCCCTGCTTAGATATTTGAAGGAGTGTCATATTGAGGATGGAGCAAGCTTGTTTTCTGCTGTTGCAGAGAACAGGACACAGAACAATGGATGCAAGCAACAGAAAGAGAGATTCCACCTAAATATTAGGAGGAACTTCCTGACGGTAAGAATTGTTCGACAGTGGAACACAGTTGGAAGGTGGTGGAGTCTCCTTCTTTCTAGGTCTTTAAACAGGGTCTGGATGGTCATCTGTTGGGGGTACTTGAATTGTGAGTTCCTGCATGACAAGAGATTGAAATGGATGGCCCTTGTGGTCTCTTCCAACTCAATGATTGTGGGATTCTATGGTCCATGGAAACATCTGCTTATCAGTTCTTTTATATAGGCATTCATAAATTCAAACCACAGATTATACAGTCGGCCCTCGGTATCCATTGGGGATCCTTTCCAGACCCTATTGAAGATACCAAAATTCATGGATGCTCCAGTCCCATTGTCCTCAATGGTGTTGCAGCCACGCAGCCGTGCCACAATTGGGAACAATGGAACTTCACAAGTCCTCACTCAGAGTCACCTCCCTTCCTCCCTCATCCACAGCAGTTGAGCAGCAGAGGGCCACTGGCACTGCCACTTCCTCCTCCTCCTCTCCCTCCCTCCCTCCTTCCTATCACTAGTGGTGGGTGAGTGGCTGGAAGCATGGGGTCACTGCTGCAGCTTCCTTTGCTTCCTCCTCCGCCTGTTCCTCATACTCTTCCTTCCTCCCTCCCAGCTCTCACTGGGGGCGGGTAGGCAGCTGGCAGCATGGGACCACCATGGCTGCTGCTGCTGCTTCTTCCTCTTCCTTCTCCTCCTCTGTTGCCAGCACCACCTCAGGGTTGCTGTCCCCAGGTAGTCCGCGGATACTGAGGGTACAGTGTACATCTTTTGACAAAATTTCCATTAAGTATGGGTTTTCAATTTTTCAAGCTGCATTTGTGTCTCAGCACTGAAATTCTACACAAACCCCATTTCATTCCCAGGTAAATAGTTACAGGATTACTAGCCACAGTCTAGTAACTTGATGGTAAGGTCTGCAGCAGATAAGACTGTTACTAGATACTAGTCAGAATGGCTGTTAACTCAAGTATCAGAAGCAACGTTACTAGGTGTTCACTCAGAGAACATATATGAACGCATCCATATTCTGGGCATAATTGTCTTTAAAGCATACTTTGCTCTTCATAGTTGTATGTCTAAGCCCAAGGCAAACTGCACTGAATAACACATATTCATATAGAGCTGTTAGATGGGGAATTTTACTGAACACACAAGATTAAAAATATACATGACTTTATCAGGATATAGTAAATATTATGCTAGAGATACATAAGTGGCAAATAATACATGCACAGCACAGATATACAGCATAACTGCTTCAGGATAGGAAAGACTAGAAAACTGGACAGGTTTGCTAGCTTTAGCCTAATGCAAACACGACTCTTTGTGTACTTTCATCACACAGCTGCTAAACTTCCTCCAATTTTGAACCAAGAGAGAGATGACAATTGTTGTTGGGGAATGTGAGAAATAATAGTATATCTCATGAGCACACTAATTAATATTCACAGAACAAAAGGTGAATAAAACCAATTCCACATCGCCAACACTACCACCTCACACAAAGGTTCTACCAGAGAAATAAAGCAGATTTAGCCTTATTTATAAAAACACATGAAGTAGTTTCATTTACAGGTATAAATGGTTATATACTGCATGGTGTGAGGTTCAAAAAAAAAAAAAAAGAGGTGGTATAGTTATGACCAACAAACAGGAAATGACAAGAATACATGATGTGCCTAAAATCTTAGAGAGACATGACAACTAGCAACTATTTATGGCAGAATTCAAATATATAGCTGTGTAACTCTACAGAATCAGTATGTAGAGAGATCTTGTAGCACCTTAGAGACTAAGAAAGAAGTTGGCAGCATTCCAGTTCAAGTTCAGCCATGAATGAAATCATTTTCTGTAAAACACCTTAGAATAATAGACCACAGCATAAGATTGTTGTCAATATGGGAGGCATATGAATAACTCAGTGACTGTGTGTGTATATGTGTGTGTGCGTGTGTGTGTGTGTATGTGAAAGAGAGAGAAAGAGAGACTATAACTGTGGATACAGTATTCATATTTATGCATAAAGTTTCAGACATACGCACAACTGTACATTAAGTCTTATAGAAACTGATAAGATAAGCATTATTCAATTTTATGTATCTATATCTTTCTCACTTTTCAAGGTATGTGATGCTTTAAGGACTCATACAATTAAAAGGGAAGATTCCTTTCTTCATAATCTATTTCTGCTGTGAGAAGAGATTGACAGAAATAGTGTTCTATACATCAATGCTATTTCAAAGAAATAGTGGATTTTGATATATATTTGCAAAGTTCCCTCAGTTTCCCTTGTTTATTTGCACTGCATTCCAACAGTAAGCCTATGTATGGTAAATGTGCATTGCTTTTAATGTAGTTAATTTTTTCCCCTATCTCTTCTCGTACATTGTAACAAATACTCTTAAGAAAACAAAAGGGGGGGGGGTTGAGAAATTTTACTGATTTCAGAAATTTGTGTATATCACCCTCTTGTGGACATTTTGTTTAATCTATAATGAGAACGAGTACACTGTATTTCATCACTTTAAGCTGTTGAACTGAAATTGAAGTGCTATCAGCAACACTTAATTGAAATCAATAATCCAACCATAACAACTAGGATTTAAACCAAGATGATTTAGCCAACACTTCAGTGGTTTAAAATCTACTCTAGATTAAGGATACATGTATAATTTCAGAGTTTATACTTCAGCTTCATGTGAAGGTCAGGATTGAGCCTGTATAATTAAATAAGGATTTTAGTCATGGCTTGCCTAGGAACAAACTAGATTTCACACTAAACATGTCATTAGTAAACTGTTCCCATATAAGCTTGCTCATATCTTACCATTCTCTTCTCAGGCTCTACTCTGTGTGCCTGCCTTATCAAAGGTGATCTATGTAATTGCAAAGGAGAGGAATTTTCAAGTGGTTAGGATACAGGCCCCAAAGTGGTAATTTCACAATTACAAATTGATTCCACTTTAACTGCCATGGCAATAGCCTATGTAGTCCTAAGGTTTGCAGTTCAGTGAGACTACAGCTCTGGCAGAGAATTCAAAATGCCTCTCTCTAAATTGCAAATCTCAGGATTCCATAGGATGGCAGTTAACATGGGATCAAATTTTTATAATTATGTGATGCGATTATAGGATTACCAGTATGAAAACTGGAGAGGACTCCTATGCCTTTGTTGATTGTGTGGAAGACAGAATTTCAGCAGGTGTTGCTTGTTACTAGGTTGCATGAAATTTCCTCTCCTGGACAACTATTAAAGTTCTGAAATTTTTCCAGTTTTCTGGCAAACCTAAATATACAAAGGCCCTAGGTAATTACTTTGTATTATTTGTAGTGCTGGGTTAAGAATATGAATGGCAGAAAAATCAGGACATCATAGTTCAGCTACAATATTCAGTACCACATACTGTAATCATGGTCACTACTTAGATAGTTTTTAAAAGATATTAGACAAATTTCTGGAAAGTAAAGTTATGGATAACCTGTAGTCATGATGCTACCCAAATATGCTAGATATCTAGGATATACAGTTGCCCTTTAATATGCGCTGAGGTTTGGTTCCAGGACCAAAATGGAAAGCAAAATCTGTGGATGTTCAAGCCCCATTATATAAAATGGCAACATAAAATGGCAAAATCAGCCTTTTCTTTTTAGAATTTGTATTTTTTTAAAAACATATTTTTAAGCATGGATAGTTGAATTCATGGTTAATTAATCTGTGGATACAGAGGGCCAACTGTATGTTACCTTTTATATCTATTCCATCAAGGAGTAGCAATGGATGTCTACTTTTCTAACTACATAATTCAGAGCTAGAGAAACTGTGGCCCTCCAGATGGCCTAATCCCTGGCTGTCTAACTTGTGAAGATGATGTCAAACAACATCTGGGAGGCCATAGATTCCCCATCCCTAGTCCTAAACCAGAGGTGGCTAACTGCAGAGCATTGGGGGCCAGTTTTCACCCCTGCATCATGGCCACCTTGCTATGCTTCAATTTCTATATCTTGTACAAAAGTGTGTGTATGTGTATCTATTTCTAAGCACTTTTGCACATATATCCTCACCCCAAAATTGCTTGAAACCACTGGAAAGTGCAGCAGTTTTGCTCATCAGATGCAACAAAACCCCATAGAAACATGCCAGAATCCCCAAAATTAACTGAATGAAAATCAACCAGAACTGAAACAGGAAGTGACAACATCATGCTAGTTTTGACTTCACTCAATTTTCAGCCTTTGTTTAAAAATAAACTGGCATTTTCTGGTATGAGAAGGTGAGAAGAACCATTTCATTTCTGAGCTATTTTGAGCAGTTTTTTGCCAACTTGGGTGTGTGGAGGTGAAAATTTGCACAGGCTCTGCCTGATTTTCAAAGCTAAACAGGGTCACCCCTATTTAGTACTTGAATGGAAAACCACAAATGGATACCAAGTCATTCAGAGAAAGGAACTGGCAAAACCCACCTCTGAATATTCCTTGTCTTAGGAAACTATAAGAAACTCTTAAGAAATTATATAGACATGTGCACAGTTTATGGGGGATTATGCTAGCCACTTTAAAATATTGCTTAAATATGTTTGCACCGTATTTATGTGTTCTCCTAATCTGAACTATGGTGATGTCCATAATATATGGTGTTTGTCCAGTTAAACTCATTTTGCACACAAAGTATAGACAGACAGATGTAACAGGAAAATTTTTTAGAAAGAAGGAACGCTAACTGAAATCAAAGCCTAACTTCAACTTAAAATGGGGAACATAATAGGTTGGGGGTTGGGGTAAGGGGATATGCCAGACAAAATAATAGACAAAATATTATAAAGATAAAGAAATACAGGCAAAAAAGTATAACGATATAATAGCTGAGGTGATTTTACATAGTTGGTCTTACAATGAGGCAGAGCAAGGCAGTAATTCCAGATGATGCTGGGTGATTCAGAAAGAATGACATCTGCTGGGCTGTTGTCTCTCTGTTCGTACTTGGAGCATGATAACTGTATGCGGTACAGTATTTATTAAACAAGCTGCTGCCTTCAGATGGAAAGGAGGATCTATCCAATCAAACAATGCAGAAGCTGATGGCCAGTTGTGTGGATTACTATAGGCAGCATGAGATAGGGGCAGCCAACTAGGGTTTGGGGCTAGCTCTGGTATTAAGGGTTTCCCTCCTCATTTTGCTGCCTTTTGAGCCAAACTCCAAATCATATTAAATGCATCATCACAGCAACCAGTGCTTTGAAATGGAACAAGAATGCCATAACCCCTCCTCCTTCAAGCTGGGGGATGGACGCTTAGAATTGTAGTTCAAATTGTAGCCCATCTGTAATTTTTCTAAACTCTCCTCTGAACATCTGGGTTGTTTGTTTTGTTAAATGGCATACACAGGGGATACTAACAGCCACAACTAAAAGGCACTTCAGATAGGAATGGAATTTTGGTTAGGAAGATTAAAATCCTGAACTGTGAGACATCTTGGGATGTAATTAGCCATAAGATGTTGTCTGTACAAATGCTATGTATTCCTCAGTTAGGCAGCCAGATGCAGTTCTGTGACTTCTTGCTTCTATAATTTTTTTCTGCAATAAGTGATTGCCACAATAAATTATTACTGTATATCAAAGCTATTTTAAAGAAAGCATTTCACCACATGAGGGCAGTCTTTCCATATCTTCAAATAAAAAGTACACCTTTGGAACAGTTTAAATTCAATTTTAAAGATACCATTTTATTCCTCCTGTTAAAACAAGAAATTGAGCTTAAGCTACTGGGGTAAGAGGTGGAGCTGAGCATCTTTTCATTAACTGCATATGCATGGCAGAAATAATGCAGTTTGGCACTACTTTAGCTGCCATGGCTCAGTGCTATGAAATTCTAGGATTTGTAATTTGTTGTGGCACCAGAAAGCTCTGACAGAAAAGGCTAAATATCACAAAATCCCAGACTTCCATGTCAAACTACATGACTTCTGTAGTGCAGATTCAGCCACTGTCTGAAGTCTCAGCTGGAATTTATCTGCTGTTCTCACTGTGGTATTGTTTTACTATGGACTTTATCACACTGCCTCCAGTACCCATCTTACCTCTTCCAAATTTGAGCCAAATTCAGAATTAGGCTGATTTTACTGCATGGACCTTTCCCTCAAAATGGCTTCCCATTGATTCCACTGTAGAATTCAGGCCCCGCAAGTTTCTGATTTGGAAAAAATAGCTGCCAAAGCGACTTATGGGGCTTGAATTCAACACTGGAATCAACGGCAAGCCATTTTGAGGGGAAAGTCCATGCAATAAAATCAGCCTAACTTCCAAATTTGGCTCATATTTGGAAGAGGTAAGTCAGGACCTGAGGCGGTGCGATGAAGTGCTATGTCTAGCTTTTCCCAATACATGCTTCTCCTATTCCATGTTCCTAGCTGCTGTATAGCTTTGGACTTTCTTTTCACCTCTGCATATGTCAACAGCTGAATGTCCTTCCAGCTTGAGTCCAACTGCATCATTAGCCATGCCACTACTTATAAGTGTCTTCTACTGTGCCACTGTAGCTTATTGAGTGCCATCCAACCTGGGAGTTTCATCTTCTGGCACTGTCTCTTGTTTCTCTTTGGATTGTTGATAGAGTTTCTGTGATTTAAAAAAAAAACATTCAAAGGGGGTGGCCATGCCTTCTTTTATGCTGTACCAACAAGTGTTAGCTATGATGCCATTGTTGTCATCTCTGAGATCCTCCCCACTATTGCTGCTACCCAGTCAGTATCTGGCACATTTAGTCTAGCTCCTCAACAAAAGGCTTTCTCACACAGGAAACTCTACCAGTAGCAGTGCTGCTGTCAGCATAGTCTCTTGCTTCCCAGGATAACAGAATCCCACAGCTCTGGAAAGGTAGTGTCATTGATGGGACTGATCATATACAGTCAGCCCTCCATATCTGTGGATTCTTTTTCCATGGATTCAAGCATCCACAGCTTGAATTTTTTTGTTTGTTTTTAATTTCAAAAAGCAAGCCTTGATTTTGCCATTTTATATAAGGGTCACCATTTTACTATCCATTGTATTTAATGGGACGAACATCCACAGATTTCAACATCCCGAGAGAGAGAGGAGTCAAACCCCAGTGGGTACCAAGGGCCCACTGTACATAACTAGATTACTCAGACTCTTGTGGCTTGCCACTGAAAGCATAAGGAAATACAATTGAAAAATTATTTATTAAATATAACAGACAACATTGCATTTGATCAGTGATGACTATACATATAAGACATCGTTGCAATCCTCCAGTCACGCATGTAACCAATAACTATGCCTAAATCACCCTAACTGCATTTGTTCACATTCACCTCTTGCTCCCTTTTCCTTATCCTTTCTTGTTCCTTATCCCTCTTTCCTTAGATATGTTTTGAGGAAGACAAAGAATAAGAGAACCAGTGTGGTGTAGTGGTATGAGTGTTGAACTATAACTCAGTCAACAGTTTTTGCAGTGGTGGGAAAAAAAGCTAATGCAATTCTAGGCTTCATGAACAGAGGAATAAATTGTATATTCTATTTTGCTTTTGGCTAGGCCTCACCTGGAGTATTGTGTCCAGTTTTGGCTACCATGAGAGGGGAAAAGTACATAGATCAGTGACCAAAATGACAGAGTCTGGAGACCAAATCCTATGGGAAATATTGGAGAGAGCTGGCATGTTTAATCTGAAAAGAAAAGAAAAGAAAGGCAATATGATAGTCATCTGCATATCTGAAAAACCATTACATGGCAGATTAAACAAGCTTGTTTTCTGCAAATCCAGGCCAAGGATAGAGATAAAACCAATGGATCCCAACAGGGAAAGGAGATTTTGGCTAAGCATGAGGAAGAACTTCCTGGTTCTAAGAGCTCTTTGACAGTGAAAGGGACTACCTCAGAAGGCTGTAGACACTTCTTCACTGGAGGTTTACAAATTGACGTTGGAAAAATAAATATCTATCCATAGTTCAAAAGCCAAAAGTTCTTTCCACTTTTACTACACATAAAGGTATATTTTATAAGTGTCAGCTTCATGAAAATGCATTTTGGACATCTGGTCACCTTATGTATATGCCTAGCCCACATTTATATGGTATCTGCTCCTTTCCTTTCCTTTCTGTTCATTCCTACAATGGCATGATGATAGACTAGATGATGTGATATGAAACAGGTTTGATTTCCCATAGCTGCCTATTTAGACTGATGGATTTGGGGGATCTTTGCCATATGTCAGCTAACCTGCATCTGTCTGGAGGTCCCTTTTATTACCCTCTGGTTGCTTGGGCACCCAGCTGATAACCAATAATAAAATCCAGTCAGGCAGACTTAGCATCAAAACTTAATTTAAGCATTCTTGAATATTGGAGGCTCAGGATTTTTATATGGGAGAATGAGCAGGCTCTCTGTTAGTCTTTTAGGTTATTTATTTATATGCAGTCAGAGGAGTTTATCACATGGAGGTCACATGGAGTTTATCACATGGAGATAAACACCACACAAATGTGGCTGAAATGTCACCCAAGCGCCAGAGGTGTGATCCTCTGGCACTACTAATCTGTAATTGAGGCTCCCTACTGAGGAATCTTATTAACGGATATCCTGTTAATAAGAAGAGGTCTCCTCCTGGCTCCCCCACAGACAATTCCATGATGATTCCACAGCAGGGAGCCTCAATTACAGTTTAGTAGCACCATGGAGAATCACACCCCTGGCACTTGGGTGACATTTCAGCCACATTTCCATGGTGTTTATCATATGGAAGGACCTCTGTGTGATAAACTCCATAGATATACTATCGTGCATACTCCCCTTAGAGAGAAATAGAGGCTGCATCTGCACTGTAGAAATAATGCAGATTGATACCACTTTAACTGCCATGTCTCAGTGCTATGGAATTCTGGAATTTATAGTTTTGTGAGATATTTAGCCTTCTCTGTCAATGAGCTCTGGTGTCACAACAAACAACAAATGCCAAGATTCAATAGTATTGAGTCATAACAGGCATCTTTGTTGTCAGACATAGAGAAATATAAGGTTCACATCTGTGGCCAGATTCAGAGGCATCCAGGGATTCATCTTAGGGCATTACTACAAATATAGCAGCATCCATTAGCCTGCAAGGATGCCCAAGATGATGCATAACAGTTAAAAACATTTCTTTAAACTAGATTAACCATTTTTAAAAAGCAGTTTCTGAAGTCATACATTATTTGAATACAGATTAAGGCTACATCTACACTGCAGAATTAATGCAGTTTGACACTGCTTTAACTGCCATGGCTCAATGCTATGAAATTCTGGGATTTGTAGTTTTGTGCACTATTTAGCCTTCTTTGTCAGAAAGCTCTAGTGCCACAAAAAACTACATAGAATGGAACCATGACAGTTAAAGTGGTATTAAACTGCATTAATTCTGCAGTGAGGCAATAGCTTAAATCAATCCCACTAGTCAATTCTCAGGAAAAAAATGGTTTTAAGGACCAATTGTTTTTTGAATACATTATAAATTCAATTATGCTAATCTCTGTGCTAAATTTTTGATAAATTGCCAGCACCACACTGGCAATTTAAATTTAAGGTCCTTATACATGTTTGTCAGGTGTTGGGGATTCATTCATGTGCACGTGATGACATGTGGCTACATCAAGCCTGCATTAAATTCCCATTGGCCCATGTAAATATGGACATGGACAATAGATGCCATTTAGTAGCTCACGAGTTTATATTTTTGCATTTCTATAGTGAATGCATTTCTATGGTGGAAGCCAGCCTTCCCCAACCTTGTGCCATGATAATAATATAATAATAAATAATAAAATTTTATTTTTATCTCCCGCCTCTCCCTACAGATTGAGGCGGGTTTACAGCATATTAAAAAACAGTACAATATAATAATATTAAAATCAATTATCAAATAACTTCCAATACTTTGTATCAGTGTACAATCAATAAAATGAGGTAGATCTAGTTTTATGTAAACTAAGTAAGGTCAGGACGATATGCCCGCCGGAAGAGATCCATCTTCAGTGCTTTTTTGAACGCCTCTAATGTGGGTGTTAGACGGATCTCTTCCAGCAGGTCGTTCCATAGCTTTGGAGCTACAGCAGAAAATGCTGATTGAGATATAGATATCAGCCTTGTGTATTTATAATCTAACAGTTTTTTGTCTGTTGTTCTCAAGGTGTGGGGCGGATTGTATAGGGAGAGGCGTTCTCTCAAGTATGAGTTCTCTCAATGATGAGTAGGGATGATACAAGCTTAGGTCTAGGATATGTAGAGGGCGCCAGGTGGGGAAAGCTGAGCTCAACTGTCACCTGTCTGAGCTGGAAGGAATAAGCTAACCAGTCTATTCTTAAAATTATTAACCAACCCTGGTGATGCAGTGGTTAAATGCCTGTACTGCAGCCACTCACTCAAAACCATAAGGTTGTGAGTTCAATATCAGCAAAAGGGCCCAAGCTCCAAGGTCGCTAAAATGAGTACCCAGATTGTTGGGGGCAAGTAGCTTACAGTTGTAAACCACTTAAACACTGCTTAGGAGGTATGAAGCTGGTTTTTTTGTTTGTTTGTTTCCTTGTTTCCTGAAACCACCTTGTTAAATCTGCATAACAACAGTGACATTGCATCTGGGATTTTATTTTCCAACACCATCCCTCTGTTTTAATGAGGTTCACTACAATGAACAGTAACACAAAATGTATATTCTAGCTCAAATAATTTATAGCGGTACACAGTGGAGCGACAAAACACCAGACAATACGGGGACTGTCTGGCCATTCATTGTATTGTCAGTGTGCTAACAATAAACACATTGTGAGGAAAACAAGAGAGAAAAGCAATAGAGCTCTGACATTCATTTTAAAGGAAATGCCTGAGCAACATGATATGGTTTCCGCATGGTCCTGCTAGACACATGGAAGGTTGAGCAAAGTATAAACTTGGTCTGAAAGCAATCAAGGATGGAAGAAAACCCAAGCCCTGATGGATTGTAACTGCCAGCATCAGAAATGTTTTTTGTAAGCAAGCATTTTGGAAATCTGAGATTACTAGAAGATCTTTGGTTTATGCTTTGTTCTCAAGGGTCCCATCCCAGGTAGCTAATGCTCTTTTACACAAGCCAGAAGCCAATAAATGTCAGGTGGCTACTTTTTAAAAATAGGAGCACAGTAAAGATATCTAATTCTAGTATTGGTTCTATATTCTAAGAAGATTTATTATGAGAAGCACATCAGGAACATTTCAAGAAGAAAAAATATAACTAAGGGAAAGCATCTGGTCACTTCCCAGTTTTAAAACGTGATGTTAGCAGCAGGTAAAAATTTGATGTCATTTAAACATTGACACATGCCTTAATCACATGCTGTTTGGATTATAACAACATATACTCCCTGAGGGGCTGCACTTGAAAAAGGTTTCAAAATTTCAGTTGGTTCAAAGAGTTGCAACTGGAGTGTTATCTGGGCTGATTAGAGGGATAGTCAATCAATCAATCAATCTTTATTTACGGTCAATAGATGTTAAGGCATACAATAGCTTAAAACATATAAATAAAAAGATTAGATAACATAAAACCAATATAAAATAGAAAGGTTTCATTAAGTTGCAGAAAGTTAAGAATAAAATTAAGTTGTCAGATTGGATTACAAAACAGATTGGATTATCTTGATTATGTAGTTGTAGCTCTAGGATATAGCTCCATTAGTCAGACCCTTTCTTAGTAGTTCGCTCTCTATTAGAGCGATAGTACAATTCCTCTGCTCCAACAGTTCCACTGGCTGCTGGCCTATTTCTGGGTTATGTCCTCAGGATAAGCCTTTCAGTCCAACCATCGTCACAGGTATAGTTGGTGTGAATGCAAGATAGAAGCTTCTCATTGCTTCCTCAAGACCTGGAACCAATTCCATAATGAGGATAGCATGTCCCTCTCTTTGCTGTCCTTACATCCACAATGAAGACTTCCTTATCCAGACAGACCTTTAGAAAGGAAGGATTTTATGGAAAGAATTTTAAGAGGTTGTTATATAGTTTTAAATCTCATTGTTTCAACTGCTTTTTTTGTCTTTTAAAAGTTTATGTTTTAAATTATTTTAACAATGTCAATAGTTGAATTCTATTTGTGTACGTTTTTAACTATATTGTAATCACTTTAATTTGTATGGCCCCTGAGTCCCAGTTTTGAGGGGGAAGCATTGTATAAAATTAATAATGATGAAAATAACATGCATAGGAATTAGAAATTTCAGCAATAGATAGACTGTGATTCCTCAGCCACATTCCAGTGTAGAACCAGAGTTCAAAGGGACTTTAAAGGTTTGATGCCTTCCATGTGCAACATCCTTGACAGAGGGCCATCCAATATCAGCTTTGTGCTACAGTAGCTGAACAATTAATTTTTTAAATGTTCTTTTATTCAAAATCACCTTTAGTGTAATTTGTACCTAGTGGTTTTAGTCTACCTTCGGGGACAAAAGAAAATTAATTTACTATAGAAATTTGCTATAATCACTATATCTTTCTATAGAGGTTGCTTTGGGATTAAAGTCCATATGTGGGTTTCATCAGCTGAGGGACCTTTGGGTTCTGGTGGAAGGTTTGATATGGTAAAACTTCAGATGTTCCACTACCAAGATGACAGAACTATCCAGATATACCAGCTAGCATCCTTTTAGTGAGTTATGATTGTGCAGTTCCAAGGTACAGCATCATAACCCACATATGGACTGGAGAGGCCTAGCATGACCATCAGGCCTGGCCTCAAGTTGAAGAGCCCTCTTTCCTGACAACACCATCTGGCCAAGGAGGGAGTGAAAGGAGAGGCCTAGCAACACCATTAGACCTGGCGTCAAGTGGAAGAGCCCTCTCTCCATGCTACACCATCTGGCCTAGGAGGGAGTGAAAGAACAGGCCAAATTCCATCGGGCCTGTCCTAGAGTATGAAGCAGAGCCCTCCCTCCAGTCCATCTGCCTTGGTCCAGGTGTCAGAGGGAGAGAAGAACTTTTGGACCTGATCCTCTTCCCCAACACCATTCCCTTCTCCTTTTATGTCATGTCTTCTTAGATTGTAAGCCTGAGGGCAGGGAACCGTCTAATTAAAATAATATTTCTAAGCCGTTCTGATAGCCTTTAGGGCTGAAGGGCAGGGTGGTAATAATAATAATAATAATAATAATAATAATAATATTTTGGCAACCTAAGGTTGCATGTTCAATATCAGCCAAGGGCTCAGGCTTGCATCCTTCCTAAGTCACTAAAATGAGTACCCAGATTGTTGGGGGCAATTAGCTTACACTTTGTAAACCACTTAGGGAATGCTTAAGTGCTCTGTTAAGTGGTATAGAAATATACTTGCTACTTGCTATTAGACACATAAGACCTGAGAAAGACCTTATAGCACAGTTCTAGTGTGTCTTTATTCTTTGCTCCTGAATGTTGTTCATGGCCTTTCTGCTTTGATGGACATGGGAGGGTGAAGAAATCCAGCAGGGTTTCCTCATTTTCCAAGGCACATTTTTCTTTTTCATATCACATGCTAAAATCACAGAGCCAATGTGAAAATAACTTCAGAGGGACACTGTAGAAACAGAAGAAGTGGATGCACAAATGATCCATGCACCTACTTTTCATGCATGGGGGTTTAACTTCTGAATGGGAAATTTATGCATCTCACTCAGTGGAGGTAAAATCAATGAAAGCAATTTATATGAAAAGGTTGGCGGCACTTTGTGGATGATGTATGGCAATGTGAAGTAGTAGTGAAAATCTTAAGTAATATATATCCTCTGGAGAAAATATATGTATACTTCAGCGCTATGGAGAACACAATTAATCAACATGAATTCTGTCAAGAGGTAGAAGTCCCCTAAAATTATATTTTTCCTCTATCAGATTTTACAAACTCCCAGAAAGTTTTAGAGTTAGTAAATACAGCTGTCTAAATGGGTGGTGGGATCCATGGATAAGCAGCTGCAAAAATGATTTATTTTCTTTGCTTTCCTTCCTCTTATTCTGATTTGTTTTCCTGTCCTGGTGAATTTAATGGTGAAATTTATTCTTTTCAAGTAGGTTTAATGTATAGATTTTTTTCATGGATGGAAACATCCCCACCACCCCTTCAGATTGTCTCAACAAACTAGTATAATCCATTCAAAACCAGCATTATACCTGCTTTAAACTGCAGTTTGCAGTGGTGTGGCTCCAAAGTGCAGCATCAAACTGCAGCAAACTATTTAAAACTCAAGTGGTCAACTTCAGGACCTTCCTGAGACCTCATCCCAATTTTTAGACTCCTAAAATGGCTAATTGCACTTCAGGGAATACAGTCTCCCAAATCTGTTTTAGAACCTGTAGCTTTCACATTAAGTCTGCTTTTTCAACATTGTACTTTGTTTCTCCCTTACTTAAATAAGAATCCAGCAGTGATATGAATAGAAAATAACAACCCTCCCCCCAAAAAGCAAACCTTCTGGAGGTATGATTGACTATTTTGTGGGACACATGTTTTCAGCATTGTGGGGAGGACATGTGGCTTCACTGCAGTGCCCTGGAAGAGCACATGAGGCCTTCAAGGCACACTCTCCCCACTCCTTAATATAATGAAAGCAAAATGGGGTTTCATGCAGTTTCCATAGTTTGCCACACATTTTTAATCTCCTTTAGAGTGGGACCCTCACAATGGTCATAGAAAATAAAACCTGAAGCCCCACCAGCAGGTGCACGCAGACAGACAGAAAAACAGTTTCAATTTTTCCATTTTAAAAATAATCTAGACATCCCTTTTTGCTTTTTGGCTGAAAGATCAGGGCTTGCAGTTAGTTTCCCTTCCTCTTCCCCTTTTCTATATATTCTTCTGACACTGAAAAGGCTCAGTGGAACTTGTAGGATGATGCCACATTCTCCTTTTCAGTAGGTTTCTACCAATTGTTTTTAACCAAATATAACCTAGTTCATTTGTGAAGTGTGGCCAAAAGCATGAGACTCTTCATAAAGTTCAAAAGCACAGATTGCTATTGGTTTCTGTGTATGCCCTCCTTTCTTCTGTTCTCCCTTACCCCCACCCTCGCTCCCATTTTTGATTGAACGATCTCTCCAGGCACAGCTGCAGCATCTAGTAAAGAAAATCCATAAACCCTTTTTGGCAGGAACTTCATTTTGTATGTTGACACAGTCATAATATGAAACTCTAAAAATAGCCACAAAAATAGCAGGTTTGCTTTCTCATCACTCTTCACATCTAAGATGGTTGCTCACAATAGCAGAAGGTAGGAATTTGTCTTATGCTAGATCAGATTATTTATTCATCTGCTCTAATGCAGTCTATTCCAGAGCTCAGCAAAGTTGCTATTTTGACTACAGTTCCCAGAAACCCTAGCTGGCTTGGCTGATGTCCAGACTCACTGAAAATTCTGGAATTTGTATTATGAAAAGTAAATTTTCTACATTGGTATCTGCTGGAGTTTGATTCCAGGATCCCCTCCTCCCACTGATACTAAAATCTGTGGATGCTCAAGTCCCAGTTAATACAGTGGTGTAATAAAAAAGTGTCATTTGTATAAAATTTAAAAGCCAAGGTTTGTTTTTTGGAATTTATATCTTTTGGGGTTATTTTCAAGCTGTTGATGGTTAAATCTGTGGATATGGAGGGCCGACTATACTTGCAATACACTGGAAGAGTCAGGGATTGAACATGAGACTATCCAGTGGTTCAGTCTCTGAACAGAGATCTGATTTCTCTTTCACACTACATACTTATACTGTAGCATTATGATTCTGGTGTAACTGCAATGATAACATCCTATGGAATCCTAGGGTCTGTAGTTTGAGGAGCCACGTTCCTAAAATGTAGATCATGGGATTCCATAGGATGTGGAATCATAGGGGTATATAGTTATGCTGTATGAAAAGTCCCTGAAACGGCTTCAGGTGAAAGTGGTTTGCGATTGAAATGAATATTATTGCAAATTTGTACACATAATGATAACTAAAAAGTACTTTCAATCACAACAACAGAATGTTAAGCTTTTCAAAGATGTTGTTATTGTTTTTGTGTGCCTTCAAGTCATTTCTCAATTATGGTGACCCTAAGGCATGCCTATCACAGGGTTTTCTTGGCATGTACACAGGGGTTTTGCCATTGCCATCTTCTGAGGCTCAGAGAGTGTGACTTGCCCAAGGTCATGCAGTGGGTTTCCATGGCTGACCCCGGATTCAAACCCTAGTGTCCACAGTCATATTACAAAGCTGTGTCCAGCAACTTTAGGTTATCTATGGTTTGACAATTATGTACTCACTGATATTTACCATTGACACATATTGATACATTTCTTATATTTGGCACTTACTTTATATACAAGCTGCTCTGCCTTTGAACATTCTGCTATTTTGACAACACTTGCCCTTTCTTGTGCCAACCAAAAATTATGAGGAGGGAATTAGTGACCACTAATGTGAATATTCATACTCACACAGAGGGGGGGGGGAGAGAGATTGTTTCTTTGCAGTAAATTTTTATAACCACAAACACACCTGCTGTGCTAGAGGTGAAAGATGGTAAATAAATGTGAAATTCAATTTAAAACATACTATGGCACCAACAGAAAGAAAGACTCCATTCTGAGTGTAGAGACTGCATGTTTGTTTAGGAGTGCCAGCTGAATCTCCATAGAAATGTACAGGAGACCATAACCTTGAAGATGGCCATGCTTCATCTCTTCATTGACAAAGGGGCTGGCACTCAGACTCATTTGGAAACCCTGCTTCTAAGAGTCAAGTGTGCAAAAGAGATTATCATTTATCTTTGGGGAGAGAAAGTAACTCTGAGTATGAGTCGTTCATCTGTTTATTGTCAATAAATTCATATTTCTCCAGCACTGGAAACAGTATCTTTGTTACAGTGTAAGCCAATCTTCCACAGTCTGCAGCCTTCAGATATTTTGGAATACAAATCTCAAGATCCCTAGGCAACAAATCATTGACTGTGTTAGTGAGGATAAATGGGAGTTGTAATCCAACACATCTTTTGACTGCCAAGCTGCAGAAGTCTGTTTTACAATAATCTGGTGAATTTACAGAACGTGTCCATCATCTGTACAATAGTCATCGGTAAAATTTGAAATTGACTGGTTTTCATTTAAAAAGGTCAATACTGAAGCTATTAAGTATTCCAGGACCTCATTTTGCATCCATATGCATAAGTTGTGCTGGCCACTAGGCCAGCCTTTAACCAATTTCATCTGGAATTCCAACTGCATTTTCCTGCAGAGATCAAATTTAGTTTTGGTAATTTATTCTTCCCCTGCTCACAGGCCAGACTACTGCTGTGCCCTTGAAGACAGTCTAGTAACTTCAACTAGTGGAGAATGAATAAACCCAAACTCTATCTGGGGACAGAAGGTTCACAGAGGAAGGAAGCTATTAGAGGCAAACTGTTTTAATTCAAGGGGGGAACAACTAGTTCTAATGAGAACAAAACAAAAGACAATCTTTGCCACTGACCAAAAAAGAACAGACTGTAAAGATGAAGGAAAGAAGGAAAGAAAGAAATAGATTTGAGGATGATATCATTAAAGATATTAAGCTAACATCATTTTAAAAAAATATACACTAGAAGCAGAAAACTAGTCAGTTCTAAAACTATACTACAGGGCAGCCCCAGGTATGAAATGGCAGATAACTGGGAAAGTGCAAAAATCTGGAACACATTGTTTTCATATGGAAAGGGGTAGGAAAGACACTGGAAGAAAGTTTGGAGAACCAAGGCAAAGACTGATGATATGAGAATATGTTCTATGATGATGAAAAGTAGGAAGAAGAAAATGATAAAAAGTAGAAAGTCTCACTCTTACTTTATAAATTTCCCATTCCCAAGCTGGACTCGTGGGCCTTGAAGTCTCCATCATTTGGAAGCAGGAGACTCATGTAAACAATTGGTGACTCTTTGCTCTTCACGCTCTTGTCTTTCAAGATTATCACATGTGACTATCCCCTATAGGATAGAGACACATTTAACTGTCAATGACGGATCTTACTGGCTTCCTCCGAGATTGGGCCATAGGCAGCCCATATGCAACCTGCAGCTTTTCAAGCTTCTCTCACAACTTTTCAAGAATGGGAAAATCATAGAGATGAGCAAGGGAAATTGCTTAAGTAACAGACTCCTAGTAAACATCCAACGTTTCTGTTGCCTGAATTTCACATATTATTTGTTTTGATAAACAGATTAAAACAAACACACTCATCTCTTGTATAGCCCAAAGGTGTTGATGAATGCTAGGCCTAGAGAATGTGATTTGATCTATGATGTTAGTGTTTCCATTTTGTAAAAGAGTACAAAAGCTGGGCTCTGAGAACCGTTTCGTTGTCTTTAGATCTTTCCAGGTAGGCCTATTTCTCCTGCAGAAATAAGAAAAAGCCCTAAACCTTTTTCAGGTTGCTTCTGCTAATTTAGACTCTCTCTTCTGAGCAATGAATCTCACTCTATGGATAATTACCACCATCTCACCTTTTCCCCAGCGGTGGAGTCAAAGCAGTCTTCAAGATTTCAAACAAATCTTAACAAATCAGTGAAAAAAAAATACACAATTTTTTAAAAGAGGAGAAAAAAAGGGAGGGATTCAGACTGTCTTCCCTAAGCAACCAGTCCTCAAAGGCCTGCCAAAACAAAAAAAGGTCTTCACCAGCTTGCAGAAAGATTTCAAGAAAGGTACCAGTCTAACTTCTCTGGAAAGAGCCTGGGAGTAGCTGCTGACAAGGACTCTTGCATGTCTCCTCCAAAGGGACCTGTGAAGGTGCTAGGAAAGAGAGTAGGGCTTCCTGAGATCTCAAAACACAAGCAGGTTCATAGGGGAGAATATGATCTTTCAAATAATCTGGAATTAAGCCATGTAAAGGGTTTATAAGGTTTATAGGGAGCCCTGGTGATGCAGTGGTTAAATGCCAGTACTGCAGCCACAACATTGTGAGTTCGATCCCAGAGGGCTTTAGGATGATTCAGCCTTCCATCCTTTTGTAGGTTAGTAAAATGAGTACCGAGCTTGTTAGGGACAATTGGCTTACATGTTGTAAACTGCCTGGAGAGTGCTTTAATTCACTGTGAAGCATTATAGAAATTTAAATGCTATTGCTAACCAGCACTTTGAATTGTACCTGGCAATTAACTGGTAGCCAGTGAAGATGTTGCAGCAAAGGAGATTTATGTTTCCTGTAGCCAACCCCAGTTAAAAATCTGTCTGCAGTTCTTTAAACCAACTGAAGTTTCCCAACAGTACTGTAAGCCCCTTTGATTGCTACGGCAAAAAGCAGGGTACAAATAAAAGTTTTATTATTATTTGTTAAAGGCAGCTCCACATAGAGTATGTTACAGTAATCCAAATGGGATGCAATCAAGGCATGTGTCACTGTGGACAGATCCAGCACCTCTTGGAATGTGTGCAGTTGGTGCTGAAACCTTAATTTTGTAAATTCCACCAAAACCTGAGCTTTCAGGACCAGAGCTGAGTCCAGACTCAACCAATGCTGTGGACCTGTATCTTCAGCAAGTGTGTAACCCCATCCAACACACACTATTCCTCAATCTGCCTTTTTGCTGGCCAGGAGTACTTCGACCTTCTCTGGATTAAGTTTCAATTTGCTTGCTTTCATCCATTCCAACACTGATAACAAGCACCATTCTAGGAATGAAACAACTTCCTTCTGTTGAGATGAAAATGAGAAAATGAGTTATGTATCATCCATGCACTAATAGCACCAGACCCCAAAACTCCAGATGACTTTCCCCAGATCCCTGAGGACTATGCAGGCCAGTGGCAAAAGGGTCAAACAGGAGTCATTTATCTTCTGGATTGTCCCCACCCTGGAAGAAACAAAACTACTGCAAAACAGTACATCCAAGTCTCATTCCAGAAAGGTGTCCCTGAAGGATAACCATGACTGATGGTATTGAAAGTTGCTGAAAGGTCCAGTATAACCATCAGAGGCAACCTCCACCTATCTAGTTCCTGACATAGGTCATCAGTCAAAGAATCCAAAACCATCTCTGCCCCATAGGCAGACCTGAAACCAGATGGAAAAAAATATGTCTCATCAGAAACACAAACAGAAACAGACAAATGGAGGTGGGAAGCCACCACATAATCACCATTTTATTTTGCCATTGCATTTAACGCGAGCATCCATATTTTTTATTATTTTTTTTTTTTGGATTGGGGTGTGTGTGTGTGTGTGTCCCAGAAGCAAATCCCAGCAGATGTGATTGGCTTACTGTAATTGCCTTCTTTAACTCTGGAACTCTGCCTTGTTTTAGCAAGGTATCAACCACTATATCCACTCATCTAGGAAGGGCAAGGATATAACACACACGTGTTGGATCTCACCTGTCCAAGAATTCTGTTTACATCCTTGCATTGCATGAATGGAAAAGTATCCATGGTCGCTAGACAAGCATTCATACAGTGGATCTTTATCATTTACAGCATCCAGATCAGAGTGGACCCAAGGAACTTTTCCCCATAA
This sequence comes from Urosaurus nigricauda, assembly GCA_034509955.1. Taxonomy (NCBI): domain Eukaryota; kingdom Metazoa; phylum Chordata; class Lepidosauria; order Squamata; family Phrynosomatidae; genus Urosaurus; species Urosaurus nigricauda. The sequence continues at coordinate 215,787,736 of JAOEGL010000004.1, forward strand.
AGTGTCAAGCAAGATGTTCACAGTGGTCCTGCATGTAAAAGACCCTTAAACATTCAAAATATCTTCACTGACCACTTTTTGCAGATGTAATGGTGGCAGTGCTACCCAAAGAATATGGATCCCCACCAAGTGTCAGTGTTATTTCAAATGCTGGAGAAATTATCTTTGCAAGAGGCTTGGGTAACCTTTGTGCACAAAAGATAAAGAAGCCAATGAAGCTTTGAAAACTTGCAAAATGTATTTTATGCCTTGCAGTTGGCCCAATAAAGGTCTTGCTGTTTGTAGATTTCATAAGAGCTTTATTGGACCAACTCCAAAAAGCCCTACTGGTATTAAGGGGGCTGTGTCTACACTGCAATATTACTGCAATTTGCATGGCTTTAACTGCAATGGCTAAGTGCTAGGTCATTCTGGGATTTATAGTTTTGTGAAGTATTTTGCCTTCCCTGTCTGATGCCACAAGCTCCAAACCCTAGAATTCCATAGCATCAAGTCAGGGCATTTAAAGCGGTGTCAAACTTCATTAATTCTGCAGTGTGGCAAACCTCCTCTGAACAAGAATCCATGCAATCCATGGATGTAGAATCCTTGGATAAGGAGGCCCAACTGTATCTTGACATGTGTCTTGGCTTTGCTAAGTTTAGATCTTTTACCTCCTCAGATTTAGTCCAAGATAAATTGCCATAAACACACCAGTTGTATAAAGCATGCACCAACATGGTGTACTGGTTTGAATGTTGGATTGAGACTCTGGAGACCAGGGTTTGATTCCCAGCTTAGCCATGAAACCCACTGGGTGACCTTGGGCAAGTCACATGCTCTCACCCTCAGGGGAGGGCAGTGGCAAACCACCTCCAAAAAAATCTTGCCAAGAAAACCCCATAATAGGGTCGACTTAGGGTTGCCTTAAGTTGGAAACAATTTGAAGGCACCCAACAACAACAACAATGGCAGCAGGCTACAAGCATGGCCAATGTTTAGGGCTTCTCTGGAATGAAATCCCTTCCCAACACCTCAGGGGAACCTATGTTTCCCAAGTCCCTAGAGATAAACTTTCTCTTTCCATGCCCCTCTGCAGTCTTCTTTCCATGCCCTTCTGGAATCCTCTTTCCCCTGTCCTGGTTCCTAGAGATGGCAAGGAATGGAGATGCAAGAGCCAGGATGGCCTAGTGGTTGGACCGTTGGATTCTGGAGACCAGGGTCTGACTCCCAGCTCAGCCATGGAGACCTACTGTGTGAGCTTGGAACAGTCACTCTCTCTCTCAGCCACAGGGGAAGGCAATGGTGAAACCTCCTCTGAACAAATCTAGCCAGGAAAAACCCAAGGACAGGTTTGCCTTTGGGTCATCATTAAGTTGGAAACACCTTGAAGGCATACAATGGACACAAAATGGATAGGTAGGCATCAGGTGGCAGCCTCTGTGCCTCGCCAATTTTCAGAACATGGTGGGTGAATAGCAATGAGTGGGCTCATCTGCCACAAAAGAACGCCAGGGTGGTGTAGCGGTTTGACCATCGGACTACGACTTTGATCCCTAGCTGGGCCATGGAACTAGCAATAGCAATGGCAAGTACATTTCTATACTGCTTATCCATGCACTTAAGCACTCCCTGAGCAGTTTACAATGTGCAAACCAATCGCCTGCAACAAACTGGGTACTCATTTTTTAGCGACCTCGGAAGGATGCCAGGCTGAGTCGACCCTGAGCCCCTGGCTGGGATTGAACTCACAACCTTGTGGTTTCGTGAGGGAGTGGCTGCAGCACAGGCATTTAACCTCTGTGCTGCCAGAGCTCAGAAACCTACTGGGGTGACCTTTGGCCAGTCACACTCTCTCAGCCACGGGGAAGGCGGTGGCCAATGCTCCGCTGAACAAATCTGGTCAGGAAAAGCCCACAAAAATAGGCTCTCGAGAAGTCATTAAGGACTTGAAGGCCTCCAACAACAACCACCACCAAAAAAAAAAAAAAAAAAAAAAACCTGAAAATCCATTCCCTTCCTTCCCTTGCACACTACATCTCCCTGCACTGCATCTCTCCTCCTCCTCCTCCTCCTCCTCCTCCTCTCTGGAGCAAGGGAGTGGAGCCTCAGAGAGTTGGGGGGAAAGCAGTGATGAGAAAGATAGGAGTGTGTATGATGTATGTGTGTGTGTATAAAATGTCTATTCTGTGTGTTGTGGGGGTTGCAGAAGGGAGAGGTGGAGGGAAGGCGGAGCGGTGGCCATTTGCCTCGCCCCCCCCATTTGGGGTGGCCTCTCTCTCTCTCTCTGCAAAACCAGGCGGCCCTAGTTGCTTTTAAAGAAATAATAAACCCAAGGGGGAGGCTCGAAGTAGAAGAGAGATCCCCTTGCCCCCCCCCCCCCAAATATAGCAACGCAAAAAAAGGGGGGGAGCAGGGAAGGAGAGAGAGATTGTTGCAGAGTGGAGAGCACAACCCAAAGCTGGGGTGGGCACAAAAAGAGGTAGGGATTTGCTGCTGTTCTTTATTTTGGGGATGAAGGGGGGGATGTCTTGCAGAGGCTCTCTTTTTGTCCTTCCAGAGAGGGATTAAATGCACCCCACATTTTTGCATTGATAGAAGCCTGAGGAAGCCTCCCTGGGCCAGCCAGCCTTGGAGGGGGATTCAAAAAGCTGTTTAATTCCCCCCACCCACGGCGGTGGGTGGGGGGAATTAAACAGCTTTTTGAATCCCCCTCCAAGGCTGGCTGGCCCAGGGAGGCTTCCTCAGGCTTCTATCAATGCAAAAATGTGGGGTGCATTTAATGGAGGATGACTTCATGCAGCCAGAGTGCTGGGAATTTGGGCTCAGCAGCAGCTGCAGCTGGAGGAAATGGCGGGAGGGGGACTGTGTGTGTGTGGGAGGCTTTGCCCTCCTCCTCCTCCTTGTGGTCAAACCTGTGGTGAGGCGCCACTTCAAGGCGCCCCACAACCATTTTATTCGATTAAAATAGGGTGCCCCCCCCCTATTAAAAGAGGGTGGAGGCTGGAGGAGAACAGGGTGGACCCAGGAGGAAGGGGGAGAGAAGGGTGCCCAGGGAGACCTCTTAATTCCCCAGGCAGTGCCAAAAAGGGAGGGCTTTCCAGCAGAAGGGAGGCCAGGAGGACCCAAGAAAAGCTGGGGGGGGGATGGGGGAATCACTCATAGAAATAGAAATGCATGGTTCTGTGATGCTATAACTCCCAAGGCAAGGGGAGAGGAGGGTAACCAGAGTCCTCTTCAGGGGGAACAAGGCAGTGCCAAAATGGAGGGCTGTCCAGAAAAAGGGAGGCCCTGACCCAAACAAAGGTGGGTGGTGGGATGGGGAACCACTCACAGAAACAGAAATGCATAGTTCTGTGATGCTATGACTCCCAAGGCAAGGGGGAGAGAATGTGACCAGGAGCCCTCTTCACTCCCAAGGGGGTGCCAAAATGGAGGGCTTTGCAGGAAAAAAACCACAGGAATAGAAATGGATGTTGTTATGATTCTATAACTCCCAAGGAAGGGGGAGACCAGGAGTCCTCTTAACTCCCAAGGGGGACAAGGTAGTGCGAAAATGGAGGGCTTTCCAGAAGAAGGGAGGCCAGGACCCAAGAAAAGCTGGGGGGGGGGGGGAACCCACTCATAGAAATAGAAATGCATGTTTCTGTGATTCTATAACTCCCAAGGAAGGGGGAGAGGTGAGTGACCAGAAATCCTCTAACCAGCAAGGACAAGGCAGTGCAAAAATAGAGGACTTTCCAGAAGGAGGGAGGCCAGGACCCAAGAAAAGCTGGGGGGAGGGGAAGAGATGGGGAACCAATTATAGAAATAGAAATGTATGTTTCTATGATTCTGTAACTTCCAAGGAAGGAGGAGTGGGGGGTGACCTCCCAAGGGGGACAAGGTAATGCCAAAATGGAGGGATTTCCAGGGGGGAAAACACTCATAGGAATAGAAAGGCATGTTTCTATGATTCTATAACTCCCAAGGAAGGGGACTTCTGGTCCTCTTAACGCCCAGGGAGGAGGGAGAGTGGTCTGATCTGAAGTCATCTCATCATCAAGGTGGACAAGGCAGTGCAGAAATGGAGGGCATTCTAGAAAAAGGGAAGTCAGGACCCAAGAAAAGCTATTAAAAAAACAAAACAAAACCAGCCATGGAAACAGAAAGGCATGTTTCTCTGATTGTGTAATTCCCAAGGAAGGGGGAGAGGAAGGTGGCCAGAAGTCCTCTAACCACCAAAGAAGACAAGGCAGTGCAAAAATGGATTCCAGAACAAGGGGAGCCATTACCCAAGAAAACGTATTTAAAATTTAAAAAACAAAAAACTACCCATACTTCTTCTTTAGTCAGGCTCAAAATGGAGGACATTGGGATGTTGCTCCTTGGCAGAAGGTGGAAAGGTAGGGTGAGTCCTGCAAAGGGAGGACAGACCTGGTCACCCTTGGAAGGAAAAGGGAGGAAGGTAGGGTAGGAAAGCCGGGAAATGTGGTGGAGGAAGGCAAGGCCAGTTAGATTGGCTCAGCTGCCTGCCTCCTTTCCTTCCTTTTTCATTTTTCCTTTCAGAGACCTCCTCCATCCGTTGGTAGAAGCTGAGAGAGGGCAAGATGGAAGGGTGAGGTCACACGCCACACAACGTGTTCCACCCACGGAGAGGCGAGTGCCTGGGACTCAATGGCCTCGTTGGCTTGGAGGGGAAAGGGAGAAAGAGGAGTGCAGGGATAGCTTGGAGAGCCAGGTGGGGTTTTGGGGAGGGAGAGAATCCCCCCAGCTGCTGTCCCTTCTCTTCCCTTCTCTTCCCTTCCAAGGCACCTTGGACCCTGGTTTGCTCTTGTAGGGCTGCATCCACACTGGAGAGATAACCCGGTTTGGCACCGCTTTAACTGCCCTGGCTCAAGGCTATAGGATTCTGTCCCCACAACAAACTCCAGCCTCCAGAATTCCATTGCCTTGAGCCAGGGCAGTTAAAGCGGTGGCAAACCAGGTTATCTCTCCAGTGTGGCGGCAGCTCTGACTTAAGGTGACCCAATCCTGGGGTTTTCTTGGAAAGGTTTGTTCGGGGTTGCCATGGCCATCCTCTGAAGCTGAGAGTGTGTGACTTGCCTAAGTCACCCAGTGAGCAGTTGTGTGCCTTCAAGGCATTTCTGATTAATGGCAATCCTATCATGGGGTGTTTCTTGGCAAGTCTCTTCAGGCAAAGTTTGCCATGGCCGTCCCCTGCAGCTGAGAGAGCGTGACTCGCTCATTATATGTAATATTTATTTATGTATGTGTTTATGTGTTTTATTTATGTATTTTATTGTTGTAACCTGCCTCAGTCCCTTGGGAGAGGTGAGATATAAATAAAACCTATTACTATTATTATTATTATTATTATTCAAGGAGGAGGAAAGCAGAGCCCCTGCCAGTCCTGGCCTCCCTTGTTCTTCTGCCTGCAAGGGCTGGTGTCTCCTTGCCTCATCCTTCTCCTCAAGAGGGCAGCGGTTGTTTTCTCTGCTTCCTAAAAATAGCCCAGAGTCTGCAGGGAGGGTGGGCTGCAGGTCTCCTGCTTGAGAGAAAGGAAGCTGCTGATCCAGAGCAGAGGCACTGACAGTGGCTCATTTTTTGTTGTTTCTTTCCCTGGTTCCGTTCGCCATCCCCAGATCCTTGTGGTACATCTGAAGGGATTCCATGGTGCTCCTGTGTGATAGAAAACAAGATCGAAATCAGCTCCTGCCTGCTGGATTAAAGGATGAGGACGCTTAAAATATGGGACCTGTGACTGCTCTACTTCAGTTCACTTAAAGGTAGGCTAAATCCCAGGGCAGGTTTGCAGAGGGGGACAGGATTGGCTGGGGATGCCAGTTATTATGCTTGGATACAGATGGATGTGAGAGCTGGACAGTCAAGAAAGAAGATAGGAGGAAAATCCATCTATTTGGGATTTGCTGCTGGAGAAGAGTCTGTGAGAAAGTAGTTGGTGATGGACATAGATATGGATTCTCAAACCTGTTTCAGAAATCCATTCAAGAACATGGACCTGAGACCAGTGGTGCAATTTGGTAGTTTTAGGTCCAAAACAGACTGCAGAAATAATCTAGTTTGAAATGTCTTTAACTGCCCTGGCTCAGTGCTAGGGAATCCTGGGAGTTGTCATTTATTGTGGCACCAGAGCTCTCTGATAGAGAAGGCTAAATGTCTCACAAAACCACAGTTCCCAAAATTTCCTAGCATTGAGCCAGGGCAGTTAAAGTGGTCTCAAACTGGATTATTTCTGCAGTTTGTTTTGGACCTCATACTCTGGACCTAATTGGTTTTTGTTTTGTTTTGTTTGGAAAGAGGTTACATTCTTTGGGTGATGATGTGGATTCCTTCAAATTATGATAAAGCAACCATGGTTGGTCATTCTGCTCAGAGGGGCTGCTTCAATGTCCTTTTTTCATGGCAGTACTGTACAATGCAACAGTTAGGATTCATTGTATCTGAATGTATTCAAGTATCTGAAGCTTGTCATGCTGTTCTGTTTGTAACCACCTTTTCCTTTTAAATTTGAGGTGTTTTAAAGGCTAGATTTCCTCACCATCTCCTTGGTGTATGTTTATAGACATTTGATTCCAATATGTGTACTTCCACCATAGAGAAAGTGCCAGGCAGAAGCCCCCATATTTCCTGTTGGATGCCTTGAATATTTGAAGCATTTGGCTTAAAAACTACAAACTGATGGTTGTCTAAGTAATCTGTCACTTCCCTCCAGTAATGGAAAATCCTTCCAGCCTGAAACATGCATTTTGTGCCAGAATATGAAATATGTTATGCCAATAGTCTGCTGCATACTGAGCAAACTTCCTTTATGTTTGCTGAAAGTGAACCACAAAGAATAAACAGTAGGCATTTGCCCTTGTAGAAAGAAGGAATCACATACTGGAGGCTATTCTTAATTCTGCTATGCATTTTACTAATTTAGATGATTACATGTATACTAATATCATGGTATGCTAATATCTTGATCCTCTCTTGTTCAAGAGTGAACAAAATGGGGGGGAAAAAGCTAACAAAATGAAATTCAATACAGAAAAGTGTAAGGTTCTGCACTTAGGGATGAAAAATGAAATGTACAGATATTGGATGGGAGACACCTGGCTGAATGAAACTACCTGTGAAAGGGATCTAGAAGTCCAAGTAGACCATAAGCTGAACATGAGTCAACAGTGTGATGTGGCAGCTAAAAAGACCAATGCAATTTTAGGCTGCATCAATAGAAGTATAGTGTCTAGATCAAGGGAAGTAATAGTACTACTCTATTCTGCTTTGGTCAGGCCCCACGTGGAATACTGTGTCCAGTTCTGGGCATAACAATTCAAAAAAGATGTGGAGAAACTGGAGCGGGTCCAAAGGAGGGCAACTAAGATGGTGAAGGGTCTGGAAACCATGCCCTATGAGGAACGCCTTAGGGAGCTGGGGATGTTTAGCCTGGAGAAGAGAAGGTTAAGAGGTGATATGATAACCCTGTTCAAATATTTGAAGGGATGTCATATTGAGGAGGGAGCAAGCTTGTTTTCTGCTGCTCCAGAGACTAGGATGCGGAACAATGGATACAAATTGCAGGAAAAGAGATTCCTCCTCAACATTAGGAAGAACTTCCTGACAGGAAGGGCTGTTCATCAGTGGAACACACTCCCTCGGAGAGTGGTGGAGTCTCCTTCCTTAGAGGTCTTTAAGCAGAGGCTCAATGGCCATCTGTCAGGGATGCATTGATTGGGAGTTCCTGCATGGCAGGGGGTTGGACTGGATGGCCCTTGTGGTCTTTTCCAACTCTATGATTCTATGATTCTTTGATTCTACATATGTACCAGTGAAACCACCTTTCTGTTTTTTATTAAAATGGAGAATAGTGTACTAAAGAGTGGGTCCTCCTTCTCCCTTTCTCTTGTTCTTGATGCTATATAAGTCCACTTTTGGAGACTCTAGATTCAGTAGAATTTGAAGCCTATTTCAGGTTTCATGATTCCTTGTGTTCCTTAATGTACATTTCCCATTTTCTGAGCAACTGAGAATGTGTGTGTGTGTGTGTTTTAATAGAACAGCCAGAATGGTGAGAATCCATATTTGACAGCTGTAATCCTTCATTTTGAACCAGTGTGGTTTGAGTGTCGGACTAAAACTCAGGAAACCAGGTTTTGATTCACTGCTGTGCCAACCCACTCACCTTGGATGAGTCACAGACACTCAGCCTAGAAAACTCTGTAATAGGTTTGCCTTAGGTCACCATTGGTCAGAAATTACTTGAGGGCACACAAAAACAGTCCCTTGGTTAAATACCTATGTGACTAAAGTTCTTGAATGTGGTATGTCCTATGCCTCCTTTATTAGAATGATTTCATAAAGCACATAGTATCTTCTTGATGAAATAGATGGTTGCTGACATAGGAATTCTCCAATGGTGATAGGGATACATTTGGTAAGGATATGAGGGAAGAGTGAACAGTGAACACAACGATAATTGAGCCTTGAATTATGGGAGTTTTACCAAACCACCAAGATGCCCATTTAAAACTCAGAGGAGAATGTGTAAAAAAAGATGCATCATTTTTGTTTGCCAATTTTCTGGCAGAGCTCTTGTGTTTATAACTGCTACAGAACATGTAGGAATTCTTGTGTCCTCATCAGTGAGATGAACTTGTGCTGAGAGTAAGCTAGAGTAACTGGAGAGATAAAGGTGTATATATGTATATACACACACAGAAGGATTCTTTAAACTGGTTAGCTTCTAGCACAACCACACACATGTATTGTGTAACAATTCATTTTTTTCTTTAATTGAATTTTTGTGAAAAGAAAAACAAAAAGCAGGAGTGGGAAAACATAGGGCAATTACTTGTGGAAGGTGGGTATGTGTACTCCTTTTATAATGGTGTCAATTATGGTATTGCATGATAAAAGCTGGATGTAATAGTTCTCCACATTCAAGCACCAGGAAGTTTGCCATTAGCAAACAGAAGTACATGGCCCCTGCTGTCCTTGCATATAATTTATCTTCCAATTCCAAATCTAATTTGTGTGTGCAAAGAAGGAGCAGCTTAACATTCTGTTCTGTGTGTAAGTTTGCTTTTTCTGAGCTATAATATTACCTCTATAATGAAGTATTAACTTTTTTGTGCCAAAACTTCATATTTTCAGATTTTACTAACAATTCGTGTGTCTTGCTTGTGTGTCCCATATTTCACCTTTCTAGGTAGAAATATCTAGAAGATACCCTAGGAAACTGAAATTTCATAGATGTATTACACATACCATCCTGATTAGTACAACAGAAAAGATGGGCTCCCAAATAGTGAAGTGTTTCTATTTTGCTTCCTAGGGTAGTGTTCGAATCACTTGTCCATGTAAGGAACACCTCATGTGTTGTTGTGTTAAGAGAATTCTTGCAAATAATGCAGAGTGGGTACATACTCTTGACCCCACTCCCTTTGTCAGCATGTGGCTTGTCCTTGCCTGCAGATGTCTTTGCATTTGTGAAGCTGTGCCCAAGCTCACTTCCTTTTAAGTGTGTGCAGCTGCAACTCGTACCATCTGAAGCCAGTACACCTGGAGGTCACCAGTTTCTGTGCAGGGGAAACAACCTTTGAGCAAGCAGCTATTAGAATATATGTGTGTGCATGATTAGGACACATATACAGGTTGAGCATCCCTAATCTGACATTTTTTGAGTGATGGCATGATGCCACAAGTAGAATTATATGACCTTATGTGACAGGTTGTGGAAGCTAAAGTCCTTATATGTAGGGCAGAAGTAGAGGTGACAGTCAGCCCTGGCAGCCAGGTGTGTATTTTTCAGGCTTTCTACATCCTCCAGCTGCCCACCTCTGCCCTCAAGGAAGTGCTTGTGGCACTCCCTCTCATTCATTCACAAGGTGGACTCCTCAGAGTTGGTGGGACACAAGGAATGTGCACTTGATGGCCAGGGCTTACTGCCACTACCACCTCAGCTATTGCCCTGATATATCTCATGTATATGCAAATATTCCAAGATCCAAAAGAATCCAAAACACTTGTGATCCCAGGCATTTTGGATAATAGATGTTCAGCCTGAATGAGTGGATGGTCAGTTGTGTGGAGGCCTTACATGCAAGGAGGTGTTATTAAAAAAAGCCTTGTCATGCGCCAATTACCATGCTTACCCAGGATGTCTGTAGCCAGTGCCAGGTGGCCAGTGCTTGAATCTGTGAATAAAGAATCAATGAATACAGAGGTCTGACTGTCATATATAAACATATGAAGTAAAATGAAATGGAAAGATAAGCCAAGATAATTGAGTGTTAAAAGAGTTGGAGCACAGCAAAATACCACAAATATAATGACATCAAAGACAAAGTGCTTTATTCTTATAAGATATCTTTCTTTGGTAGTGCATCAAGTTTATTAAATCCACTTCTTCACATAATCATCATGGTCATTTCTTGAAATTATTTAATTTCGAATATAACAATCATTGGTACCTTGGTAAATTTTGAAGTATAGGCTCTCATCTGGACAGTCTATAACAATCTCTGCCCCCCAAATGCTAACAGCTATGTTGATTTATAACTAAAAATAAATAAAGTCCTAGCATTTTTCATCACCAGGAGCAGGTCATTTGAGGGGGGAAAGCCACATACAGGATACGCTAGATTATGACACAAATGCAGTAGCTCTAATATGCTGATTGTGGGAAAATTCCTTTCCTCTCCAGTTACTCTGGGGATTGCAGTTAAATTAAGAGAGGACAGGGAAGTCCAAGGGGTAGTGGCAGCAGAAGATAATGTAATAACTGTGCTAATCAAAAAGTCCTGGGGCTCCACCCCAGCAGCCCCCATCTCCACTATACTGCAGTATATGTTAACTGCCTTCGAGTTAATCTCGACCCATGGTGACCCTATGGATGAGATACCTCCAGGTCACCATATCTTCAACCTCCCTGCTCAGCTCCTACAGATACATGATCATGACTTCTCTGATTGAATCTGTCCATCTGGAAGGCAATCATCCTCTTTTTCTATTGTCCTCCACTTTACCAAGCATTGTAATTTGTTGCTGTTGTTGCTGCTGTTGTTTTTTATAGTGAGTCCTTTCTTCTCATAATGAAGCCAAAAGATGACAACTTCAGTTTAGTCATCTTTGCTTCCAGGGAGACTTTGGGCCTGATTTTCTCTAGGGTCCATCTATTGGTTTGTTTTGTTTTGTTTTGTTTTTTGGTTTTTTTGGTTTGTTTGTTTTTTGGTTTTTTATCAGTCAACAGGATTCTCAGAACTCAAATGAGTTGGGGTTTTCCCCCTATCAGCTTTCTTAAATGTCCAGCTCTCACAACTGTACATAGAAATTGTAAATACGATGGCCTGGACAATCTTAATTTTAATATTTAATTTTATATTTTTACTAGATCTTGTCTAGTTCCTTCATAGCTGTCATTCCAAGTCCTAGTCTTCCAATTTCTTGACTGCAGTTTCTGTTGCGATTGATGACTGAGACCAAGTATAGAAAATCTTGGAGTATTTCTATCTCTTCATCATCTATTTTAAAATTATACAGATCCTCTGTGGTCATAAATTTTTGTTTTCTTAATCTTCAGTTGTAAATCTGCCTTTATACTTTCTGTCTTGTCCTTATTCAATAACCTTCCCATATCTGATATTTTCTGCTCCTATTATGGTGTCATCTGCATATCTTAGATTTGTTGGTTTTTCTTCCTCCAGGGTAATAGAATGCAGCCCTGCCTGTCCCCCTTTCCAACCATATGGAACCATTCTCTTTGTCCATATTCTGTCCTAACGGTAGCTTCTTGTCCTGAATACAAGTAATGCATCAGGAATATCAGATCTCATGATCAAGCTTTGATTCAAATTACTTATATTTGTTCTGCAGCCAGAAATGGAATAACAAGAAAGTTTATATGCATTGTGCTTTCATTCATTCTCCTATACAGTCACCCCTCCAAATCCACGGACTTGATATCCGCAGACTTGAAAAGGGGGGGGGGGCTGCCATTAACCTTAATGGGCACGTGCCCACAGCACACACCCTGCATGCACATGTTCCATTGAAGCCTATGGGCTTGAATATGTGTGAGATTTGAAACTCACAGGGGGTCCAGAACAGAACCCCTGTGAGTTCCAAGGGGTGACTGCATAGGGATAGTGTGTTAGGCTTAAGTGAATGACAAGCGAAGGTCAAGTACAGTAATAGTCATGTTGGACTAGAAAACAGAATGGAATTGGCAGTGAGAAACTGATGGAGAATGTGTTTCCTTTGTTCCTTTATTTTTGTAAAGTTGTTTATTGCACCTGGTTAGTCACTGTATGTTTGGCTATTGTCTGTGAACATAGCATTTTGTCCTTATATCCTGATTGTGAAATTATATCATTCTGTCAACTAGGAATGTAGCACTTCAGCTGACAGTTGCAAATGATCATAGAAAATGTTCTACTATCCTTTGACCTGGGTCCACACTGCAATCCGTTTGTATTTCTCACTTCCCTGGATTTTAGAGAAAGTTTTTAAAAAGGACAGCACCATGTTACTATTAGTATCTGGGCAGATAAGACTCAATTGTCAGTTGTGTAATTGGAATAAATGCTCCTGGGCTCTCAGTGGATATGGGCTCCAACTGCTACTAGTGTCACAGACTCGAAGCTTTCCTGAACTGGGATCCTGTCAAGAGGGAGATGTTCCTGGGTACAGATGGGCTATGTAGATCTCCCATCCTCCCTAAATGCTGTTGGTAGTATTTACTACCCATTCTGCCTCCATTTTTCAGCTTATCCATTTCTTCCAACAAGTGAAGAGATGAGGTGATACATTGATTTGTTCAATCAGTTACTTTCTTTATATTCTGTGATCCCCTAAACCTGGGTCGCAGGGTGGCTTATTAATAAAAAGAAGTACAGTTAAAATGACCAATGGCTTTAAAAAATTAAACAAAGTAATATTAAACTGTCTGTAGAATTAAAACTATTAAAAATATGAAAACTGTAGAATAAAAGTAGCCTAGCACATTGAAGCAGAAAGCCCTTTTTATGTAAAACAGTCAGTTCACAGATTCTTCCTGGAATAGAGAAGTCTTCAACTGTCTATGAATGGATAGCCAAGAAAGAGCCAGGCTAACTTCACTAGGAAGGGAGTTCTGTGATCCATGGAGAAGGCCCTATACCACATACTCATCAAATGTTCCCCCTGAATGTAGTAAGATTGGGAGAACTGCCTCTCTTGAATTTCGTAAGAGCTGAAGCAGGAAGATATGGTCCTTTCTGTAGTCTGGAGCTAAGCCATATAGAGCTTTATAGGTCATAACCAGCACTTTGGATTGTCCCAGAATTGTAACAAGGTTGCAGTGTGCTCCCTGTAACCAGCCTCTATTGATAATGTGGCTGCTGTTCTTTGGAGCAGCTGAATTTTCTGAACTTCTGAAAATGGAGATTGCTCATATGCAGAAAGGAGGTCTTGTTTTTGGAAATCTATTTTTGTGGACAGAAGAAAGACTGGAATAGCTTGCCAGCATCACAGTAGCCTTAGTTATCTATTATTCATGTGAATAGCACACAGTAATGAAGATGGAAGGAACAGTGTGCCCATAAGTGTTTCCCCACCCTTTGACATTAATTGTTTAGATCCAAAACTATCATCTGAAGTGGGCCACCTCCAGTAGTTTTTTTATCAGAGCCAGTTTAAGAGATTTTTAGCCAGAGGCAAAGGACTGGATGTCTGTTGTTGTCTTCTATGTTTAGCCATTTAGACTTGCATCCAATCATTCTGAAGTAAATCAAATCTGAGATTGATTTTAGAATTAAATAGCAACTAAAAAGTGAGAGATAATAGAATGGTGACACATTGAAAAAAAAGGAGGTAAAAAAAACTATGACCCCCAGATTACAGAATAAGGTAACTGAGAAAATCAGCCAAGAGAAATCTGCTAGAGGCATAACAAAAAGAGTTGGGCCATGTCAGTTTTTAATGGATTCTGTATGCAAAGAGTAGCATAGCTATATTTATAACCTAAGGCAGTAGAATATAATAACAAAAAAGCCTAGTTAGAGCAGAGGAGTGGCATCTCCCTCTAACTGCATGTACTTAAGTGAGCTAGACTGACATTTTAATATTACTTTAGTACTGTGAATCCCATTTTGGAAGAAAGGCAGGAAAAGAACCAAATAAATAAATAAATAATAAAACTACCTGGTGGTGGGACTATGCTCCAAAACACACTGTAGAAATAATCCACTTTGAGACCACTTTAATTGTCCTGGATCAGTGCTAAGGAATTTTGGGAACTGTAGTTTATTGTGGCACCAGAGATCTCTGACAGTGAAGGTCTCACAAAACTGCAGCTCACAGAATTCCCTAGCATTGAGCCAGAGTGGTTAAAATGGTCTCAGATTATTTATGTATTTTGTGAAAGAAAATGCTTGACACCAAACTACAGTACATGGCTAAGCATTGTGTTTAGTTTGACCTTGAGGAAAAGCAAATGAAACCTTCTTTAAAAGCTGAAGGGAGGAATGTATTAGAGGTATTGATATCTAGTTCTGTTCTCTAGTAATACTCCTGAAGCAGGGCATGCCTTGGAGGGTCCGGTTTTCTCTTTGAAGCAGATGTTAGTGAGTGGGAGGCAATTACAGAAAGATATGGATATGAAGCTACTTCACACAGTGAGGAGGAGAAAAATAGGGAGGTATCTGTGGGAGGACAAAGACACAAACTCATTTTGCATGGAAAGAAAGTAGCATAATTAGAATGAAAAGATAGCAACATAAGCCTTCAGCTACCACTGCATGTCTGTCTATATTAATGTTGAAATGAAATATCAGTCTGCTCCAGTAATATATCCAGGGCAGAGGCTGTGCCCTTCATCCTCTGCTTTTCTGTATTGGTCATCAATCATCTGCCTACACAGAATCTTTCTGTTTTTTACCTGACCAGGCAAATATCGCCACGCTTTTCCTTTCCTCATTCTGTTGTTGTTGTTGTTGTTGTTGTTGTTGAAGTTTGGGGTAGGGATGGAGAAACAGGGTTAGAACTAGGAGGTATAGTTTCCCTCTTTCTTTCTGCTTTGCCTACATATTCTGAGATGCAAATGTGGCCAATTAGAAAGGGCAGCAGATTAAGAATTTGCAGTTTACTTACGATGTGACATAAACCATGGGTCTTGAGTGGCCTTTAAATGATTTGGCCTGAACTTTGGATGTCAAAGTACATTAATCTGTTGCTGGGGGATCCAGAAAGAGTGCCTTGTTCTCTTGCTCATAAGTTGTCCTTAAATGGAAGATCCTTCATTTTATGGGCTATTAGAAGATAGTTGCCTATTTATTAAGCCCAAATTTGGTGCAAAGAAAAACAATCCTAAGAGAGAGTGCAGGGGCTTTGTAGATGTCCATGAACAGTTAGCTCCTAGGCAGTAGATGGAGCAGGCACACATCTGTCTATAGGTCTCTCTTCTTTGGTGAGATGCACTGATATGGGATGGAAAACCAATAGGTGTCTGGCAATAAACAATCCTGTCTTTTCTTTTCATTGGAAAATCCAGTAGCCATAATGAAAGATGCCAGTTGCAAAATACAGTGCTAGACAAATGTGGCATTTTGAGTTGTGAATGTTTTTCTCATGGTCATCAGTAATAAGTATGTGAGAGCCTACACATATCCTTTTGGTCTGTAAACTGCACATGCAGGGAAAAGAGAATAAAAATAATAAATATATACAGTAATCAGGAATGATTAATGGAATTTATAAGTGATAGGAAAATGAAGGTGCCCCATATTTGTGCCCATTACCTACAGTTGTTTCCTTCTTTCTTGGAAACTTGCCAGAGACTAATAGCCAGTGGCTCATGAACCATCTAGCACTGGTCCATGGACCACTGGTTTAGAAGATTGTTATAATGGTTATTGATACAATGCATTCAAATCATTTCAAAAACTACAGTGGTCTATAAGTATTTATACAAAAAGCGAGCAAGATCATTAATAATAAAAACTGTTTGACAGTGGAATAGACTGCCTTGGAGGGTGGTGGCCTCTCCTTTGGAGGTATTTAAGCAAAGATTTGCTAGCCATCTCTTGCCAAGTAAGGTATCCGTAATGTATACCTTGCAAGGGGTTAGTAAAACCTTCCAACTCTGTGACTATTATGATCATGGCAACAGGTGTACAAACATTTTGCATTTTTATTTGTGGACCTACAGCTACATTAAATCAATGAAATGGGAAAGGAGTTAACCAGCACAGCTGCTGGAAGACTCCCACATGTGAAAAATTGGAGGGCTTCATAAACTTCTAAATGTGAGGATTTCATAACCTCCATGCAAAAATTACCACTACTTTTAATTAATTATTATGCATTTCAGTGAGAATCAGTCATAGTGGTCAAAGGGGCAAAACAGATGGGCAGGAAAAAAAATGGCTTGAAGCTGTCTTTTCCAAAGCCACATTGAAACCCCACCAACTGCACCGCTGGCTCCTGAGGCAGCTGGAGTGCTCATGTCATGACCACATGACATGGCTTCAAGCCAGGAAGAAGTGGAAAAAAGCTGCTTCTTTTTGAAATGGCTTTTCTCTGCATAAGACGCCTAGAGGGCATTTTCCTGCTGGCTTCAAGGCATGTATAATCAAAATTCCACACCTTCAAGCCAGCCTGAAAGCACCTCTTTTTGCCTGTCTGTTTAGCCCCATAGAGAGTCATAGTGGTTTGAGTGTTGGACTACAACTCTGGAGACAAGGGTTCAATTCCCAGCTCAGTCATGAAATTCTCTGAGTGACCTTGGGAAAGTCACATGCTTTTATCCTCAAGGGAAGGCAATGACAAACCTTCTCTGAACAAATCTTGCCAAGATAATCCCATGATAGGTTTTCCTTAGGGTCACTGTCTGACACAATTTCTAGGCACACAGCAATAACAACTACAAATGCATTTTAAAAAACAGTTTGTGATGGTAATATATCAAAACTAATGAATACAATTGTAACAGTTACTTAGTAGTAATTAAAATAGTATCACACGCTTACATGCATGATCATATCTTTATTTCTATAATCACATTTCACAGCAAGCACAAGAGCTCCATCTAACTCTTTGTCCTGTTTCCTATATTATGCAATCAGAGGCTTCAGGAAACTTTTAAGGGTGGCACAAAAGGAATAGCTGATCCCACTGTTAGGGTATTTGGAGATGTATTTATCCATTCATCCATGTATGACTAGCAGCTATTGATAATCACATCCTCCATTAAATTGGTGCACTCATTTTCAAAAGGTATAGAAAGCAAAGGTGATAGTCACTGCTTGTAGCAGTAAACTCCAAAAATTCTACAATCATGGCTTACTGCTGCATACATACTTGACAGATGACCATGGTTTCCAGCTAGACTTCCATCCTAGCACTGGACTTTAAAGCAAGGTTGAGCAAACTGTGAGATACCAGATTTTGTTGGATTGTAACTTCAAGCAACTCAGGCCAGTGTGAGAAGGGCTGAAGATTGCAGTCCAACAACATCTGAAGGGACAATTTGCTTAGCCTGAAGAAGAAAGAGGTGACCAAGGTATCTGTAAAAGCAAGATCATGCTTATTTTGTGTATATTAATCTGAAATTTTCATTTCATCTCCATCTTTTGGCTAAGATCAAGTATAATAACCCTCCCCTTCTTTTGCTTGTTGTGCTGCCTCCCAGTCACCACTCCTGATAGATTATAGTCCAGTCCAAAATGTAAACTATTGGTATTCATTCTAATCACCAGGGGACCAACCTTTTATTTCTCCCAAACCAGTCAATACAGTTTTATGCACGTTCACTCAGAATCAAGAATTGAATTTAGCTCTTTGGGTCTCACTCCCACGTAGGTGAATCCTGATTTGAAACCTGCTGAAGCCTGCTGAACATGAGAGAACACATGTATGAGACTGCACTGTAATCTTCGTTAAGTGATCTCCAGGGCAGCTCCCCCCAATCTCTTTTGCATTACTTGGTTTTCTCTACCAAACACAAACAGCTCCATTGACTGCACAAGTGCTGTGTCAACACCAGCACCTACTTACAGCATTCTTCACAAAGAGAAATAGAAGGAGGATTGGAGCAATGTGTTTTGCTCAGCAGAAAATAAAACTAAATAAACAAAATATGTAGTCATTCAGGAAAGTGGGAAAAGGAGTATAATTAAAAGAGCCACCCAGTAATATTTTTAGGGTCCAGTTTGGTGTACTGGTATGTGTGTTGAACTATAGCTCTGGAGATCAGGGTTTGATTCCCCACTCAGCCATGGAAACCTATTGTGTGACCTTGGGCAAGTCATACACTCTTAGCCACAGAAAACCCAATGATAGGGTCACCATAAGTCAGAAACAACTTGAAGGTACACAGTAACAATAACGTGAGCTGGAATAGCATCTTGGGATAGAGCTAGATGCAAAATGGAGTGGAGTCAAATGTTCAGAGTGGAAGCAGTTACCCACTGCATCCTATTAACCATAAACTAGCATGATTTATATGTACTCAGTGTGTCAAAATCTGCAAAAGGGTGATACCTTTATTGGCCAGCCAAAATGCACAAAACAAACACATAATGCAAGCTTTATGTGTCCACCGACTTCTCCATCAGGCAAAAGATGTTAAAAAATCATACAGGAGGATAAAAAAGCAGCAGGTCTGTGAGTCACAGGCCTACATTTTGTATAAATGTTTTGCCTCTGTAGTACAAAATGTAGGTCTGTGACTCCAGCACTCTTACATTTTCTTTCTTCTGTATGAATTTTTTAAATGTCTTTTGTCTCATGAAGAAGCCTGCGGTGCTTCAAAAGCTTGAAATGTGTGTTTCAACTAGTCAGTAAAGGTGTTACCCTTTTGTGGATGATGGATTTGTTTTATTTTGCTGTATCGCTATCTAGCCATGAATATGTTTTCTACCAGACATGAGTAGAGTTGGGGCCAAAGCAAAAAATTGAGACTGTCATGTTTCTTTTTTGCCACCATTTTTTTCCTCTTCTTTCCACTTACCAGGATGTGGAAAACAGGCAGATTGCTCTTACAGAAGTGTTATCATGGCATAGAATTTTGACAGACATTCCAGGCTCAATCAAGCTTGTTACCAAACCTGCCCCTTTCCTCCCAAACCTGAGCTGTGGAATTCTAAGCTACAAAGAAATAATGTATGTCTATACTATCAAAGAGGACTGAGTCTTCATTTAAAATGAATAAAAATAATTGCAACAATGGGAGCCTTGAATAGGAAGTCTACTTAAAGAAATAGAGAGAGGGATTCTTTCTAAAAGGATGGAGAGCAGAGTGGGGTAGGGCAGGCTTTCTGTTCTGATGAGCTTCCTATTCCTCTTCTCCTTAGAACAGGCTATGCATCACAACATTCAGATGTTGTGGCATTCCCATTCCTATAAGATCAAGTCATAGTTTTTTGTGATCTATGCAGTCAGAGGCTTTGCTGTAGTCAATAAAGCACATGCAGATTTGCTTCTGGAATGCCCTGATGCTCTCCATTATCCAACGAATGTTTGCAGTGTGATCTCTAGTGCCTCTTCCTTTCCCGAACCCAGCCTGCATGTCAGGAATGTCATGCTCCATATATGGTAGGAGTATTTTCTGAAGAAGTCTGAGCATGGCTTTGCTTACATAGGAAATTAGTGTGATGGTTCTGTAATTGTGCCTCCTTTTTTATAGATGGGAAGATATATATATACTGATTGTTTCTAGTCTGTGGGCCACATTTCCACATTTGTTGGCAGATTTTGGTTAAACTAAACTTGGCTCTGTCTCTGTGGATTGTAGGAGTTCTATTGTTATGTCATCTGTTCCTGATTATTTGCTTTGTTTTGTTTCTAAATTTTTTTAGTTAAAAACAGATAACAACCTACTGTAATCAACAATCATTTCTTCCATAAAAAGAAAGCATAACATAGAGTAGAGATATTTCTTCTTCCTTCATCTTTCATCTTTCACAACTCCATCTTCTTTCCTCTTCTCTTCTTTTCCCTCCATCTCAGTACCTTCTTACATAACCTTCCAAAGTCTTTCTTCTCCTCACTCTACCCAATTTCCCAACAACTCTCATCTTCTTATATCCAAACCTATTGATTATTTGTGGTTTTTTGTTTTTGTTTTTTTGTTTTGTTTTGTTTTTTTCCAAATTGCTTTGAGTGTAGCTTTCACTTCTTTTTCCAAAATGTGGGGTTCATCTTCATAAATTTCTTTTTCCCACATGTCATTCATCCTTTGACATTTTTATATAGCTCTTTTGTATATTTTTTCTTTCTGTTTTTTTATTTCATTGTTATCATGTATTATATTCCTCTTCTGATCATAGAGCACTCCCGCCCTTGGTTTAAATTTCTCTTTGAATTCTTGGATCTTATGGAAGAGGTCTCTTGTTGTCCCTTTTTTGTTGTCAGCTTCTGTTTCTATGCACTGATTGTTGTAGCTCTCCTTGTCCTTACACACTACTTGTTGGACAGTAGCATTCAAGGTTCTGATTATATTTCTATCTTGTTTTCCTTTTGCTTCTCATGCTTCTTCAACTTCTTGAAGCATTTCATCTTTCACATAGTGTTTCTTCTCCTCTTCCTTTTTTAGCCACAAATATCATCTTTCTGCATTCCTCTTTGACCATGTCCTTGACTTCTGTCCATAGTTCTTCTGGTTCCCAGTCAACTAGGCTTAATAGTGTGAGTCTGTTTCTCACATTGTCTTTAAATTCTGTTTTTGGATCATATTTCAGCATGGCGATTGATTTGGTGTTCTTCCTCAACTGTATTCTAATTTTAGATATTAGCAGTTAGTGGTCTGTGCTGCAGTCTGCTCCTGATCTTGTTTTGGCCATAAGAAAAGAGTTTCTCCATCTTCTCTTACCTATTATGTAATTTATTTGGTTTTTGTGTTGCCTGTCCAGTGATGTCCATATACACAATCTCCTCTCTAGTTGTATGAAAAAGTTATTTGTGATGAACAAACTGTGGGCCTCAGAAAACTCTTATCACTCTCCTGCTTTTTTCCTTGAACCAAGCCAAATCTCCCTACTGTTTTTTATTCTGCTCTGCTTTCTACTGTAGCATTTCAGTCACCTGTTACCAAGCAGTCCTGCTTTGGCATGTTGTCAGTTTCTTCCTGACGTTTGTCATAGACATTCTGCATTTCTTCTTCCTCTGTGGCTGGTGCATATACTTGGATTGTGGTGAATTGGCAAAGAGATCAAGCAAGGCTGCATACTACAGTGGGCCCTTGGTATCCATAGGAGATTCATTCTGCATCCACCTACAGATACCAAAATCCATGGATGCTCAAGTCTCATAGTACTCATTGGTGACACAGCCACTCAACTATGCCACTTTTGGCTCCCGTTGCTGCTGCTGTGGCTCTTCCTCCTTTTACTCCTCCTTTTTCCTTCCTTTTCCTCCTCTTACCCCACATTTCCTCCTTTCTCCTCCTTCTCTTACCCATTTCTATTCCAACTGCTGTGACTCTTCCTCCTCCTCTTCTTCACCTGGTCTCCATCTCAACTCTTCCTCCTCCTCTTATCCCCCCCCATCGCCACTGTCACCATGCACCCCCCTTTTCCTTCTTCCTCCCCCTCTTCCTCCCTCCTCCCCTGTTGATGTAAACAAGCAGATGTGAACAGTTCAAGAAATCTCCAATGCCTTCAGAATTACCGGCAACCCTGGAACTGTTCAGCTTTATCAGGATTCCTCCTCCCAGTTGTTGATGAAACAGACTGGAGCCAAAACACTCTCCTCAGAGGTTTTATTCTTAAAGTTGCTCTATTTACAAATATATACATGCTCGACAAATCTCTCCAACCACCATCCACCAACTCTGACTATCCAGCAATTACCCAACAACCCAACGTGTGGTGTGCAGGCTATTTATAGACTTGTGCCATGTGGCCACAAACCCAGCCTCTTCTGATGACTTTCTTCTTTGTGTCACCTACAATATTGTCCCCTCAGTCAGAAAGACTCATGTTGTTTACATTAGGCCTACGGGCAAGCAAGCACATACTGACCTAGAGAAACAGTCTGCTGTTCCAGCCTTCAGCTGCAGACAATTCTACCCATAATTCCTGTTTTATCTTTTGTGCACATCTGTACATTTCATACTCAGGCCTCAAAGCCTAACATCCCCCTCTGCCCCCCCCCCAGTGGGTTGCTATCCATGGATGCACAAATCCACGGATGGCAAGTCTGTAGATATGGAGGGCAGACTGTATCACCCTATTTATTCAACCTGTATGTGGAATATATCATACATATATTCCACATACAGGAATATATGGACTCAGAGGCAGGAGGAGTGAAGATTGGTGGAAGGAACATTAAAAACCTAAGATATGCAGATGATAGTACTACTAGCAGGAGCAAATAAAGACCTGGAACAATTACTGAAGAAGCTCGAGGAGGAAAGTGCCAAGGTTGGATTAATGATGAACGTTAAAAAGCAAAAATAATGAACATGGAATATCTACAACAATTCATCCTAGACAATGAGAAAATTTAATAGTCAGAGTTCCCATACCTTGACTCAAATATTGATCAGAACAGAGACTGCAGTCAAGAAATCAGAAAAATACTAGGATTGGAAAGGCCAGCTATGAAAGAACTCATTAAGATCATGAAGGATAAAGACATAACTCTGAATACCGAGGTTAGGATAGTAGTATTCCCCATTTCCATGTACAGGTATGCGAGTTGGACAGTAAAAAAACAAAACACACACACACACACAAAGCCAATAGCAAGAAAACAAATTCACTTGGATGGCCAAGAAGACAAGCAAATGGCTTCTAGAACACATCAAGCCTGAACTATCCCCAGAAGACAGGATGACTAAATGTACACCAGCCTCATCATGAGGAATCATTAGAAAAGGCAATGATGCTAGGAAAGGTGGAGGGCAGTAGAAAGAAGGAAGACCATATACCAGATTTTGGTTAAACTTGATCAGAGAGGACACAGGCCTGGGCCTGCAACATCTGAGGAGAGAGGATTAAGACAGGGAGTCTTGGAGATATTTCTTCCCTGGGGTCACCACCGCCACAACAAGGCCAGGCTTTAACAAAGTACACAAAGAGTGAGATATCCACCTTTGTGGGTGGATGTTTATGGGATGTTTGAGAGTAGAGGGCACCTGTTTAATTGTCCAGATGAAGCACCTAGCCTGAGACAGCAATTTTTATCTAAAAAAAATTCAGTTGAATTATATGGAATTTTAAAAACCTTTTAGTGATTTGCCCCATGTGTTAATTTCTCCATTGTTTAATCTTCTGTTTATCATTTCTTAAATCACTAATGTAGAGAAGGAAGTTTATCTATTTTGACTTC
Source organism: Urosaurus nigricauda (assembly GCA_034509955.1). Lineage (NCBI taxonomy): Eukaryota > Metazoa > Chordata > Lepidosauria > Squamata > Phrynosomatidae > Urosaurus > Urosaurus nigricauda. Next base: position 215,811,013 of record JAOEGL010000004.1, read on the forward strand.
ATTAACAAGAAGTGTTAATCTGAAAGTGTTTCACAACTGTGTGTGCCATGGCTTCTTAGCTGATGTTGCCATCTTGATCTTATTGGTACTTTTGGTATGCATCTAGCTTATTTACAGTGATTCTCCATGCCAGATCACTACTGTTAGGGTTTCTGTGGCATAACAGAGGCTTCAACTGATCAAAACAAGGGGCTTTAGAAATTAAGCAGAGGACACATGACCTGAGGTTGCATGTTATCCACCTGTGGTTAAATGGGTGCAGATAACCAGAGCTGGATCAAGCTGGTGAGAATAGAGGGAATGTGATCATGCAGGCTCTTCTTTTACTGAACCAAAGTTACAAAATAGGCAGTGTTGTATTTGCATAACTTGACAGAAATGAAAGGTCATAATGAAATTTCATTTTGGACTACAGCTTCTAGAAGCCCCAGACAATATAGCTTAGCTGGTTATGCTCCAGAATCCCCCAGTGGCTGCTTTGAAATTTTGGGAGTTGCAGTCCAAAAATCATGTTTCCGTGGCCTGAGTTAGAGACATGGATGTGTCCCCAACTCTTTGGATTCCTCCTACTCTATGGGTCACTTTCTGTCTAGGCTGTTCTTGATAAGAGGGCCTAACCTTGTATCCTATGATGGTTGCTAGGATTGTACAATTCATTTTATAACCCAAGTACGTTCATATCTGCAAGCCCGCTTATGCCATCATGAAATTCTACCCTATTAGCAAGGCAGGGCTCTACTTTCCAGAGGCCATGTTGATTTCTTTTTTCTTTTCTTCTTCTATTGTGTTCTACCAGATGTGAAGCATGCAGTGAAATTAAAAGATTGAGACCACTGTGTTGTTTCCATTTCCCTCTTTCCAGATTTGTCTTGATCCATTAGTTAGTTGTGAATCAGTTTGTAGGCTAAAGCCTGGCCAGCATTGAACAAAAAATAAAGCAAGGCTCATTAAAACATATAAGAACTGGAACATGTAAAAAATCCAATCTCTTTCTTTAAAAAGAAGAAAAAAGCAGGAATGCACATAGAGAAAACTGAATAAACAGTAAGCTTAGGCTCAGAATTTTAAGCAACCTGTCTTTGTAATAGTTTTACAGACAAATTCTAGCATTGGACGTGCTTAGATAGACAAACAGAAAAATTTCAAAAAAGAATAAAATGCTCTGGTACTTTGCCACATACTGACAGTGACCTGTCCATGGAACATTTTGTTCACAGATAATAACTGCTGTCAGTGTAGGCATGTAGTAACACAAATGGTACAGAAAAATGCACTGCTATATTGTTTTCACAGCATGCTGTATCACAAAGTCAAAGATACATGATCAAGTATGTTAATTGTGTGTGATGTGTGCGCACACACGCATGTGCATGCATGCTTTCAAGTTGCATTTTGACTTATGGCGACCCCAAGAGTTTCATAGGGTTTTCTTAGGAAAGGGATACTCAGCAGTAGTTTTGCCGGTTCCTTCCTTTGAAATATAGCCTACAGCACTTGATATTTGTACTGTATCCTAAAGTAGGGGTGTCCAACAGTACAGTGGCGGTTGAGAAAAGATGCTAAGATCTTTTGGCTGTGAATGCCAGATATGAGATGTGTCCTAACACTACAGTCATGGCTGTATCAAGGTTATGGTAGTATGGTTATATCAAATGGAAAGTTAGACAGCTCATCTGGGATCAGCTGCAGTTTACTTTTGTACAATGCCCTAGGATGTTGGTAAATTTTACAAAATTGCCAGTTTGGATTCTTTTCACTTTATTATTTTAAGCTGTCTGTGGCATGAAATAACTATTCCAGAGTGTTTTTCCAGGCAGTATTTTTGGATGCATGGGGGCTGCAGGAGAGAGGAGTCCCTGATTCCAGCAGAAATGGGGCAAGGGGAATCCAGCCATTAGTTTTGGCAAAAGGAATTGATATGGTATTTGGGATAGTAAAATAATTCTGCTTGAATAGTTCTGAATCCTCAATTTAGTTTTTATCTTTCTGCCTTCTACATCTACTGTACCACTTTTCCCCAATGTGTCAAACGTCAGTTCACCATGGCCCCCTCGCTCTGTTCCAGTTTCAGCTTGTTCCAGTTTCAGCTCCAGCCTCTGATATGTAGATTCACAGGGTAACATGAATCTGTACTGTTTCCTTTTGAGAGATCATTAATTCTTGAACTCTGCACCTTCTAGATGCATTTTTTTCAAGATAGCCTCGTTTTCCATTTGAAAGACCTAACAATGAAAAAAAAGTTGAATGAGAATACAGATGCACCCACCCATGATATTCCTTTTTGAGTCACTCGCTACACTACATTAGACATGAGAAATGTCAAATCCCACCTGTAGTTTGATGACACTACACTGAGCAGTAGACTACAGATACATGTCTGAGTTTATGGATGCACACATAACATGTAGGGAAGTTCAAAAATATTTACCAACATTTGTTTGATATAAATAGGGTTTTTATGTTTTTTAACAAAGACAAAGACAAGAAGTAGCTTTTTCATGGACTATGACAGTTGGCAAAGCTTTCTGATTTAGGAAACTTCAGCAATAAAAATAAAAAATAAAAAATAAAAATATGCTGCTCAAGATTGCAACATTTCTACAAAAAATATGGTTACATTTTTAAATGTTACTGTTTGGTCTTTGGTTTCTTTCTCTGTTCCAGATAGTAAGTCATATCGTGGTGTTAGATCCTCCTTATATTTAATATTACCAAGGTCAAAGTTTCAAAAATGTGAAATCATTAGAGAAAAATCTGGGAGCAGCAACAAATTTGTATGGGCAAAATGAAGAATCACTCTGATACATATAAGGAATCGTTATTAAATTACTTGTTTTTGTTATGTGCCTTCAAATCATTTCCAACTAATATTGACCCTAAGGTGAACCTGTTTCACTGGGGCTGAGAGTGTGTGACTTGCTGGTTTCCATGGCTGAGCCGTAAATTGATCCCTGATCTCCAAAGTTGTAGTCTAATGCTCAAACCATTAGACCACACAGGTTCAAGATCTTTCCAAAAATAGGCTCACAGAAGACATTTCCAGGAAAGAAGGCACATAGATATCTAGATGTGGAACAGATAATTGATATTAGGAAATGTATTTTGTGTTGGATTACAACTCTGGAGATCATGGTTAAATTAATGGCTCGACCATGAAGCCCACTGGGTCACATTCTCTCATCCTCAGGAGAAGGCAATGGCAAACATCTTCTGTACACATTATACCAAGAAAACCCACTGATAGGTTTTCTGTAGGGTCACCATAACTCAGAAATTCCTTGAAGGCATACAACAGCAGCAGCAGCAGTGGCAGCAGCAACCTGTATATGATCACTGCTTTGTCACATGTGTTGTTGCTGCTGCAGTATGCCTTCAAGTTGTTTCAGCCTTATGACAACTTCTGGCTTGCAAATATTTTTCAGAGGAGCTTTGTCACTGCCTTCTTCAGAGGCTGAGAGAGTGTGACTTGTCCAAGGAAATCCAGTGGAATTCTGTGGCCAAGCGGGGATTCAAACCTTGGTCCCCCTGAGTCCAATACACAAACCATGATACTGTGCTGGCTCTTGCACTAACCACGTAGCCTCTCATTTGTTACTATTTATTTGTTTTTAATCTTGTTAGAAAATACACCAACACAACTGGTGGGGCTTGGTCTACATCAAGAAAAGGTGGACTTCAAGTTTTTGAACAAATTTGACAAGCACCACAAATATCTGTGTATAAAATGAATGTTATGCTTGTTAAATTGGTTCTCCTGGAAAATTTGTTTTCATCATTGTCCATTCTATTCTATCTGCTGTTGCTAAAACTCTGTTTTCCCAAAGGCAGTCTTGTACTGGAACAAATATCTTCCTAATTTAATAATTCTTCCTCTTATGAAGGGCCTTTTCTTCTTATTTCTTGCCAAAATGAGAAAGTATGTGTACTCTGGAGTTGGAAAGTGACACCATGTGACACCAAGCCCAGAGTCCCATGTAGTTTCCACACTGGGTTCTATCTGATTTTTTTAAAGCTCTCACTAACTCTTTCCCACATGAGCTGAACTGTGATGGTGCTGGCGGTTGTCCTTTTCTTATTTAAAAAGTATTCTGCCTAAGAGGATATTTATTAACAAAGTGTGGAACAACTGTTTAGCAGTGTTTTGCTGTTAGTCCTTCAAACAATCTACTGACTATTATGGAGAAAATTGGGTTGTGGCATATGAGTAAGAAAGGTACAATGCAGAGACCAGGGAAGGGATTGATGGATTGGTGGATTAAAAATTGCAGTAGTGGCAAGAGAGATTGAGTAAAGATTCTACTCTTCATGAGTAGGAGACTCATGGTAGTGAAAGTTGATTTTCAGAACTACATGAAAATCTCCTGGTATGAACCGTCCCAGACTCTGAGATCCTCTGGAAAAGCCCTTCTCTCCATCCCAACATCATCACAAACATGGCTGCCCCTAGACTCTGGAATTCTTTGCCCAGGGAGATCAGAATGGCCTCCTCCTTGATGGCCATCCACCAGCAGGAAGACCTATCTGTTCACACGGGCATTTAAGGAATTGTTATAAGGACAGGCTGCGATGTCCATTTTTTAAAATGTTTTAGTTGTAGTGTTTTTAATGCTGTGAAACTGCTCTGAGTCCCTGTCCTGGGAAAAGAGCAGGATACAAATAAATATAATAAACAAATAACTTATTTGAATCCCTTACACCAAATGCAGCATATCAGGCCAACAGAAATTTTAGTAAACTTCCTGTAGTAGGTATCTGCCTGCTTTTGCAGAAGCAGATTGATGAAGTTCTTAGTAGACCATAATGCGCATGTAATGGGGTTCAGTAGGTTTGATGAATTTCAGGTGTTGTAAAACTAGTTTGGATTATTAAAGAAAATATGGGCCACCTTTATCCTTTAGGCATTGCTATGGTTGCATTCCACAGAAACAGGTAGAAGTCTAGGTGATTTGCGATGAGCAGGTGTGTTCAGCTGCAAAAAGAAGTGGACAAGTAACTACAAGTTTTCTATTTCTGTGGTTTAGTTAGTGTGATGTCAATCTGGCAGTTTTGTTTGTCTGTCCCCACTAAGGGAGAGGAACAAGGTTTGTTCTTGGTTTTTTTCCTCTGGTTTGATGTGGGAGACCCAACCCAGAATGCTGGGTTTGAATTTCATGATAAACCACTGTCCATGGTTTGTTCATCTGCCCTCGTTTGTAAGTGACAGCAGTCAGGCATAAAGCATTAGTACATGATCTCAGGCTTGACAAACCAGAACTCTACAAAATTCTGTCTTGTCATTGCATGTGAACACACACTATATTTAGAAATATTTCTCTGGAGATCAGACACAGCCATTTATCATCCAGTCTTTGTGGTGTAAATGTTTATTATTTATATGTAACTTCTTCTAGCATGGAAGCTCCCAAACATCTTTACAAACATTTCAGTTACAGCATTTTCATTTCTAAGATGAAAGACTTGAAGTATGTAACAATTTGCCACCTGTCATATGTTCTAGAAGACTGCGGGAAATTATAATCTTTGATCTGTGACAGATATTTCTAACTAGAGAAATAATGAGGAGTACCAAAAATTGGTGAATTGGATTGAGCCACGGTGAACTCCAAGCAGATTCTCTCTCTGGCCCTATGGCTAAGTGTTAACTGCAAAGGTTACAGTTTTAACAGCATCCAGTAGCAGCAGAGAAAAGCTGTCTTAGTGTTTAAGTGATTTGAGATATGTGCTCCTTTTTAACTGTTTACTAACTGATTCCCTGATTGACTTTTAGCTGACAGTCATAATTGATTTGAACATCACCAGTATTGGAGAGAGCCTCAAGCCTTGGCTGTAATCTCCTTTTAAAGGCAAATGGAATTGATGTAATAACAAGTGGTGATAATGTGGTGGCTGGCAAAGCACCCACTTTTGACTGTCAAATCTCTTTTATTTACACAGTCTGTATCAGATTTTATAGTGGCAATATCCCTTCACTCTCAGGGTTTCCTTCATGGCACTATCCAAATTCTACCAGTGGTAATGGAATGCTTGTCGTGTTCATTTGTTGGACATGGAAGGGGCAAGCAATGAAAAGTTTTGAACTCAATGCTATATAATGACCACAAGCAGCGATAAATTGGAAGCCACTGAATGTCATTCACAGTGGCCTGGATTGAGGCTGAAAGCGAATGTAAAATGTGCTCTGGATGGTCTGTTGCAAATACTTGGGCATTAACTTGGAGAATCAAATATGCCCAGCAACTGAGTATCTCTTGTATCCTTATAGGCTTAACCCAATAGGAGGGGCAGCTTCTAATAGGTTCAGAGCTGGTTGGTTCAGATCATCATCGGGTGGAGCCTTACAATGGCAGGGAACTGACTAATGGTCTGCCCCTGAAAGGATTGTTGGTTTCACTTCTTCAGAAGATATTATCCTGTCATATCAACAGGCAATTTATTTTTACTCAGGCAGGTCACTGGCATGTAAACTTGTCTGCTATTTAGGAGCTTGGGTGCAAGCTCTCATTTTTATTATGTTGTAATGCATAGACTTATGTGTTATTGTTTCATCAATATTTTGTTTTTAGTTCTATATTTTAATGTTAACTATATCAAGTGCTTTTTGGAGCTGAGGGAGGCAGGGTAAGGATGAATTAATGAATAAATAAGATCCTGTTCATATACTGTTAACATCTTTATGTATCTCCATAAATGTGTTGCCATTTGAGTGAGAAGTCAACCTCCACATGATTCATTTTTAATGACAAAAATGGGGAGCACATAGAATAAATGATAAAAATAGTATCATGCAAATTGTTTTTGGTTTCATGGTTATCAGCAGTATAGGAGTATGAATAGACTTTGATGTGTCTTAGATATTTGATTCAAACATACAGCTATGTTAATCGGGTAAATTGGTGTACAAATGGATCTTGTAGCACTTTTGAGACTGAGAGAAAGAAGTTGGTTGTATGAGCTTTCATAGACTTGAGTCTGTTTGTTTAGATGCATGAAGTGGATGGTCCAGGGACAGACTTTGTGTGTGAGAATAGCTATAGAAGTGGAAATCTTGTGATTATGGAGATGAAGTGACAAGTACAGTTTTAAAGAAGGGTGCTGGGACAGATGGTCCTTGGGGAGTCAGGAGGATGGAGGTTGCCTAAAAGCAAAGTGAATAGATAAACATACGAATGGTGGTGGAAGTATTGGTATGTAGAAAGTTGATGAGCTGGCCAAGAGAACCTTCATAAGCTTACATTAAGTATTTCATATATGTGTGAACATATCTACATACCTGTGTAACCTTTAATTTGAGGATGTGAGTACTGCTTTTTCAGTTTCTTTGATGGAAACTAATGAAGCCAAAAAAGATGTAGCAGCTAGATTGCTGATGGGAACATCATACAAAATGCATATAACAGTGGGTTTAAACTTGCACTGGCTGCCAGTATGCTTCCACTCAGAATTCAAGGTGCTGATAATGACTTTTAATTCCCTGAATGGCTTGGGACTGTGATAATTGAAGGAGCACCAGCCAGAGATCTAAGGCTTGCTCAAGAGCCCCTTCTTTGCTGGGAGAGCCCAGTTATGGATCATCCTCCCCTTGGAGCTATTGTTCAGGCAGTGAAAATGTGATTGTACGTGAAAGATGCCTAATTGATTTTACTTGCACGTACATGATTTTAATTTGTTTTAAAATATTTTAATTCTTTTAGTGGAGAGCCAGAATGGCATAGTGATATGAATGTTAGACTATGACTTGAGGACAGAGTTCAGATCTCCTCTTGGTCATGAAAACCCACTGGGTGACCTTGGACCAAGTCACACTCTCTCAGTCTCAGAGTTTCCAACACTAACTGCATTTTTAGCATGTTTTCAACACTAAGTGCATTTTAGCATGCTGCAGCGGGAAAAAGACAGACACCTAAAAATAAAACAAATCATTTGGATGAGGTTTGTCATGTCTGTTATCTGTATTTGCATTCAATGATTGTGGGTTTTCCAGAAAAAGCAGAACTGGAAATTTTTTCCAGAGCTCTATATACTATTATATATTTAGCTTGTTTGCCCAAGCCTTATCTAGAAATTATTTATTGGAATATTTGTAATACCAAAAAATAAAAATAAAAAATGGCTACACCTGACATAACATTGTTTTTAGGAGACATATTGTTTTTAGGACACATATTTAATGAGAGCTGTATCTATATCAACAGTTTTCCTTTGCTGAGGTATAATTGTAATACCTTCACCTTCACAGTCACTCTCTGAATTATTTACAGTTTCCTTTCAAGTTGAGAAACATCTGATTCAGTACAAATAGCTAAACATTCTGTTTCATTAAAGGATGGAGTCTGTGGGGACAAGCAACATCACATTTTATATTGACTACTTGTACTTAAAACTGAGAAGCAAGAGAAATGAAATTTATCTCCAATTCTGTTCACTGTTGTTCTTGGAAAATAATATTGCCAGTCTCCAGAGTGTTGGATATTGGGATGAGATTGGACAAGGCAGGGTGGATAAGAGAATGGTCCTATGCCACCTTAGCACCATGATGTTATGTATACTGTGGACATCTCCTTCCTTTACCAACTTCTCCTCACCATTATGATTACTGGAATCTACATGATCCAGATTTTACTAATTGGGGATGGGTGGAATGGAACCATGTGCACAGTAAAATGGAGTTAAACCACATTAGCGCTATGGCAGCATGGGATGTATTTACTTCTGTCATGTTCAAAATGTTGCTGTTTTGTCTGCACTTGGGGAAGTGTCAGTGGAGGTAGTCATGAATAGTGCTTTCTACATGTTGTTCCTCAGACATATTTATTTGCCAATTCCTTCCCTGCAGCCATTGGTTGATAACTCCCCCCCCTTTTTTTCTCACAATAAAACCTATTGGCAAAGAGGAATGAGAGGGGGAGGTCAAGGAAAGACTGTAGAATGATGGCAGTGGAGAGGTTAGGGAAGATCAAATCTGCAAGAACTAGGACCAAGCAATGTAGATTGTCAATAGCAGGAATCAGACTCTTCATGTTTGGATTGCATTTGTGGAAGGAAGAGAAGAGGCTAAATCTTTTGCCAGTGAACTGTGGATAACACTGCAACAACAACAAAAACATATTTGGTGTTTAAGGAGCACTAAGGTTATAGTGCTGGTCTCTTAAATGCTTCCTCCAGAAACAAATGATGTGCTTCCCTTGGATCCACACAGGCTTATTTTATCAACTGATAACCCCAAACGTACTTCTTATGTGGTTGCAATTCATGTGCCAAATTTCCTGCACCTTGTGGTTGTGTGGTTCTCAGAAGATCTATAGTTTTGTTGCTTATCACAAGTTATACAGTGGCAATATGACAAGATGTAATCAGTATGTAGCCAGTACAGTTTTTTCTTTGCCATTTTTAAATCTTCTTGGTATCCACTGGATGCATGTGTGTGTGCTGAAACCAAACTCTGGTGGATACCAAGGGCCCATTTAAGTATTTTAACTTCAATACATTATCAACTGATCTTGATTGCTGAACATGACTGTAGTCACTGTGACAGTCAATATCATTCCTTTCCCCATTCACTAAAGTACATTTACCAGTATGACATAGACATTTCTTTTTAAAGAAAAAAACAGAGGCAATAAAAAGGGAGCTGGGGGGGGGGATGCATCTGGGTTGTATTTCTGCCAACTGCTGAGCCAGCCTGTTTGCCCAACCTTGAGGTCTGCCAGAGAAGACAAGGTGGGTTAAATGGAAATTGTCATAAATGAATTGCTCACTTTATCATCTATTTCTATACTAGTTTGTGAATTGCTTTTTATAAATACATGCATTAAAATGTGTACTTCTTTTGTGTAAATTCTTAAAAGTATGCATCGTTATACACATTCTTCGAACTATATACATTTCTCCAAGTGATTTTACTTATGCATTACAGTTTTCCAAATATAGGTCACTCCAGCAAATATGGTTTGGTACAGGGGGTTTTTTTACATTTGCTTTTGCACACATTTCCTTTTATTATATGTATTTTATGCCTTTTTATATGCAACCTGCACTACAGATTTGTAAAAAGTGTGAATACCATAAAATTACTACATTTGTTTTTAAAATATGAATTTGGCAAATTTGCATTTAAGTGTAAAACAAGTTAATTTATCATGTGTCCCTACTTCTGACATCCTACTTAAGAATACTCTCCCCAGAGTATTACCTATAGTTATTTTGGTACCAATAATTTCTTCCATCCTATAAAAAAATAACCCCTGTGTGTTGAATGTTTTTTTTTCCTGGAAACCTATATGCTACCAACTCTTCAGTGTTTTGGTTCTGAAAGAGCTTTTCACATCTGCCCAGAGAACAGTGATAATGGGCAGATGTAGATATAGACTGAGATTATGTTCAGTTCTTGTACCTTTTTAACAGGAAGTTTTTCACACCATCTCTTCTATAGTGCTTTGTCTCCAAGGAGCCTTCAGAATGGGGCATTGAAGAAACAGATGGTTCTAGAATGAACTGGCTCCTGGTGGAAGGTGTGTGCTAAATGGCATCCATTTTCTCTGATGATGTTGTACAAGTACAACTGGTGGTCCAGGCCCCCTGCCATGACTTGTTTCTACCGCTGCTCTTCCACTTGCATGGGGAGGTCTTGTGTGCACAGCAAAGCTGTCTGTCACACTGCTTGTCTCTATATTTAGTCACTGTAAGATCTGGTACATGTGTACAGACATACAGTGAGCTCTCCATATGCATGGATACTTCATCAACAGCTCAAAAATACATATTTTAAAAATCCCAAAAGCAAACCTTGATTTTGTCATTTTATACAGGGAACATTATTTTACTACAACACTGTAGCAATAGGATTTGAACATCCACAGATTTTGGTATCCTTGGGGGGTCCTAGAACCTAACCCCAGCAAATACCACATGTTCACTTAGTAAAGATCAGAGCCTAGAAAAGTTCCTTTTTTATTACCATTTTGAATTATGGTATCCAGAATTGTCTCCAGCTAGCATGGCCAGTGAAGGGTGTGCTATGAGCTATCACTCCCCTGAAGAACTAAAAGCTAGACAAAAAAGCACAAAATTCTTTCTGTAAAAAAAGAAAAAGATGAGAATTCAGTTACCCTGTGCTTAAATCATACACTGTTCTTCACACTGCAGCATCTTCCTATTCTATGTTGACCATTGATTTTTTTATATGAAAACATGGGATTTCTCCTACTCCCTCACTCCATAACATATAGAAATATTCCCACATTATGTTTCAGCTATGATGCTGAACTGCAGTTGTATGTGAAGTCTAATGCAAGTATATTTCTCTCAGTGGTGAGTGCCAAAATTCCAGCTTTTAACAAACACTTGTGAATTTAACAGAAACATTTTCTGCCTTTTTCAGAAAATTCTGTTTGTGTGAGCTTGTTTGTTTTGCCTTTTTTTCCTTTTCTGACTGGGTGCCATTTCAAACAAAGCTGTTCTTCAAATAATTCTGTAGTGAGAAAGCAGAATTTCAGTTTGTGTGCCAAACCAGATTCTTTTCATCTGTCAGAATATTTCTTGAAATAGAGGCGTTTTAATGATGGGTAACATTCCAGCAGATAACAAGGGCCCGTCGTCATCATCATCATCATCATCATCATCATCAAATTTATTTATATCCCACTCCATCTGCACTTAGGCAATCGGGGCAGCTTACAGTATTAAAATTATACATACCATATCCCCTAACCCTCCTTCCGATTAAAATAGAATTAAACATTTTACAATTAAAACACATTAAAATGAAGTTGGACAATAAAACAATAACAAGGGGCAGGCAAAGAGCAAATGGGATCAGTCCATTTCTTTCTCTCTCTGGTGGCTGGGCGTCTATTCAGGAAAGGCTTGCCGAAAGAGATCTATCTTAATAGCTTTTTAAAAACTGTCTAATGTGGTTATATGATGGATCTCATCCAGCAGGCCATTCCATAGTCTGGGAGCGATAGCCAAAAAGGTCTTAGGCAGTTGTAGATAACCTGGTTTTTATTGGTTGTAGCAGATTTCTCCCAGAGGACCTAAGTGTGTGGAGTGGATTGTAGGAAGGAATCAGTCCCAGAGATATTTTGGACCCAATTCATTTAGGGCTTTAAAGGTAATAACCAACACCTTGTACTGGGACCAGAAACCAATGGGCAGCCAGTAATCTTAAAATTGGTGTGATATGGTCTCTTCTAGATGTACCCAAGACCAGTATGGCTGCTATATTCTGTAGCAGTTGAACTTTCCGGACCAGGCACAAGGGTAGTCCCATGTAGAGTGCTTTATAGAAATCCAGACATGAGGTTACCAGTACATGTATTACAGTTTCAAGATCCCCGACTTCCAGCAAAGGGCACAACTGGTGTATCAGCTGGAGCTGTTAAAGGCACTCCTAACCGTCGCATACACCGGGTTAGTCATCTGAAGTGGAGTATAGGAGCACCCCCTAACTGTGAACACAGTCCTTAGAGGAGAGTGTGACCCCATCCAGGACTGGAGGTTTTATCCCAATGCCTGGGTTCAGGGCTGCTACCTCATTTTGTCTGGATTCAGTTTTAATCTGTTTTTTCTCATCCAGTCCATTACTGCTTTAAGACAGTCATTGGGAGAGGAGGTGCCAAATATCGATTCCCTCCCCCCAGACATTTGGACAATGCAGCGATCTTTGACTAGAATGGTCCCGATATAAATTGCTACATGTACTAATAAAAGAAGCTAGAAAGGTACCTGGGGTAAAAAATATTCGTTGCTCTCTCATCAATACTTATACCACACGTAGTGACTATCTGGCCTCCTGGGTATTGTTGGGTGATAAAAATTCAGGCTGCTGGATGTTACAGTTCCACAATATCTAGAGGTCTCCACATTGCCCATAACTAGTCTACAGAGACAGTGAGGTGTCTTTTAAATGTTTTGGACTGAAACTGCCATCATAGCCAATACATGTGGGAATTGTCTGTGGTCTGTGATGACTAGTAGAGACTTGATGGTTTCAACCTGCATCTTATTGCATGCAAAGTATGTGTTCTGCTACTGAATTGTGCCTCTTTCCTCTATCATTAGAACATGGCACATTGGAGGAGACAAGTGGAGGGATATATATTCTCTGTAAAGCTAGAGTTGGTCAACTCACATCCAGCATGTAAAAAACATTATCCTAGGCATCATCTTTTGCTTTCCTCAGAACCTGATTTATGAAGCTTGTGGCACTCTGTAAATATTGCTATCAAGGCAGCACTTGAGTATCAATATTATACCTGTTCTAAAGTGTGTCTTCCCTGCTTTATAAATTCTTTGGCCCAAGATGGCTATAAGCTATATACAAGAGTTTTTATGTAACAAGGGTGGAAAACATGCCGGCTTCCAGATAAGGTTGAACTACAAATTCTGTGTCGCCAGATTGACCAGATGTCCTAACCGCAAAGGAGGATAGGATGCCACAAAATGTTGGACATTTAAGAAAAATGTAGGATGCTACAAAATAATAATAAATTCATGCTTCTTAGTCATGATCAAAATGCAGGACATTTTGGAATTCCCAGACAGAAAGATGAAAAATAATAATCACAAGTTGCAATGTGTCATGTAATTGGGATCAGTTACTTGTAGGCTGACCTAACTTGGCTAAATTAGCAGAAGTATATTTAACTAGAATATTTTATGTATTCATTTGCCACATCTGAAGATACCCACCCTACAGATAGATTAATATATGTAACAAATGTTCAAGAATGTGCACATACACATGAAAATACTGTTCTATTTTGACTTGCTTTCTTTTTTCCTGTGATTATGGAAGAGAGTGAAGAAAATGTTAACTTGGGAAATGAAGTATTGATGGAAGGAGAAGAGAGCCTGAAACAGAATATGTATGGTGCAGTAGCTATACTTAGGCCTGGAAAAGCAGGGTTCAGAATACTTGTTCTTGTTGTGGACCTCGATTCATGATGTCCCTGTGGATGAGACCTCTTGAAGACTTCCTATCCTTCACTGCTCAGCAATCTCAGGCCCATAGCCTCTTTGATTGAATCTAACCCCTGAAGCAGAGAGTCTGTGAACACTTAGAGGCCAATGCCATAATCACAAAAAGTCAACATGGGTTTCAGAGAAACAAGTCATGCCAAACGAACCTGATCTCTTTTTTTGATAAAATTACCAGTGTGGTAGATGAAGGGAATGCTGTGGATATAGTATACCTCGATTTCAGTAAGGCCTTTGACAAGGTTCCCCATGACATTCTTGCAAACAAGCTTGCAAAATGTGGGATAGACAAGTTAACTGTTACATGGATTTGTAATTTGTTGACTGGCCGAACTCAAAGGGTGCTCAACAATGGCTCCTTTTCATCCAGGGTTCTGTCCTGGGCCCAGTGCTATTCAATGTCTTTATTAATGATTTGGATGACAGAATTGGGGGCATACTTATCAAATTTGCAGATGACACTAAACTGGGAGGAGTAGCTAATACCCCAGAGGACAGGATCAAAATTCAAAATGACCTGAATAAACTAGATAGCTGGGCCGATGCTAACAAGATGAAATTCAATGCAGAGAAATGTAAGGTTCTGCACTTAGGGCGGAAAAATGAAATGCACAGATATAGGATGGGGGACACCTGGCTGAATGAGACCACATGTGAAAGGGATCTAGGAGTCCAAGTAGACCATAAGCTGAACATGAGTCAACAGTGCGATGCGGCAGCTAAAAAGACCAATGCAATTTTAGGATGCATCAATAGAAGTATAGTTTCTAGATCAAGGGAAGTAGTAGTGCCACTCTATTCTGCTTTGGTCAGGCCCCACCTGGAATATTGTGTCCAGTTCTGGGCACCACAATTCAAAAAGGATGTGGAGAAACTGGAGCATGTCCAAAGGAGGGCAACTAAGATGGTGAAGGGTCTGGAAACCATGCCCTATGAGGAACGCCTCAGGGAACTGGGGATGTTTAGCCTGGAGAAGAGAAGGTTAAGAGGTGATATGATAGCCCTGTTTAAATATTTGAAGGGATGTCATATTGAGGAGGGAGCAAGCTTGTTTTCTGCTGCTGCAGAGACTAGAACGCGGAACAATGGATGCAAACTGCAGGAAAAGAGATTCCACCTCAACATTAGGAGGAACTTCCTGACAGTAAGGGCTATTCGACAGTGGAACACACTCCCTTGGAGTGTGATGGAGTCTCCTTCCTTAGGAGTCTTTAAGCAGAGGCTGGATGGCCATCTGTCAGGGATGCTTTGATTTCGAGTTCCTGCATGGCAGGGGGTTGGACTGGATGGCCCTTGTGGTCTCTTCCAACTCTATGATTCTATGATTCTGTGATTCTAACCATCTGACATGTGGTCTTCCACTCTTTCTACTTCCCTGTATCTTTCCTAGCATCATTATCTTTTCTAGTGTTTCATGTCTTCTCATGATGTGACCAAAGTACAGTAGAACAGCCTCAGTTTAATGATCTTGGCTTCCAGGGAGAGTTTAGGCTTGATCAGCTGTAGAGCCCAGAATACTTACTTGACTGCAAAGCTGGTTGGCTAACATCAAGCTAGTCACCATCTTTCAGCCCACATTGTGAAAAATAATGTGAAAGGTGGTGGAAAACTGTACGGATAATCATCAGTACCATAGGGGGAAAAGGATGGATAAAAGTGTAATAAAACAATGATAAATTAAAACACCCAAATCAATTTGATAGCATGTTTTCAAGGGCTACTGCAATATTAGCAGCCTTTAGAGACTACTAGACTGTCACACAACATATTAAATGCCACAGAATGGCAATATTCTTTCAGGCTACCTGGAGTATCTTACCCAAAGTCTCCAGATGACATATTGGATTGAAAAAGAGAAGTCCTTGTTGATGTGCAAATGGATTTTCCTGGGCTTTGCCCAATTGCTAATTTTTTATGTGATATGTAACATCTTGCCTGATGAAGAAGCCAGTGGAGCTTCGAAAGCTTGCAACAAGTATATTATGCATTTTGGTTGGCCAATAAAGGTATCACTGTTTGGTAGATTTTTGTTTGAATCTCCAGATACCAATTGTTTATGTGTGTGTGTGGGGGGGGGGGGATACCAAATAGAAAAGAATTATACATGTTGAATTTCAATCAGTGGTGAAGAAGAATTCAGGATTTGTAATACGTACTTCAGAGAGTGGACATGGTGTATTTGTTTAAGTATTGGACTATGACTCTGAGAGACTAGGGTTTGAACCCTCACACAGCCATGAAGCCTCACTGGGTGACCTTGCAGAAAGTCTCACATGCTCAGCTTTAGAGAAAGGCAATGGCAAGCCTCCTCTGAACAAATCTTGCCAGGTAAACTCTAAACTAGAGCCACCATTAAGTAAGAGTTGAATTGAAGGCACAGAGCAGCAGCAGCAACAACAATAATATATGCCTCATAATTGAAGTAGATATTAGAACCCTCCTTCCCCAAGACTCATTTATCTAAGCCCAGTTGTACTGTATAAGCTCAGCAACATTTTAAAATATTTGAATATTTTAGTTTTTACATCCCTTTAAAAGCCCTGAGAAATTGAAAACATTAAGATCTGTAATTTGGACATGGTCTTGCTCACAATATTTGCATTTACACAGTCTTAGAGTATTTACAGAGCATGCTATTTGTACAATCTAATTATACTGTTATAGTATCCAATAGTTCAGACTCTTCATATCATGCAACTGTGAATCATTTGTGTGTGCTGCTCTGTGACCAGCTGTACACAGACAATCATCAGGAGCTGTAATCAAGAAAAAATTAATATGGTAACATTTAGAATATATCACAGTATGGAGCTGTATTCTGACTGGGTAGCCATCTGTGGGATATCTGAAAACTGGCAGGAATAGAATTATTCCTCAGCAATACAGCACTTTTCATGTTGCTTCTTAGTCTGAGAGAGAATGTACTGTCAAACAGCTGAAAATTCAATCCTGACAGGCAGAGCTCAGGACATATATGCCAGAAGTTGTACAATAGGGCATACAGGTATCTTAATTATATGTTGTCTTTTTCATCAGAATTTCATCTTAATTATCAGAGATTAGGGCAGGGATGTTCAACTGTGTGTGGAGAAGAAGAGTTAAAGAACAGTTTTCTGGACTGATGGGAGGAGGAATCTACACAACTTGGGCTTCAATATCATTCTACCTCCAGAATTTTGACAGAATTTAAAATTCAACAAAATTCAGCCAAAAGGGAAGAGAGTCTGGGGTGATGAAAGGCAGACTGTCAGATTTACCTGTGATTTAGGGCAATTTAGTGCCTTTTCCCCACAAATTTACAGGCTGCAGGGGTTGCAAAAAGTGTGTCTCGGGGACCTCATGCATCCTGTGGGCTGCATTTTCTCCACTATGACTTAATGGATTGCTACATATAAGAGTCTTTCTGAAGGCAATCATATATATATGATAACTAAGTGTATGTGAAGAGACTTGAGCATTAGTTTACAAACCTTCTTTACACTGGGATGTATGTCATATTGTAATCAATTTTGAGTTTTTGTAAGCAGTAGGCTAGAAATGTTCTGAATAAATATACAGTCAGCTTCAGGTGGCTCACATATGGCTCTGAACAGTGTGTGGTATGTAATTGAGCAGCAGGATAAATACCCCTCCACAGGTGTCATTTTATTGACAGATATTTATTGACTGGTAAAAAGCTAAGGTGTGTATAAAGGTCATGGAAGCTAGTTATCTTTTATCTACCCATGCTAAAAGTATCTCAAAGAGCCACTTTGTATCAAGTACTTTCACTTGGTACTAAATTTTGAGAGCAAGCACCGTTTAGTGGCTTGAACCCTGACTATGACTGATGGCCATAGAAATCCACTGGGTGACCTTGGGGCAAATCACCCTCTCTCAGCCTCAGAAGAAGGCGAAGGCAAACCCCTTGTGAATAAATATTGCCAAGAAAACCCTGTGATTGTTTAGGGTCACCCTAAGTTGGAAATGACTTGAAGGAACATGACAACAACTGTATGCTGTGAGGTATAGAATATAAGTACCAAAGTACCAAATCAAATTACCATATATACTCGACTATAAGTCAAGAAATTTATACCCCAAAATGGATTTCAGAATCATGGGTAGACTTACAGATGGAGCAATAAGTTAATGCTGCTTTTAAATTTCCTGAAAGAAGTGCCCACCTTCCTCTGTAGCCAGGGATCTTGCCTGAGTCTCCGCTCCCCGGTACGCTGTTCTCTCTCTCTCGCTCTCTCTCTCTCTCTCTCTGCATGTGTGTGTGTGTGTGATCTCAGCCTTCCCTCGCAGCCAGAGCTAAGAAGCAAGATGCTGCTGCTGCTCAGGCAAGACACACAGAGAGAGTATGCCCCCAGGCTTGTATCCCGTTTTGCAAGCTAAGCCTTGGGGTGAAGAAGAGAAAGAGAGAGAGAAAGGTCTGTCTCCTTTTGCAAGCCATGAGCCTTGGCAATGTTTTTGGTAAAGGGCTGTGTGTGTGTGTGTGTGTTGAGGTTTGTTTCCTCTTTCCCATGCTGACACTATGATCCTTGGGACAGGTCCAGAGAGAAAGATATAGGGCGGGAAGGGGTGCTTTGTTTCCCCCTTTAGATCTTTTGTAACATGCCCCAGTGTTTGACCCTCGATTTATCCGCGAGTCATATCAAAATCCATGATTTTGGCCCCCAAAACTGCCCTTGACTTATACATGAGGTCGACTTATACACAAGTATATACGGTAATCAGGACAAAACAAGTGAAGCAGCAATTTCAAATTTATTAATTACGATCTTGCAAGAAGGGGTGTCAGACAAGTAGGCACGCCTGCACCTAGTTTTACACAATATTTATAAGTCATTTTCTGCTGTAATTTTTTTATCTCAGTTTTCATTGGCCAGATCAAGACATGTGATCAATTTTAAGACCACCTTTTCATGCATGTAAAAACTCCACCCATGACATGTGTCATCATACATCTCATGACCATGTACAGTAGGGATAATTTATGAAAGGGTGGTACAGGATTATGCATTATCTTTATTACACATGCTCAGTTAGAATTTTTGTGTGAACTCTGAGACACCCTAGTAAAAAAATTGTATTCTTGGCAATTAAGGAGACTGAAGCTCTCTTATCTGTTAGCTCCAGAGACCAGTTTGCTTCCATTTATAAAGTTACCCTTGAATCCAAATGTAGGAATTTTGCAAAAAGGTAACCATTTTTTCAATCTGAGGTCTGAATGTGTGTGTGTGTTTGTGGTATATTTTAAAACCATTCCTGTCTTTTATATTATGGACCTATTTTTATTCACTTGATATATATCCATATACTTACTGGTATATATCTACATATGAACATATATTTATTTATGTGTTAAATCCAAACATTAATTTCTCTCATATGCCAACACTTGTAGTTATTAGCTCTGTGCTGCAAATTTTCTAATAGTAATTTTTTTGCTGTGACAACTTGTGCCAAGGTCTGTTATAGAACATTGTCTGTTTCCTCGCAAAACTACAACTACCAAAATTCTCAGAGGAGGATATTGGGACTAGGAAAACATTGAAACAAGTCTGCAGAATTTCATGTTGCTTGCTGGATGTTAGAAAAGATGTGCGAATGGGAAAATAAGTTGTCTTAGTTTTGTGTTTTGTTTTTGAAACTAATTTTATTTTTTCCTTGCCTATCAGAGCCACTGTGGCATAGATGTTTGAATACTGGACTATAACTGTAGAAATCAGGGTTTAATTCCTGGCTGAGCCATGAAACCCACTGGGTAACCTTGGGCAAGTCATGTGCTCTCAGCCTCAGGGGAAGGCAATGGCAAACCACATGTGAACAAATCTTGACAAGAAAATCCCTTATAGGTTTGCCTTAGGGTTGGAAACATCTTGAAGGCATGCAGCAACAACAAACATCTTCCAAATGATACATGTAGATTCTCAGGATGGTCTTTTATACAGTGTTGTAATAAGAGCTTTAATAGCCCATGTAATAATGAGGTTGTAAACATATTCCTGTTGGAAACAGATCTTAAATGGTACACTCAAGACTTCCTGATGAAATAATTGTCTTAACTCGGCTCCATGGTTGCATAGCAACAGTGGCAAGGTGGCTTTGACTTAACAGTCATTCAGGGGTGCCAGACCAAACATGCAATAATAACTATAAAAATATAGAGTGTTAGTTTAAAAAACAAAAACAAAGGGAGAATGTGTAGGATGCAGATGGCTAGATGAAGGACAAAGAAGTTGTTTATCCTAACAGTGGACTGTAAAATGACTGCATTTTAGTCAGATTTTTAGTTGGCGTAAACCTTTCTCTAACAGGTATTCCCTGCCACTTCTTTTGATCTGTACCTATGCAATCATTTTGGACACTCCATTATCGGAATCTATAGCAAACTAGCCTGGTAATTCTTTTTGTTCCCCTTGCTGCTCTGGGCTTTCTCCACCAGCCAAAATAATCCAGCTGTAGTCTGGAGTATTCTGCTCTGGAACTGCCCCAGATTCACTGTATGAGCACCACACATAACTGGCACAAAAGAGATCCAAAGCCACCTTGCTGTCCAGACAGTTGATTTGGCTGACCGCACATCGGAACAAGTGCCCTGTCCTCTTCAGGACTGCCACCACAGCCTCAATAGCCATTCAGCTCCCTAGCAGAATCTTGCTGGCAGCATCATTTTAGGTGAGGTCATAACGGGGCATCCAGCCATATGATGTACCCTTTTTGTTGCACACAAGGCTGAGTTCCCCATTCTAACCTCCCCAGAAGTAACATTGCCAGCAAAGCTCTGCCAGGAAGATGCTTGGCTAATGAAGCTGTGGTAACCCCAGAGAGTTTTAGTTCTTGATTAGTGAGGGGGTCAGAAAATGAAAATGCCTGCTGGGCCCTTCTTTACCAGTGGGTATTTGTGACATGTGGACATGTACATCATCCTGAATCCAACCTGACCCAGCTGTCCATACTTCAAAAGCACTGAGATCGTGCAGGAGTTTTCTGGAAGCTCCAGAGTCACCTGCAAGTTATCTTAAGCTTAAGTTTTGCTGCAGGACTGGCTGTATATTGTCTGAATTGATTGTACCAGGTATATCTTGATTTCAGTAAGACCTTTGACAAAGTTCCCCATGATATTCTTACTATTACATGGATTTGTAATTAGTTGACCGACCGAACCCAAAGGGTGCTCAACAATGGTTCCTTTTCATTCTGGAGAGAAGTGACCAGTGGGGTGCCACAGGGCCCAGTGCTATTCGACATCTTTATCAATGACGTGGATAACAGAATTAGGGGCATAGTTATGAAATTTTCGGATGATACCAAGTTAGGAGGAGTAGCTAATACCCCAGAGGACAGGATCAAAATTCAAAATGACCTGAATAGACTAGAAAGCTGGGCCAAAGCTAACAAAATGAAATTCAACACAGAGAAATGTAAGGTTCTGCACTTAAGGTGGAAAAATGAAATGTACAGATATAGGATGGGGGACATCTGGTTGAATGAAACTATGTGTGAAAGGGATCTAGGAGTCCAAGTAGACCACAAGCTGAACATGAGTCAGCAGTGTCTCTCTGACTTTTCTTCGCTAATGGAGATTCAGGAAGGACTCGTCCCACGCTTACTACAAGTGCGTTGATGACTAAAAAGGCTGATCCGAGATAAACAAGTCCGGTTACAGAAAGCACAGCAGAAAGTCTCCTTGGATGATGTTTCCAAGTTGTGGTTCTTTCTGCGTTGTCATTTCTCTTCAAGATTTGTTCGGCGTGAGTTCTCGAAAGAAGCTGTAGCATTGTGGATAGTGCGTCTCCATGCCTCCCGATGTGAGGCCAGGGCAGACCATTGTTGGTGATCAATTTGGCCAAACTTGAGATGTTGTTTCAGGGAGTCCTTGTATCTCTTCTTTGGAGCGCCCCTCTTACGCTGACCTGTGGTGAGTTCACTGTAGAGTACTATTTTGGGGAGGCGGTGGTCCTCCATCCTAGAAACGTGACCTGCCCAGCGCAGCTGCGTTTTCAGTAGCAAGGCCTCAATGCTGGTGATCTCTGCTTGCTCCAGGACAGCAACATTAGTCACATAGTCAGTCCAGTGTATATTTAGGATTGTGCGTAGACAGCGCTGATGAAAGCATTCGAGGAGTCGTAGATGTTGGCGATAGGTGACCCATGTTTCAGACCCATAGAGGAGAATGGACAATACAATGGCTCTGTACACACTGATTTTCGTGCTTTGCCTCAGGTGTTTGTTACTCCAGACTCTTTTGTGAAGCCTTCCAAATGCACTATATGCCTTTGCTAATCTGTGATCTATCTCTTTGTCGATCTTGGCATCTGAGGAGATGATACTTCCCAGGTAGGTGAACTGCTGAACAGACTTAAGTACAGATTTGCCTATGGTGACATGGGGGTAATAGTGCTCTTCCTGTGGTGCAGGCTGGTAGAGAACTTCTGTTTTCTTCAGGCTGACTTCCAGCCCAAACAGCTCTGCAGCCGTTGCAAAGGAGGGTGTTAGGTGCTGCAGAGCTGCTTCTGTATGGGCAACAAGGGCAGCATTGTCAGTGAAAAGCAGCTCACGGACTAGATAGTTTAGAGTCTTTGTGTGAGCTTTCAGATGGCTTAAGTTAAACAAGCTACCATCAGTATGGTAACGTATATAGATGCCATCTTTTTCTTCGAGATCTGCTGTAGCCCTTTGGAGCATCATGCTGAAGAAGATTGTAAGTAGAGTTGGAGGGAGAACACATCCTTGTTTCACACCATTAGTTATTAGAAAGGGCTCTGAGAGAGCATCACCATATCTGACTTCTCCTTGCTGGCCCTCATGTAGCAAGATACCAGTAATCATTTTGAGGAATTTGCGGCAGCTAAAAAGGCCAATGCAATTTTAGGCTGCATCAATAGAAGTATAGTGTCTAGATCAAGGGAAGTAATAGTGCCACTGTACTCTGCCTTGGTCAGGCCCCACCTGGAATACTGTGTCCAGTTCTGGGCACCACAATTCAAAAAGGATGTGGAGAAACTGGAGTGTGTCCAAAGGAGGGCAACTAAAATGGTGAAGGGTCTGGAAATCATGCCCTATGAGGAATGACTTCAGGAGCTGGGGTTGTTTAGCCTGGACAAGAGAAGGTTAAGAGGAGATATGATAGCCCTGTTTAAATATTTGAAGGGATGTCGTATTGAGGAGGGAGCAAGCTTGTTTTCTGCTGCTGCAGAGACTAGAACACAGAACAATGGATGGAAACTGCAGGAAAAGAGATTCCACCTTAACATTAGGAGGAACATCCTGATAGTAAGGACTGTTCGACAGTGGAACACACTCCCTCAGAGGATAGTGGGGTCTCCTTACTGTGAGGCCTTTAAACAGAGGCTAGATGGCCATCTGTCAGGGATGATTTGATTGGGAGTTCCTGCATGGCAGGGGGTTTGTACTGGTGGCCCTTGTGATCTCTTCCAACTCTATGATTCTATTCTAAGATTAGGGTTTGTTATTTTCCTTTGTGTAGACACACCCTAGGTCTATCATTATAAGTGTGGCTTTTTGCTGAAAGTAGGTGGGATAGTATTGAGGAGAAGCAATAGCTCAGTAGCAGGCAGTAGGGTTTTCAAGCTAAAGGTCCCAGTTTCAATTTTTTGTGTTCCTAGTTAGAAGCTTCTCGTAGCAGTGATGGGAAGCAGCCACCCTAAGAGAACATGGAGAATCTCTGCTTGTAAGAGTAGACTAGGCAACTTCTTATGGATGTCAAAATGTGGTTCTTCCCATTTTTTCATCAAGCAGATCTACCAACCCTGGTGTGTGTATGTCTGTGTGCATGTGTTTGTGTGCATCTCCATCTTCTTCCCTCTGCCATTCAGTGCACTTAAAAACCTTGCACTTAAAAACAAGAGTAGGCAACTTGTGTCCCACAAAACGTTTCTTGAATTGCAGCTCAGTAGTAATGCTTCTTAAGGCTGATAGAAGTTACATCAGTTGGAAGGACAACCCTGTTTCATAATGATAGCATAGATGCTAATAAAACTTGATTCAAAATTCAGGCTGCCCACATATTATGCTAGTTGCTAGTTTGTATAACAAGGACTCACTTTCATTTTCTAGGTCCTCCAGTGTGATTCTGTGGTATCCTTCTGCCAGATGTTCACCATACAGTTGTTCTGAAGAACCAGAGATTCCTGGAGTGAACACTTCTCTAGACATTTGTAGGTCCTCCAGGAATCAAGGCAGATTACAACAGAAATGAAACAAAACAATTAACAATATTACAACATAGAATAAAAATACAAAATACAAACAATAGTCACATTATCCTGTCGCCTTACAACTCCCCACCATTGCACAATAATAAAACACAATGGCCTGATCTAGATGCACACTAAAGAGTGCCTTTAGGGCTCTTTAGTGCGCGTTTAGGGTTAAGGAGGGCGCAGCGTCCACACCCTCCCTAACCCTAAAGTGTATGGGCGCCACCATTTAAAAATGGTGGTGTCCATACGGGCACGGCATGATGTTGTCATGGTGCGCGCAGTGTTTAGAAACGATGTGAGCGCCTTGAAAACTTTGTGCCGTGGGAGGGCGCCAAGTGCACCCTTCCTGCAGCGCAAAAAAGGAGCTCAAAAACTGAGCTCCTTTTTGCTTCCAGGTGTTTGGCGCAGCCTTCATACGACCGCGCCAAAGACTGGGGGAGAAAGGTGCCATGGCACCGCCGAAGGAAGTGGGGTGCAGCAGGTGCCCAGGGCGCCCGCTGCACCCCACTTTGAGGCCACAGGGAAGCAGCAGTTTGTCACTTCCCACGGCCTCTGGAAGCGGCGGAATGGGGCTTCTGGGGCTGCCGGTGCGGCAGCCTTGGCCCCATCTCGACGCTTCTTAGGATGGCTACAGACCGCCCCTTTTGGGCAGTCTGTACTTCCCCCATAACAGTTAAAACAGTTACACCATTAAAATAATTGAAACATGCAAAATTAAGTAGGACAACTGAGGGTGGACTAAGATCAACTTCTGGAAGAAATATACCATAGAACTGTGTTGGAGGACCTAGAAAATGCCTAGAGAGAATACTTTGTCTTTCTTTTCAAGTAAAAGAGAAAAAGGGTTCCAGAATTTACATTAAAATTGTAATACATAGACCACCTGTATTGCTGTTATCATTAACATGTATCAAAAATGCAGCCACATTCATTAGTACAAGTTGACTGTTTGCCTTTCCCAGGAATATTGGGTTTCCTGTCTTTTGTTTTTAGTATAGGGCAATTAATGACCTCTTGTTAAGAGCGCAGCTGTGACTCTTCTATTGATGACAGACATTTATGCTCTAAGCATTAATGCTTTATATGAGCACCGTAGCTTTCTTAATGGAAAGACTGAAATTTTGGCTCATTTAGAGGATGACTCTGCTAATCCTATCACCAAATTGATTGTGTTCTAGTTCCCAGGCCAGTCAGTGCCACTCAGAGTGATGGTCTATGGACAGCTGCCAGTCTGTGAGCCATTGTTTGCCAGTCTGTGACAGATTTCCAGAAAACAAAGAGAGTTTTGGTGAATGAATACAAATACACTGTTGCTTCACTGATGCCTAAGAACCAAAAAGGTAAAATGTGTAATTGGTGCCCGATTGAGATTTGTTACATTTAATATAGTGGTCAGTGTATATGTTTCTATCCAATGAAGGATGGACAAACCCTCTACAAATGGAGAGCATATCATAGAATCATAGAATCAGTTGGAGCAAGAGAGAGAAGAAGGAAGAGCAGCTTCTTGGCGGCCATTTTAAGTGTGTGGATTTTTAAAATCTCTTGGGGGAGTGTGTCTATTGCAGAGGAGGAGGAGCTTCTGTGAGTCACAAGTGAGAGGAGCTAGGAGACTAGGTATATAGAACTGCTCAGAGAGCTGTGCGCCAAATCCCCCCCCCCCCAAAAAAACAGGGGAAAATACAATATAAGGAGCAGGGGAGCTGTAAACCTTGTTTTAGAGGTTCTCCTTTAAATCTCTCCCTTTTTAAAAGTGCTCTTGAGGGGTTCCCCTGCACCTCAGAAGAAGTGAATACAAGTTAGCAACCAGGAGATCTCTATAAAGTTATATTCCCAGTAGATTGAGATCACTGACAGAGATTGGTGAAATAGGCCAGGACATCAGGGGCCTTTGACAGTGGTGTTTGCCGGGGGATATTCTTTGAGGAGGAAGCCCACAGTCCTGTTTTAGTGATTTCTTAACACTTCTCGGTATGGGCACTGAGGGAACGGCTGCAGTCACTTGCAACACTTGTGGGATGTTTGTCTTCTTGCCTACAGATGTGGGGAACTTCACATGCCCCAAGTGCAAGTTGGTAGCCCTCTTGGAGGAGAAAGTACAGCAGCTGGAATCCAGGGTAGCGGCATTTCAGCATGTCAGGGAGCAAGAGTTTCTCCTGGACATAACGGAAGGCACGATCTTGGAAGGGGACCCCACAGAGAAAGCCGCTGGGGATGAGAAGGTCACTTCATGTACGCTGGAGGCAAACAGCTGGAGGAATGTCACACAGAGAAGCAGGGAAATCAGGGATAGCTGTGGGAGCTTGCAGCTACAGAATCGTTTTGAAGCCCTATCACTTATCAAGGCGGATCAGGAAGAGCAGCATGGACAGACTTCAGGGACAGAGCAGGGGAGCCTGGGAGTTCCATTGCAGGGAGCAGTCGCTGCTTAGCCTCGGAGGAGGCACATGGTTGTGGTGGGGGACTCCTTGCTGGGGGGTACAGAAGCAGTGATTTGTGGGCCCGACAAGATGTCTCAGGAGGTGTGTTGTCTTCCTGGGGCAAAGAGCCGTGATGTGACGGAGAGGCTGACAAGACTGGTCAAACTTACTGACAAATACCCCTTTTGGTCCACGTGGGAACGAATGACACAGCAAGACACAGTCTTCAGAATATCAGAAGGGATTACGAGGCTCTGGGAAAGAAGCTGAAGGAAATGGATGCACAGATTGTCATCTCGTCTCTTCTGCCAGTAGAAGGGCATGGTCCAGGAAGAGAGAGGAAAATAGCAGATGTCAACAACTGGCTCCACAGATGGTGTCACTGAGAACAATTTGGATTCTTGGATCATGGGCTGCAGTTCCATGAGGAGGGACTCTTAGCAAGGGATGGGCTGCATCTCACGCCAATTGGCAAAAACATTTTTGCCAACAGTCTCAAGAATCTGATCAGGAGGGTTTTAAACTGAGCTATGTGGGGAAGGGAGACAGCATTCTGGAAGGCAAAAGGGCTGGAAACAATAGTCAAACTGACATAGAGGGAACAAGGCAAACAGGGCAAGGACCCAACAATAGGAGGCAAAAAAACATGCACAGGCATCAAGTAAAGGGGACACATAGACTTTGATATCTCTACACTAATGCACAGAGCATGGGAAATAAGCAAAATGAACTTGCACTCCTAACACAACAAGGGAAATATGATATAATAGGCATCACTGAAACCTGGTGGGATGAGTCTCATGATTGGAATGTAGAAATAGAAGGGTATAAACTTTTTAAGCGAAACAGGACAAACAAGAAAGGAGGAGGAATAGCATTATATGTGAGGGATATTTACACCAGTGAAGAGATCGCAGGACATCAGTACTGGAAGCCAGGTGGAGAGCATCTGGATAAAAATTAAAGGAGGGGGAAACAACAAGGATGTTACTGTGGGAGTCTACTACAGACCCCCAAGTCAGACGGAGGAAATGGTGATGCTTTTCTAGAACAGATGACCACACAATCAGAAAGGAGAGATGTAGTAGTGATGGGGGACTTCAACTACCCGGATATTTGCTGGAAGTCAAACTCATCCAAATCCTCAAGATCTAGCAAATTCCTCACTTGCCTCAAGACAATTTCATTGTAAAAAAGGTGGAATAGGCAACAAGGGGATCAGCTATTTTGGACCTTATCTTAACCAACAGGGAAGACATAGGCCTGATCTAGATTGGTAAAAAGAAGTGTGTTCATGGCTGCATGAAAGTCTAGCCTTTAGATGAGAAAAAGAGAAAGTGTGCCATGAAAACGCTTTTTTTGCATTTT
Organism: Urosaurus nigricauda; assembly: GCA_034509955.1. Taxonomy (NCBI): domain Eukaryota; kingdom Metazoa; phylum Chordata; class Lepidosauria; order Squamata; family Phrynosomatidae; genus Urosaurus; species Urosaurus nigricauda. The sequence goes on from JAOEGL010000004.1 coordinate 215,838,992, forward strand.
AGGGGAGAAGAAGCGCCTTTAAAAAGGTGCTGGTTTTCCCAGCTTCTTTTTTAAAAACTGTGGAACAGCACAGCTCCATCTATAGGCTGAGGTGCAGCTGCTAAGCATTAAGGAAAAGGCAACTTCATGTCACACTTTCCTGCCAATCTAGAAAGCCCCATAGTTGATGGGGTGCAAGTGGTGGGATCCTTAGGTGGAAGTGACCATGTCCTTCTGGAGTTTGTTATACAGTGGAAAGGTGAAGCTAGGCATAGTCAGACTCGCATTCTAGACTTTAGGAAAGCTGATTTCAATAAACTTAGAGAAATACTGGGGGTGATCCCATGGACAAGAATATTAGAATCATAGAGTTGGAAAAGACCACAAGGGCCACCCAGTCCAACCCCCTGCCATGCAGGAATTCCCAATCAACGCATCCCTGACAAATGGCCATTCAGCCTCTGCATAAAAACATCCAAGGATGCCAACTCCACCACTCTCCAAGGGAGTGTGTTCCACTGTCGAACAGCCCTAAAAGAGAAGGGAGTTCAAGATGAGTGGGAGTTACTCAAAAGGGAGATGCTAAAGGGACAATTTCAGACAGTTCCAATGAGGAAGAAAAATGGGAGGTGTCTCAAGAAACCAGGATGTATGACTAAGGAACTTACAACTGAGTTAAGTTTTAAACAGAACATGTATAAAAAATGGAAAAATGAGGATATCACCAAAGAGGAATTCAAACAAATAGCCAGCATGTGTGGGGATAAAGTCAGAAAAGCTAAAGCGCAAAATGAACTCAGCCTTGCTAGAGAAGTTAAGAACAATAAAAAGGGCTTTTTTGGATATGTCCGCAGGAAAAGGAAAAAGAAGGAAATAGTAGGGCCATTGTGTGGTGAAGATGGCAAAATGCTCACAGGGGACAGAGAAAAGGCAGAATTACTCAACACCTTCTTTGCTTCAGTCTTCTCAGAAAAGGCAAAGGGTGCCCAACCTAAGGATAATGGGGCAGAGAATAGGGGAATTTCAGCACAGAATAAGTAGAGACAGTACAGGAATATCTGGTTAATTTAAATGAATGCAAGTCTCCAGGACCAGATGAACTAAATCCAAGGGTATTAAAAGAACTGGCAAAAGTAATATTGGAACCATTGGCAAAAATCTTTGAGAACTCCTAGAGAATATGAGAAGTCCCAGCAGACTGGAGCAGGCAAACGTTGTCCCCATCTTCAAAAAGGGAAAAAAAAGAGGATCCCAACAATTATTGTCCAGTTAGTCTGACATCAATACCAGGAAAGATTCTGGAGCAGATAATTAAACAGAGAGTCTGTGAATATCTAGAAGATAATTCCATAATCACAAAAAGTCAACATGGGTTTCAGAGAAACAAGTCATGCCAGACAAATCTGATCTCTTTTTTTGATAAAATTACCAGCTTGGTAGATGAAGGAAATGCTGTGGATATACCATATCTTGACTTCAGCAAAGCTTTTGACAAGGTTCCCCATGACATTCTTCCAAACAAGCTTGTAAAATGTGGACTAGACAAGGTAAACCGTTACATGGATTTGTAATTGGTTGACCGGCCACACCCAAAGGGTGCTAAACAATGGCTCCTTTTCATCCTGGAGAGAAGTGACAAGTGGGTTCCACAGGATTCTGTCCTGGGCCCAGTGCTATTCTGTATCTTTATTAATGACTTGGATGACAGTATTGAGAGCCTAGTTATCAAATTTGCAGATGACACCAAATTAGGAGCAGTAGCTAATACCCCAGAGGACAGGATCAAAATTCAAAATGACCTGAATAGACTAGAAAGCTGGGCCAAAGCTAACAAAATGAAAATCAACACACACAAAAATGTAAGGTCCTGCACTTAGGGTGAAAAAATGAAATGCACAGATATAGGATGGGGGACATCTGGCTGAATGAGATCACATGTGAAAGGGATCTAGGAGTCCAAGTAGACCACATGTTGAACATGAGTCAACAGTGTGATGCATCAGCTAAAAAGGCCAATGCAATTTTAGGCTGCATCAATAGAAGTATAGTGTCTAGATCAAGGGAAGTAGTAGTGCCACTCTATTCTGCTTTGGTCAGGCCCCACCTGGAATACTGTGTCCAGTTTTGGGCACCACAATTCAAAAAGGATGTTGAGAAACTGGAGCGGGTTCAAAGGAGGTCAACTAAGATGGTGAAGGGTCTGGAAACCATGCCCTATGAGGAACAACTTAGGGAGCTGGGAATGTTTAGCCTGGAGAAGAGAAGGTTAAGATATGATATGATATGATAGCCTTGTTTAAATATTTGAAGGGATGTCACATTGAGGAGGGAGCAAGCTTGTTTTCCGCTGCTCAAGAGAACAGGACTCTGAACAATGGATGCAAACTGCAGGAAAAGAGATTGCACCTCAACATTAGGAGGAACTTCCTGACAGTAAAGGCTGTTCGACGGTGGAACACACTCCCTCAGAGAGTGGTGGAGTTGCCTTCCTTGGAGGTTTTTAAGCAGAGGCTGGATGGCCATCTGTTGGGTGGGCTTTGATTGGGAGTTCCTGCATGGCAGGGGGTTGGACTGGATGGCCCTTGTGGTCTCTTCCAACTCTATGATTCTATTCTATTCTATAGCCAGTGGCCAATTATGGGAGCTGCATTTGGACACTTCCTGGAGGCTCATCCCTAAATGTGGGATTGGTAGAATACATACAACTGATCTGAATCCCTGGTAGAATTCCTGATAGGTTTCTAATTGGGGTATTCCAGACTTTTGTAATTTGTTATGAGTCAAAGAATACTTGGAAAAATTCAACATGGGAATGCTGCTTGTATAATCCTGCTTAAAATGACATGGGATACGTAAAATTCATGTAAATATGTTGGCCATTCTGATTCAGTTTTTCTTGGTAGATTTTATTGGCATTTTTGTTTTAATATTCTGGCAGTAGCTTGCTGTGTGCCTTCAAGTCATTTCTAAACTAGAGCAACCCTAAGGCAAACCTTGTCACATGTTTTTTGGGTTTGTTTTTTTTGTTTGTTTGTTTTGTTTTTGCAAGATTTCAGAGGGGCTTCGCCTCTAAGGCTCAGTGAGACATGCCCAAGACTACCCAGTGTGTTTCCGTAGCCAAGTGGAGATATGAAATCTGATCTCCAGGATTGCAGGGTTAGTCCAGGGCTCAAACCACTACACCACACTGACTCTTAGTGGCATTTTTCCAATGAAAAAATAACCAATTTGGGAAGAACTGAGTACATTTCTAAATCTCCCTTTTCTCTCCGTTTTTGCTGTTTATGTATTCTCATTAAGTAAGTAAGTGGCTGCTTTTTATCTTGCCTTTTGCAGGCAGAAGCACACATAGAATTGTAGAGTTGGAGGAGGGCATAAGGGCCAGCCTTTGTTTAAAAAACCTCCCAAAGAAGGAGGTCTTTGCTTGGAAATGATTGGAAATACTGGATTTAGGAACAATTTGCTTGCCCTTTTTAAACAAAATACAGAAATAGTAGATTTAGAAACAAATTGACATCCAAAAGGTAAAAAAAAAAAATTATGAGAGGCAGTCTTCTGGCACTGGCCAATTCTCCCAATTGATTCTCCAATTTATTTATTTAATTTGTATCCCCTCTTTCTCCAGTAGAGGACCCAAGGTAGTTTACAACAATTTAAAATAGAGTATTGCTAAAACTTATTTGATAGCAAAGGTTTAAAAACCATTAAATAACCAATTCCATTTAAAAACTAAATTAACATATTTTTTAATGAAAAAATAAATGAGTCTCACCAATCTTATCTCAGCTTACTATTTTCTTTAGGGTAGAAAGTCAAAGTGCATTGAACACTAACAGTCCACAATAAACCATGTAATTTTAACACATATGCAGTCAGCCTTTAAGAGACAGTCTGCCTTTAAAGATACAGTTTTGGTGTGATACTTGAATTATCATTGTGCAAAAGTACAGTATAAAATATGTCTTGACTTAGTCTGATTCACATGACTGCTTAAAGCATGCTTCTGCTGTTACTGAAATATGTATTTTATGTGAAATGTACTTAGTTCACTGTTTCAATGGGGGGGGGGAATAGTATAAGAAAAAGCACAACTCTTTGAATATTATTTTGCATACTAAGTGCAAGACCTAGGTCATATTAGAGAATAAAATCGTCTTTCCATGACCTTTGTGTACTTCATTTACCATACTATTGAGATGCTTTCTGGAAATAATTGGAAAGCTGTTTCCTTAATGCTAATGTTTCCTTTCCAGTAAACTACTTAGCTTCCTTACTGCTGTTTTGAATAGCAGTCCTGATAAAAGAATACCTGTTGTATAGAAGCATCAGTTTCTGAAAATGCATGTTTTACATCTGTCACAGTAACCCAGCTGGGACCAGTAAGACCAGGCTGAACCAGTTTTTAAGATGAAGGGAACTATGGGGGCGTTCAGACTATGATATACCCCTGTTTGTTAACTGGGTTAAAAGTGGGGAGTTCATACTAGCTCCGTTTTATTCACAATCGAAGATGTGCTTTGCATACCCTATGCGGCGCAAATCCCCCTTAGCTCGGGTTTTCCAAAAGCGGGATATTCCCCATTTCTTTTCAGAAAATCCGGTCTAGGTGAATGTGAACTTGGCTCCGATCATGATTGGGCCAAGTTCAGAGGCAGGGTTAAAGGTTGGAGGATGGGCATTGGGAGGAAAATGATCCAGGGAGGGAATGGGTTGTCTCAGGGCTCCCAAACTCCCAAGCCGGCAGGCGCTCCGTTTCCTCCTCCTCCTCCTCCTGCCAACCCTCTTCCCTTACCCAGTCCTGGAGCCTCCTTGCTCTGGCCCTGCTTCAGCTCCAGGAAGAGAAGGGAGACAACGGGGAGACGGTGCGGCACAGTATGGCGGCACTCTGTTTCTTCCTCTTCCTCCTCCTCCTCCTCATCCTACCCTCTCTGGCTGAGAGAGAGTGACCCCTCTCTAGCTGAAAGAGTGTGATGGTGCTCCATTCCCCTTTCCTCCTCTTCCTCCTCCTTCCCTTGCCATGTTCTATTTCCCCCTTTCCCAGACCTGTGGTCTCCTTGGAGGGAAAGAGGGAAGGATGCAGAGGAGTCAGAAAGGCCCTCCGACTGTTCTTATGGGAAAACTTGGAGGGAGGGGGAATTCCTGGCTCTGCCCCTCTGGAGCTCCTGTGATGCAATTAGCCATATATGGTGTTGTCTTCCCTGTTCCTTCCTTGAAACAAGGAACACAAGACCATGGCGAATTGCATCACAGGAACTCCAGCAGGGCAGGGAGTTCCCCCCCCCCAAGTTTTCCTATAGGAAGAGACTAAGGACCTTCCTGGGTCCCCTCCCTCCCAGGAGACCACAGGCCTGGGAAAGGGGGAAAGAGAGCTGGGCAGGGGGAGGAGGAGGAGGAGGAGGAGGAGGAGGAGGAGGAGGAGGAGGAGGAGGAAAGAGGAATGGAGCACGCAAACTCTCTCAGCCAGGGAGGGATCACACTCTGTCAGCCAGAGAGAGAGGGGAGGAGTAAGGGGGGGGCCAGGAGCACTTTGGCCAGGCATCACATTTGCACTGGCCCTGACCCTGGATCAGTTTTTGGTGGGATGCTGCCAGAACTGGTATTTCAAAAAAAAAATAAAAAAATTGACAGCATAAGTGAATGTTCCGGCTATTTAAAAAAAAAAAGAGGGGGGAATGGCCCATGCCATTGACGAATGGCTGCAGCAGATACATTGCACGTCACCACTGCTGAAAGTATGCAAATTATTTGATTGACCGGGGGAGTCTCCATCTGAAACCGCAACTTTGCTGAGTGTGAACTTTAGTGGGGTAAATTACACCAATAGGGATAAAGGGTAGGGAAACTTCTTCACGGAGAGATTCGGTGTGAGGGCAACTGGATCTGCTCAGTTCCACCAGGAGCAAATGGGCTAGTATGAATGGGGCCTAAGTGGTACATAGTATCCTGGTAATCTGTACAGCAGATACCTTTAGGTTCAATAAAAATTAGAAACAGTGATCTGTGTCAAATGGTCCCTGTTACTATTTTTAACAGATTCAAGTAAGAAGAACCAGGGGATAGGTTTGTTGGCAAGGAGGGGTCATAGTGTGGACACTGAATCCCCTTACACTTTTTAAAATCTGTCATGGTTATTTATTTATTTATTTATTTATTGCCTTAGGTATCAAACAGGTTATAGCAGATTAATATGTTGCTTCTTTTGTTTTAAAAAAAGAAACATCCTGTAGTGGCCTCTATGCTTTCCTCAAAACCAGTGGTTTGTTGTTTTTTTAATGTGGTCCATAGCACTCATAAGATCCTTATGCTCCATACACAGCCATGGTTACCCACCTATCTGGGCTACTAACTTGTTCCGCATCTTTGTTTATAGTTAATTTGTACAGACTACATAAATGTGACAGGAATACAGTAAGAATGTAAGTAAAATTCACAATGTTTCTCGTTTTGAGGGAGGGAGTCTTGACATGCCAAGGCATTCCACTGAAGAAATGTTAACCACTGAAGAAAGTTTTACCCAATGTGCTTTTGACATCAGCAACAATAGCAAGAATAGTTAGGTTTTGCCCAAAAATTCTGTGAAATGTTCACAGAAAAAAATATTAGGTACAAAAAAAAGTCGCTTCAACTATGCACATAATATTTCATGATATCATTCAGGTGTGGAGAGAAATTTTGATTGTTTTTCTTTTCGTAAGCAAGAATAAAATAAGTAAAGACCTAAGCATTTCCAGAACTCATATGTAGAGGACATATGGCTCGGCATCTTCTTCTAAAATAGCGTAATATCTTGTTTATTCATTTCATGCACATATGCAAATTTGCAGTGATATTCCCCCTCTCCACAAATCTTGGATTATCAAAATATGGAATGTCAAGAATGTTGTCTTTCATTGTCTTGTAAGAAATGAATGTTATGGTCTGTTCCAAGTAAAAATTGATGTCATCCGAAACAACAAAACAGGAAAAATGTCTGACCCTAAACATCTGTACCATGGGAATGGGAGTCCTCCAGAAGTTGTTGGGACTGGCAGTCCTAACACCTTTAGCCAGCCTAGCCAGTGGCGAAGAATATTGGTCAACAGCAACTGGAGGGCTACATAATTCCCATTTCTTATACATACAAGTGAAATGCACATCTCAGGGTATTTTCTCCTAACTCTGGTACATGTCATCTGAGGACTTTCTTCTATCAGACTCTTCTTCTGCCACATATTTCAGCTCACCATGTTCCAAGTCATTGCTCTTGAATGTAATTCTACCGAGTTCTACTTACAGCACGTTCACAGGCTATAATATATTCATTCATATATTCACTGTGCCTTTGACACAGTAGACGGCCTTTGACTCAGTAGATCATTCCATCCTTTTGGGTCGGCTGAGGGAGCGGGGCGGAGGCACTGCTTTCCAGTGGTTACGATCCCTTCTCTCTGGCAGATCCCAAAGGGTGAGGCTCGGGGACAGTTGCTCTTCCAAAATCGAGCTTAATTGTGGTGTCCCTCAGGGCGCCATCCTGTGCCCGATGCTATTCAATATCTACATGAAGCCGCTGGGTGAGATCATTCAGAGGCATGGAGCTCAGTGTCTTCAGTACGATGATGTCACTCAGATATACCTCTCCATGACCAGATCATTGGCTCAGACTTCAGATGGCGTCTCCCCTCTTAATGACTGTCTTGTGGCGGTAATGGATTGGATGAGGGAAAACAGATTGAAGCTAAATCCAGACAAAATGGAGGTACTAACAGTTATAGACCCGAAACCAGGTCTGGGAATACAGCTACCAGTCCTCGATGGAGTCACACTCTCCTCGAAGGACTCCGTTCGCAGTCTAGGGGTACTCCTTGACTCATCACTTCACATGACTAATCAGGTGAATGTGGTGGTCAGGAGCGCCTGTTATCAACTTTGGCTGATACGTCAGCTGCGCCCTTTCCTGGACACGAAAGACCTGCACTCTGTGGTACACGCTCTAGTAACCTCACGTCTGGATTTCTGTAACGCCCTCTACATGGGGCTACCCTTGTGCTTAACCTGGAAACTTCAACTAGTTCAGAACATGGCAGCCAGGCTGATTACTGGAACATCTAGGAGAGAGCACATAACACCAGTGCTTAAAGCTCTCCACTGGCTCCCCATTAGTTTCTGGGCACAGTACAAGGTGTTGGTTTTAACCTTTAAAGCCCTACATCGCCCAGGCCCATCTTACCTCAGGGACCGCCTCTTCCCATATGACCCCCCCCCCCAATACTTCAGTCCTCTGGGAGGAACCTGTTACAGCCTATGGAAACTAGGCTGTCACAGACCTCCCAGAGGACTTTCTCAGCTGCCGCTCCCAAGCTTTGGAATGGTGGACAAGAAGTGTCTTATTACATCATTGACCAGTTTCAAAAAGGCTTTAAAGATGCATCTCTTCTGGCAGGCCTTTCCTTGAAAAGAAATACAGTCGTCCCCCGGGTTACGAAGGTAATCTGTTCCGGGATTACCTTCGTAACCCGGAAGCTTTCGTTTCCCGGGGGACCGCTATTTGCAACGGACCGCACGGACGATTTAAAGGGGCCGCACAGGTTTTTTTCCCGTATCCCGGGGGATCTTTCAGATCCCGGGGAATACGTTAGCGGTCCCGACGGTTTCGGATCCCGGGGTTTTCGTAACCCAGGGGATTCATAAGTCGGGGGACCACTGTAAATAAAACATCAGTTCCCGGCTCTGAAACTGAAACTGGGTAGATAACCTAGTTGTCCCCTTTGTTTAATTTCTGTGATTTCATCTATTGCGTATTTGCACAAGAACTGTTCATGAGATTACACTTTGTTTTAATTGCTACTTATTTTAATTTTAACTGTCATTGATTTTAATACTTGCTGGTTTAATTTAATTTTAAGGGGGGGAGCGGTCGGGAAGGGGTATGATTGTTGTTTTACTCTGTACTTTTTAACTTTGCTATATCCCGCTCCGATTACTTTGCTAGAGGAGCGGGTTATAAATAAACATTGTTGTTGTTGTTGTTGTTGTATATATTCATAATGTATATATTCAATATATTCATAATGTATCAGCCATCTAGGAACTAGAATTCTCAGCAGATTCTGCCAGTATATTTTTGTATAAAAAGAAAACCAAAAGTTTTTAATAAGTGCAGTAATAATTGCAAGTGTGCCAGTGTGTACAGTGCCACTTCCTTTGCAGCGAGAAAGAAAGAGAGTGCTCCAGTGTCCACGCCAGTCATTCCCAAACTTTGGTCCTCCAGATGTTTTTGATTTCAGTTTTCAGAATTCCTGACTGCTGGCCAAAATGGCTAGGGCTTCTGGGAGTTGACATCCAAAACACCTGGAGAACCAAAATCTGGGAATCACTGACCTAGACTATACATAGGGCAGGCTCTGAAGTGATAACAAAAGCTCATAGCTAGCATTCTTCCTGGAGCTTTTGTTTGTTTGTTATTAACTGCCCTTGAGTTGTCACCTATTCATGGTGACCCTGTGGATGAGATCTCTCCAAGTCCCCCTATCCTCTACTGTTCTGCTCAATTACTGTAGATTCATGCCAATGACCTCCTTAATTGATTCTAGCCATCTGACGCGCACTCTTCTTCTCTTTCTATTGCCCTCTACCTTTCCAAGCATTAATGTCTTTTCAAGTGAATCATGCCTTCTTGTGATGTGGCCAAAATACAACAGCCTCAATTTAGACATCTTGGCTTCCATGGGTAGTTCAGGCTTCATCTGTTCAAGGACCTATTTGTTTCTCTTTTGACTGTCCATGGTATCTTCAAAACTCTTCTCCAGGATCACATCTCAAATGAGTTTATTCTTTTCCTATCCATCTTCTTCACTGTACAGCTGGGGAGTACAGTGTCTTGGACGATTCTGACAGTAGTGATCGCTTGTATGTCTTTGCATTTTAGGATCTTACCTAGTTATTTCATAGGTGTACTTTCCATTCCCAGTCTTTTTATTTCTTGGCTGCAGTCACAATTTTTATGGTTTTGTTGCATTTCTTCAGTGTATTAGCTATAGATTCGTAAAGTCATGAAACATAAATTGTGTGATACAGGATTTTGGCCCATGCCTAAGTGACAATGCAGTTTCATTGTTAGACAGCTCTTAAGATGAAAGAGATGAGGACTCTATTACCTTTATGACTTTAGGATTGTGTGTGTGTGTGTATACGTGTGCCTTAAATGTTTTAACAGAGTTTCTCTAAGAAAATCTCTACCAGAGATTTTCTGTACAGTTATCATGTCCCTTATATAAAATAAAATGGTGCAGTATTTGTGGGCTGCAGAGAGAGAGACACACAAGAGACAGGACACTGCAGAGAGACATGGGGAGATGTCAAAAACCTGCTTTTTAAAAAATGCATGAAAAATAGAATGAAATTTCTAATGAATGGGAGGGGACAAGCTGGCAAACAATAGGAAGAGTGGCCTTGGTCTGCACGCTGATGGGCAACCCAAAATCCAAGTTGCTTTCTCCAGGCACTTCCCTCTGCATTGTTGTGTTGGTTTTGTCTCTCCGCCCCTGGGAGTCCCGTCCCTGGAAGGCAGAAGTCCCACCCCCAGAAGAAGGAGGTCCTGCTGCCCAGATGTCCCATCGCCCTGGATGTCCCAGCACGGGGTGACATCCGGTGTGGGAACACCTTTGAGTTTGGGCACTCAGTCTCTAAAAGGTTTGCCAGAAATAGATTGTAGGGGAAAGTGTGTGTAAATAAATATAACAGCATTGAAGTATAACTGAAGATACTGAATTTGCAGATGACACTAAACTGGGAGGAGTAGCTAATACCCCAGAGGACAGGATCAAAATTCAAAATGACCTGAATAAACTAGATAGCTGGGCCGATGCTAACAAGATGAAATTCAATGCAGAGAAATGTAAGGTTCTGCACTTAGGGCGGAAAAATGAAATGCACAGATATAGGATGGGGGACACCTGGCTGAATGAGACCACATGTGAAAGGGATCTAGGAGTCCAAGTAGACCATAAGCTGAACATGAGTCAACAGTGCGATGCGGCAGCTAAAAAGACCAATGCAATTTTAGGATGCATCAATAGAAGTATAGTTTCTAGATCAAGGGAAGTAGTAGTGCCACTCTATTCTGCTTTGGTCAGGCCCCACCTGGAATACTGTGTCCAGTTCTGGGCACCACAATTCAAAAAGGATGTGGAGAAACTGGAGCATGTCCAAAGGAGGGCAACTAAGATGGTGAAGGGTCTGGAAACCATGCCCTATGAGGAACGCCTCAGGGAACTGGGGATGTTTAGCCTGGAGAAGAGAAGGTTAAGAGGTGATATGATAGCCCTGTTTAAATATTTGAAGGGATGTCATATTGAGGAGGGAGCAAGCTTGTTTTCTGCTGCTGCAGAGACTAGAACGCGGAACAATGGATGCAAACTGCAGGAAAAGAGATTCCACCTCAACATTAGGAGGAACTTCCTGACAGTAAGGGCTATTCGACAGTGGAACACACTCCCTTGGAGTGTGATGGAGTCTCCTTCCTTAGGAGTCTTTAAGCAGAGGCTGGATGGCCATCTGTCAGGGATGCTTTGATTTGGAGTTCCTGCATGGCAGGGGGTTGGACTGGATGGCCCTTGTGGTCTCTTCCAACTCTATGATTCTATGATTCTATGATTCTATGATTCTATGAAAGAACTTAAAGGCTGATAATTTTGTAACCAATGAATTAAAATAACACTTTGTAACCACAAGCTTAAGGACCAGCTACCAAGAGAAATAACATCATAAGCTCTTTGTGCAAATAAAAACTATTTTTCTTCTTGTTCACAACAGAGTGGCCTGAAGTGATTATTTAGTAATAACAACAGAAACGCGCTACCGAGTACCTGAATACATTTATTAATAAAGAGGGGTAAAGTGTAAGGTTGAGTATGTTAGGACCCAGGGATAGATACGTAGTTTCTGAAAAGAAAAGCCTCAGACTACTTTAGGGAAAACAGCAGAGGAATCCTGTTTAACGTGGGTCACTGGTGCTCCACAGCTTCCTTGAATCAAAGATGGCTATGGAAGTCCATTCTCATCTTTTCCCCAACCCCTTTAAGGAATAAACCTGGCATATTGTAGAAGAACATTCAGTCTGAAGCAGTGCTACAATTTAGCATGTACCATGTGTAGTGTTAAGAGAGTAAACTTGACCCAGATCAAGGGGGAAGCCAAGAACATTTTAACTAACAAGTGTGCAATCATATGTTTGTTGTCAGTAGCCTGGTGCCCCCATTTTGATCACAGAGCAAAGTGAGCTTTTTCATTGCAGCATGAGAACAGGCCTTATAGTAAGCTTTCCACATTAACAGATCACTGCAAATCAGTAGTCTGATGGAGCATAATTAGTGTGTAATTTTGGACTGATGTCAAATTAGCATTGAGAGGATATTTATTATTGGTCTTTGAGGAATGGCTCATCACAGCTGGTCATTTTCCCAATTACCTAGTGGCTTTGCACTTTGTCTTGGAAATCAGCTTGGGATAAATGGATCAGATGAATGTGATCTCATGGTAAGAGAATATGAGACGGTAAATGTTTACATGTAAGGGATCAAAGTATGAACATTTGATGCAGGGATATTCTGCTGGACATTATAATTATGCTGGTGTTGTTGTTATTCGGGCAGCCAGTTAATATATGACTTGCATTTTGTGTATTTTCAAACCCTTTTTTGTTCTAGTGACACTTCTGATTTTAAACAGGGTGAACCAAATAATATTTGCTTGGTCATAATTGTCCCTGCCTTTCACTGAGAGTGAAGTAATGCAGTGATACAGTCATTAAAAAGCCTTTAATTTACCTCCCTCCTCCCATTTTATTATTATTTTTATTTTGCTGCCTTTCCGCCACCTTGCACCTGTTATTTCCTTTCCCTGACAAATTCTCTACTGTAGATACATGGCCTGTAACACATGTACTTTAGGGAGATGGAACAAGTCTTGGGCAGCCTAGGAGTGTCACCCAATCTTACCTCTGAGATGCCACTCATAGGGGTCCAGAAGACATAAGGGAAACCACATCATCTGTTTTACAAATAACATAATCTTTTTGAATACTTCATTTATTGACAGGACAGTCTACTCAAGTCTAGTTTAAAGATAAAAAGGTGGAGGTCAAGGCTCTTGTTGCTAAACAGAAAACTCAGTTGACATGTAGAGTACCTGGTCACAGTCTTCCCCAGTCTCATGTGGTGTATTCCTTATTAAAATAGAATAATTATTTTCACAGTTACATCTGTGTACACAATCTAAAGATGTGCTGTTTTTAAGCTTCTGTTTTTGCGACACATTTCCTTCTACTTGGTGATAGTCAGGTGCCTACCATAAATGAGCAATCTTCTCTTTTTCTTAGCTCAGGAACATCTATGTGTGGATAGACAGACAACTAACAATATATTATGTCCTAGTTTTCCTGCTGCCTGGCCTCCCTCTTAATTTGACCTATTTGACCACTTTGGCTGTAGTATCAGGAGCTTCACATGATAAAACATTGGTTTGAGAAGTAGTCTGGAGACAAGATGATTCATGCATCCCTCCAGATGATGTTGGACTGCAGCTCCTAGTAGCCCTAATGCATAACGCATAGTCTTAAGAGAATTTAAACCAAATGTAAACCATTTGGAGATTGTGTTTTCTCACTAGTTTCCCTATTCTGTCTGGGACCCCTTTGGTAAAAATAGCTTCCCTTTGAGTGGTTGTTTGTCTTCACTGCTCTGGGTTTTTCTGGTATGGTAAATTTCCCATTCTTTCTTTTTCTGGTATTTCCCATTCTTTCCCAGCTCAAGCATGATTGTGCTATTTTCTACAGACATGCTGTTGCAATCCATCAGCTGAAAGTCTATGGTCCCTCAGTTCTTCATCACCATCTCAATTCCAATTCTGTTTTTAAAAAAACTTACAGTTAGGAGGATGAAAGGAAAGGAGGGACTGGGTAAGCAGAAAAAGACTTCTTTAAAAGAAGCTTCTTTGTCAGAGGCTTTAGCTGAGGTATGCCTGTACTATTGTGCCGCTGAAAAAGAGAAGTGATGTCTAATTCACACAATGGCCAATTCAAGTGTTGTATCTGGGAACTTCGAAGAAAAGTGATATTATAAAGGAATAATTTCCATCACTTTCTTCACAACCAGATGGCTTGGAATATACACCCCCCCACACACACACACACACAATCCAGTTGGATGTAAGACTTTCATCTACAGCTACTGCTGCATTTTCCATATTCTTGTTGTTTGAGCAGCCAATCATGGGTTTATTTCCTTTTCTGTTGCTGACAGTAGTTTCTCTCATTTGAACAGAATAAAACCAAAAAAGGGAGGGACTGCCAATTTTTTTTTGGGGGGGGGCAATTGTTTTAATCTCCAACTACTGTATCTACTTGACTATAAGTCAAGAAATGTATGCCCCAAAATTGACCTTAAAGTCCTGGGTCGACTTATATACAGGTCATTACACTAATGCTACTTAGAAAGGTCCTGAAACAAGGAAGCCTAATGCCCCCCACTCCTCGTGTTTCAAAGCACTTATTTCTCTCTCTCTCTCTCTCTCTCTCTCTCTCTCTCTGTGTGTGTGTGTGTGTGTGAGAGAGAGAGAGAGAGAGAGAGAGAGGTTCTCAGACTGATTTGCAAGGCTTTTCTTCCCATGGAAGAAACTCCCCATTTAACACCATGTCCTTCTGCCAAGTACAATCTGTAAGGCTTCTCTTCCTGTGGAAGAAAATCCCCATTTAACATCACTTGCTTTCTTTCTCTATCTGATGTTAAAACCTCTCCTCCAGCACCTGGGAACTGCTGTTAGGCGATCTGGAGAGGTCCAGAGAATGAGAAGGAGGGAGGGAAGTAGTATTTTCCCCTTTCCATCCTGTGTTAAAGCCCTCTAAGTTTTAACCTTGACTTATCCATTATTTTGACCCTGGAACCTTTCCTTGACTTATACATGAGGTTGTCAGTATCCTGAGTTTATAGGGCAGCCCCTGTTTTCAATTTGTCTCCTCTTTCCAACCCCATATTGCTGGTTATTGCCATTCTCCTCTGCTCCTCACTAGCTGCACAACCCCCTACAAAGAAGCATGCAGGAACTTCCCTTCCTTTCTTGCCTCACATTGCTAAGACAGAATCTCAACACATTCAGTAATTAGTAACAAGCAAGAAACCCCATTATGCTACACTGAATAGCCAACCAAAAAAGTAACATAGTTCCAGGTCATTACTGCAAACAAATAATTAAACTATTGCAATAACTTGTTAGATGAGCAATTTATTTCCCAGCTCTAGCTTGAAAAACTCATGAGCTCTATTTTAGACCTTGTTTGCAGCTTTAAATATAGGGTGTCAGTGTTTGGCCTGCTTGCCCTGTCATATGCCATTCTCCAAAATCCTGTCAATCTAAAGTCCTGTGTGGATAAATTGCTCAGACATTCAATATGGCTATATTTAGCCCGTATAAAATGTTGTACCTAATTCCCTTTCGCCTGCTTCTCAAATAACTGTTCAGTTGGCTCCAGGAAGGCTCATATAACTCTCTGTCTCTTAGCTGTGCTTAGAGTGAAGCAAAGGAAAGTTGGAGTGGGGCAGAGGGCCACATAAGTAAAGAGACTAAAAATAGACCCTTGCCAAGAACAGGTTTTTCTCAAGATGATGCTTCCATTTTAAAATAGTAGAGAAATAGAAGCTGAGAGATCAGGGGTTGGGGGTGCAGTTGTGATGATCCTGAGCCTACATTTTGGATCAATTCTTTTAGGTGTGAATTTGGAGATAATTAAAGTTTTTGCTCAGCCCCTGTTTAAAAATGTTTCAGAAACTCCAGCAAAAACAAAAAATAAACACCCTTTATTTGGGAATGGGTCAACAAAAGGATATTGTGCCGCTTGTACATCAGCTGCCTGTTCATTTGCTAAATTCTGGTAACCATCACATCTAAGAGATGCTGCCTTCCAGAATTATACATGTCTTGCATACTGGTTTGAGTGTTGGACTTTGACTCTGGAGACCAGGGTTTGATTCTCAACTCAGCCACAAACCCATTGAGTGGCCTTGGGCAAGTCACATGCTCTCATCTTCAGGAGAAGGCAATGGGAAACCACTTCTGAATAAATCTTGCCAAGAAAACCCCAAGATAGGTTCACCTTGAAGTCGCCATAAGTTGAAATTTGACTCAGTCATTTGACTCAGAGCATTTTAATAATGCCACTTTCTTTTTTTATGCAATGTTGTATGGTGTATTGAGGAAATATGGAACTAAGGCATGTGAAAAGTCCAGATGCTGAAGTGAGTTTTGAGCGACAGTATTAGCTCCTACCTGATTTTAAAAGTTGGTCTGCTGGGGTTTTTTATCGCTCCAAAAGGTCCTGCTCTTGACCTGTCAAAATGGCCTCATCTAAATGCCACACCCCCAAAGCAACCACAAGCTGATTTATTTGGCTTGTGCATTTTGGGTCAGAGTGTCTTGCAGTATAGAAAGGAGGAAGGAAAGAGGAAGGGAAAAAGGAATATGGTAGCACTTTTAAGACTAACGGATTTTTTATTTTATTTATTTATTTATTTATTTGGCATGCTCATGCTAAAATAAAGGCTCATGCTAAAATAAAAAGCAGTTAGCCTGAAAGGTGCTGTCATATTTCATTTTTTTTCTTCCTCTCCCTTCCTCTTTTTTAAATTCATAAAGTATATGGTAAGTGATGTTACATAATTTAGTCACTACATGGCTCTGGACTTAAAAATATCTGGAGGACTGTAGCATTTCTGTTCTTATTTGTGAGAGGCAATAAAATACCTTTAAAAGACATAGGCATGATAGTCTGTATCAGTGTAGCAGGGGATCTTGTCGTGAATTGATGGCAAACCTTTTAGAGACTGAATGCCCAAACTCAAAAGTGTTCCCGCACTGAGTGTCACCTGGTTTCGGGGGGTGGGACTCCTGTGAGGACAGGACGTCTGGGAGGGTGGGACCTTCACCTTCTGGGGATGAGATTTCCAAGGGCAGGACTTCCCCAGAGACAGCTGCAGGCCCAAGAGGGCTGGAAAGAAGAGGAACACTCTGTCACTCTTCTCCCCCCACCACCACCCTAGGCTTTCAGCCGCCCCTCTGGGGACCTGGGGCAGCCGGGAAAAGGAGGAGCAGGCATGCACCCATTCCTTCTCTTCCCCCATTCCTCCAGGCCTTCAGCTGCCTGCTGAAGGCCTGGGAGAGTGGGAGAAAAGAAGGAATAGGTGTGAACCTGTTCACCTCTTCCCCAACCTCCGTGTGCCCTCAAAAATGGCTACGTGTGTCATCTCTGACATGTGTGCCATAGGTTTGCCACCACAGTTGTAACAGCTTTGAGACTCATTGAAAGAATGATGTTTGTAGTATATGCTACATGGATCTGATGAAGTAGACTGAGTTCACAAAAGCTTAGGTTGCAGACTACTTTCAGTTAGTTTCAAAAGTGATACAAGATTGCTTTATAGTAAAGTTTATGTACAGCTTCCTGATTGACATATCCACTAAGGCTTTAATGATACAAGGTGCAAAATACAATGTTTATTTGTATCAGGAGGTGCTTTTTAAAAAGTCTTCAGTATTTTTCTCCTTTCTGCAGATATTTTGTCTTACAATTCGCTTTTGCTCCACCCATCAGGGTCAGTAGTAAAGAATCATGGTCCTTATAGTCCAAACTAGTAGAAGACTCCAAAGTTCCCCACTCCTTGCTCCTATACCATCCAGCAAATACATGTTGTTTTTATTTGGATTCTCTTAGGTACTGCTATGTGGATACTTGTTAGCAATGACTGATGTGGAATCTACATATGCAGATTTCATTGCTTCTGGAAGAACTGGGAGAAGAAATGCCCTTCATGATATTCTTGTGTCCTCTACAAGTGGGAATTCTAGTGAACTATCACTAAAGTTATCTGAACTTGATATCAACAAAACTGGTAAGTGCTCAACTTTTAAACAGTTAAAGGAAATTATTGATATTAAATATCATTATTCGTTGGATATTATTTGTGGGAAAAATTTGTTGGATTTTAGTACCTGCTTACATTTCTCTTTTCTTGAAAAGATTATCTGTGTGCTTATACATTCGTCTATCCATTTTTGCAGACTTCGATTCCTCAGTCCTTTGCGGACCGGCAAGCAGGGAGGGTTAAAATTGCATGCATGGGAGTGCTCAGCCATTCAAGCCAATGGGGCTTGAATATCAGCGAATTTACATTTTCATGGCGAGGTCCGGAACAGATCCCCCATGAAAATGGAGGGACAACTACACATATCTGCTATGATGGATATCTATGATGGATATCTACTGTATATATATCTGCTGTGATTCTATGATGGCATAGCTTTGGGGATCCTCAAATAGGAGGTTAATAGATACCTTCCTTGAGACCCACCAGGTTCCTTGCCCCTTCCTAAACTATTTAATTAATTAAACAAAACTACCTGGCATACCACAAAGCAAAGCAGTGGCCTCCACAACCACACCATCTTTATTTCTCAAAGGCATTGTTTGAAAATAAAAATGATAGATGTTTGCTGTTTTTTAAAGTGTGCCCAGTGTTCCCGGGGGGAGGGGGTGTACTGGAAGCATTTTTGTTTTGACTGATGTATGTTTTTCTGAATATCATCAGTGTTTTGAAAAAGGAATACACTCATTCTTCCCCATTCACAGACTTGGAGTCCGCAGTTTTGGTCCTTCCCAAATGGCAAACAAGGAGGGACAAAATGGTGTGCACCATTATAACCATTGGGGCTTCAATATCCACAGTATTTCTGATTCTTCTGTGAAATGACCACTAGAGAAGAAACCTTTGGATGCAAAATGTTAATTATAATTATAATGGAAATTCAGACATCTCTGTCTTATGTTTTGATGAGTTTGAAAGAAAAGTAACATGCTTACCCTTTTTTTCTCTTCTGGAGAATATGTGCTTTGCGAGTAGCCATGGCAACCATTTATGGACAAGCAAACCCCTTTTATGTCGGCCATGTTGTGAGAACACCAATAACATACATACATGTTCAGAAATCCAAATGTGCCCACCAGCTCCTCAAAAAGTTGGTAATCCTTGCAATAACTCAGTGGTAGACAAATTTACATGAAAGTAATGCTTGCATTTACAGAATTGCAAGTGTGAATAGGCCTTCACTGCAGAACTTTTAGCCTCCTTCAGTTAAGTGAGATGTGGCCTAAGTACCCTAAAGAGAGCTAGGCTAGGCAGGGTCAGCCCTGGTTAGTATTTGAATGGGAGACTGCCAACAGCTACCAAGTACTTTACACTATATTTCAGAAGATGGAACTGGCAAAATAACCATTCCTTCCCTAAGTAAAATTATTTGGGTCTCCATCAAGAGGTGACTTGAAGACATACACACACAAGTGAATTTCAATAACAGCAAGTTCAGACAAGTAATGTGGTGAACATTTCCAAGCTTGAATTAATCTTTGAGGTGAGCAACCATATGTTCATGTATCACCACAGAACTGTTACTCTTTTTTCAAAGATAAATTGCTTTCTGTGAACTGTAGTAATTATGCACAACTGTTTTTATACTGATAAGTGGTAACCTTTCCCCATTATTTATCCACAAGTGTTTCCAGGCTAGGTTTTTATTCTGCATTTGCAGAATATTTGTGTTTAGAGGAGGGGGTTAAGAAGAACAGCACTTCTTACAAATTTGTTCTGGATCCTGGTAGAATGCCGCTGATCACTAAACATACCAGTACATATTTATTAGAGGGATGAACAAACATAGCTTAGTAGTTCAAATAATAAGCATAACAGTTTGACTGCACTATTGCACTTGCACTCAAGGTGCCAGAACATTTCATCAGTAATATCTTAAATGGATGATGCATTGTTTTCAGCATTGAGACCTTGTGGTGTTAAAAGTCATGAGTCTATGGAGCCAGAAAATTTCCCTTTTGTCTAAAATGCTTGAATAATATGACACTTCAGTTCCAAAAAGGTACAGATCAGGGAGACTGTGATGTTCTGAGTTGAAGTATTTTGCCACTGGTTGCTGAAGCTTCCTGATACAGTTAGCCTGTATACCACAGATTCTGCATCCATGCATTTAACCATTCACAGCTTGAAAATAATTTTTTTCTAGTTCCTAAAAGCAAATCTTGATTTTGACATTTTATATAAGGGACACCATTTTACTATGCCTTTATATGTAATGGAACTTGAGCATCCATTTGCTACTCGTGGTGGATCCTGGAATCACGGTGTCTGATTTGTCCCTGCTGGGAACTGAGATGCTCACTTTTATTTTAAGCAACTGATCAGGGCGGAAGCTGAAACATTTTGCTTATTAATTGAACCCGCTCTGTGTGTGTATTAATTATTCAGAGTGTTTAATTTAATTTTGTTCTGCAGTTAGTTACAGAGTTTTCCAGGGGGTATAGAGAGTGTCATCAGTCTTTAAACCTGTTGTTTTTACACATACATACATACATACATACACACACAGCCCTATCATTTTCTAGCCAGAAAAGAATTATGATGCAATATCTGGACTGTGCCTTCTGTTTGAGACTGGTAAGAATCATCTATCTGGAAGCAAACAATACCACACCACACTGTTATAGTGCTGTTACTCCATTTTTACTGCTATGGCTGCCTCTTGTGGAACCCTGCTATTTGCATCTTAGGGAGGGACATTTACAGCTCTTGGGCCAACCGAAATTACAAGCCCCAGAATGCCACAGGAGATAGCCATAGCAGTAAAAGTGAAATAATAGTGCTATAAGTATAGTGTGGTATTGTTTTGCCCTCCCTTCACTTACTTCAGCTATTAAAAGGACCTATGTTTATCAGTCCATTAAAAAAAACTATTCCTTTATTATGGTACCAGATTAGGAACCATTTCTTTATGGCATCTTCCCAAGCTCCTACCAGTTTCTTCCAGGTTTGTGATGACAGTGCTATGCGAATTGTGAAGATGCTTGTAGTGTCCTGACATAATTCCTTGCCACCCAGTCATTGCCAACATCCTATCTAATGCCTTCTGGATAACCTGTAGCGTGTTTCAATAAACAAAGAGATATTGCAGTTTTGTAACTCATCACAACCCACAACAATAACCACTTTGTAATTGGTGTGTGTTTAGTGACTTGTTTAAGATAAAACCACTGCTCTTATTTACTGGGACTCCACTAGCTCCACAGCTGCTCATCTTTTGTTTTTGTGTTTTACAGAAGGGGAAGGAGATGCACAGAGAAATCCCACTGAACAAGCTGGGGAAGCCCAGGGAGAAGCAGCTAAACAACAAAGCTGAAGTCCCATTTTGACTGACTGCAGCAGCTGTGTAATGCATCCCAATTGCAAGCACCTATGGGGAAAAGCTTGTATCTTGTGAGCAAGCCAATGAAACCAAACAATAAAATAAAAATGGATGGGTCACATTATTGGAACTTGTATAATCCAGTACTAAAAAGGCAAAAGCTAGTTGTGTCAGCAGACAGAACTTTCTGTACCTCTGCTAGTGATGGTTGAGACTTGGTTTTTGATCTCAAGACTCTCTTGGCAGATGGATCTCATTACAGATTACCACTTGATGGAAAGCCCATAAGAAGCAGAGGAAAATAGATCTTGTAACAAACAGCCTCCAGTTCAGCAGAGGCTCAAATTGCATGGTATGACAATGGTTTCAATGATCTGCGGAGGTTGTCTGGCTAGAGTGTTCACCAATTAAAATCACATGTAAAGAAAACACTGTTTGGTTTTTGTTGTAGTTGTTTTTTTAAAAAAATCTGCTTCTGTGTTTTCAGCTCTGTTACTTACAATGTTTTATATTGTACAATTTAGATATGCCACACTGCCCCTTCTATCAAAATGCTTATGAAGGTAACTTCTGTGACTGTGAATTTTTCTACCACTTGCTTTGAAAGGGCTAGGGTGTTTTGTTTTTCATAGTTTGGTGGTGTGCACATGATAGATTATAAAATCAAATGATGAAATTGCTAACCTAATTATTCATCTGCCTTCTTTTGTTTAGAAGATGAACATGATGTAACTAATGTATAGTATGGTGTGTCTTGTGTTTTCTCAGAGCAGTTAGGTCACTTTGCTTATAACTGGTTAGAATCAAGAATATTTTCTTCATCATATTTTCTTTATCATCCTTTAAAAAAACTTTTTTCATTAAAAATCTTTTTAATGATAACAGTTTGAGAAGAAACTTAATGGTACAACTTCAAAGAAGAAATTTGTTGTGAGCAGGTGGGAGAGGAAATCCCCAAATTTGGTAAATAACTTGTTTTCTGAAATGAAACATTGTATATACTCACTGTTTAAACCTGGGATCTTTTTACCTTCACAGACAAGACTGGAGTAAAAGATTATTAATGCTGTGGCAATCAAGTGGATACTAATCACAAGATGAGCTGTGTTCTCCCAGCACATGCCCCAATGTTTGTTTTTCCTTATTAAGAAAGTGCTATCACATTTTCATTTTGTTTCCAATGTTACACACTTTTAAAATGTTTGTAAACTTGATTGATTGACTGGTGTAATTTTGCTTTCTAGTAAATTGGAATGTTGGTTAATGAAACACCTGTTACTGTTGTGGCCACAGTTGTTGTTTCTACAATATATAAATATTGTGGATAGTTGTCAAATACACTTTTGGTGTGGGATATGTAAACTCTGATCAGTACTGAGTTTAGTAATTTACTGTTAATAAATAAGAAATCAGCAGTTACGTTTATGACTCATGAGCAGACTTTGCTCCCTCTAACACATCAGGTTATGTAGAAGTACCATTCCTTCATCTCTAACTACTTATCAGACTACTCTTTTGATTGACAAATTGCCCATTTGTGATTATAATTTTACTACAGATGTGACATTTCATTTAATAGTGATGTTTCAATTATGGCAGCTCACTTAGTTGTCATTTGATTATATGTTGTCTCTCCAACTACACATGGATACATAAAAATAATTGATCACCTGTCCTACTTACAGAGCAAGGCTATACATACCTTAGTATCTCAAACTTTTGGAGAAGAGTACGTCAGCCCTCCTTATCCACTGATTTTTTTATGCACAGATTCAAGCATCCATGGCTTGAAAATATTTTAAAAATATATAAAGTCCTGAAAGCAAACCTTGATTTTGCCATTTAATGTATTTTCTATGCCATTGTATTGAATGGGACTTGATCATCCATGGATTTTGGAATACATGGAGGGTCCTGGAACCAAATCCCAGCGAATAACAAAGTCCCACGGTATCCACCACACTTGTCCATTATATCTTTGCAAATCATAAAGCTTGGGCAAGTGTAAAGAAGTCACAGTGTGGGAAGAATAAATGTCTATCTCTTCTTCTTCCTCAGCCCCCCTTTCACAGCCTTTTATTTTACTTTATTTTTGAACAACAGGGAATGAGTTGTGCATATTATCTCTTTTTCCCCAGAACCAGACCTGAGAAAAAGGTATATTCACCACAATGGGCCAGGTTTGCTGGGGAATAATGGGAGTTTGGGTCAGAACAAATAGAGGGCACAGGGTTGGGGAAAACAGATTTATGAGTTAGTGCTTTAATCCTGAGCTAGTGGCCTGTGAGTGGCTTCCAGATTCTACCTTCTCTCCTTTAAAAAGGGGAAGAAGGCAATGAACAGCAGGAAACTAGAGATCTGGTCATCCTTAGAAGAAAAAATTCAACACATACTATTTTTCTCAGCCACTTTCTTTGTAGTCTGGGATTCAAGATGATTTAATAGATTTAAATAAATACAAATAAAACTACATATATCTAAAGTCAAAAAGCAGCCATAAAGAAAGCTCTTTCTCACATTCCCTAGAAACATACCTGTGTAGATGGTAGAATCAAGAGAAATGTTCCCTCTGAAGATTTTGAGAAAGCTCATATAGGAAGGTATATTCCTCCTGAACCATATGGATCCTTATAAGTCAGAATCAGCACTTTTTAAAAAAAAAAACTGTTCTTGAAAACAGACTGATTGCCTATAGATTTCATGTGGCACGGAGCAAGATCCCTTTGGAAGATTGAGTGGAAATGGCTTCAAAAGCATTGTTCCCTGTAGTGCTGTCCTTAATGAATGTTGGTCATGTAGATGTAAAAGATTACACCCAGCTCTGGAACAGGGACTTGCCACATCTCCAGGTATCAAGGAAGCACACAGCGGTGCTGTGTCTGAGTGGTTTTCCAGTTGTCATCCCTGTGACTGGTTCCTGCTTTCAGTCAGAAGGCTTGGTCAGTACTGTAGAGCTGTAACAATATTAAAGTGATAGCCATTAAGTTATATGTGTGAATGATCGTGCTCATAAGGCTCCTTCTGTCTCACACCAACTTCTCATTAGGCATACAAAAACAAAATCATGTGTAGGTAAACCCATACAAAAATCAAGATCAAAATGATATTTAACTCTGTAAAATTAAAATCCTTTAAAGCATTAAAACCATAGAATAAAAGCAGTATAGCACACAGAAAGCCCTTCTGTGTAGAACAATTAGTTCTCAAATGTCTGCTGAAATGGGATTGGTCTTCAGCTCCCAATAGTTCATTACCTCCCAGTGAATGGACGGTGAGGAGGGAACCAGCTTAGCCTCTCTAGGAAGGGACACACAAAGTCAGGGAGCAGCCACTGAGAAGGCCCTCTGCAACATTCCTACCAAATACATGTGTAAAGGTGGTGGGATCAAGATAAGTGTTTCCCCTGAAGGTCTTAGAGGTTAGGGAGGCTCATATGGAAAGGATACAGTCATTTAAGCAGAGTGGACCTAAACATTGTAGAGCTTTAAAATCTTCAGCAGCACTTCAACTTGTGCTTGGAAACAGACTGGCAGTCAGTTGAACTGTCAATGTGATACATCTTCAGCTGAATGCAACTGTGGTTGAAAACAGGAGTCTGTGTGTTTTGGAGAATGTATAAAGGTTAGACATTTATAACTTACAAAGTGAGTTAATAACCACAAAACACCCAGCTGGCTTAACTGCGATTTAGATTGTGAATGTTTGCAAGATTGATAGAAGTTCCACTGATCAGTTGTTTGTTTTTAGATTCAAAGGCTGTATTAAAAGGCAAGTGGGAAGAAACAGATGAAGCAAATGACCATATTTTTAAAACATTTGCCATCTCTGTTCCATAGATGCTAATTGCTCCAACTGTCTTGCTTGCACATGCCGTTACAGATTATTTATTTTCTTTAAAAATGTATTGGATTTTTCAGATATAAATGCTTATCACCTAGCAGCCTCAAAACAATTTTATAATTAAAGCCTTTAAAAAAAAAAGTCAAGCAGCAATAGGAACACTACAGTGCAGCGCATACAATGGTAATAAGCAGACACAGCCAACTCAGAAATATGAAGAGAAGAACAGGTTGGGCTGGGAGTTTTATGTCCAAGAAAGTAACTTCTAGTCTCTGAGACAACACTATAGGAAGCCATCTAACATCTTTACTTCCTTTACTGCTTAACCCATGCTAGAAGGGCTATGTTGTTAAGAATAGCTATGTGTAACAGGAGCCTGTTTTCCTGGAGTGTGTTTACTTGCATTAAGTTCCATTGTGGTGTTCTGTTTTAAACAGCAAAAGATACACTTGGCATGTAAACAGCAGAAGATGCTGGCAACCATGCTCCACAAAAGTCTCCCTAGGGTGATTATTAGGCCCTGAAAGCTTTTTTTAAAAACTTTTAATTGGCATTGTATAAACATTCAAGTGTTAACTTTTGCAAACATAATCACTTTCTAAACAGAAGTTTTATTTATAGATTAAGCCTTACAATACAATGCTTTTGCCACCAATTGCTGGTCATTCTGTTCAAACCTTCCGACATTAGACCACACTGCACAAGATTTTAATTGAATATGAGCAGTTACACATTTCTAAATGTGAGCTAACCCATTGGAAAGCGTCTCTCTCGCAATTAATTCAACAGAGTAGGAGTGAATTTAACTGGGACTACAACCATGAAGAGAGACAGTTAATCACTCCCCACACACACACACACAGAGACCTTGCTTGTCCTCACACATATAAATCAACAGATTGGTTAATATAACATATTTCTATCTGGAACACTCAATGGAGCCCAGTATTTAAAAGTGTCATCAGCATGAGAAGGAAAGTGAACAAGTCACTTTGCTCTCTCAATTATTTTACTGATGGATTGAACTGTACAAGAAATGACATTCCCTGTCTCAGTCATTGCAAAGGGATACTCCATTGGTTGATTTTGCATGGGTTCTACTTTTTTGTTCATGCTGATTTTTTTTCCTTACATTGGGGTGGTACCAAAGGCTTTCCATAATTCAAATATACTTTTATCAGTTGCTGAGCATATGATAAGTAGAATCCAGGTTTGTATCCTGTCTTGCAAGCTGTTTCTGTTTGTGCAATACATTTCCAAAGATAGCTGTGCACATGTGTGTCTACTGCATGGAAACTGCTGGTGAAATTGGACATTTTGCCTGATTTAGGAGATGAAGAGTTGAACTAGCAATTGAAAAGAAATCTCCATCAAGGTTGAAGTGGACAACTATTAGGGGGGGTACAGTGGTTCCCTAAGGGACTTTGGAGGATTGTATCACCTTGATACCTACCCTCCAAAAATGAATTTTATACCTCCCAGGGTGCAGGGGAAAATTCACTTATCTTTTTTGGTCCTATCTAGGCCATTTTAACCCTACAATAGATTGTTTCATCCCAATAGGTTACTTCCTGTTGGAGAAAAGGCTTCTTGTGGGCCTAAAATGGCCCAGGGACATAAACATGAGAAAAGTGCCCCCCCCATAGAGCACAAAGGTCTTGGGGGACAAATTATCTATCTATCATCTATCTATCTATAAACTGAAAAAGGCCCATAGACACAGCCATGGGGCACCTGTTTGATGTATTTATTACCACAAATGAAAAATATTGAAATATGACTCACATGTGCCTACCACTGTGTACTAGATGTTTCCAGGATACAGTGATACCCTGGGTTACGAAGGTAATCCATTCCGGATTACCTTTCGTAACCCGGAAGCTTTCGTTTCCTGGGGGACCGCTATTTTCAATGGACCGCGCGGCCGATTTAAAGGGGCCGCACGGGTTTTGTTTTTTGGGGTTTTTTTGGATCCTGAGGGGATCTTTCGGATCCTGGGGGATACGATAGCGGTCCTGCGGCTTTCGGATCCCGGGGTTTTCGCAACCCGGGGGATTCGTAAGCCGGGGAACCACTGTATTGTGGAAAGCAGTCAGGCATTAAACAGGAATACACACACACAGGCAATAAACTCAATGCCTCTCAGCATGGTGTAGTGGTTTGAGCATTGTACTGTACTATGATTCTAGAGACCAAGTTGAAGGTCCTGCTCAGCCATGTAAGCCCATTGGGTGACTGTGGACAAGTCACACTCTTTCAGCCTAAGATGAAGGCAAAGATGAACCACCTCTGAAGAAATCTGACCAATAAATAAATGAGAAAAACTTGTGATAGATTTACCTTAAAAGGAAAAGGTAGTCCCTTGAAATGAATGTCTAGTTGTAACCACTGTAGGGGGTGATGATCATCTCCATTTCTAAGTTGATGAGCTAGCATTGTCTGAGGACTGCTCTGGTGGACATGTGGCCAGCATGACTGCACCAAACGCTGTTACCTTCCCACTATGAAGTTGTACCTGTCTATCCACTTGCATTTGCATGCTTTCAAAGTGCTAGGCTGGCAGAAGCTGAGACTAGTGACAGGAGCTCACTCCATCATGCAGGACTCTGGCTTCGAACTGCCAACCTTTTGATCTTCTGATCATCAGCGCTGGCATCTGGTCACCGTAAATCAGAAATGCCTTGAAGGTACAACTCCCAGTATGCCATTTTCCAGTTGGCAGTGTTTTATGAACAGGATAGAGAAGGTCACCTTTAGGACAAAGCTGTAGGCTCAGCATTGCTAGACAAACTATGGCTACAATTCAAATGGAGTTAGGTCAAATATGCTGAAATGTCTCCCATAAGTGTATGGCTGTCTCTGAGACACTACTGCCTTTTGTTAAGCAACTGTACCTAGTACAATCACTCAGAAGAGCAACCTTTGTTTTAAAATTTCCTTTTATCTTAAAGGACCTTTTGTATTTTCCTAATCCAAGATCACATAAAAGAAGATCCAAGATTCAAGGAGACTGGACCCAGGGGAAAGTGCTTGAAGTCTCCATTGTTGATGAAGAGGCATTTCAGTTAGAGAATGTCAATTGTTCATTCTGTTTCTTAAAATATAGGTTGAGGCTTAGAAGATCTTGGTTAATCTACCCTCTTCTATTTGTATTGCTCCAGCCACAAGTACAATTTTCCTCAGGAAAGTCTAATGGGACTTAGAAAAGGCATTTATTTTACCCCTAACATCTATAAGGGAGCTTTTCTCCAGTGGATTGATGGCTCCCCTGTCTATTCCCTCCATAGTGTGTGTGGTTTAAAAATTCTATATTGCTTCCCAGTTCTATATTGCCTCTCTGTCTTTCCCCCTTCTCTTCTTAGCAACCCCTGAACCTCATAATGCTTATCCTTCTATACACTTATCTGAATCCAGCATTCTATAGCACATACACACCTGCCCCAAAGACAACCTAAATACTCTGTGAACACTGTTAGCTTGGCATTTGAATTAATATTTATCCATCCTGAAGCAACATTTGCTCTTAGCTAGATGTTTGTATTATGCTTATACTATTTTCTAGTTATGGAGCTCTACCATAATATTTGCTATTCCTCAGTGCAATCATTGTGTATATTTTGATTTGTGTGTGTTCAATAAAATTCCCCTTCAGTTAGTTTTGTGTGGATGTGGATTATTGTGTCGGATCTACTGCCAAGGTCAAAAGATCCCTTGCAGGCATGTAGATTCAACATGTATGATTTCATATGAGTACTGTATATACTCATGTATAAGTCTAGAAATTTTAGTCAAAAAATTAACTGCAAAAACCTGGATCGACTTATCCACGGGTCAATGTAAGTACTGTAGTTTAACTCCTATTTTAAAAAAGAACTATCCCTTGGTGAAAGGCAGGAGCATAATCTGCACTCACCCCTCGTTATTTTCTCATCCATCCAGCTTTTAGTATGAGTGCCAACAGTTATACCCGCTGGAATTTTTAAATGTTCTTTGGCATTGTTTTCCTTAGCTTCATCCTTTAGATCATTTGCTACATTCCAACTCATCCGTGGGTCATATCAAAATCCATAATTTTTGCCCCAAAATTTGCCCTGAACTTATACATGAGGTTGACTTATAGTTGAGTATATACAGTAATTTAATATGTACATGAATTCATCCATGGCCTCTGAGAACATATATGGTAACATAAGATATTGGCAAAAGTGAATCTCCTCACACACCTCATAGAGGTCATAGAATCATAGAATTGAAAGAGACCACAAGAGCCATCCAGTCCAACCCTCTGCCATGCAGGAACTCCCAATCAAAGCATCCCTGACAGATGACCATACAGCCTCTGCTTAAAGACCTCCAAGGAAGGAGACTCCACCACTCTCCTAGGGAGTGTGTTCCACTGTTGAACTGTTCTACTGTCAGGAAATTCCTCCTAATGTCGAGGTGGAATCTCTTTTCCTGCAGTTTGCATCCATTGAAAAGAAGACGTTTTCAGCTGCCACTCCAAAAATATGAAATGACCTTCCGGAGGAGATCCGCCATATAACATCGTTGGAAGCCTTCAAGAAGGCAATAAAAATTGATCTCTTCTGGCAGGCCTTCCCTAACTGACCTCCTCAGACTTTTTAACAGTCCCGCCATCTCACTGCAATTCAATTCCCCCCCCCCCATTTTATTGTGAATTCTAATTTAATGTTTTAAAAATTACTATTTTAGATTATTATGTTTTTAATGCTGTAGCACATTGTTTGTTTGTTTTAACTGTTACCCACTTGCTGTTACCCACCTTGATTCAACACAGGGAGAGGCAGGATACAAATAAAATTATTATTATTATTCCACGTTCTAGTCTCTGGAGCAGCAGTAAACAAGCTTGCTCCCTCCTCAATATGACATCCCTTCAAATATTTGAACAGGGCTATCATATCACCTCTTAACCTTCTCTTCTCCGGGCTAAACATCCCCAGTTCCCTAAGGCGTTCCTCATAGGGTATGGTTTCTAGACCCTTCACCATCTTAGTCACTCTCCTTTGGACACGCTCCAGTTTCTCCACATCTTTTTTTAATTGTGGTGCCCAGAACTGGACACAGTATTCCAGGTGGGGCCTGACCAAAGCAGAATAGAGTGGCACTATTACTTCCCTTGATCTAGACACTATACTTCTATTAATGCAGCCTAAAATTACATTGGCCTTTTTAGCTGCTGCATCGCACTGTTGACTCATGTTCATCTTATGGTCTACTTGGACTCCTAGATCCCTTTCACATGTTGTCTCATTCAGCCAGGTGTCCCCCATCCTATATCTGTACATTTCATTTTTCCTCCCTAAGTGCAGGACCTTACATTTCTCTGTGTTGAATTTCATTTTGTTAGCATTGGCCCAGCTTTCTAGTCTATTCAGGTCATTTTGAATTTTGATCCTGTCCTCTGGGGTATTAGCTACTACTTCTAATTTGGTGTCATCTGCAAATTTGATAACTAGGCCCTCAATAATTTCATCCAAGTCATTAATAAAGATATTGAATAGCACTGGGCCCAGGACAGAACCCTGTGGGACCCCACTGGTCACTTCTCTCCAGGATGAAAAGGAACCATTGTTGAGCACCCTTTTGGTGCGGCCAGTCAACCAGTTACAAATCCATGCAACAGTTAACTTGTCTAGCCCACATTTTACAAGCTTGTTTGCAAGAATGTCATGGGGAACCTTGTCAAAGGCCTTACTGAAACAAGATATACTATATCCACAGCATTCCCTTCATCTACCAAGCTGGTAATTTTATCAAAAAAAGAGATCAAATTTGTCTGACATGACTTGTTTTTCTGAAACCCATGTCCTTGTAGGCCCTGTGAAAAAGCTCTCTTTTTTTATGCAGGGTCATAAGGCCACAGGACTTTGCTCATTAAACCATTACAGCACTATGATTCCACTTTAACTACCATGGTAGTATCCTATGGAATCCTGGGAAATGCCTTTTAAGGAGTGAGATATAGAATTGTCAGCCAGAGAACTCTAGTGTTACACTAAACTACAAATCCCAGGATTACATAGTTTTTGACCATGGCAGTTCAAGTGCTGCTATACAGTGGGCCTTTCATCATTGGGGTTTGGATCCAGGACTAGCAGTGGATACCAAAATCCTTGAATGCTGAGATCCTGTTATAGACAATGGCATAGTAAAATGGTATCTCATATAAAATGGCAAAATTAAGTTTTGCTTTTTATTTATTTATTTATTTATTTTGGTGGGGGGGGGTATTTTTAGGCCATGTATGTTTGAATGCATGGAGCCTGTGAATCCATGGACTCCATGGATAGAGAGGGCCAACTGTAATTAAAGGGTCCCTGGTTACTTTGAATGAATAATTCTTTGTCTGGTGCAGAAAGTCTTCCACAATGAAGTAGAAGGACCTTCTCTAAGCAGTATCTTCATTTAGCAGAAAGCAATTCCAGGATCCATCCTATTTTTCATTAGTCCTGTTCAATTGTGTTTCTTCTTTAATGTTTTATTTAATTCTCATGTGAAATATGCTATTTCATTTATATTGTGAAAAGTATTACATGGCCTTACTCCATGCATTCCACCAACACATGCAAACAAGGATATTACAGCGGGCCCTTGGTATCTGCTAGAGTTTGGTTCCAGGACACATACACACGCTGTAGATACCAAAATTTATGGATACTTGAGTCCCATTAAATACAGTGGCATAGTAAAATGGTTTCCCTGATATAAAATAGTAAAATCAAGGCTTGCTATTTGGAATACATATATAATATGTAGAGTGGTCCCCCGGGTTATGAATCCCCCGGGGTACGAAAACCCCGGGGTACGAAAGAGCCGGGGCCACAAAAACGGCCCCGGCTTGTGAATAAAACCCCGGGTTACGATAAAAAAAACCGTGCAGCCCCTTTAAATTTGCCGCACGGTCTGGCAAAAAAAGCGGTCCCCCGGGTTACGAATATTTCCGGGTTACGAAAGGTAATCCGGAACGGATTACTTTCGTAACCCGGGGCACCACTGTATATAGGAAGGAAAACTAGAAAGAGCAGGAGCCAAGTCCATTGAATAATGTCCTTGTTCAGACATTCATCTGCTTAATACAGTATATTAAACAGATGAATGTCTGAATAAGGACATTATTGTTAAATATTAATGTAATTTTTAAAGTAATTGGCTCTGCTTTTTCTAGTTTTCCTTTCTGAACTCATTTTTTTCTTATCGTCTGCTAGAATGAACTAACAACATTGTATAATTAAAAAGAAAATTTCCAGAAAGCAATATTCTGGGAACTTTTTTGCAATTTTTTTGCCCCAGATTTTTGGAAAGTTTTGCTTTTCCCATTGAAATTATTCAGAGACACACGCACACCCACACACACACACTTAAAGTCAATATCTCCACCTTGTGGTTTTCATTTAGTTAAACTAGCAATACACACATGCCCCCTAGTGGCCATAGTGTCTAGTTAAACAAAATTTAATATCTAAATTATCTAGCAAATCAATAAAAAATTAAATGTCTCTGGTAGGAATTCATCTAGCTGTGTTATATTTCTTTTTCATTTTATTAGTACAGATCAGGCCATTGCTAGAAAAAACAGGTATGAGCTCTTTTTGCTACTAAGAAATTGTGGTTTTACAAAATAGGCCCCAAATAATATAATCTTCCCATCAGAAAAACGTATTAGATAAAATCACATCAAGTACTGTATAAACTTTGACGGAGTAGCTGGTTTTCCATTTTCCCTGCTGTAGTGAATTCTGCTGATTGAAGGAAGTTACGATAAGAGGGAAAAGTGTGTCATATAGCATATTATCGTGTGAACTTTACCTAATCTTTTCATGTCTATGGAATGTCTTTTGCAAGGCTGCAGGTACCATCTCAGATTTATTGAGACTGGATATGATAAACTGTTAATTAGATCTTCTTCTCAAAGTGGACAAGTTTCATAACTATACTTTCATATTTCTTCTTCTTCTTTTCTCTTACATTCTATAGGTCTGTGGTGGCGGACCTATGACGTGTGCTCTCTGGCACGCGGAGCCATCTTTGAGGGCATGCAGAGAGACGAGAGCGCAGGAGAAAAGGAAGAACAGGTGTGCGCCCATTCCTCCTCTTCCTTGCTGTCCCATGCTTTTAACTGTCTCCGGGAAAGTCCTGCCCTCAGAAGGTGGAAGTCCCACCCCTGGAAGTCCTACTCCCTGGCACCCGGTGCGGGAATGCCTTTCAGTTTGGGCACTCAGTCTCTAAAAGGTTCACCATCACTGCTATAGGTTATAAATTTTCATCCAGTAACCTAGTTTAAGAATCGAGGAGAGGTTGAGCAATGCTAAACATTAGGAAGAACTTCCTGACACTAAGAGCTGATGGACAGTGATCCTTGGACAGTGGTGGAGTCCCCTTCTTTTGAGGTTTTTAACAGAAGCTGGATGCCTATTTTTTGGGAGCGCTTTGATACTGAGTTCCTGCATGGTAGGAGGTTGGACTGGATGGCCCTTGAGATCTCTTCCAACTCTAAACACATACTGCATTCCATGTCATACTGTAACAGTTATATTTTAAATGGGAAAGATTAAATGTTAGATTAAATTTTAAATTGACAAGATTTAAAATTGACAAACTAATGTTGACCATCAGAATTTCCTGAGAAGCTTTTCAAAATAAATACCAATAAAACAGATTCCAGTTAGAAGCCAGGTTGGTAGCAACAAATGTGTCAAATTATCTGCAACATTTCTCTAATATTATTGCTATTTTATGTATTTATTTCATCAACATCTTGACTGCAACCCATTCAACTTTTTCAGATATCTTTAGAAGAAAAATGAATAATGATTTAAAGGAAGTGAACTATCAATCTACAATTAACATCTTCACCATCCAACAGTTGTGATCAACACATCCAAGACTAGCCAAAGTTTTGTGGTTTGTCCTTCCTTACCTTAAAGGATCTTAGGCTTAAATACCTTAAAGTCATGGTGGTGAACCTATGGCACATGTGCCAGAGATGGCATGCAAAGCCATTTTTGAGGGCACGTGGAGGGTGGGGAAGAGGAGGAACAGGCGTGCACCTGTTCCTTCTCTTCCTGGCCGTCCCAGGTCTTCAGCTGTCTCCTGAGAGGCAACTGAAGGCCCAGGAGGGTGGGGGGAAGGAAGAGGAGCAGGTGTGCATTTGTTCCTCCTATTTCTGGCCATTCTGGGCCTTCAGCTGTCTCCAGGGAGGTAGTTGAAGGCCCAGGAGGGTAGGGGAAAGAGGAGGAACCGGTGTGAGCCTGTTCCTCCTCCCCCCCAGCCTTCAACTATCTCTGGAGAAGTCCTGTCCCTGGAAGTCCCGCTCCCAGAAGGATGAGGTCCCACCTACACCCAGATGTCCCTTCCCCCAGAAGTCCCACCACCCAACTAGTGATCATTCCCAGTGTGGAAAGACCTTTGAGTTTGGGCACTCGGTCTCTAAAAGGTTCACCATCACTACTGTCTGCTCTTGGAAGCTAAGTAGGGTCAACCCTGGAGGGAAGAACACCAGGTGTTGTAGGCTATGGCCCAGTACAGACCAGCACTTTGCGATGGCCTGGAGCTGAAAGTAGGGCTCAGTAGAGCGGAGCATCCACACGCTCCCGCACCCTACTGACAGTGGCAGCATATAGCCACTCCTTTTGGGCTATATTTCAGAGCAAAGAACTAGGAAAAAAAACTGTGATGATTACATACTTAAAAAAACTATGAAATTTGTGGAGTCACCATAAGTGTACCTGCATTTACTACAGAGTTCTAAAGTTAGATACAGCTTCCCCTGTCATTGTTCCATCCTAGGAAAACCTGAGATTTATAATTCAGTGGAATGGCCTAGAGCTCCTTAAGATAAAATGCTAAGTACCATATGAAATCGAAATTCTTTACAACAAAACCATAACAAGTAAAGTGACATGAAACTACCATAACTTTGGAGTTTAGATAAACAGATGTTCCCATAGCCAGGGGCAGACTTGTGATCTCATCTGCTGAGACCTTTGGAGGACCATGGTATGTCTTGGCAGATGTCTTGGGTCTGCATCTGGCTATGGATATATAGCCAGATGCCTTTCTAATCCTCCCACTGCTCTCCACCAGCCATGGAATGGCCTCTGGGAGGGGAATATCAAAGCAACATGATGAATCCTGATGAGGGTGAGACATAGTGGAGTCCCACATGTGGAACTCTTGTGTTATGTTTGGCTATATAGGATTTCACCCAAAATCTGTCAGCTCCACTCAGCCAATTTTGCCGGTACCATCTTTCCTTCAGATTTTTCTTCTCCTGCTGCCATCGTCTACGGTCACTGGCATCATGCACCAACTAGATTCCAGTCATTGTGTCCAGAGAATATTGCAACATCTTAACATGGCAGGAAGGGAGAAAGATTAAAGCATTCCCCCTCTATTACTGCAACTTGGAGGAGTGTGCTTATATTTGCAGACTTGATTGCCCATCCAATATCAATTGAGGATCATAAAGACCTTTCCCTTCTCTTAAGCCCATAAGTGGTGATAAAGCCTCTGATCTAAACATATTGGTTATCTGTCAACTAATGACTGAACAGAAGCTAATTTCAACCATTTTTGGAGCTGTGAAATCATAACAGCCATCACAACCATTTGACAGAAACAGTTACCACCACAACCATTTGACAGAAAGAGCTTGGTGTCTTTGATGACTGCCAGCATAATGATATATTTGACTTAGGTGCTATCATGTTCCAAGTAAACAACAGGCACAATAATCCCTGTATGTGTGCCTGAACAAAAATCATAGAAAGTGGAAACAGAGAACAAAACAAGGTAAGAACTAGTGCAAAAGTGAAGTATGGAAAACACAGACTGAACTCCTTTTATGGTGATGTATGGTGATATAACTGTGGATTACAGCTGTGTAAATTCTATTTCGGGTGTTAAACAAGGAGTAATCTTGCAGCTCCTTGGGAAACACCTTTTCCAAAACTGTATAACCATGACTGGACTTTTCCCAGGGGCAGCTCTACTCTATGGCACTGGGAGACTGTAGAGGTGCATACAGACACTCTCCAGCTACTGCTGTGCAGCTGGAGGAAAGAAGCAACTGGCATCATCCCAGACCTCTAATATGCACTGATTGAGTTTTATACTCTCACAGGGTCTTCACCATAATATCATATCTAGTCACAGGAGTAGCATGTGTGTTATCACCAGCAGGTATAGGCAAGCAGGAGAGTCAAGTGGTGAAGTGATTAGTTAGACTAGGAGTTTGGGAGACCAGGGTTTAAATCCCCATCCAGTCATGGAAACCCACTGGATGACCTTGGACAAGCCACATTCTCTCAGCCTCAGACAAAGGCAATGGCAAAAACCCTTCTGAACAAATTTTGCCACAACCCCCCCAATCCCCCCACACATTTGTGATAGGTTTACTTTAGAATCATCATAACTCAGAAACAACGTAAAAACACATAAAAACAAACAACAACAAAGGATTCTTAGTTACATCCTTACAGCATGTGGGGCATTTATCATTACCCTTTGTTTCCATACAAAGGGCTTCTATGAACATGTTTGTCATGGGAGCCTTTTCTTCATAGGTCTAGTTCTGTGTCTAGAATGAGATACAGTTGCTTTAGAATTCTTTGGTAACCTCAGCTTGAGCCATACTGACATACTTGTTCTAAATAATTCAAGCACATGGACAAATGTGGAAACTAGCTGGAGCAGATGAGTTGGTGAATAGGAGGTGATCTGTCAGACCAAAGATAAGACAAAAGATGGTACATTTTCATATCCATATCACATGCCAAGGTCACAACTAAAGCTGACAGATATCCATGGACAGAGGAAAAGCAATGGAAATTTATGGAAGGAAGCCAGAGTATGTTGGCAAGTGGAAACTTGTGGATATCATCACCACACAAAATCCAGTCGTGAATGTAACTAGATGCTACAGCAGGGGTGGGCACCTGTGTGAGGACAAGGGGCACATTTCATCCCCATGCAGCCCCATAGGCTGTGCTCCATCTCCCCATGATGACACCAAATACTTGCTTTCCTTTACAGGTCCTCTCAAAATGGTGACAGGAAATGTGGAAGTGTAAGAGTGCATCACTTCCTCCTGCCATTGTGAAAAGGACTATCGGTGATAATTGAGGTATTTGGAGTAACAGGTTGGTTTGGGGGTGTTTGTAGGGATGGTTGCCCAAAATGCACACAAAAAATTACCTGAAAATCACAGATTTTTTTAAAAAAGGGAGGTGGTATGAAGGGACTTCAGAGCCCACAAAACTGTGTTGCAGGAGCTGCATGTGGCTCATGATCTGAACTATGCCCACCCATATGCTAGGGAATGGTAATGGGTGAACTGTTTCACACAGAGCATCTATATTTGCCTTCAAAGACATGTCCTTTGTTGAATTCATTTTTTCCCAAAGTTCAAAAAGGGGGGAGCATCACTCCACCCTTCCACAGCATCTACCACTTACTGGCAGGATACCAGATGGCCTCAAGTTATTTTTATCCTAAGAACAAATGTAAATGCATCTGTTTTAACACATAGAGCATCTGAAAAGTGGTCTTCATTTAACACATTCATTGCCAGAGCTTGTGTTACACTGCCATGCTATTCTATCTTAAGTGTAATGAAGATAATAAAGTAATTTGGTCTTGTGAGCCTTTTGAACTGTCCATGGATGGCAGGGACTATTTTACTTTCTCCTTGTCAGTTTGGGAAATCTGCAGAATGAAGCTGTACCTTCCAAGAATATAAATGTGATATGCCAAGAGAGATGATGCAGCACATAACCTTGATGCTACGCAAAACACAATCCACACTTAATCCCTTTCTGTCAGTGTAATCTCCTTTGCCACAGAGATGTTTGCTTCCTTTTTCACCCACTAGTTAACAGAGGCGCTCTCCCCACAAGCTTCCTCCCCCACATCGCAATCATTTCAGCCATTTCTAACACAGAGAGATTTGTAATGTGAAAGTCTCAAGCCTTTTAAAATCATTGCTCCTCAGTGTGATTTAAAACTAGCTTGAGATAATAGAAAGGAAATTCCATTGAATGAATAGGACTTATGCTTGCATTTTACAGCCTTCTATGGAGCCACAAAGCCAGGATTGTTGCTGTTTTGTGACCATCAGCCTTGTTCTCTTGCTGTCTTGCTGCTTCTAAAAATCAAAAAGGCTTTGCATTTACCTGGTTAACAAATAGTTTCTGCCTCTTCACCATTAGTAGTATATCAAGGGCCCCATTCACACTGGACAGTGCTATGATTTTCCTTTTCACTACTATGGTTGTTTTCTAGCAAATCCTGTTTAAGGAGGAGTATTTCATATTCTTAGCCAGATTCCCAGAATTCCATAAGATGCAGCCTGGCAGTTACAGTGGAATCATAACACAATAATTGTGTAATGTGAAAGGGCCCCGATTGTTACAGCACATGGAACTAAAGTAAGTCTAAGGTCCAAAACACACTGCAGAAATAATCCAGTTGAGACTGCTTTAACTGCCCTGGCTCAGAGATATGGAATTCTGGGAACTGTAGTTTGTTGTGGCACCACAGCTCTCTGACAGAGAAGGATAAATGTCTAACAAAACGACATTTCCCAGAATTCCCTAGCATTAAACTAGAACAGTTAAAACAGTCTCAAATTGGATTATTTCTGCAGTGTGTTTTGGACCTAAATCTAAGAGGCTAGCATTTGCTGGGTAATCAAGATATCTAAGAGTACATTTTCACTGTAGGAATAGAATCCTAATATTTTTAGTTTTTTAAAGGTCCTTAGCCTTCTCTGCCAAAGAATGCTTGTGCCTCTCAAAACTACAAATGCCAGGATATTGTAGGGTGGACCCATGGCAGGTAAACTGAAGTGTAGTATATTGCGAGACACCTTGAGTCCTTGTGAGCTGCCTTGGGTCCCTTTCTGGGAGAAAGATAGCACAGAAATTAAATGAAACAAATAAATAAAATACTGGGGTCTTTTTCACACACTACAGTTATAGTAGGGTGGAGCACAATTATAGCGCTATGATTCAACTTTAACTGCCACAGCTGCATCCTATGGTCTTGGGATGTGTAGTTGGGTGACACACTCAACTTTTCTGGCTGACAATGCTAAATACCCCTTAACTTATTATTATTCTCCCTCCTCCCGATGATCTTCTTCGCCTCTTCCCCCAAGGATAATATATTTTCTCCTCCCACATTAGCACTTTGTACATAGATTTATTTCTATTTTAAATCCCTCGTATTGGTATTTTAACTCTTTCTATTGTTTAATTCTTTTTAGATTTAATGTTTTCAATTTTATATATCTCGGGGGGGGGGAGGAGGGAGGGCAAGGGGATTTTAAGTAGACTGTGATTTTATAGTATTCTGTTTTAATAATTGATGTAATCTGTTTTAATTCCCCACCCGGAAAAGGTGGAATAGAAATATTACTACTACTACTACTACTACTACTACTTCAACTGCAAATTGCAAGATTCCATAGATTGAAACCATGGCAATTAAAGTGAATCATAGTACTCTAATTGTGTAATGTAAAATGGCCCTCTGTTATTTTTTGTGGCAGTGAGTAGGTTTGGCATGTGAGCAGGGCAGTGAATTACCACTGCGTTCTAGTCCAAAGTTTAAAAGTTATGCAGTTATCTAAGCCTATAACACTAATAGACTCAGCACCTTGGATAGCTCCTGCAAGTAACAATGAAAGTCAGGTGGAGATTCACCATTCCCCTGATATGGGAGCCACCAGCTGCCGTTGTTAGACCTTTGGAGGTGAAGATGCTGGTATCTAAGTGGGATTTGGCTCCAGAGCTGAATTTTAGGGAGTGTCAGATTCAGATGGACGACTGTGGGCACAATGCCAGAACCAAGATCTGATGCTTCTTTGGAATGGGATGCAATCAGCCTACTGATTGAAATGACACCTCTTGTTCTCAGTTACTAACAGATTCTGCTCTAAACAGCTATTTCTGGTATTTTCCATAGCAAACAAAAAGAGAAACACAACTCTGGATCTATGAGTACTCAGAGC
The DNA here is from genome assembly GCA_034509955.1 of Urosaurus nigricauda. Classification (NCBI taxonomy): domain Eukaryota; kingdom Metazoa; phylum Chordata; class Lepidosauria; order Squamata; family Phrynosomatidae; genus Urosaurus; species Urosaurus nigricauda. The sequence continues at coordinate 215,879,118 of JAOEGL010000004.1, forward strand.
TGGGTTGTTGTTGCTCAAAACTTGTCATAGATGTTCATTGTATTGCCAGTAGGAGGAGCTCCAACACTATGTTCTAACTGTTGCAATTGTTTTCAAAATGGATTTTTAACCTATTATACTGTTAAGCAGTATAAGCAATAGAATGTATTAAGTACTCTGAAATTTTATTTTTCATTTCACACCCATGCTTCTTAGAATTTACTACTGACCCACAGTCTAAGCCAAGGGAAAGGATGGAATAGCTCACCAAATGTCATGGGACTACGATTCCCAGCATTTCCCTTCATTGGCTATTCTGGCTAGTGCTTCTGGGAGTTTCAATCTCCCCGGAACACTGCATGATTCCTACTTCTAGAGTAGATCCCCAAAAGTTACATTATCCAAGATAGTCTTGAAATTAAACTGTTATGGAAGAATTCTGAGCTGGTGCTGAACTTTCCTCACCCATTTCAACAATTCAATTCAGGCCAGAGCCATTTCAAAATGGCTTTGAAAAGTGTCAGGTGTCTCTCCCCCTTCCTCAGCAATAAATAAATTGATTGCTTTAACTTTCTGCATGAAAACAGATAGGCTACAAAATGTGGTGCATGAAACACGCCACTGAGAAGCAGTGTTACTGACTGATCTTATGTCCTTTTGCAGTACAGTGGGAAAGCTCTTAGGGTTAATTCTAGGACCTGTAGTTCAAGAAGCTGTATAGCTTTTGTGATTATGGTCTCAAGCATTTGCTTGTACAAAGAGGTGTGTATAGCTGTTTCATTTCAAAGTGTAACTTCTTAAATATTTTTCTACCATGATAAAGGACAGAGTCCAGGCAGTTCTTTGGTTATGAGCTGGGACTTCATGGAAGTGAAGACAGCCAGAAAATATACAACTGACAAAGGTCAGCTGACTGAGAGTGGATCAACACAACATAGCCACAGTAGTTTGATACCACTTTAAGTGTCTATGGAAATCTGGCATTTGTAGTTTGGTGAAGTCTTTAGACATAGCTTTAGTACAGTCCTCTGAATGAGTTCCCAAGATACAGTGGCCAGAATACTGTACAAGCTACATTGTTACGTACAGTTAAGTGTATCAGATTTATGGGGATCCTATGAATAATCTGTGCCCTTTATTTTTATTTTTTTAATGTCCAACTGTAAACCTGCCTTTGGACTTTCTGCCTTTACTTTCTTCAGTAATTGTTCATCTTTGCCATTTTCTGCTATCAGTATGGTGCCATCTGCATATTTTAAATTGTTGATGTTCCTTCGTTTGATTTTCACACCTCCTTCCTCAAGAATCTAATCCAGTTCTGCATATGATACATCCAGTGTACAAATTAAATGCAGCTTTGCCTGACTCCCTTGCCAACTGGAAACCATTCTGTTTCTCTATATTCTGTCCTAAAAGTAGATTCTTGTCCTGAATACAGGTTACTCATTAGGATAATCAAATAATGTGGCACACCCATTTCTTTAAACACAATCCAGATTTTCATGATCTGCACAGACAAAGGCTTTACTATAATCTATCATGTACAAGCTGATTTGCTTCTGAAAATATTTGGTGTGCTCCATTATCCAATATATATTTGCAATATGATCCTAGTGCCTCTTCCTCTGCTGAACCCAGCTTGGACATCTGTCATTTCTGATTCCATATATGGTTAAAAAAAACTTTGTTGTAGAATTTTGAGCATCACTTGGTTTGCATGGGAGATTAATGCAAATATACTGCAGTTACTGTAATTCCTGGTGTCCCCTTCCTTGAGGACTGGAATATATATTGAGGGTTTCCAATCTGTTGGCCTATTGTATTGTTTTCCTTATTTGTTAATATATTTTAGTTAAAGTTTAAGTGAATTCTGTCTCAGTTTCTTGAAACAGCTCCATTGGTATGCCAACAGTTCTTGGTAACTTAGTTTTCTCAAGTGCTTTGACTACTTCTTTCACTTGACTTTCTAAAACTGTGGGTTGATCTTTAGATGATTATTCCTGGAATGAATCTGTCATCCTTTTCTCTCTTTTATATAGCTCTTCACTGTATTGTATCCACCAACTTTTTACTTCTTCCCCCCACCATGTACAGCATCCCCACTCTTAAATTTCCCCTTATTTTCTTGGACCTTATGGAAGAGATCTCTTGTTCTTCCTTATCTGTTGCTTTCTTCCATTTAGCTAATTTAGTAGTTCTCTTTTTCCCTGCACATAAGTCATTGAACAGCTGCAGTCAGCATTCTGATCCTATTTCTTTTTCTTTTCCTCTGTCATCCAGTGTATACAGGGATGGGGCACCTGTGGTTTTCCAATGTTGCTGGACTGCAACTCCTATCATCCTTCACCACTGGAGAACGCATGCAAAGCTGAACACAGGGGAAGATGCATGCCTAGGGCTGCATCTATACTGCAGAATTAATGTGGTATGACTCCACTTTAACTGCCATGGCACAATGCTATGAAATTCTGGGGTTTGTAGTTTTATAAGATGTTTAGTTTTATCTCTTAGAGATCTCTGGTGCCACAACAAACTATGAATCTCAGGATTCCATTGGATGGAGTAATGAGACTTAAAGCAGTATCAAACTACATTAATTCTCTAATATGACAGCAGCCTAGAAAAGTTTTGCTTTGCATTTCAATTTGTTGCTTTTCCTGCTTCAGACTGCAAGAGAGGAGTAGAATGAATTAAAATTTAATTAATCAATTTAAATTTAGCCAGTTCATTAACATTCATTTTAAAACAGAAACTCTCTCCCCTTTTTACTCAATGTAGAGAAGTAGACCTTTCTTCATAATGCTGTAAAGATACAGGGAGGGGGTATGTTTTGAACTGTCCCTCGTGTCCACACACATTAAGGTCTGCTCTGCCATGGCACAATGCTATGGAATTCTGAGATCTGTAGTTTTGTGAGATATTTAGCCTTCTTCATCAGAGCTCTGGTGCCACAAAAAATTACAAAAGATTCTATAAGATGCAGCCATGACAGTTAAAGTGGTGTTAAAGTGCATTACTTCTGCGGTGCAGATCAGAGAAAGAGGCAAAGAATGTACAAATCAATTAATAATAGATGAGGAAGAAGGCAGTCAGAGATGTCTGGTGTGGTGCAGTGGTCTGAGTGTTGGAATACACCTCTGGAGACCAGGGTTCAAATCCCTGCTTGAGAATAAAAACCCACAGAGCAACCTTGGGCAAGTCACAGTCTCTCAGCCTCAGAGGATGGCAATGACATCTTTTCTGAAGAATCTTGCCAGGAAAATCCTATGATAGGTTTGCCTTGTTGTTGTTAACTGCCCTTGACTTGTCTCTGACTCATGGCGACCCTGTGGATAAGAGATCTCTAAGACCCCCTGTCCTCACCTGCTCTGCTCAGATTCTGCAACTTCAGGCCCATGCCTTCCCTGATTGAGTCCGAGTCCATCCATGTGGCTAGCAGTCTTCCTCTCTTTCTACTTCCCTCCACCTTTCCTAGCATTATAGTCATTTCTAATGAGTCATGCCTTCTCATGATGTGGCCAGATGATGACAGCCTCAGTTTGATCATCTTGGCTTCCAGTGACAGTTCAGGCTTGATCTGTTCAAGGACTCATTTATCTTTTTGGCCGACGGTATCTTCAGCACTCTTCTCTAAGATATCTCAAATGAATCGATTTTCTTTTTATCTGCTTTTTTCACCGTACAGCTCTCAAATCCATACATGATGATGGGGAACACAAAGGCTTGGATCAGTGGTTCCTCAATCTTTGGACTTTAACTTCCAGAATTCCTGGCTGTTGGCCAAACTGTCTGGGGCTTCTAGGAGTTGAAGTCTAAAACGCCTGGAGGATCAAAGTTTGGAAATCACTGGCTTGGATGATTCTAACAGTGCTCAATGGTGTATCTTTTCTCTTTAGAATCTGATCTAGTTCTTTCATCTTCTGATTTCTTGACTGCAGTTTCCATTCTGATCAATGTTTGATCAAAGCTAGGGCATTCAAGGCAGGGGAACATTGCACTTTCTTCGCTTTTGTTGTTGTGTGCCTTCAAGTCATTTCTGACTTATGATTGCCCCTGAGGTGAACCTATCCTGGGGTTTTCTTTGCAAGATTTGTTCAGAGGTTTACTGTTACCTTTCCCAAAGGCTGAGAGCATGTGACTTGCCCAAGGTTACCAGTGATTTCCAGACAGTCCAACACTCAGATATCTAAGCCACACTGACTCTTTCTGCACCTTAAAAACCTAAAGGTTTCACTTTTGACAAGGCTGTCATGTCTGACTGTAGGAAGTGGTGCACATCTCCATTACTAAGTTGAAGAGCCAGCACTGTCAGACAACTCCATGATTATGTATGATTGCAGGGAAACCTTCCCACCAAACTGGTACCTATTTATCTACTTGCACTTTTTACATGCTTTTGAACTGTTAGGTTGGTAGAAGCCAAGGCAGATGATGGGAGCTCACTCCGTCATGTGGTACTTGGGCCTTGAAATGCAACAGACAGAATTAGCATCTTAACAGCTGAGCCATCATGTCTCTGCCCGTCTTTGCCTTGGGGTTGCCATAGGACAGAACTCACTTGGAGGCAGGGCAACCAGAGGTATGCCTTTTCCAAGACATGTCCTACATTGCAATCTTCTAAACAGAAGGAATTCCAAAATGTCCTGCGTTCTGAGGATGGCTGAGAAGCATGAGTTTAGATTTATATGTAAATATGTATGCTCAGGAAGAAGACGACGAGGGGGAGGAAGAAAAAGAGGAAAAAGAAGAACAAGAAGGAGTTTATCACACAAAGGGAATTGGAAGTATAACCCAATGGCAATCTGAACACAATCATGGTGTTTCGCGTGATTACATGAAAGCTGATCACACACATTTTCGGGCAAAGGGAGGCATGGGGTTTTGCGTGATTGCGTGAGAAACTAACACACACAATTTCGGGCACTGGGAGGCAATTTTGGGCATTTCCGAACGCAATGCAGTGTCAATACGCAATCAAGTAAATTCGCTGAAGTAGCAAATTTACTCAATTCCGAACTGGCCTCACTTCCATTTCTTTCGAAATTGAGAGAAATTCCTCCCGTGTGATAAAATAGGAAGAAGAGGAAAAAGAAGAAGAGGAAGAAGAGGGAAAAGAAGATGAAATGTAGGAAGATGAGGCAGAAGAAGAGGAAGAGGAAGAAGAAGAGGAGGAAGAGGAAAAAGATGTAGATGAAAAAGAAGAGGAAGAAGATGAAAGAGAAGAGGGAGACGAAGAAAAAGAGGAAGAGGTAAAAGAAGAAGAAGAGGAAGAGGAGGAGGAAGAGAAAGATGAAGAGGAGGAAGAGGAGGATAAGGAAGAAGATGAAAAAGAAGAGGTAGAAGAACAAAAAGAGGTAAAAGAAGAAGAGGAAAGGGAAAAAAAGAAGAGGAGGAGGAAGAAGAAGAGGAAAAGGAAAAAGAAGAAGAAGAGGAACAAGACGAGGAAGGAGATGGAAAACAAGAGGAAGAAGTAAAAAAAAAAAAAAAGGAAGAAAAAGAGGGAGAAGAAGAAGAAGAATGCCAAGAAGAGGAAGAAGAATAACAACTACTACAACAACAGGCCAAAGAAGTGAATGCAATGCATTGCTGCTGAGGGGGAGGGAACTAACTAAGGCGTGTGAGGGCGTCGCTGAGGCAACCTAGGCCCAACTACTACTACTACTGCTAGGCCTCTCCAGTCCTCCCCGCCTGTCGACGAGAGGAGGGAGCCAATCCTAGCTGGGGATGTTGGCTAGGCGAGGAGGAGGAGGAGGAGGCCCGGTTGCTAGAGCAGCCAAAGCCGAGCGAGGAGGAGTCTGTCTGAGGCAGAGGAGGCCTGAGGGGGCGGTGGCTGTGACTGAGGCAGCAAAGGCCGGAGGAGAGGCGGTGGTGCACCATGGAAGGTCTGGAGGGATGCTGAGGGGGCCCAGGCATCCACACTGGGGAGATAACCTGGTTTCATACCGCTTTAAGTCTTTGTTTGACTCAGTCGCTATGGAATTCTGGGAGTTGGAGTTTGTTGTGGGGCCCAGAGCGGAGCGAAGCTCCGCTCTGGGCCCCACAACAAACTCCAACTCCCAGAATTCCATAGCCTTGAGCCACAAAAAGACTTAAAGCGGTATGAAACCGGGTTATCTCCCCAGTGTGGATGCAGCCTGGTTTGGGGAGGGAGGTGCCATTCCTGTACCCAGTTTTATATATTACTGTACTGTACAAAGTTATTGTTAATGTTTTGTGAAGGTTATTTTTAAAGGTTATTTAAAAAAAAAAGGCAGCAGGAGGATTCCTACCTCTCAGCCTCTGTGTGTGTGTTGAAATTGAATTTTATAGCAATAATAATAATTATAATAATATTTTGTTTATTTATATGCTATCTTGACCTTAGGATCGAGGCGGCTCAAAGCATCATCAAATCAAATGCAACATGCAATTAAAATTCACCCTGTTAATTCCCTCAATTAACACTATTAATTACCTACAGACAAGAGGCCTTTTTTTGCTTTGCAAAAGCATTTGCTTTGGTAGGCAATAACCAATTGCAGAATAATGATAATAGTTTTGGTTCAGTTGACCTTCATTTGGGTCCAGGACTCCCTTTGGATTCCAAAATCTGTGGATGCTGAAGTCCCTTTAAATACAGTAGGGTAGTAAAATGGTGTCCCTGATGGCCAAATCAAGGTTTGCTTGCTGGAATTTACATATTTGGAAAATATTTTCAAGCAGTGGATGGTCGAATCCATGGATAAAAGATCCATGGATATGGAGGGTTGACTGTGTGTATACACAAACACACATAACACACTCACATGTGTATTTTCTTAATGCCCTAAACTATTCAGATTTAGTTCAGATGGTTCAGGTTTTTAAATGCCACTCTCTGCATGCTTCTTGAGCTGTTTCAAGAAGCAGTTTGATAAGAGGGGAGGAAGCTCCTTGGAAATGATTTTAAACGACTATGATGTTAGCAATCTGGTGAATTTTTTATTGTGTGTTTCTCTGTTTTGATCTGGAATGCATTCAGTAGTGACTATTGGCAAAGGGATGCTGAGAGATCCATTTTTGATGGAACCCTGTATTCTAGTCAATGCAGGTTTTATATTTCAATTGCGGATGCAGAAAATGCAGTGGTAAAAGTGATTTCAATGTTACCTGGGGAGAAAGGCCTAAACTTGGATGGAGTTCTTTACTGGTTTAGGCATTCTCCCCTTTGGTGGAGTAAGGTTTGGCCGACTTCTCTTTCCACATCAGTGTTATCTCATTCCAGAGCAATGACCTTGTATGGCTAGTTTTGGCTGTGCTAGTTCAAGTAGCATTGCATTCTTGTGCCATATGCGGTTTAAAATATTTCATGTATAGCAGATCCTTCTGTTCATATGGTCAGCATTCTTGTCACATCTGGCCAACAAAATACTCATTTATTTCCCCATTTTTGCTTTGGACAGCTGACCTTCTGAGGATGACAGCATTGGTTGGACTGCTTTGTCATTCTCTGTTTTATTCTTTGTTTTGCCTCCTCCTCCTATCTTAGAACAGTCACAGTGAACAAATCCTTTTCTGATATTAACAAGTTATAGAAGAGGAAGGGGTAATGTTGATGAAGAAAAACTGAAATAACTAAAGTTGAGCTGCTTACCTCTACAGGAAGAATAAAATAAAATTTCAGGATCCTATCCCTCTTGGGCTCAAATCCTGTCCATATTGTTTAAAGTCATTGTAGTTAAGTGTTGTAGCCAGCGCCATTAAAAATACATTCCTGTGACATGTCTATTCAGAAAATTCTCACTGAATTCTTAAGGAAAATGCATAGAAAAAGTCTGCCTAAGATACAGAAGTACTTCTGGTATAGGTTGAAATGTCCCTTATCTGGAATTATGAAATAATCCAGAATTGTCCATATGGGTAGCTGAGATAATGACACTTTTACTTTCTGATAGTTCAGTGTACACAAACTTGGTTTCATCCACAAAATTATTTAAACATTGTGTATAAAATTACCTTCATGCTATAAGGTATATGAAGCATAAATGAATATCATGTTTAGACTTGGGCCCCATCTCAAGATATCTCGATAAGTATATACAAATATTCCAGAATCTGAAAACACCCAAAACACTTCTGGTTTCAAGCATTTTAGATAAGGGAGACTCAACCTGTAATGTCATGTTCAAAACTATAGGATAAAGATTTAAGTATAGGTCCAGATGTATGAAGAAAATATTCTTCCAAATTATTGATTTATACAGATTGGTGTTGGGGTAAATAGGCATGAGTTTTAAAATTATTTGTAGTATGAATATTTGACTAGGAGGGGTGAGAAGCAAGAGAAGTAATACAGGTAGTCACTGCTACATAGTTAATAACTCTCTGAGAACAGAGACTCTTTTTATGCTGGAAGAGTGCTGGCACATTGTGTGGAGCTTGAATACCAAAGTTAAAGGTTTCTTGCATGTCATCATCATTGATAGTCTTTGCTCTGTATTTTAGATTATTCTATGTAGCATAGAAATGACCGACTAGTCCACCACACTCGTGAAAGCCATCACACTGGGCATATCTAAGTAGGACACAGTTTGGAAGACTCCCATGGTTTAAGCCCTATTAAACTCAGTAGGGTGTAATTCCTAGTAGCATGAACTAGAAACTGTACTATTTTTTTCTCTCTCTCCTCAGATCTATTGAATGTATTGATTTTATGCATGGACAGATGTCTGCAACTGTAATTGCTGTAACACTGCAGTCCTGTGTCTTTGTATTCAGATGTTCTCTAAGCTTCTCAGTGAGACCTGTTCCAAGAGAAGCATGGTTAGGATTGCAAGTTCAGGTTTTCTTCCCTTTGGTGGACAGTCTTAGTGTTTTTGCTTTCTTCATTTTTGTTGCTACTATGAATGTGGAAGTGCATGATGAAATCTGTAGTAATACAAGAGGAATAACCTTCTGGTCTACATTGTGTAATGCTCGAAAAAATCCACAAAACTACAGTAGTCATGGATGCAGTTCACCCTCTGTACCCACGGATTCAATCATCCACAGCTTGAAAATATTCAAAAATACCCGTATATACTCGACTATAAGTCGACCTCACGTATAAGTCAAGGGCAAGTTTTGGGGGCAAAATTATGGATTTTGCTATGATCCGTGGATAAGTCGAGGGTAAAATTTAGGGGCATATAGGAAAGGATCTAAAGGATGTAGCAGAGCAAAACAATGTCAAATAACTTCCAAAATTCCATCAGACATAACTCTTTGTGTTTATTCTTAAAACTGGATGGATGAGAGAGTAAAGGGGGTCAGTGCTTCCAGGACAGATTATACTCTTGCTTTTCACCATGGGATGGGTCCTTCTTTAAATAAGAGTTAAGATACAGTACTTACATTGACCCGTGGATAAGTCGACTCAGGTTTTTTGGGTCAATTTTTTGACCTAAATTTCTAGACTTATACATGAGTATATACATTAGGTAAATTCCAAATAGCAAACTTTGCTTTTGCCATTTTATCTAAGGGACACCATTTTACCCATTTTATTTAATGGGACTTGAGCATGCATTGATTTTATTATCCATGACAGGTCCTGGAAGCAAGCACCAGCAGATACCAAGGGCCCATTGTAACTGGGAAGAAAACATTTCTCTTATTTGCTAGATGCTAGAAATCTCTTCCTTTCAATTAGTATCCATGGTGCTCCTGGTTCTTTTATTACCTTTTCTGCTAAGACTAATGAAGCTATTCTTCTACTGTTGTAGATTAAAGGTTTAGTATCCTTTATCGAAAATGCTTGGGACCAGAAGTGTTTTGTATTTCGGGAGTTTATCAGATGTTGGAATATTTGCACATACCTAATGAGATATCTTGGATATGGGACCTAAGTCTAAACATGAAATTCTTTTATGCTTTGTATACACCTTCTACACATACCCTGAATATAATTTTATTCACATGGTTTTTAAATAATTGTATGCATGAAACAAAGTTTGTGTGTATTGGACCATCAGAAATCAAATATGTCAGTATCTCAGCTGCCCATGTATTATTCTTGACAATTTTGGATTTTGGAATATTGCAAATTTTGTAATTCTGGATAAGGGCGACTCAACTGGTACCTAAAAAGTTTGCACATGTTTCATATTTCCAAGTGATAAAGTTAAGCCCAAAGTGGTCACCACACTACACACTCATTCACAAAAAGCTTAGTCATGAATAAAGAATAAATACTTGGAATAAATTTTAGGATTGAAACAAACAAATAATAAAAGTGAAAAGTTTAATGATCTATTGTTTAATTGTTAATTGAACTGTTGTCTTATTTTCTACTTGGGGGGACTCTATTAAAACTTTCATTTGAGTTTTACAAAGTCATGTTGAGTTCCTGTTTGATATTAGACAGAGTTGCACCTTTTCAGTCAAGGTAATTTCTCACTTGTTACTTGAGTTTAAATTTAAGTGTGAAGTCAAACATTTTCCTTTTTAGATGGGAACAAAAAGCAAACCATTTTTTCAAAAATCTGTATTAAGCCCAGCCTAGAACAAAAGCTAAAAGAAATGTTTTGGTTCAGAATAAATGTTTAATTAGAAAAACAGATGTTGATACATTCCTTTGCATTATGTATTATGGGCAAATTAAGTTACCTTTTTTTCACACGCGCACATACATGTGCATGTGCATAGATTTATCAATGTGTACCTGCAGTGTCTGTTCTCATCAAGGACAGGGAAGTAGCAGGACTAAGGGCTTCTGCATTTAAGGCTGCAATTTAGATCAGCAAGTTCTTGAAAGTTTTTATGTGTGTGTTTTTGACTTAAATTGGAGTATACAAAGGCTGTTCTTTTTTAATGGAAACTGCAGGAAAAGAGATTCCACCTCAACATTAGGAGGAACTTCCTGACAGTAAGGGCTGTTTGACAGTAGAACACACTCCCTCGGAGTGTAGTGGAGTCTCCTTCCTTGTAGGTCTTTAAACAGAGGCTTGTTGGCCATCTGAAAGGGATGCTTTGATTGAGAGGTCCTACATGACAAGGGGTTGGGACTGGATGGCGCTTGGGGTCTCTGTTCTAAGTTATTTTCAACTTATGGCATCCCTAAACCTATCATAGGGTTTTCCTGTTAAGATTTGTTCAAAAGGGCTTAATGGTGGCACCTGGCTATAATAGCACAGAGACCACATGGAAAACACCCTGTTGATCTAAGGGTACAGCTGCTACCAAGCAATATATACATGCTTCTATAATCCAGTCTGATCTACAGTCATCTCAGAAGCACCAAGCACTAACAAGAAGTCTTAATTAACTTAGCTGCATGTTATCACACACATTTATCCATCTTAAGATGGGAAATAGTAAGGCGTTGTGTAAAAGAAAATCTGAACATTCATGCTAGAGATCTCAAAATCCATGCAAAGCAGATCACTTAGGAAATTGAGATAATATTGCCACAGTCTAGTTAGGATGGGACTTATGTGGCCATTCAGATGTTTTATTTTTATTTTAATTATGAGCCTTATATCCCACCTTTCTCCCAACAATGGGATTCAGGACAGCTTGACTACACCTATGTTGTTGGACTGTGGCTTCCATCATTCTTCACCATCAGCTCTCCTAGCTATGGCTGCAAAATTTGTGGAGCATGTGATTTCCATTCCTAACCAGGGTTGTGGCTGGTGGAGGCTGAAGACATGTTTATTCTTATTTTCCAAGGAATTTTACACTGATGTGCTTTGTATAGTCTGATCCGTAATACTGGCCATCGATGAAGATGAAAATGTCAAAATGCACATGACCCAACAGACTGTCATACTTGCTGGACTGTGTATTATACATACATACATACATACATACACACCCACACACAAACACTATTAATTATTTGGCAGATTTATTATTGTTTTCTAACTTTTGGTTATTACATAGACATTCATTTATTTATTTCTTGACACTTTTATACTGGGTCAACACATACAAAAGTTTTATATTTCAGGAATGGACCCACTCTACTCTTTTCTTGCCCCTCGCCCATGCCCTGTTTCATACATGCTCAGATGGATGAACATCCTGACATGCATACTTGAGAATGGCATACTCCTCTGTTGTTGTTACCTGCAGCCCCAGGAGGATGAGCCCAAATACTAATACTGTGCTTGGCTGTGGTCTGGGGACTTGAAGAATGGCCAGTATGGGTTGTAGAGCTACTCTCAAGTAGTATGTGACATCTGTCCATTCTAGTGTGACTTCCCCTTACTATGTGAGTGAACAAAGCAAAGAAATAGATTTTCCTTATGGCAGATAATACTGAGGTCCAGGAGAGAATTTGTCAACAAGTACAAATGTTCCCTCATCTCATTCCTGGTCTCTCCCTTCCTAACATATGTTTCCAGAGCATACATGTGCAAACATTTTAGTTTTAAATGAATTAGAAAACTGAGTAAGGGGAGGGAAGCAGGTTTTGGCAGAATAAAGGATCCTTTCCAGGTGTTCAGAGATGTATTTTGGCGAAGCTAAAGCATTTCAGTTACAGATCCTTATTTCAGTGCATTTAGTCAAAATGAGACTGAGTCTTTGGCTTCTAAATACAATGCAAAATATTTTTTGTCAACGTTAGTTAAAATTCCTGTTGTTGTCTTTCCCCAAAAGACTCTTGGGAATAGTTTTGTTTGATGAAGAGAAAGAAGGATGGGGAATGTTTGGCCTTCCAAATTTTTGGACTCTAGCTCCTAGACGTTGCAGCCAGCATATTCTTAAGGGTGTGACAGTTGTAGTCAAAAACATCTCAAGGGCCAAAGAATTACCATGGACACTCACTGGGTTTGTGTCTGACGCTAGACACCACAGAGTTTCTGCAGTAGGATAGAGTATTGTTTTGTCTGAGAACTTCTTAATAGATTTTGCCTCCATATTACATACTGTTTTGCCATAATGAGTTCTTCATGTACTCAATGTTTAATATCCATCTTTTAATGTTTTGCTGTTTTAAATTCTACTCTTAGTTTAATCTATTTTTAAGGGGCGAGAGGGTAGACTGATGTGTTCTTTAATTGTATGTATTTTTAAATGTTGTACTCCGCCCCAATTGCTCACCCAGAGGGGCGGAAAATAAATAAACATTTATTATTACTCTATAATACTATCAGTGTCAAGCAGAAAACTTTCTTATTTTGTGAGATAGCCTTGCTTTGTGTCAAGCCTTCAAAGACTCATTTCTATAAACATTTTTTGCCCTGTTTTGTTGCTTGTAAAGATTACTTGGTTCTTGGTAAATAATGAATTTGCTTGAGCTTTTAAAAGGACATTGATTCATTCAAGATAGCTATGAAATAGGATCAGAGGAAGGGAACTACCCAACAGTCATGGTACATAGCAATAAGATATTTTCCTGTGAAGGAGTGAGCAAAGAGTGGCCCCATGTACTTATTCAAACCCAGTGTGCCCCAGAATTTTTTTTTAATTTAAAATTTGCCCCCTGAAAATTTGTGAAAGACTTGCTAAATTTGCTATAGCCAGTGTGGAAAAAAATTATGAACTTGAGTCAGTTTTTTGTTATTATTTGCCATCCAGTCCTGCTCAAGTCTTGCAAACTCAGAAGTGTGATTTCCTTGACTGAATCAATCCACCAGTAATGCCGTCGCCCTCTTTTCCTACTGTCTTCCACTGTACCAAGCATTATTGTCTTTTCCATTGAGTCACATTTCATGATATGTCAAAAGTACAATGGCCTCAGTTCTGTCACCTTCATTTCTAGTGAAAGTTCCATCTTGATTTGCTTTCAGACCTATTTGTTAATCTTTTTAGCAGTCAATGATATTTGTAGACTCAGCACCACATTTTCAAATGAGTTGATTCTCTTCCCAACAGCTTTCTTCACTGCCAAGCTTTCACACCCATATATAGAAATTGAAAATATTATGGCTTGTATTATTTTGACTTTAATAATAATAATAATAATAATAATAATAATAATAAAATTTATTTATATCCCGCCTCTCTGTGCAACACAACTGGGACAGCTTACACGTTAAAATACACAATCCCGTATCGCAATAACCCACCCCCCTAAAATACAATTAAACAGTTTACAGATTAAAACATACCTTAAAATAATAAACAAAGCAACAATGGCTATAGAAGAAATCAGGGAATAACAGGTTCAACTTATTTGGTGGCTGGTTATTTATTCAGGAAAGGCCTGCTGGAAGAGATCCGTTTCAACAGCTTTTTTGAAGCTGTTTAAGGTGGCAGTGTTATGGATCTCATTGGCAGGCCATTCCATAATCTGGGAGTGGTGTCAAAAAGGTCTTCTGGGTGGTTGCAGACAATCTAGTTTTTATGGGTTGCAACAGATTCCTCCCAGAGTACCTGAGTGCGCGAGGTGGTTTATACGGAAGGAGACAGTCCTGAAGATAGGTTGGATCCTAGCCATTTAGGGCTTTAAAGGTGATAACTAACACCTTGTACTGCACCTGGAAACTAATGGAAACTAATCTTAAGATTGGTGTAATATTGTCTCTCCTAGTTTTACATGAGAAACCTGGCAAGCATCTTCTGTACTAACTGAAGTTTCCGAACTAAGCACAAGGGTAGCCCCATGTAGAGTGCATTACAGAAATCAAGGCAAGAGGTTACCAGCTCATGCACCACAGTTTCAAGGTCACAGACTTCCAGGAAAGGGCGCAGATGACATATCAGCCAAAGCAGACACTTTGTTGCATTTACCTGATTTGTCATCTGAAGCAATGGATCAAGGAGTACCCACAGACTGTGAACACAGTCCTTTGAGGAGAGTATGACCCCATCTAGGGCTGGAGGTTGTATCCCAATATCTGGGTTCAGGACCACTACTGTAAGCACCTCCATTTCATCTGCATTCAATTTTAATCTGTTTTTCCTCATCCAATCCATTACTGTTTTAAAACAATCATTGAGAGGAGAGACACCATCTGAAGTCAAAGCTATAGACCGAGACGTGAAGAAATATATCTGTGTGTCATCAGCATATTGATAACACCCCGCCTCATGCCTCCGAATGATTTCTCCCAGCGGCATCATATATATACTTTGATACTTGAGGAGGTACTATATAGTCAATGGGGTAATCAATTTAATTCGTTTTTTATCAATAATCAACATTATATTAATTAAAATCAATTTAAGTGCATTTAAGTTTCATTCCCATATAAATTTAAACAGAATTAATCACGTATATGAGTGGGAGGATTTTATTTGTAAATAATGAGTGGGGAAATATTAATGAATTGAATAATACATATTTGAGAATGAATTTTAATTAATATCAGCTAATTTTAAATGTACTTTGCACATGTAGCTATTATTTTTAACTTAGAAAAATAATTCAGCTGAAAAACCTCAAGCGTGAGGCCAAGCTGAAAAGCTCTGCTTAGTAGTACATCCAGTAGTTTTCCTCTGCTGGTGAAAGGTTTTTGATCTCAGGGAGGCTTCCATTATCAACATGGGGAGTGAGGTGGTTATATTACTTTCACTTTCTCATCTGCTTGTGTTTCTCACACACATACACACTTTGCAGAGCATGTTCCTCAGAGTGGTATAGGAGCCTTGAGGGAAAGGGCATCAGTGAATGGCTTCCTGCTAATGAAACATCTGCTGGATCAAAGAGCTTTCCATAGCTGGCATAAGCACATCAAGGATAGTATCCATTGGCATTTTTAAACTGCATCATTTACTAAATGATGATTGAAGTGCAGTACAATTTTCACAGATGTTGTTGGGATAGATTTTGTATGCTTTTCCTGGATTTGTCCATTTCAGTCTGCTTAGGCTACATTTTCATCTGTCATTGAGCCTTTTGGTAAAGTGTCTAAAAGAGACCACCATGGAACTGAATTTCTACCCTGCAGTGACATTGGTAAATCATATTTATTTCACATGAGTATGTTGTTTCTGACTTTTTAAATACAGTTGGCCACATTTGCGGCTTTGACTTTTTCAGGTTTGATTATTTGTGATCTTGATTAATATGTTCTCTCTAGGAATCTCTAGGTCTTCCCGGCAACTCCACCAGACATTGAACATAGAGTTGTGCTGGAGAACCTAGAAGGTTCTAGGAAAAAAAACACTTCTCTAGGCATTTGTAGGTCCTTCAGCATGATTCAATGATCAGCTTCTGGGAGATGTTGACCATAGAGTTGCACTGGAGGACCTGGAGATTTTACCTAAGAGAACACGAATAAGTGCTTTTTATTTGCAGTTTTTCCCCAATCATGGGGGTCCTTCACCCCTAACCCCAGCAAATGTGGAGGGAACACTATATACTTCCCTCCTCATAAAAATGAAATGGAGAAGATTTTTTTAATATATTTTAAAACTGTTACTCAAAGAAATTTATATCAATTTTATGTGTGCGTGCCTTCCACAGTTGCTGTCAACATTAACCCCATGAATATCATGGCTAAATTGCAAAAAAAATAAAAAATAAATAAAATAAAATAAAATAAAAATGTGATGTGTATGTTGTTGTTATGTGTTTCCAAGTCACTTTTAACTTATGGTGATCCTCACGTGAATGTATCATAGAATTTGCTTGCAAGTTTCTTCAGAGTGGGTTTGCCATTGTGGAAGTTGTGTTGAACTGAATTGTTGAGCTTGCTTAAATGTTCTTCCATATTTTCTTAATTTTGAACTTTTCTGTTTTCAGCTTCATAGTAGGTGTCAAAATATTATTACTGTGATAGGTATGCTAAAGTTATACAAGATATGGCTGCTATTCTATATTCCATATTCCTTTATTGGATTATATATTCCCATTACCCAAAAGGCTGCAGCTGGAAAACAATTGGGGTTTTTTTTTGTTTGTTTTTTTTTTGTTTTGTTTTTGGTGGGGGGTTTTTTGTTTTTTTGCTACAGAGGTGGTAGCCAAATTATCAGGGGGTGACAATTGAAAGAACTTCTCGCAGGGCATGGCACTCTTTAAAATGTTTTTTAAAATTTTATGAGTTGGAATGGCATTGCCAGCTTGGTAAAGCTTAGTTTATAAATTTAAGCAGAGGTGCTTGTGACAGCTATAAAACATGGCAGTCCTTACTGGGTAAAAAATAACTCAAAATAGAACTAATCTTTAAAAGATGGTAGCACAACAGGGAGGGATTTTAATCCTGTTTAAGAAACACAGGTAATTGGACTAGTGCTTGTGGCAGAAATCTCTTAAGCAGTTTTGCCTTCAATCATTACTATTTTAATGGCTTACCTCATTTTAGTTTTCTCTTTAGAGACTTCCTGCTCTGTAAGGTATTCATGTGTTTTAAAACATGTGTAAAGGTTAGTTTAATATGAAATCAATGCCATTTCTTAGTGTTGCTATTGGAGACACTGAAAAAATGAGCTTCACTCCATTTTATTTTTATTTTTATATAAAACACCCATTTTTAAAATATATGTCTATATATAACAATTTTCCCTGGGTAATAAATGGGTAATAAAATCTCTTTGAGCTTTTCCAGTGTTAGGGCCACTCTTTTTAATTATACAGGGCATTTGTTGAAGCAATAGGACAGTTGATCTAGGTAACCAGAAGGTCTGTGGTGTGAGAAAGTAACAATAACATAAAGATCTGCTACACATAATATTAACCATATATTAATGCCTACCTTAGCCTTAAATTTCTCTCCTGATAAAAGAGCATCTGTTTTCAAGTTAGGTAAGGAGGGTCTTTTTCTGCAATAAATGGTCTTTCTTCCAAGTATCATACTAATAATTGAAGAATTGGTATTCATAGATTATTTGTTACCATTAGTTAACATAAATTATTATCTGTGGCTTTCTGGCTCTTCAGTTTCTAACACAGGGAAATGCTATATAAACAAAAAGTAAATAGAAACTGCTAGGTTAGTGCTTTTACAACACATTGTATTTCTGTAATATCAACCATATAGTTCCTGCTCTTAAGAGTGTAAGATTTTTTTAAATGAGATAAATAGTTAATCGATATTGCACAACATTGATAGGAGTAAGTACTGTTGTTTGAATGTTTGAGAACAGTTCCTTTTGGACGTTTGTTTTTTCTCACTGCATCTGTTCAAAATAAAAGGGGCACCATCCATCTCATTGTTCCTATGGGAGGAGATCTGATTTGACTATACATATCCACAGCATACTAGGGATTACTTGCAGTAGGAGACCTCTGTTTGCATCTAGAAGGCATGCATAGTTATAGTCATTACTGTAATAATCCCCTCTGTATTGTTTCTCCATTTCTGTCCCCTTCACCTATTGTTCTCACAAGGCAGCCATCTGTCATTTTGTATTCTGTATATTTTCATGCATACAGTGGGTCCTTGTTATCCACTGGGGTTTGGTTCCAGCATCCCCTGTGGATAACAAAATCTGTGCATGCTGAAGTCCCATTAAATTTAATGGCATCAAAATTGTGTCCCTTCTATAAAATGGCAACATCAAGGATTGCTATTTGGGATGTATATGTTTTTTTAAATATTTTCAAGATGTGGATGCTTGAATCTGTGGATAAAAAAAAATCTGTGGATAAATAGGGCCAATTGTACTGTATAAACTAGAAAAAACAATACATGGTGCTTATCAAGTTATCAACTCTGGTTATATGCTCTGGTATGAAGTGCTGACTTGGATTCAAAGCCCTTTGAC
This sequence comes from Urosaurus nigricauda, assembly GCA_034509955.1. Lineage (NCBI taxonomy): Eukaryota > Metazoa > Chordata > Lepidosauria > Squamata > Phrynosomatidae > Urosaurus > Urosaurus nigricauda. Next base: position 215,897,694 of record JAOEGL010000004.1, read on the forward strand.
ACATATTCATAGTCTGTTTGACAACATAGTCTGTTCCTCATTCAGATTTTGAATAAGGACTTGCTAATGGGTTAGGTATACTGTAGCCTTCCAGACTTGTAGCAACACCCAGCAACCACACCCAACATAGACAGAGGTGAGGGAAGGTAGGAACTGCAGTCCAGCAGCTTTGGAAAGGTTACAAATTGTCCATCTTATGAGATGCTGCAACTTGGTTTTCTCACAAGTATGCAAGATCTTATTATCTGAGTAATCAGTTTATTTTAGCAATTTATTTCAAATCAGTTTATTTCAAATGAAGAATCCAGTTTGGTGGTTCCCTCCTTTAAGGAAAGGAAGGCTGAGCGTGCTTGTGTACGTGGGTCCCGCAGGCTTGCTGAAAAGCAAGCTGGTAATAAAGCACATCTGCCAACAGGGAGGGTGTCTCCTACTTAAGCACCTGTGGGACGCCATTCCTTTGCCAGAACTTATTGTAAGTCTCTTGGTGTGACTGTGTGCTGGCTTTGTGTCTTTGGAGCTCTGGTTTGCCTTGACCTTGGAACGATTTGGACTTTTGCTGCTTTCTCCTTGCCCTGACCTCGGACCGGACTGACTTCTGTGATTTCCCCAACCCTGACCTCGGCTCTGGCTTTTGGACTATTCTTAGGATCAACGTTTAGGTTTGTGGAACCTCCTTATCAGCTTTTGTTGGTATGTGCTGGCCGCAGTCCGGGATAAGCATCTCTATAGATATGCCATCTATTCCTGGTGATTTGTTTCTTCCAAGTGCTTCCATTTCACTTTCTAAAATTGTAGATTCATTTTCAAATGGTTCTTCATTGAATGACTCTGTCATCATTTCATCTCTTTTATATAATTCTTTTATGTCTTGTTTCCATCAGCTTTTTATTTGTAATTGATCATGTAATGTGTTTCCCTACTATTTGTATAGCATTCCCACTCTTTAAACTTCCCTTTTGTTTCTCAGATCTTCTGCAAGAGGTCTCTTGTTTTCTGTTGTCATTTTCTATTTCTCTGCATTAATTTTTGTAGGCCCAAAACAGATGGTCAAAAAGTGCCACTTTCAAGCTAGTCTGGGGTTGTATGATTCTATGACACACATCCCGAGATCGGCCAGAAGCCATGCCAAGTTTGGCTAACATGACCCTAAACCTGGCCTCAAAAGGGATGGTAAAAAACTGTTCCTTGCTAGTGGGCTGTTTTGGACCACAGGAGCGGCTGGCCTCGGGACTGCAGTGTCCAGTCACTCAAGGTTCATTTGGGGCTGGAGCGGCCAGTCTGTTTGATCTCATAGTAGTTCTTTGTTATCCCTGTGGACAAGTCATTGAACAGTTGCATTCAGGGTTCTGACTGTTTCTCTCCCCTTTTACATTGGCTTCATATCTGTCCTTAACTGCTTGAAGACTTTCATCTGTCATCATTAAGGCTTCTCTTTTGTTTTTGTTTTTTGGCTGCACATAGTGTCTTTTTGTATTCCTTCCTGATAATGTCCTTGGCTTCAGTCCAACCTTCTTCTGACTCTTGGTCAATTATGCTTAAGTGCAAATCTGTTTTGTTTGTTTTTTACATTATCTTTACATTCAATAGAGATATTCATAAAATTATAGAAATTATAGAAATGCTGAGCAAGAGCCTGCCTCCGACTGATTTCACAGCTCCTATCTCTTTGTCCCTGGCCCCTAGGATGCCATCCAATTGAGGGCAAGGGGGAAAGAGATGCTGCCTGTGCCTTTGCCTTCCATGGCATCTTGGTGCTGTCCTGAGGCACTTGACAGTGGGCAAGAGAACAAGTGGTGATGACAGTGCCCATTTTTGTTGCCCTTCATTCTTAGTGGCTGGTGTGGATATGCTCCTTTCAGTCTCCCTCTTCCTCCCTTCTCTCTGCCCAAGCACCACACTTAGTTTCTCCTGGGCAACATGGAAAGTGCAGGAGTGGGAGGTGACTTCAAAATCCTCCTCATGAAGGAAGTGAGGGGAGGAAGGTGGAATAAAAAAAGAAAAGAAAAGGGGGATCTAGACTACAGCTCTTATGTCATTTAGTCTTGGAAAGACTAAATGTTTAGTAACCTTCAGTTATTAAGGTAGTACAAAATTCTAATTTTAGCTGACTGTGATGGGAAAGAGGTTGTTGGTGTTGGTGTTTCTGAAGAAACAGAATCCTTTGTAGATGAGCTGACTCACCTTTATTTACTAAAAAAAGTACCTGTACTCTTTTTCTAACTGGAAGATAACTACTCAAAGTAATGCCTTTTTTTTTTTTTTGCCTTTTTTTTTCTTGATCAAGAGAACTTTATGTTGACTAATTTCTAAGGAGATTTACCATTCTTAAAGTCATTGGTTATAATAGTGGTATTTTCTCTTATTATATCTGGTCTTTAAATTGAAAAACCAATGTAAACAAGTTCCTTTATAAAAGAAAAGAGCTAGTTATCTGCAACATTAGAGAACAACAACTAAATAATCAGGTATAATGTGAGGAGGAGGGAGTTAAGCTTACCATGTGTATTTCGTGCACTTTAGGGTTTAAAATCTTGAATTAAGTCTTGGGGTTCATGGCAGCAAAAGATATTTAAAGGGCATCCCTAGTAAAGAAAACATTAAGAACTACTGACCTATTTGATTTCTATCTTAATCATCAGGTTATGTCTATATATACAGTCAGCTCTTGGTAGCTTGAATAATGTGTTTGTGATGAACCTCCCAAAATTCTATCAGTCACTCATGATTCATTACTTGTTCCTAAGGCAAATCTTCCTACAATGTTTGATACTGCTCTGTTTCTTGTTTCTGAATTCTAGTCACATATGATTAACAAGAAGTTCTGTTTTGGTGTGTGATCAATTTTCTCCTGGACTTCAGCACAGAAACTTTCAATTTCTTATCTTATCTCCCTGTAGTTGGAGCATAAACTTGTACAGTGGTCCCCTGGGTTACGAAGGTAATCCTGTTCCGGATTACCTTTCGTAACCCGGAAATCTTCGTTTCCCGGGGGACTGCTTTAGGAGACAGACCGCGCGGCAAATTTAAAGGGGCCGCGCGGTTTTTCGTCTTCGGATCCCGGGGTTTTTTTTTCAGATCCCGGGGGCTGTTTTGCGGGCCCGGCAGTTTCGGGTCCCGGGGATTTTGTTCCCCGGGGGCTTCGTAACCCGGGGGACCACTGTATTATGATTATATGTGGTACTGTACCCCAGTAGCGGTTGAGTTGCATCTGGTATGGAAGTCTCACCTTTGGCACTACCTCTTGTTTCATTTTGGATTGTCTCATTATAGGATTTTCAAGACATTCAAAAGCAGTTTACCATGTCTTCTTTTGTGCATTACCAACAAGTGTTAGCTATGTTGCCAGTGCCATCATCTCTGAGATATCCTCTACCAGTGTCATCCTCTACTAACACTGCTGCCCAGTAGCTGTTTGGCACATTTTTCTGGCCTCTCAGAAAAATCCTGTCTGATGTGGGAAACCCTCCAGCAGCACTATTAGCAGCAGTATAGCCTCTTTCCTCCCCATCACTCAATCCCACCACCATGGAAACCTAGTGCGATGGTGGGAGTTACATTCCTAGGCTGCCTTAATTAAAAGGAATAAAAAGATCTGAATGTTGTGTAGTTGAGAAAACATGATTATGTACCCCAGCTCAATGTAGTATAGGGTGCTTCTACTGCTAGCACAGTCGTTAAATTAAGTTTATGACTAAAAGCTTTAGAAGAGAAAATGGATGAAGTCTACTGATTTGAGCATGCACATGTAAAATACTGGAATTTGGTGTGAAATATCTGGTGTTTTGTGTAATAAAAAGTTCTTATTTCTATAAAAACTGATGGGTTTGAGATTTATCTGTTTCATTGTTTAGGATTTGCAAAATGTTTACACATAAGTGCTGTTCTTTAGTTATTGGTTCACTCAGTATAAGGGATTTGAATGTTAGGAGCACTGCCCCATCAGTATTCTGATTCCTAAGGACTGTAGATTTATTCTACCTTTGCCCACAAGAACAGGAGGCTTTGTGCATTTGGGTAGAAAATGTGGAGCACTTTAGGCATAGCTATGAGTAAAATTCATGAAGATGCTGCAGGATTATTGCAGTTTTTATGCCATTGTTCCTCTTTTAGGTATGTTGAAATTAAATACAAGCAGCATAACTGCTCTGTGGCCTAGAAATGATAAACAGAAATTATATTGATATAATCCATATATGTGTATCTCTTTTAAGATGAAGAAAGTGTGGCACGACCAGAAGATTTGTTACCATGCAAAATTTGTGGAAGGACCTTTTTTCCAAATGCATTAGTAAGTACAAAATCAGAAAATTATCTAATTTTCCAGTGTCAACAATTCAAGCATACTGTATATGTTCTTACTCAGAATTGTTTGAGAATGAATTATTATTCAATTAGATTAGTGTTAATTACTCAAGCAGTGAAAGCAGCTGACTAGCAAGGTAATTGCATCATTATTTATATGCATGGGATTGCATGCTAGAACAGCAACTGGTGTTTGTGTTTTCAGAACAGTAACCTTTCCAGGATCTTATCTCTGTGTGATAGTTTACTCTCTCAGGTCTCCTTGCTTCTTTTTCTTTTTTCTTTTTTTCCAATAAAGAAGGGAAACTATTTCCAAAAATAAATGTTAACATTTTTTCTCTTTTTATTTGCAGAGGAAACATGTTCCCATTTGCCAAAAAACTGCTGCTAGAAAAAGAAAAACATTTGACTCCAGCAGACAGAGAGCTGAGGGAACTGATATTTCCACTGTAAAACCTCTGAAGCCACGGGTATGTGCATGCATGTTATAATATCATCATTTTTGACAGCTTGTGTTTCAGTGAGCATATCACTTAGTTACTGATGTATGCTATGTCTTCAGGTGTTTGTTCATAGCAGGCATGGATGATAATTAACCCAGTAGGAGTAATTGCTTTAAAGGGTATACATTTTTCTCTAAATCTACATTTTCATTAAGGTTCTAGTTGTACATAGTATATCTAGAATAATTCATATTGGATGTTAATTATGCAGTTAAGAATCATTCAGCATAAATCTAACTCAGAAGTAATTTCCACTGGGTTAAATGAACTTCATTCAATTATGATAAAATTGTACTCCTCAAGACTGCAGCCAGTTTGATTGCTGTAAGTGCTATCATATATTGCTTGAACCACTTCGTAATTCATAACTGCAGTTAGTTTGTCTGAAAGGCTTATAGCCAGTTGGAAAAGTAGACTAGGGTCACATGTTGCTATGAATCATTCAGTGGCTCTGGAGTTTGGCTTTGAATTCAGATTATGTGGCAAGGAGTTGAATTTTTTTTTAAAGAGAATAAGAAAGGGAAACAGTTCTTCAGATTATGATCTGTTCCTTGATTCAGGCTAGATTTCTTAGAATGTCCTCAACCAAGTATAGATAGTCCATCCTTGGTTTTCTGTGGAGTAATTGGGAAAGCTGGAACAGTTTAAGGAGGGAGGGAAGTACAGAATAATAAGGTCTGCATCTTTTTTAAGTATCTGAAGACCCTATGTTCTTACTTGTAAGAACTCCAGGCCCCTAATAGCATTAAATCTCAGAAGACCACTCTTCCCTCTGTGTAAATGAAAACATGAGACACATTATGCTATAAAGTATACTTTTTGATTTCTCAAAATGTGTCAGATACATTAGATCAATGTAGTTAAGGGTCTGGAACTTTCTTTCTAGGAAGGTTAGACTAGCATCCTCCTTGGTGTCTTCTTATCAGTAGGTGAAAACTGTCATAAACCTTTCATGAACTTTCTCCAAAGACACTTTTTTGTAACTTGGTGGTTACTATCCTTTGAAATGGCTGCACCATTGCCACTAGTACAAGAGAGCTTACCATGCTCTGAAAATGTCTGGTCCTATGCTTTAGGATACCTTTAGTCAGTTACAAAGGGATGGGATTGAGAAACTACATGATCAGATGCATTACTGTAGGCACTTTTTTCCTCATGCCACATGAGCTAAAACTGATCCTAAATAGAGAATTGGACACATTGATTGGGCTTGCCACATATTTGGCAAAAAATTATTCAGGCCTCCAAAGGATTTATCAGAATAGGTGTTGCTAATCCTGGGGTGTTCTGAAGAGCTCCCCAGGGTGGCTACTTGAGTACACAATGGAAGTAACAGTACATCAGGCCCTCCCCTTGCACTGGGTATCCGTTCTGTATCCTTCTGCATATGGGGAAATCTGTGCATGCTCGTGCCCCATTAAAAACAATGGGGTGCGTGCTCACGGCTCAGGGCAGCATGCACGCCACAGGCATGGGCGCCATTACTTTAATTGCCGTACAGCTTCCACATAAGCTGGAAGCTGCATATAGTGCACCCGTGTATGGCACAAGTGCACTTGTATAAGCCTTTTTATTGTCCTCACTACCACATAATGAGCAGAACTATATACCTTAACATGCATTCAGTTTCTTTCAAAGCAACCCTTGCATTATTTGTACTCTAGCCATTGTCTGGCATATTTCATTGTTCACAGCTCTCTAAAATATTGAGGAGTTGAACAGATAATGCAGATAAGAAAAGCCCTTCCTCCATCTTAACTGCCACCACCCTCCCTGAGCTCCACAGACACAGCTCCACCATTCCTAGACAGATGAAAGGATCTCCCGTCATTCCAACTGCCACCACTATGGCCTTGAAGGGAGAGAAGAACTGCTGGATTTGGTCACCTTCCCCACTGCCATTCCCTTCTCCTTTTGTGTCATGTCTTTTTTAGTTTGTAAGCCTGAGGGCTGGGAACTGTCAAATTAATAATATGTAAGCCACTTTGAGAGCCTTTGTGGCTGAAGAGCAGGGTATAAATACTCTTAAATGAATGAATGAATGAAATTTGAGAAATGTGTAACCAGGTGTGTTCTTAGCTCTTAGCACCTTAGCCTGGTGAGATGAGAGTTCTGACAATTCTAGCAACTGATAAATTTTCCTGAGTACTCAAGAATCCCACCAGATTCCATTATTCTAAAGAAGCAATATCTGTTTCTCAGCTCTGAATGGAAGCAGGAGATATTGTTCTTTCCCAGAGAATGCACATCCCTTATTTAGAAATGAAATGCATGTCTTATGAAATATTAAATGTATTTTATCTGTATTTGTTTCATAACAACTCACCACTTCCCTATCAATGAGCTAAATATAGATTATATAACTTTTCTGCTTCTATCAAGAGGCAATATGACTTCATTTAAGAGGGATGAATTGTACTTAATGGTGTTATCATTAATACTACATACAGAGCTTGAAGCACGTATGTATAATGCACTTGGTCAAATTGTAATTATATGTGTGCTGTTTCTGTTGTCTTCTTAGCCAGAACCCCCAAAGAAACAATCCAACTGGAGAAGAAAGCATGAAGAACTCATAGCAGCTATACGAGCAGCCAAAGGAGTTGATCAGGTTCTTAAAGAAGGAGGGAAACTTCCACCACCACCACCACCTACATATGATCCTGGTATGTAGTGTGAAAGCCTGAAGATGTCCTTGAACTGCAGCATCTGATTCTGAATATTTAGACACACATAACCTGTCTGTGTCAAAAACTCAGATGTTTCATCTGATTATGAATAGGCTAACATGTAGATCAAGGCATATGAATAGGCATTCATTACCATGCTTGCTTGGGATACATGTTTCTATACATACCTGAAATCTATTTCTAAATTTGTTTGGTAAGCCTATCAGGAAAAATGGATGCCAGGAATATTTCATACAGTGCTAGCTAAAGTGTCTCACTCTCCACTTCAAGTTTTCTTCTTTCTATCCTAAATTTTAGTGCCTTTTTAACTTGGTTTTCACAGATTTCTGGCTATGATCATCCTGTGCTGTTTTGTTATTTTTCCTCCCAGATTTTAGACTGAGTAATTGTATTGCTGTGTCTAAAATTGTAATGCTGAAGAAAAAATGGATAATTCAACCACCCCCAGTTCCTTGGTACACGACAGTTTGTCTAAGGTTCCTATTGACCCTTTTAAGACCCGTGATTGTAGGAACATGCCTATAACATGTAAATATAATGTAGAAAGAAGCCTGAAGTTCAGCAAAATCGGGGGTTTTTTGTTGTATCATGGCCAGGAATGTTTAGCCCTCCAGATGCTGTTAGGCTGAAATTTCCATCAGCTTTAGCCAATGTAGGGAGTGATGAGGACTTCTAGGAGGGCCACATGTTCCTCATCACTGAGTTATATCTTTCTTCAACATGAGCAATAAGGAAATAAGCATCATGGCAGTGGAGAGAAATTGGCAAGAAACCTCACAAAAACCAGTTCTTTAAGTAATGTAAAGGTACATTCCTTGCCCAAGATGTGAAAGCTCCTCCTCTCCCTTTCATACATGCAAATGCATATTTCTCACATTACCCTTGCATCTTTGCAGTATTTTCCAGCAGAACTTTTCTAGGTGGTTTTCTCTTCCAGTTGTGCTCTCATTGTGAATGAAATGTTTTATCCTTTTAAGGTTTTTATGTATTTTAATTCTAATTTGTTTAATTCCTTTTTGGGGGTATACGAGATATATATTGTTGTCTATTTTAACTTGTACACCGCTTTGATTGTCCAGGCAAAAAGCGGGATATAAATAAAAGTTTTATTTATTTATTTATTTATTTATTTATTAAATCCTGAGCGTTCCTGGTAATTTATTTATTTCAAACTTTGCAGATAAAGTCACTCAGTTTCACATTGGCTTCTGGAGGTATTCCATGCATTCCATCAATTGTGTTTGTTTGGATGGATTTCAGCTTTTGTAACCTGTAGTTTTGGATCATGGTCATAGGACTTTATCAGACGGGAGGAATTTCTCTCAATTTCGAAAGGCGCCTGTTCGCAATGACATGAATTCACTAGTTTAGCGAATTTACATGAATTCTAATTGCATTAGGAATGCATTCAGAATGACTCCCTGTTGCCCAAGAATGACTTCCCATTGCCCGAAATTGCATGAGATACTCTCATACACAATAACTTGAAACCCCATGATTGCGTTCGGAATGATTTCCTGTTGCCCGAAATTGCGTGAGATATACTCATATGCAATAACTTGAAACCCCATGATTGCGTTCAGATTCTCATTGGATTATACTTCCAGTTTCCATCTTCTGATAACATCCTTAGAAAGATCCAGTCTACTACCTTGCTTACTCCAGCTTTGACCAAGTGAGAGTTTGTGAATTCTCAGTGGGCCTGCTTAAGTGTAAGTTTAATCCAAACAGAAGAGGTGGGTGATTGACAATAAACAAATTCCTTGTCCTGGGGCCACAGGAGAGGAGTTTCCTTCACCTAACATGATATTTGGATGTCCAAGTGCCATCTGTGAAAACGGCTGCCTTTTTGCAGCTTTCTGTAGTTTGCCATCAAAGCTCTCTCCAGGGAGAGTGCTGTTTTATTTACTTACTTAATATATTATATCTTATTCTTCAGACAGTTACTTGCTGCTAAAACAGTTCGCATCAATAAAACAGAGACAGTGGTTTGGGCACTCTCATATATATTCTGATGATGTCATGAGTGGACTGTTATAGCAAGCTACAACTGGAACTGCTTCTGAGGATTAATCTGACAATTAGTTCTGGAAAAGAGTCCTTATGTGAGAGTGCTATATTTTTAAAACTTTCTTGCTTTGTTTTAAATTAATGCTGTTTTAATATAATGGCTTGTTTAATTGTGTGTTTTTTTAACTTTTTTCATAAAGCTTTTGATTTTAAATGGTTTTCCTTGTTATAAGCTGCTTTTGGTCCCAGGTTGTGAGAAAGACAGGCTATTAAATAAATGAATGATTTTTTTTTTTTTTTTTATCACTGAAAGCTACCACTGGTTAAAAAAATGGCATCTGGATTTTGATGGTAACTAGTCACGAGTTATGTTACTCCAATATTAAGGTAATTGATATGACATACAAATTCATTTCTATGAGAATTTAAGATGCTGATTCTTATTTTCAAAACCTAAAAGATCTTGGAGCAGGCTTTGTAAAAGAACAAAATTTCAGGTAACTTCTATTTTCAGTGCTTCCATCACCTTCTGAATCATTTCCGTTACTGCATTAACACTTAGAAGCTAGACTTGGGATTCTTGTGCAGGATTTTTTCCATGGAAATTGCTCTCATTTAAAAGGTTTCCACATTGTCCTTCACTGCTGGCTTTTAGGTGCATAATGAAGAAAAATTCATTTGGGAAGGCTTTGGAAAGTGCCAAAGTTGCTGATTCTTAATTGATTGTGGTATTTCACTACTGACTGCAAGCATATGTTTACATTATGATGCTGTTTTATTAATTTATGGTGAATTACAGTGAGTAATTTTGTGTGTATTTTGATGAGAGACTTGTGAGCAAGCTGAGTAAAAATGGGTTAATAAATTAATCAATATATCTGTATTATTATTCTTATCTCATGGGCTGCTGCTGAATATAGATTACATCCAGTGCCCGTACTGCCAGAGAAGATTTAATGAAAATGCAGCTGATCGACATATCAATTTTTGTAAAGAACAGGCCGCTCGTATTGCCAATAAAGGAAAAGTAGTTACTGAAGTTAAAGGGAAGCTTCCTACTCGAACACAGGTAAAATGAGTTGTTCCTCTCCATACCCAATCAGTAACTTTGGTGGCTTTTTTCTCTTTTATCAAAATCTTGCCTGAAGTTAAATAATACAGATTTAGAATTCTGTTTCTTTTAGATGTTCAGGAAGCAAAACCAAAATTAAAAAAACAATGTAAAGAGACCAGTCAGGCAAACTGCATGCAATTGCTATTTAAAAGTTTTCAGAGAAATGGAAAGAATGGAAATTTTGTGCATCTGTTATTTGCATTGCACATTTTTAAAAACACGCACAAACTAATAAACCAACAAGTGATAATAATTAAACTGGCTTAGAATGTTTTCTCTGAAAGGCCTTTTAATATGAAAGGGGCTTGCTGAAAATTGCTTTCTGCTTCAGAATTTATTTTTAATCTATATCATTTTTAATGTGCAAAATATTTCAAAGTCTTTAATTATAACAAAATTTGCATGGCAGTCAAGTACCATACCCATTAAAGTGTTAATTAGTTGGAGGATATAAGAAGAGCCCTGCTATATCAGACCAAAAGCCAAAATCCTGGTTTTCATAAGGGCCAACCAGGTGCCTATAGAAAGTCCACAAGCAAAGTGTGAAGGCAATAGATTTATCATTCTTTTGCTTCCCAGCAAATTATATTGAGGGTCTTGCTGTTTCTTGTCACCTAATAGCCACTGGTAATCTTTTTCATGAATATAGTTAGTATCCTTTGACAGTCTTCTCAAGTTGTTGGTCATGTCATCTTAGGATAGTGAATTCAGTGCTTTAATGTGATCAAATTCGCACTCTTTAGAATACCTGGGGGGAACCTAATGAGGTACATCATTTACACCCCCATTCTCTGTTAAATGGGGCTCAAAGAATAACTTGAGGACATTTCTGACTCAGTAAGGATATTACTCCATGTCTTTCACATGTTTCTTCAGTGTATATTACTCTTGATTATGTCTGCATAGACAAGTTTCATAGTTCAATGGGGTTGACCTGTAGCCATGTGGTAGAGTCTATGTTTTTCATCCAGATCTCCTGCTGAAGGCTAAGAAAATCATAGGGAATCGAATCACAGTCATATTGTAGACAGTAGTGAACAGTTTGGACCAATGATCTGGCTCAGTTCTTTTCCCCAGCATCTGTTTAAAACACTGCTTACGTTCTTTATGTAAGCAGGAATGCAGTTCTTTAGCTGTGGTCACCAGTGTACATCATTTTATTGGTGAAGTGAAACTGGAAACATGGTAAATGTGTTCTAAATAAACACGTAGTAAATGTGCTTTTACAGTTATCCATGCCTTTTTTACATGAAAATACAGGGCAGGAGTGTTAGGATGTGCTTAAAACTTTTCAACTTTTCAAAGGTATATTTAGAAACACTCTATGAGAATAAAAGGCGTTGAGTATTTTTTAAAAATTTAACTGGAAGAGGGCAAAACACTGTAATTTTATTGACTGAACTATTGAATTCTTTCATATCTGTTTCAGTACAAATCAACAGCAGTAAAGAAAATGCCTTCAACAGGATCAATACCGCCTGCTTCTTCACGTTTACCACAGCCAAGTAATAATTTTTTAATTTTTTATAGATCCTTGAATTAATAATACCACACAACAATAAGTGATAGAGCAGTCTACTTAAAATGCACATGCAAATCTCTGTAGGGCTTTGGGGGACATTTCTGTATCTTAGGGGCTTACAGACTGCCCTTTTGGGGCGGTCTGCAGCCGCCCCTTTAAGCAGCAGGATGGGGCCAGGGCTGCCTCACCAGCAGCTCCAGAGGCCCCATTTTGCCGTTTCTCCAGGCTACGGAGAAGTGGCAAACTGCCGCTTCTCCACGGACTCAAAGCAGGGTGCAGCAAGCACCCTGGGCACCCGCTGCACCCCGCAATCGATGGCCGCTGCCACATCCCCTTTCCCCTCAGGGTCCTTGGCGCAACCATCTAAAGGCCGCGCCAAGGACCAGGCACAAAAAAGGAACTTGGTTTTCGAGCTCCTTTTAGTTCTGCGGAAAGGGCGCATTTGGTGCCCTCCTGGGTGCAATTACATCATGGCGTGCACCGCACTTCTAAATGCAGCGCGCGCCATGACGTAATTGCGGCACGTGCATATGGACAGCGTGGAAACAAGATGGCGCCATCCATACACACTAGGGTTTGGGAGGGACTAAATGCTGCGCCCTCCCAAACCTTAAACATGCCACAAGGGCGCCTCTATGTGTATCGGGCCTTAGTATCGGGCCTTAGTGTCACTTGTATATGCTTTTGTAAATTCCAGATTACAATAATTTCAAATAGATCCTTTTTACTTGAGGCTGGTTATTTTACTTTTTCAGTAAAGCACATTTGCTACACCCAGCTTGCCCCAAGTTCAGATAAGAGTTGAAAAATGTCATGTTTGATACTCAGAAGAGTTGCTTCTTTCCAACATAGGGCCTGAGCAGACAAAGGAGAAAAGCCAGCTTTCCTTCGGGGTTTTTTGATTCACAGGGGAAATGCACACACCGCTTGCTCCCACAGTGAGCCAACAACTGACACATAGTCTGCACTATCCCCTCTCTCTAAGAGGAAGGATCTGCCAAAATGAAGCATTCACAGCTACAAGCTGCACCCATTATTATTATTATTATTTTGTTCCACTTCAAAGACACATGCACAAATACATGGATGCTCTGCCAGCAGCTGCCAATTGCCCCCCTCATCCCACCCAGCCACCAGCCCATTGCACTTCCTGCACAACTGGCCAACTGATAGCACAAACCATCAGCTGCCCATACAATGCATTGGTGCACCCAGTGACACATTGTAACAGCATGATAATGGAGACCTCCTGGTACAAGCCTCTTTCTCCCCCTTCACCCTGTAGCCCTCTGTTGATTCAGCCAGTTTGTTGCTGAATATATTAATTACATGATACTGTTGGTGACCTGATGTCATTTCACTTAACATCGTCATTTCACTTAATGGGGTGTGCCTTGCGTCAGTGGTACAGCTTACCACTTATGCAGTTGGGCCATTGATTGGTTGGCAGGCAGGCAAAAGTATGAACTGCAATGGTGCTGACATTTCACCAGCCTTTCCTTGTCTTGGCACTGGTTTGTAGACCACACACCAATTTGCTTTAAGATCTATTTTATGATGACTTTCAAGGCACCACTGACCTTGCCAAGGTTTCTGGCTTGCTTTCTGAATAAAGTGAACCAGTGTAGACTAGTATATAGTGCTTTAGTCTTCAGTGATGTCAACTTGTATTCTTCAGCCATAATGTTGTCTAGATTGTTGTGAGCAAATCACTATCTCTATGGTTATTCTAAAAGATTGCTGCTGAGGAATTCTAGGGTCACCTCTTTCTTTACCGTTATGCATTTGGCCTCAGTTCAGGAGCCCTTCCTTTCCAAGCCTTGCCCTTACTGCTTTGTAAATGTTTACTGATAGTAAACCAAAATATCTCCCCTATTGTGAATTTGCTTTAGTTTATTGGAGGCAGTTGGGAGGGAGAAGCTGAACAAGTGAAGTACCTGCTTTGTGATATTTCCATCAGAGCTCATAGCAACTTTTTGCATTGCAGTTTTAATCTGGAAAATACCAGGTTGGTTGGGACCATAAAGCCCCCTCCCCTTGCACTACTGCTTCTTCTTTATTAGTTCTCTGTATTTGCATTTGTTTATTTATTCATATGCTGGGTGTCGTGAAGTGGGAATTTTTTTTAAAGTAAAGTGACTAGACACAGAAGTGATGTTTGTTATACTTACATTGAAAGGTTCACCTGCAAATAAAATTATACCACAAAGTGGACCTATGGGAAGCAAAATCCAGAGTTCTTCTCCAGCTCATAAAAACTTGGCAAGGACAAGCCCACAAACAGGGTAAGTGCACTATTCATACTGTGCTCAGTTAAGACTTCACACAATGATGACTTCAGTGTTATGATGGTGGAAGCAAATTCTTGGAAGCTAGCTTCTCTGACTCCTCCTTCCCCCAAGAGTTCCCAGATCCCCGAAAACACTACAGTAGAGGGTTTGGGCACCTTCCTGACACACGTCTGTATCGTGGAGGTTAGAGAAGGTAAGAGTCATCTTCAAGTTCAGATGAGGGCAGCTCTTGGTAAAGGAAGCTCCACCTCTGGAAGATATCTCCATCTAGTTTTTGAGAAAACCCCTGTGCCACAACATAGGCCAGTCCTGTGTATAGCATCTGGGAGAGGGGAGATGAAGGACGTGAATGAGGAGGGAGTTTGCTTCCAGGGGTGCCTTTTCCATCAGTGTGATATTAGCGCCAACAAGCGACTTGAAGGCACATATACATACATATGCATTCAAGAAACATGTCCCTTATAATGTTGATTTTACAAACTTACTGCTTTATGTGTACAGTTGGTTATGGCCTTCCTGAAGATCAGCGATGGCAGGGATGGCCAAAGGTTGGTCCTCCAGATATTGTTGGACTGCAGCTCCCCTCAGCTTTGACCAGGATAGTCAATGATAAGGAGTGTTGGGAGTTGCAGTCCAACAACATCTGAAGGGCTATATTCTGGTAAGTTTTTTTAATATCAGCCAGGCGTTTTGTGTTTGTTCTGAGTATACTGTCACCCCTTTATTTTTCCGGACTTTAAGTCTGTGTCCCTCTCCTGTTTGCATGCGGCAAATGGAGGGGGACAAAATGGGGTGTGCACCCACAGGAATGCACCGCCATTCAAGCCAAGGGGGCTTGAATATAGGCAAATTTCCATTTTCGCGGGGGGGGGGGGTCTGGAACTGATACCCCGTGAAAACAGAGGGGCAACTGTATATGTTTGTGTGTGCTTTTGCTTGTCAATGGGAAAAGATGCTAGCTTTGTACAGATATTTCTCTGTGGAAATTACAGACTCCACCCCATCTAAAAAGCACTCATTTCACTTTTGTTTTGGAGGTGAGAAGTTATACAGTATTTGAAAATTCCTTGTTGTGACCTTTTTGTGTGTGTTGAAACAGCCTGAATTGTCAGAAACAAGGCATTTATCTTGCAGTCTTCACATATTTAATCTTGAAATTTACTAATGAAGAAGATTGTGTAGGAAGGGGTGTTATGTAAACATTTCACAGAACAGTTACAAACTTTGTTCCTCTGACTTTTAGCCAGCATTAAAGATTGGTAAGACAGGTCACTTTGAGAAGAAAGAGAAGTAAAAGAAACCAAAGAAATTATTGTACAGGCAAATGGGTAAGCATAAAGGGATGGAAGCATTCATTTGCTAGGTTCAGCTTGGAGGAGAAGCGATGGAGATTGGGTTGGACTGGATACAGTAGCAGAGAGAGCCATGGATCCCCAGTATTTCTCAAGCGAAAATCACACTCCTGTGTAGAGAAGTTGTGTGAAATAGACACATATCTGGAAAAGGGAGGTATATATGAGGAAAAAGATCTGCACATGTACTGTTGGGAAGCAGTAACATATCTTTGCTCACACTTAAAATTAAGGAACAGTGTGCTTCTGACCATGTGCAAACTTTGTTTTCTTCAAGTTCCTGAATGGCAGCTTAAAAGTTGTCAGTGGCAGCTGTGGTATCCATGTCATTGGGGCAGTGAATCTGGTCAACATTTTAGTCTGAACTGGAAAGGATTTATCTAGGTTTCTGAACCTGTTTTGGAGATAGGGTTAAGCACCAAGGATGGCTCCTTGACATGGAAGCTTTCAGCCTCCACTACTTCCACCATCAAACGAGTGGCAAGGAAATGCACCTATCCAATACTTCCGAAGAAACAAGTCTTCTTGGGTGCCATGTAAATTCAGTCATCAGTAATCTGTAGATAATCTATTTTTGAGTTCTCATCTGGGTTTTATTTTAATCTGGAGACAGTTTTTCCCAGTGTGTCATAGGCAGTGTTAATGTCTTTAAGTTTTAGATCCTTTCCATTACAGTATGAGGTGAAATCATTGCAAGAGATTCAATTGCCTGAGTCATCTAGCACCATATGTTCTTTGGATACCTTTGGCATGTTTTACAAGTGGCTGCATCTTACTTTACTTCTGCTCTCTGCTTGTAGCATGCTGTGATACGGATTACGCTGGTTAGTTCCAGAGAACTAATTTTGGAGGGTTCTACCTGCTTAAAGCACAGAATCTTACCCAGTCACTTTACCTTTCAATCATCCTCAGTCTGACAGCCTGTATTAAATTACCATTTTACAGAACAATCAGATCCATATGCCTAAACCCAGAGAGATTTAAGAGAAGGAGTGAAGTCTAGACACACACTGTATTTATAGAAAAATATACCTGTTGTGATTTTGATGTTTACACAGCATTTAGAGCAGCTAGCCATGATTAAAACCAGTCATAAAATACAATACAACATTGTTAACAAACAGGATCCCCTTGGTCACTGTCTATATATTTCCTGATCTGTGGTATTCATCTGCTTGGGCTTCTCTAACGGGTTTTGAATAACCCCCACTGTTCCAGAGAGGTTTGAGCCTCTTGGGTTTTTTTGGTGAACTTCCCTTCACAAATGCCCTCTATTTTAAAGTGTCCAAAAGCAAGATTTAAGTGTTCTGGACCACTAACTGACTGTTTAGCATACTAACAGACATGGAGTGTGCTAAAATCTGCATGTTTTATTCTTGTCCTCTAGATGGCAATATATCACCTCTGCATGAGAAGCAGATACAAACTTATTACCAGCACCAAGAGCTTTTACTGTATATACTCATGTATAAGTCTAAAAATTTTAATCAAAAAATTGACCCCAAAAAGCTGGGTCGACTTATCCATGGGTCAAATCCCGTAGTCCATCCCAGGAACACCGAAAAGAAGCACCAGCTCTGTCAATAATCCATGGTTTGAAAAGCCCTTCTACTCTGCCCCTCTGTCCACTATGGCTCCACTTCTGACCTTTTTGGATGCCTGGGTAGGAAAAGCAGAAACAGTTATGCCTGCCAGAATTTTGTAATACATTTATGTTCTTTAGCATCATTTTCCTTAGCTTTGTGCTTTATGTCCTTTGTTATGTGCCTCTAAGTTTTACAAACAAAAACAAAACAAAACAGCTTCATTTATATACCGCTTCATACCCTTAAGGAGTGTCTAAGCAGTTTACAATTGTAAGCTATTTGCCCCCCAACAATCTGGGTACTCATTTTAGCGACCTCAGAAGGATGCAAGCCTGAGTCGAGCTTCAGCCCTTTGCTGGTCTTGAACTCGCCACCTTATGGTTTTGAGTGAGTGGCTGCAGTACAGGCATTTAACCACTGCGCCACCCTTAGCTTATCCATGGGTCAGATCAAAATCTCTAATTTTGGCTCCAAAACCTGCCCTCAACATGAGGTTGACTTATAGTCGAGTATATATGATATATATCATTTTTTAAATGAAATCAAAGAATTAATTTGAAATAGCTGGCTGATTTTATTGATCAGTGACATTGTTTAGTTTGATAACAGACCATGTATGTGGTGGTTGCATATTTTGAATTTAATATACTTTTTCTGAGATGTAGGAAATTTTCTTTGTTTCCTGTCACTATATGACATTTCCCCCTATTTCTGTCATCATAGAGTCATAGAATCATAGAGCTGGAAAATATGTTAAGGACCATCCAGTCCAATCTCCTGCCATGCAGCAATACACAGCTAAACCATGGCTGAGAAATGGCCATCCAATCTCTGTTTAAAGACCTCCAAAAAGGAGAGTCCACCACCTTCCAAGGCAGACTGTTCTACTGATAAACAGCTCTTACCATCAGAATGGTCTTTCTCATGTTTAGAAGGAATCTCTTTTCTTACAGTTGAATCCATCATTTTTAAAATTCTTTTGAGGTAGGGAGTGTATAACTCTCAATTAAAAAACAAAATGTTTTTACAAAAGCCTTAACTACAGAATCTATTTTGACAAACACTCTTGAAAAAGCTTAATTTAGGTGAGACATTGAACCCCCATACCATTCTGAACACAGTCCGGTTTGATAGTGGAACCTAAGAAAGGTTGGGCCGATTTACTACAAGGAATGCATGCTAACCAGGCTGAACCTTTATTTCATTCTCATATCTCAGAATGAAACATTTCAAGAATTTTCTCCCCACATTTTTTAAAAAAATTATCAGTTTTTGTTGTCCCAAATTATTTTCTGGCAATAAAATGGTGGTCCCCCACAGTCTAGTCCCCTACCTGATCCTACCCTCTGTTTACATTGCTCTGCCTACAAGAAACTCCTGTTACCAGTACTTCTGAAAGCCCTCCTCACTGTACAGAGAGACAAGCTAAATGTTGTCTGTTAAAAATGGATTGGGTCTTAAGGATTTGTCTAAATTTTGTCTTGAATTACTATTATTTTTCAGAGGATCCTTGAAATCAAAGATGGTAGCACCTAGTAATATGAACAGAAATGCTGGTGTGAGCATAATGGCAAACAAAAAAAAGGCATACAGTTCTGAAAGCTACTTAAACAGGTAATTTTTGCAATCATGTAAAACCAAATAGTTGTTTTGAGAATAAGATAGCTTACAAATTCTGAATTCTAGGTTTATAATGGGGAGGGACCTGGAAATAATGCAGAAATAAAGGTATAATTTAGCATTTTCGCTCGGTGTGGGAGGATGATACAGTAAACAATAACCCATGGGCATGGGCAAATGGGCTTGATGTGGAAGTCTAAGAAGAATAAATAATAGGTGTTTTGACTACTCATAGTCCTCCACAAGAGTGTATGATTCTTCAAATGGAAAAAACCCTCACAATAGCAGCTCTAGTATCCGTTATCCGGAATTCCAAAATCCAAACCTTTTTGATGCATATTCCTATACTGTATTTGCAAGTCTGAAGACCGATGTAACTGGAGAGCAAAACAGATCTGTGAAATGGTGGGAGGCATGGATTCATGCAAAGCACTGTGCTTGGTTTCCTGCCATTTCTCAGCTCCTCAGCTTCTCCCTAGCCTCATTATGCCCTATTATGTATATGGAAATATAAGTATTCCAAAATCTGAAAAAAAATCAAAATACAGAACCCTTCTGGTCCCAAGCATTTTGGGTATAGGATACTTATAAATAAATAAATAAATAAATTTTACTTTTTAAGCAATTATAAAGCTGCTTTCATATTACTGATTCTTGCGATTGCTCTGTTGAGATTGCTTCTAAAAGTCACAAAGTTTTGCTTAGGTGAAGGCTTTTCCTTCCTTGCCTTCTCTTGGCCTGTTTTTAGCTGGGAAGAAGCAAATCGAAGCAGAACCCATTCCTCCATTTCTCTACATCAATATCAATAAGAGTAATACCAGTTTTTTGTGGAGGGATATGCAACATGGGAAAATGCATGGGAAAAAGGAGTTAAACATGGGCTTGGGCCAAACCTATTTAAGGAATTGCCTGCTTCCATACAATCCACCCATGCACTCAGATCCTCTGGGAGGAATCTTTTGCAACCTGCAAAGACTAGATTGGTTGCAACCTCCCAGAGGACTTTTTCTGCTGTTGCTCCCACCTTATGGAATGGCCTGCCGGACAAGATCCATCAAATATCCAACGTAGATAGCTTTAAGAAAGCTGTCAAGACAGATCTCTTCTGGCAGGCCTTCCCAGAATAGAAGCCAATCACGTAAAGACCCCCCACATAAAGACCCTCCATATTTTGTGTAATTTGTGTATTGGTATTTGCGGTCTGTGATGATTCTGCCCACTGTCACTGTATGTATTATTGTAATACCTGTATATTTGTTTTGGATTTTAATGTTTGTAATTTTAATCTTAGAATTGTTCAATTTCTTTTTAAGGGGGGATATTGTATATATTTGTATTATTTTGATTGTTTCTACAAAGAGCGGGATAGAAATTAAAGTTTTATTTATTTATTATTATTTATAGTCTTTGGGCAGTCCCACAGCAGCCTGGTGGAATGGCTAATTAGCAAAATAGGCAATTTGGGGGGGGGGCAATCACAGTCACAGAATTTACATTTTATCTTATATTTCACTTTGTTTTATATGGGGATGGTTCCTACTAATTTGACTTCAATCTTTGTTGGGGGAAACAGATAAAAATGTGTATAGTAGAGATGCAATTTAATCCACCAGATTGCAGTTTTACAGTGAATCAGTTATTTAATCAATTTATAATGAAGTAGCTTGTTTGGCTTGTAAAAAGGCCACAGATTTTAAATTGAAAAGGTGTTATGTGGCAGTGATTAGAATGGATAATAATATATCATGCATTAATATTTATTTATCTAACCTTTGAATTGTTTTTAATTAACTATTATGCTTAATGAAGGACTGGATATGAGAGTGGAGATGGCTCATCTTCTGTCAATGGAGGAAGTTCCAAAATCAGTGAGGGAAACTCACCTGCACAGTTACCAAAATTCTGTTACGAATGTGGCGCCAAATACCCAGTTGAATCTGCAAAATTCTGCTGTGAATGTGGAGTTCGAAGAATGGTTTTGTAAATGCAAAAGATAGCCAATTATTGTTTGCTATGACTGCATGGAAATCTCTGAGATATCTCCTCATTAGAACTCACTCTAAAACACTTTAGTAATATTCTGAAAGCAATGGTTCTTGGTTGCAAAGTAATTTATATAGATATATAAATATACTGTATATAAAAACAGAGGTACCAAAAACTGTGCCATTGAAGAAGGTATTCTTGAGAAACTATTGAAAATATCTGTAATGGATCAAAATATTAACCTGAGAAGTAGGAACATTCTTGTAATCTTTCTTTGTATTGTATCCATTGTCATTGAAGCATCTGATTTAAAGAACATGTTCTATTGCAGAAGTAATTTTACATGAACAGTACTGGTTTAAAGTAGTATCACACCATAGAATTCATTTTATATAGACACTGGCTGATGCTCTTACAAGTCATCTGATGGCTTGATGAGTCATTACAAATGTCATTAATCACAGAAATAAGTTCAATTTAGATTGGTTGGTTAATTCAATTGTATTATTCTAACTGATCAATTTATATTCTCAAGCCTGCTTCCAAATGACTATATAGTGATGTGTGTACAGGTGTGTCCCTTATATATGATGTAAGATTTCTCCTTGCCATTTTTCATATTTTCTTCTTTAAATAAAAGTGCTTAGGATTCCACATACTTATCCTCTTTTCAGAAAGGGAAGGCATAAATATAATGAGATGTTTGTTGTGATTTACATTATCCCCCAATGCTCAAATATAGAGATGTGGCTGCAAAATAACAGTAAGTATAGAAATACCTTTTCAATTTTTTAATTTGGAACAAATGAGTTTAGACTGAGACACCCAAAATAATTTTTTGTCTTCATGCCCTTTTGAGTAGCCCATTGAAGCTCTTCTCCGCCTTAGTATTAAGCTGATTCTGTTAGTAATAGTTTACAGTTTGTTTTTTCACTTGTTGATGAATCCCACTTCATTTTATTACGTCTTTCTACCAGATTAGTTTGTTCATTTAATTTCAGACTGATCCTTCTAAACCATTGTCAGTCCAAGAATAGTAAAATTTAAACTTCCAGCCAAACACTTTGTAGAATTGGGCCCAATGTTGCACATTTGTGAATCTAATTTTAAAGTTTATTTTTAAAGTATTTTTAAATTGTGCTCATTGTGTCCATTGCCAACTGGAAATATATTTATCTGATCACATTCCCTTTTCCTACTTTTACTTTCCATACACTTCCATATACTTCATGATGGAAAATGGCATCTCCTGGATTATTAGAATAAAGGTCATTGGTGTGAAACTGTATCTGTGGATCTTAGGTTTTATTTTTAAAAGCGCTTAATGTGCAATTCCCCCCCCCCCCCCATTTTGTGCTACTACCCAGTTTGAATTATAGAGAAATAACTGATACTCTGCTGTTGTATAATGTTTAATGGGTGTGTTTATAGCTATATGTAGTGGAACTGAACTGATAAGGAAGTGAAAGACCATGATGTATAGAATTGCAGGGTGTTGGGAGGTTTGTACACACAGACAATATTGTATCCTTTTTTCATGTATTCCATCCAGATACGTTTTTTCAAATCTTCAGTATGAAGATTTCATCTGGCACCCAGATGGCCAGTTTTGCTATCTAAAATGTTATAGACTTTTTTGAATTTTAGAGGGAGAGTAGGCATTAAAAATACAGTACTTTAGCAGTTGCACTTGGAAAATAGGGATTTGGGGTAATGAGGGATTAATTGTTAATACTGATTTTTGGTGATCATTCTGCAATGGGTATGATCAACCTGAACCAGAAGATGATTATATGACTTGATTCAGCATTTGACACCATCATTTTAAGTTTTTATTTAGAGTGAATGTTGTACATGGGCTTGTCTATGATAGAAATTTAAAGAGTATCAATAAATGGGTCCTAGCTAAACATTATGAAAATGTAATGCATGTTAGTGGAAGATATCATCTTGAATCAATCAGCTTTTTTGTATCCTTTCATAATAAGTATTCACTGTCTTTATATTTCCGTTATTTTATAATCAGGATCAAAGGAGGATAGACCAAAATGTTTCTGAATGGATCCCAACCCCATTTTCTTTTTACACCTCCAAAGCTTGAGCCATTTTGTGATGAAGATTTCACTGGAGAGGGACATTTAAGATGATGTAACACAGGGTTCCATGCAATGGCTAAAGATTCTTAGGGTCCCAGTTTTGGCTACAGTTCTCTGTTTGAAAGGCATTCTTGACATTTGACATCAATAGTAAACTAGAGCCGAAAAGGGAATATGAGAGGCATCCAGACCTTCCTTGTATGTGCAGCCATCCTAAGCATACACAGAGCTGTGTTCCTAGCTAGATACTAAAGTTCAGAGGTATTTTGGTCCTCTCCTGTAATCCTTAGGAAGAAAAAAAAAAGTTCCCCAAACATTCCCTTTGTTTTGTTTTGTTTTTGTTTTTTGTTTGTTACCTAAAAAATGGATTAAACCAACATTATTCTTACATGGTAGCAGGGCAAAGGGTTTAATTCAATCAGTCAGTGGGGATTTTGCCACTCACTTTTAGGAGAACTGGGTATCCTTAAATTTATGAGAGTATGTTGGCATTCTTGAAACAGCTAATTGTTTTTTTTTTAAATGTATATGGACACTACATCAGACATGTTACTCTACATCACGTACATACTAGCCTTCACAAAGAGACAAGCTCATTATATTTAACAATTCGCTCAGGGTTGTTTCATATTTTTAATCACAGGGATTAATCTCCATGTTTTAATATATTGTTCTAATGACAGTGACACAGAGATCAGTCTTTGTACCTGAAAAGGAAATGTGTATTCAAACCTTATGGTGAAAAACTAACTAGAGATCCTCAGTTTTGGCCATCAACTGTTTGGTGATATTTCATGTGTATCTTCATTCACCAAAGATCCAATATATTTGTATTATGTTTTTGTGTGTTTATACAGATGTTTAATTATACATACCTAACAACACAGATTTCATGTTGAATCTGCCTAGTATCTTCAGTATATCATCATTTTTCTTCTCTTGTAATTAGCAAGAATGATTTCAACCAGTTATGTGACCTTTTACTCTTTGCTGTACCTATGTTTGGTTCTCCTCCCAACCATGTTCATTTTAACTGTAAACAGTCTGTAAATGCTTAATATGTTACCTAGTCCTTTGTTTAAAATAAAGTAACTTGTTGCATACAGATGCATTGTTTCTTCTTCATGTGGTTTATTATACTTAATACTCCTATATTGCCAGTATATTGGCTTTCAGGTTCTAGTCTTACTTGCTCAGTAGAATGTGAGAGGAGATATGGGCAAGCTTACTGAAACCTGAGGCCCTTCCACAATACACAGTTGTAGTACTAGGATTCCACTTTAACTGCCATAGCAACATCCTATGGAATCCTGGAGTTTGTAGTTAAAGAGGAATATTTAGCATTTTCAGTCAGAGGACTCTAGTGCCACAGACCAAACTACAAAATGCAGAGTTGGAAGATAAATAATAGTGTTATAATTGTTTAAGTGTGAAAGAGCCAGTGATGTGGCACATATATCTTTGAAAATGTTGAAAACTTTGGCCTTCCCAGCTCAAACAAATTCAGACTCTGCTGTAAACTCCAGTTATCTGGAAAGTGTTGCAAAATATTAAGATCATTCTACGGAGAGTGATAGAAATAGACTTACGGTAAATTTCCAATAGCGACAGAGTTCTTTAGCTGTTTCACTTACAGTTGCATTTAATTGGAAAAGAATATTTTTCTTACTGTAACTAACTGGCCTGGATTTTAATGTTTACGAAATGATTTTTGAAGAGTTCTCCATGATTTTTTTTTACGAAATGATTTTTGAAGAGTTCTCCATGAGTAGAAATGAGGCCACTGATCATAAGGGAAAAGGGGGTGAGGAGGAGAGGCATGTTTTAATCAACTGTTGGCAAATATCTGCTACAAAACAAAATGAGTGTAATGCTCAAGAATAGGTGCTAGTGTGTAATGGAAATGGTCATGTGTGCTAGCCATTATTGGAAAAAATGACAAGCCTTCAAAATACCATATATATTTATTACAAAACAAAATGAGTATAATGCTCAAAAATAGGTGCTAGTGTGTAATGGAAATTGTCATGTGTGGAAATTTTCCATTATAGGAAAAAATGACAAGCCTTCAAAATACCATATATATTTATTTATAAAATATGCACCTGTTTTTTATATTAAATAACCAAAATGTCTTATAACACAAATGCATCGACACAAAACAGCACCTCCATTGAGGGAAGCTGTCCTAACAAAGAAGAAGAAAAACCTAAGTCATTGTGGAGTCACCTAAATATAAGTGATAGAATAACCTTTCCCAGCCTCATGCCCTCCACCTATATTGGAATTTAAAACTCTTACCATCCTTGGGCAATAGCTGTATTGTTTGGTATGAAAGCTCAACATGTTTGGAGGTACTGGGAAAGACTATATTAGTACCTCCCAAATCCACCAGAGAACAGAGCATTCAGAAAATGTGGCCACCATTACAAATATTCTCTAGTGTATTGTGTGAAAACCAAAGGATCCAAAATCTAAAGCAAATAGTGGATTGCAGATAGGGCTACACAGAGGGAAGGAAGACCTTTAACTATCCAGCTCCACAGCCATGTAGGGCTTATATTTTTAAAATATACCACCCCACTCTGAATTGTGACAGGAAATCTTTTTTGAATTTATCAGAACTTCATGGGGTTCTATATTTCAATGCCAGCATGCACATTGGACCATTTTTTGAACTGAAGAATAAATAAGAATGGTTGGAAGTATGAAATACAGAATATGCATGTTAATGGATACTGACCATATAAAAAATAGGAAGGCACTGCTATGTAATAGCTATATCTTCTTACAGTGATGTTTTGTTAGCATTGTATAAATGGATCCCTAAATATATTAGTTTAATCCCTGAGAATGAGATTGTGGTTATATTTGCCATTATTTTTTCAAATACCATTTGGCAATCTTCCTTGATATAGACACTACTCAGTTACAATTGTGTTACACTGCTAAGACTAGAACACACCAGAATGGATATAAAAACATAATATGTAGAACATATCATAATGGGCATTTAAAAATAGTCATATTTGTATACAGTTAGAGTTATGGACAACTAAAGGCATTTGTTAAATTAAATAAGCATTTTAGCTGTACAATGTCAATATTATATAAAAATAACATTTTACTATATTAGGCTATATAGCTTTGTTGCATTGAAAGGCATTCATTCAAGAAGACATCTCCACACATGAGCGATTCCTGAGTATTCCTGCAAGAACTTGTCTGATTTCCAGTCTAACAAGGAATTGGACGGTCAGATTCAGAGTCCTTACTCAAGAAGCTACTTGTGCTTCCTTTTCACTACCATTCCCAAAACTCATCTTTCCTTTAAACCATAATTTGCTCCTTAGCCTGCCTTTTGTCCTAATGAAGTGTTCAGATCCATTAAGCGCAATAGCCCTTATACTGTTCAGCAGTTATGAATAAGTGCAATAGACTTGTTTAGTACTCATGTTTATAACTGTGGCACTATCACCACAATCACAAATGTCCCTCCCCCAAATCTACTGGTGTGGCCAGTAGCCACACCAAAAAAAAAACAAACCCAGGTCTGCTGGCAACTTTCACCCCCTTCTCACCAGTAATCTGTGGTGTAACAATTAGAAGGAGGGCCCGTGTAACAACAACTTGTCACATAGCAGATCACAAGTGGGAGGAGGCTGGAGCAATCATCCTGGTGTGCCCCAACTGCCAAAAGTACAAGCCTCCATCTTAGTGTAGCTGCTAAGGCAGGTTTGGAGAGTTGAGTTTGGTAATGATGCGTAGTTACGCATTCATAATGACATCTGTGATGTAGGATCTTTACTAGTACTAGAAAAATTTAAATAGGTTTTTTTTAAGAAAAACTATTATGGATAATTTATTGAAAAGTGGTAAGTTCCTTTTTTTTTTAGTACTGCTGTTTTCCTTCAATTAAACATAAAATAAAAACAAAGGCCAAAATCATGTGTCATCAGACACAATTATAATGACAGAACTTTGTCTAATAATGCTATCCTCCTGCCCCACCCCACCCCCAGAAAACCCTACATTTTCAGTCCATTAGCACTCCCATCAAAGCATTTCAGAGGCGCAGCAGTTTAGGGCATTGGGAAATAATACCCATCTGCAGGGTGCTTTCAGAACAGACTAGAGAAACATCTTGTGTTCCTGCTAGAAGTGCTCTTCTCAATGTGTTATGTGGCCAGGAGAGCATTGCTGTCATTTTGTAGCATCCTAGCCTACATTCTCTCAAACCCTTGAGCTGAGGCAATGCCCTGTTGAAAAGGTAGCAGGGGACACATTCATTCATTCATTCATTCATTACCATGAACATGAATCCCCAAAGTTATGTGATTATAAATCCAGCTTAAACTCTCATAACTACTGAACAGTCACAGTCATAGTCTAAAAGGCAGGCACACAGAGATCCTAAGAATAATGGATGTGCAAATTATAGTTCAGTGCTCCATTTGTCTTGTACAGTGCTTTCATTCCTGTTGAGACGCGGAGGATTCAGCTTATATTCTTTTAATTTTTCCTTTCATTGCCCTCTCAAGAACAAAAATCCTTAGTCTTTCCTTAGGACTTTGGTACCAAAGATTTGCATAAGCAGTGCATACATTTAAGGAAGAAGAATTTTCTGCTCTGAAAAACCAGAGCATTGTCAGTCGATCTGGAGCAATCATCAAACTAACGGATAAATTCAATCCAACATATTTGTAAGTCTGAAACAATTTTCTTTGTGTAGCATACAATGTCAGATGTCTGGCAGCCATTTCTGTGTTGACGACACCTGCGTTTTTGTGGTTTTTGAACTGTGGTGTTACATCCCTATATTAAAAACAAATAATTGGTTAAACTGTATATAACTTATATCTGTAATTCAGTGGACCATTTCAAGTTTGTAAGTAGACATTTTGTAATAAATCATGTTTTGTATCGTATTAAAATTTTCACAAAAAAAACCAAAGAAGAAGAAAAATACACATGGTGCCCATTAATTGTTTTTACTAAAACAGTGTCAACATTGAGTACATGCTATACAGTCAATGTCCACAATTTTAGAAATGTTGACAAATCCACATATTCCCTCTTCTTGAACATGTACAATTGAATGCTAACAACCAAATTTGAATTCATATAAATATGCTTCCAAATGGTTTAGATATCAAACAGCATATACCGTGCTTTCAGTGTACAAACCCACTGATCGTTCTTTTAACATCTACAGTTGACAAAATTAGTCTGGGAGTATATGTATTAATTACAGTCCTACAATTCTGGACATTCCCTCTAACATGCACATAATGAAAAATGGAACAAGTTCATATAAAATGTGTCCATTATCTTATAGCACAGTATAGGTGCCATGTTGGTTAGAAGGTGAGTTACAAAAAGCAGTATTTTTTTTTAAAGAAAGCAGGTTGAATATTAATTACATATTGATTCAGTTATGAAACTACTTGTATAAATACAAAAGTGTTTATTATATTAGTATGCTAAATTTTATGCTATATTCCTTAGGAAGGTGAACACTAATGAGGAAAAATACTAATACATCCCAAGATGGCATTCATTTATTGAAGAAACAGCCTTGTTGGGAGTATTCAGTTTGAATTAAAGTCCCCCAGTACAAAAATTACCTGACTACGGTAGCACTGAATCACTACAACACACAAAGTAATTTAGTGTACAGTCTGTCCTTGCTATACGTAGGGAATCTGTTCTGGAGACACCCACCCATGTCGTGTAAGGCAAAAAAGTTCGGGCAATGGGAACTCATTCTGAACGCAATCATGGATTTTCATGTAATTGCGTATAAGAGTATCTCATGCAATTTCAGACAATGGGGGGTCATTTTCGGGAAATAGGAAGTCATTCTGAACACATTCCGAATGCAATCAGATTTCAGGTAAATTCGCTAAACTAGCGAATTCACGTAATTGCAAATTGGCTCCATTCACAATTGAGAGAAATTCCTCGCATGTGATAAACTCCTATGAAGTACAAAGAAACAAACAATGGAAATTAAACCTTACTGCTAACATACCTGCTTTAGCAGTTCCAGCGACCCATCTGAAACATCATCCATGCTATCTTGTAGCTTAGAATGGCTGAAGCATGACTCAGATATTTTTGACAGACACTGTGCCATGCAACGTAGGGCTCTCTCCTATAACAAAATATATCTTAATGGTATGCAGTACTGCTGTACATTATCCAACAATCTTACAGACTGAATCTATGGGTTGCTGAATGATAGCTCCATCACAGTGTCCATCTCAGAGCAGACCAAAAGCCTACTGGTCCTTAGAGACCAAGCATTGCGGTGGTAATGGGTTAGATGAGGGAACACCAATTGAAGCTCAATCCAGACAAAACTGAGGTACTCGCAGTTACGGGCCCAAAACCAGTCTTGGGATTACAACTTCCGGTCCTGGACAGAATCACACTCTCCCCACAGGACTCGGTTTGCAGTCTGGGGGTACTCCTTGACCCGTCGCTTCACATGACTAATCAGGTGAATGCGACGGTCAGGAGTGCCTGTTATCAGCTTCGGCTGATATGCCAGCTGCGCCCTTTTCAGGAGATGAGGCACCTGGAAACTGTGGTGCACACACTGGTAATCTCACGTCTGGACTTCTGTAACACGCTCTACATGGGGCTACCCTTGTGCTTAACCCGGAAACTGCAACTGGTCCAAAACATGGCAGCCAGGCTCGTCACGGGTACACCTAGGAGAGAGCACATCACATCAGTGCTTAAATCCCTCCACTGGCTGCAAATTAGTTTCCCGGCACAGTACAAGGTGTTGGTTTTAATCTTTAAAACCCTACATGGCTCGGGTCCATCCTATCTGAGGGACTGCCTCTTCCCATATGAACCACCCCGCACACTCCGGTCCTCCTGCTACAGCTTATGTAGACCAGGCTGGTCCAGACCTCCCAGAAGGCCTTTTCAGCTGTTGCTCCCAAGCTGTGGAATGACCTGCCGGACGAGATGCGTCTTATTCCATCCCTTGAAGGCTTTTTAAAAGCCCTAAAGACGCATTTCTTCCAGAAGGCCTACCCAGAAGATGTTTAACATCTCCTGACTCTGAAATGCTGGTCTTGTGCGTTTCCACCTTCTCTCCAGCGTTTCCACCCTATATAGCTAAGATCACCGGTTCAGAACTTTTCGTTGCTGTTTTAGCTTATTTTTAATTGTTTAAATTAGCTATTTTAACTTTGCTCTGATTTAATCCTATTTTAAGCGGGGGGGAGCTGGGGAATGGGATGGGATATTTTAACTTGTATTTTTTTTTAACCTTGTTGTAACCTGCCCCGATTGCTTGTCCAGTGAGGTGGGCTAGAAATAAAAATAATAATAATAATAATAATTATTATTATTATTATTATTATTATTAGAAACAAAAAAAAGTGAATAACCTATGACCATCAATGTGTTGAATTACAATTCCCATCATCTCTAACCGTTGATAAACTGGTTATCAGCTATTCTGGTAGCAACTGTATTCCACTATAAACTGGAGGAACATAGTTCATGATTTAAGATTTAGGCTTAAATCCAACTGGTCCAACTATAGGAAACCTGCTAAATTAGAGAAACTTAAATGAATTTTGATTTACCAAGTTTCCACTGAATCAGTAAAAAAAAAATTCTAGTTGGGATTAACAATTAGACTCACATTTTATTTTATTTTTTACGTGTGCCCTCTCTGCTTGAACCTTAAAGGAGGATGGTAAGAATTTAAATGGGGGTTGGGGTTTACAAGCTAAATGAGGATAAGGTGTCCATGAAGTACACATGCATGTATGGTGGACAGAAAAATGTGTGTAAGTTTAACTGAGTATTGTTGTTGAGATAAAGCTTATTTCAAATTTATGTGAGGGCCAACATAGACATTTCATTCAAAACTAAGGTCTTAATCCAGATTAGAGGCTCTACACATAATCTAGAAAACAACAGAAAAAAGTATACATAGTACCTACATCAGGGCTGTGGCCCTGAGCTGGGAAGGGTACTGTGAAACTACTGAGGAATGGTACATGGAAGTAACTGTTAGTAGGAGAACAAGTATGAATGGAGAGCATGACAGGTGTCTGGCACACATAGTTGCTGCACACATATTACACATGCATTAAAAGAACTGCACTGGTTGCATATTAGCTGCTCAACCATGTTCAAGATTCTGCCGAAGTCATTTCTTTACCCAATCCCTAACTAAGCCTGAATGCTCATTTGAAGCCAAAATAACTAAACAGAGGCCAGTTTCTCATCTCATGAGAAAACATGACTCAATGGAATAGACAATAATTCTAAGTAAAATGGAAGTCAGTAAGAAAAAAAACACACACACATTACAAATGTACTGATTCAGTAAAGAAAGCCATGGCCACAGGTTTTCAAGACCTGAAAACTTTGAAGGGCTAATAACAATTGAGGCTCATGGAGGACTCTCATTCATAGGGTCATCCTATATCAATGATTACTTGACAGCAAATACCAACAAACATATCCATGATGAACTTAACATATGGCTGCTCTTGTCTGTTACAGGAAAGAAAGGAAGGAGCACACACATCTTGTATAGTCAGAAGGAACAAAGTTGTTTCCCACAGACATTCTGTACTTTCCTACTTCTGCTAATTTCATAACTTTAGATCATGCATATTAGTCCAAATACAGTGCAGAAATAATCCAGTTTGAAACTGGATTTAACTCTCCTGGCTCAGTGCTAGGGAATCCTGTGAATTGTAGTTCATTGTGAACAAGAGCTCTCTAATAGAGAAGGCTCAATGTCTCACAAATCTACAGTTCCCAGAATTCCTTAACATTTAGACAGGGCAGTTAAAGTGGTCTCAAACTGGATTATTTCTCCAGTGTGTTTTGGATCATTAACTCTAAAAAAAAGAAATCAACATTACCTTATTTGAATTGCAGCAGCACTTACACGGGGCAGCATTTCGTCCAGTTATATTTTCCTATAATAAACAAGCGTACAAGTAGCAACATTTAAATGTAGATGTTTCTCCATGTCTCCAATCCAACAAAGGGCTCATCTAGAAAGGGAAAGGTCACTGGCAGTATTAAGAGTTTTCGGTTCTTATTTATTTATTTATTTATTTTACCTCCATATTCAGAGGTTAACATCCCGGGTTTCTTTCCCCAAGTAGTGTCAAACTACATTATTTCTACAGTGCAGATGCACCCAAGGACTCAGTGGCATCACTGAACCAACCTTCAATATAGTTGATCCAGTATTTGTGGCTGTATTTTAACTACATCCCAAGCTAAGTCTGGCATTTTTCTTTCTATGCACACTCTCACAGCAAATCATGCAGCACATCACCTTTCCCACACTGGTTCCCTTGCACACTTGGAAGACAAACTGATACTACCTACAAGTAAATGAATGCAGTAAGAAGCAATGACATTTCCTATTCAATATCATCACAATTAACCACATGTGATCCCACCACAGAATGCTGTTTCATCTTTTACATATCATTTTTTCCTGCAATCATTCTGCAATTATACTGGAGCAGGTTTTCTGCTAGAAGTTAGAACTAACTGAATCTGATTTGGTCAGACATGTAATGTATTCATGTTGCATGATTCACTGACAATATATTGTCTATCCCATGAAGATTTCAAGGATCCACAACCTATATCTATTTGGTACAATATTCTTCTGATACAACGGGGCTTTCTAGATTGGCAGGAAAGTGTGACATGAAGTTGCCATTTCCTTAATGCTTAGCAGCTGCACCACAGCCTTTAGATGGAGCTGCGCTGTTCCGCAGTTTTTAAAAAAGAAGCTAGGAAAACCAGCACCTTTTTAAAGGCGCTTCTTCTCTCCTAAAATGCAAAAAAAAAAGCATTTTCATGGCACACTTTCCCTTTTTCTCATCTAAAGGCTAGACTTTCATGCAGCCATGAACACACTTCTTTTTGCCAATCTAGAAAGCCCCAACATTGTTCCTGTGAGTGTGGTCAGGGCACTTTATTCCTGCTTCCAGTCTTCTCTTTGGCAAAACATAAGAGAATATATATATGACACTGGCATGATTCTCTCTTATAAACCTGAAGATAAAGGTGTTACTAGGTTGAAGAGGGGTTGACACCCTAAAGCAGGATACTATTTTTCCCCAAACTTTTGCCTTTTGACAAAAATGAGTGTGGTGTTTGTCTGCTTTAAAATGCTGAAGAGGTTGTGGAAGTGGGACAAGGCTCAGTGGAAAGGTAAAGGAGTGGCCCCAAATTTGAATTTTTAATTTTAAAATTTTAACATTTTTAAAATTCGTTTTAAATTTTATTAGAAACATCACATTTTAACCAAATTTTCACTTTAACAATATGAAACAATGTACATGTAAATATATTTAGGCTGTGTCCATGATATTGTAATTCAAAGGTATGGTTTTAATTTTGCTAGTTGTTTGTCACAACTATGGCTATTACATTCAGTGATATATGGTAATTATGACTAAGGATTCTGTATGGTGTGGTATGGGAGGAGGTCAATTGGGGTGTGATGCCATGAGTTACCACACCACGTTGACACCAACCCTAGTGACACCTACCGCCTGAGGGTAATTTTATGCATGATACCTGTGTATATTGAACCATCAGAAGGCAAAGGTGTCACTGTCTCAGCTACCCATGTGAACAATTCTGGATTTTGGAGTATTTTGGATTTTTGAATTCTGGATAAATGAGACTTAACCTGTTTTCCTATCCACTGTCTCAATTCTGTGTGAGTATATTTACACATATACTGAGAACTACCAATGTCTAGGGGTGTGAGTGTTGCACTAGGACTCTGGAGAGCAGGGTTCAAATCCCTGCTCTGCCATGAAATCCCACGGGGTGACCTTAGGCAAATCACATTCTGTCAACCTCAGAGAAAGGCAAAGGTGAAGCCTTTCTGAATAAATTTTGTCAAGAAAATCCAATGACTTATGGCCTTGGGGTCGCCATAAGTCAGAAATGACTTAAAGGCACACAACTATACTTACACACTTGTGCTTAGCAACCTGGTGAGCAGATAATACAATACAAACAAAT
The DNA here is from genome assembly GCA_034509955.1 of Urosaurus nigricauda. NCBI lineage: Eukaryota > Metazoa > Chordata > Lepidosauria > Squamata > Phrynosomatidae > Urosaurus > Urosaurus nigricauda. Next base: position 215,931,821 of record JAOEGL010000004.1, read on the forward strand.
ATCTAGTATGTTTAAATAATGATTTAGGTATACCTAAAGGTATACCTTTCTGCTAACAGCAATAGCAACAGCACTTAACATTTCTATATTACTTTATGGTGCTAGCCAATAGCTCCCAACAATCTGGGTACTCATTTTACCAACCTATGAAAGAATGGAAGTCTGAGTCAACTTGGAGCCCTGCAGAATTGAACTCACAACATTTTGCCTGCAGTGCCAGCATTTAACCAATGTGCAACCAAGGTTAATAAGTCATCAAACAAACAAAACAAACAAACAGTTTCATTTATATACTGCTTCATACCCTTAAGGAGTGTCTAAGCGATTTACAACTGTAAGCTATTTGCCCCCCAACAATCTGGGTACTCATTTTAGCGACCTCGGAAGGATGCAAGCCTGAGTCGAGCTTCAGCCCTTTGCTGGTCTTGAACTGGTCTTGAACTCACCACCTTATGATTTTGAGTGAGTGGCTGCAGTACAGTCATTTAACCACTGCGCCACTGCGCCATCAAGATGGCTATTCTGCAACTTACCGATAAGCAATTATGTAAATATACAACTAACCATCCGAGCAATAGCATATCATAAATGTTCAATTTACTATAGCCAGTAGACACTAAATATGGTTTATCAATTATTATTCGCTTCCTTATTAAACAAATGATTCTATCATTTCAGTAAGAGAGCAATTCTTGCAGTAAACATGTTTAGAAACTCCAAATACATTGAAAGAAACAATATTCAAAATTTCTGTTTTGCATAGTTCACTTCTATTTTGAAGTATTAGTGTTTTAAAACAAAATTATGCTTCTAGAAGTATTGCAGAGTATGTCCTGTATGTTCCCTGCATCCTCTGTTTCAAATTAAAATTATCACTTTTCAAGAGGCTCCTTGTGGTAGGCGTTAACGTGATCTACTTTTGATACACAAACCTCTGTGTCTTGAGATTATACAAGCCCTTTCTTAAACCACAACATGTTCCTCATCTTAACCCTTCCTCACTAACATCAGCTCCTTGAGCATAGAGGATTTGCTCTATAGAGGCCAGAACCAAGTCCTTTAATGTAGAGGGCAGATATTCCAGATGATCCCCGGGAGAGATTTGATAAGGAATAGATACATGCATTCTCATAACATTCTAGACATATTGTAGTCAAAGCAAAGGGAATATTATAGATAGATCAACATTACCTTAGTTACATTGCAGGAAACTATTGTGGGTGAGATGTCTCCAAGTGCCTTCATCTATAAAAAATTAAAGCAAGTGAGCAAACATTTATTATGTGAACGCAGACCATTTAAAACACTAGATACCAATCATATAAAACAGACTACAAAAGGGAGGGGGAAAAAAATCTAAAATGGGAAGAACAAGCAACATTTCAGCAGTTATGTTAAGACCTTAAAACATACAGAGGTTAGCAACCTGGTGAGCAGATAATTCTTCATAACTGTTTAGTATTCATGTGTACCATCATAGCACTATTACCACAATCACAAATGCCCACTTACTTTAACAGCCAGCAGTCACAATGAGCACTAGAGGCCTGTTCTGCTGGCAATCAGGAAATTCACTGCAAGATGATGTTTCCAGCTCCCTTCCTCCAGCAAGCTGCAGTATGATATTCAGAAACAGAACCATTGTCACAACTCTTTTTCACACTGCAGCTTCATGGCTGCTAGGATCTGAAAACATTATCCTGCGTCACCCTGACCACCTGAACAGATCTCCGTCACTGGTGTGGCTGCCAGCAGAACAGATCTTCATCATTTGATGTGGCTGCTCGCTGTTAGGGCAGGTTTAGGCAGTTGGGCCAGGTGACAACATAGTTATACATTTCCAACTATGTCTTTGATACAAGATCTCAGCTGCTGCGTAGTTAAAAGGTTGACGGTCCAATTACTGAATATGTGTCTGAACAATAATAATAATATTAATATGATTAATCTTAGCAGTAGAGAAAAGAAAATTTGCAACAATTTCTGTGTCATGTTTATTATAATCTGTAAATAGGTAACTCATGTATCGATCAGAAGATCTTCTTGGGAATTTATTTTAGAGGGGTGTAAGCTATTTTATATATTACATCTATATAAAAATCACAAAAGAAAAATACATTGCATTGAGATCCTATTAATCCAGGTTAGATGGGCAAATACAATTTTTGTTTGGAATTCCCATACAGCACAGCAGAAGTAATAATTTTACTACTTTACTAATTTTTAATAAATTAGGCTAAGTAGAAACATTTTAATTTACCATGTCAGTGTAATAAAACTCAGTAAAATCTAAGAAGCCAACAAATTAATCATGTTACTATAATCAACTCTGGAAGTCTAAGAAATATTGCTAACAAGTTATTTGCTGTGAGCAGTTTATAGATTTGCTGATTGTTTTTCATTCTTTAACAATCATTTAAACATTTTGTTCACCAAAAAAGTCTTCTCCTTATTAAATACACAGAGATCCCTTTAAAATGGAAATATGCAGAACACACACAGAGATGCATTTAAAAACTGAAATATGCAGAGCACTTTTCATTCTCCTGAAAATTAATGACCAGCATATAGTTTAAAACATGTCACATTTAGCCTGAATACCTGAGATGAGTTTCATAAGCACAGAAAATAATCACAAAATAGCTTGTAGTATATATAAAATGAGTTTTGATCACATATATTTAAGAAACATCCTGTCATATCTTAGCATCTAAAATGAATTTACTTATTGAATATAATTAGCTGTTCATTCATTCCTTGGCAGTTAATTATTTCTTGGTACCACATTTGTGACATTTGGGCAATGGGATCAAATGAGTTCTGGGAAAGACTTGCAAATAAGCAAGGGAAAATCCCTTGCTATTAAAAAAACACAAAATGAATTAGTTTCAAGGAGGAAAACTTTGGCTCCTCCATAACTTGTGATACTGCTAGCAATGTACTCCTTAGCAACCTACTACTATAATCTAACATATCTGGATAGGACCAAGATGGGGAAGGATTAATGTTCAGATGTTACCTCTTAAATATGAGAGGCCTCGCAAGGGTTTCCTTCTTTTAGACATCTCCCACCAATACCTTTCAAGGACATTTCACTGCCTCAACTAAGCAGAAGCATTCCTAGGACATAATATCCCTGCAAATCTTGGAAAAGGTATTTGGTAGCTTTACAACTTCCAGAATGCCCCAGCTGGCATTTTTCTTTCCCCAAGAATGCCAAAGTGTTGGGAGAGTAGAGTGAAAGCAAGAAGTCACGTTTGGTCATTTCATATTGCAAGAGCACTTGTTTCTCAAAGTCTCAGTATTTACTGACCACAAAAGCCATGGAACTTTAATGGGCGATAAACTGTGTTAGGAAAGGAGGGTACTGGCCTAGTTTTGCTTTAGATAGTATTATAGATTGCAGCAGTTTTTCAGTCAGCCATTTAATGACATTTGGCCAGTATTCATTCATTCATTCCCCCCATCTTGCTCCAGACATGGAACCCAAAGAAGAGAGGAAAGGAAAGAAGCCAACCCTTCTCCACTCAAGACCACATACCTCCCAAAATCTCAAGATATCCAACAAAAATAACCAATTCAAAAACCGCCAATATCATCAGGCCAAAATTAGATTTCTTAGTGATAAAGACAAATATTGGCAAAAATTCTAATCAAGATTTACAAGTGAGTCAGAAGCTAAGATGTGTATTTCAAAGAGACTTTAAAAAAGTCAGGTGGAAGGGGAAGAGAATTTATCCCAAAGCAGGAACTATTAAAGCACTGCATATACTCATGTATAAGTCTAGAAATTTTAGTCAAAAATCGACTCCAAAAACCTGGGTCAACTTATCCATGGGTCAATATACGTAATGCAGCTTAACTTTTATCAAAATAGGAACCATCACCTTCTCTGAGTAGAGTGCTGAAAGGAGAAAACTTAATCCGTTCCAGGAGAAATGAAAAGAAGCACCACCCACCTCTACTTTCCCTGCCAAGGCACCACTTCTGGCCTTTTTGAATGTCTGGGTGGGAAAATAGTGGTGTGCTTTGGCATTATTTTCCTTTCTGGCCCGATACAGATGGTCCAAAAGGGCTGTCTGTGGGGCGGGATTAGGGTTAGAGAGTGCACAGCATTTGCATGCTCCCTAACCGTAGCACTTATTTTAAAATGGTGCCATCCATACACATGTGCCATGATGGCGCCATGGCGTGCACTGTAGTTTGTCACTTCTCTGTGGCCTGAAAAAGTGGTGGAATGGGGCCTCTGGGGCTGCCGGTGGTCTGTACAGCCCCATTCTTTACATCCTTTGTTATATGTCCCTAAGTTTTATCCTTGACTTTTACATGGGTTATATCAAAATCCATAATTTTGGGACCAAAACCTGTCCTTGGCTTATACATGAGTTCAACTTATAGTTGAGTATATACAGTACCAAGTGTAATACTATGTAGTGTGATATTATATTTGAGGCAGGCTTGAGTCCTTTCATATCTCTCATTATGTATTTATGACTACATAAATATGACCAGTTTCACCTGCTTTCAGCTTCCAGATCTTACAGTGTCACCTCTTCCGAATTTTCTTGTAATCACACATCTATATCTGTTTAATTTTTGTGGTCTTAGCTCTTATATTACAGCATGGTTGGAGAATGAGCAGAGTGAGGGGTGGAAGAAGCACCTCAATTTCCCTACTTTTAAGATGGCCCTTCTTAAAGGAAGTTATGGTAGCAATGTTTTAGGCCCAGCAGAGACTCTCACACACAAAATAACCAGAAGCAGTGGATAATACAGAAGATACTTTGCATGCAAAAGTTCAGCCACTGCCATCTCTAATTGCTAACAGTCCCAATCTTTCTCTCTTCTTCAGTCTACCTCATACTCTCTCAACATACACTCAGAACCAGGCTTTTGGTGTCTCTAGCCTAACTCCATTTGTGCCAACTAAAGGATACCAATTAAATTAATAGACATTAGGGAAGTCAACACTTATTTAAATTTCAGCAATTCAATAAGTCTACTTGAGACTAACTGGATTTAGGCTTCTTCCTCTCAGGACATAGCCCATCCACCACATTTTGGGCACAATTCTGTTCTGAACCTTGTGAACCTTTTTGAGACACCCTCTCCATTGCCAACAAATAACAAGACAAAGCCTCCCATTACATCACAGGAATAATAAGTGTTGTTAGTTAAGCTTTGCTGGGGGGAGGAATTGCCAGGCTGAAAACAAGATGGTGCTCCTGTTGCTTTAATATTGGGCAGATCCTCAGTAAGGAAGACTTGCTTTAAAGTTCCATCAGATGGAATTGAAGCATTTCTCTTCTTCATTCCCACAAAAGCCACTTTAGAACAAATATAGGTTCCCACAAACATGGCTTATTGTTGACCACTGGAAGGGCAAGGACAGCAGCACTGATGTGCTCAACTCTGTTCTTAATCCTATAGCTAAGCATGCTGCAATGAAATCAGTCTGAGAGACCTCCTGGGGAATACCTAAGAGAGATCACATATGATATGTTCTTCTGTGTGCCACAGGTAGAAACTGAGTGGAATGCTTCTTTGCCTTCTGAGGAGAGGGCTGCCTCAGGTAAAAGATGAATTTGGGGAGTTAACAGAGAAAAGGCTCCATAGTTCTCATAATCATAAATGTCAACTGCTGCTCTCCATTACCTTTCTACAAACACCAAAGAACTTCCTGTGCAAATCAGAAAAATTCCATGTAACTAACAAATAGATCAAACCACGATTCCTCAGGGATTCAGACAGAAACTTTAGAAAAGCTAAAATCAAAGAATCAATTTAATTATTCTGATCAGCTCTTGGGCTATGTTAAACAGACCCAACTTTATTGTGCATCATTTGGAATCCCTTTATCTACCTCTGCTAACCCTTAATACTTTGTATCTTAATTTGTTACAATAATCTGACTCCTGTTAAGAAGGGCTTGTATAAATGCATGGGAGGAAGAGGGGAAATACAAAAATCTGCTGTTTCCCTAGCATAAGCCATTTAATTCCCTGTTTAAACTACTGAACATAGGACTAAACTCATTGAGGTTTTCAGGAGGGATGCATGATTCCCATACCTTCTATAATCAATGGGAATACATATACTCTCTCTCTCTCTCTCTCTCTCTCTCTGACTTTAAAATAGGTACAATTTGAACAATGCACACAATTGGCAAGAATTTCTATATGAGAAGGTAAAGTCTTCCAATGTGACATGTAGCTCAAACATTTTCCTGGTGGCATTTTGTGCAGTCTACTAACATTTTGAAATTTGAAGTTTTGTTGTAATTGGTGGTTCAATCAATTATTTTATTGATTTTTGCTGATTTTGTTAGTTTTTTTTTTCCCTTCAAGTTATTTCCAACTTATTGTGATCACAGGGTTTTCTTAGTAAGATTTCTTCAAAGGACGTTTGCCTTTGCCTTCCCCTGAGGCTGAGAAAGTGTGACTTGTCCAAGGTTATCCAGTGCGTTTCCATGGCTGAGCAGCAATTTGTGTTATAATCCACTGCTCAAACAGCTAAGCTACACTGATTCTACATGTTATTTTACAGTCCTGTAACTATTTGCTTCAAAGGCAATGTATAATAAGCTATGTTAGATAAATAAATACATTTCATAGGATAGCTTTTACTCAATCATCACACATGTTGCATTTTAGATCCGTAATGAAAGGCACAGATGTTTCCAACATCAAAAGTAGAAGTTAAACAGCTCAGGAATGAAACTATCCACATACACACATACTTCAATTTTAATTTAAAGGTGTGGGGAATCATAAAATGCTACCTACCAGATGACTAATGCTGATGCTTAAAATATTCTGATACCCATTTCGGATTGTGTCCATGCAAACAGATGAAGAGTCTGGCACCAGAACTAGGAACAGTGGCAGAATCCAAAAGACATTCCTTAAAAAAGCTAGATTACAAAATTACATTGCATTAGTACCAAGATGGTATATGTCCTGTTGGCTAGGTTAATATGGCATAATAATTAATATCTACTTAAGGGGCATACATATTAGATTTATGCTCAGCAAGATTAGTTAGGTTCAAACAATGAGCACTGACAACTTAACTAAAGCTTAGCCATCAAATTCTAGTAAAGAAAGGAAATATAGCAGACTATGTTTGTCACTGGACTCCTCACAACCATAATCCTCATAACATTTTCTGGAAAACTTAAATGGAACATTTCTCAATCACTTAGGACCTAACTACCATATGATCTTTTTGAGAATGCTTATGTGATTTAACCTGACTAAACCTAACATTTTAATGTTCCAAGAGCCCAAAAGTATTTGAGCTGAAATATTTGATTAGGAAAAAGATAAAAATAAAATACATTTAATATGGTTTAAACAAATTCAAAGATTTGTACGGAAGTTATTTGTATTTGCATACTTGTTATCTGCATTATTACAAAATGTATTCCCTTTGATCATTTGTTATAATGTTATGGGAGAAAGGCACTGAAAACTGCTGATGCAATAATTTTAGTCAGTTGCATATGATGTGCTTTGATTGCCCAGTACAATTGCTGGCATAACCAGGAGTTATACACTCCAACAGAATTTAAGCCACTAAATTTGGCAGGAAGATTCAGCTATTTGGTGGTATATTAAATTAATTAATAAATGCCTTTAAAACACTTTTGGGATTTAACAGTTTGGGTGCATTTGATTATGAGCTGTAAGAAAAGTGGAGAGAAAGTGTATAATCCCAGTCCAAACCTGATCCCAATCCCAATGTGTGGGATATAGCATCTGGGAAGCCCTCCACAACAAGAATGAGTGAATGGATTTCTAACAAAAAATCCTTTTCAAAAGCCTAAGCATAACTCTTGTAAAGATCACAATTTATAAAATGAAAAGGGTTATATGTGGACTTTATGATGCTACTGTCACATTACACAAATAAAAAAGTGCATTGTTCTTACTGAACTGATACACCCTTTTCATATCTCAGGAAGCAGAGAGGTATTTGCAGTGAATAATTATTAACTAATGGAACTGCTGTGGGAAAAGGAATGACACTCAGGTCCACAGGGCAACCCTAAACATTGTCTACTTATTGTCTAATCAGCAATAAGTCCTACCCAGTTCAGTGGGACATACTTCCCTGGAAGGAGCATAAGGCCTAAGCCTCAGCACATGCTCAGTTGTCTGTAAGTAGTGACAGTGAATTCAATAGGGCTGATTTCTAAGCAGACATAGGCATCTACAACAACCTACCTACTTTGAGACAGGCTGTCAATCTGCAGTGTAAATGGGAACAGAATCAGCCTGATTAATTGGAAGACTGAGATAGCCAACTATTCTATATACCATTAGACGATGTCAGTTATTTAGGAGTGAAGAATAAAGAAAGGGTTTCTTATTGCTTTCACTTTTCCATTTGTTATTAAAAATAATTCCCAGATCACTTAGTGAGGTGAATCTTAAAGAAAAAGAAGGGAAAATGTAATGATGTGCAGACACTTGTTATTAACAACAAGAAATACTGTGAGATCACATAATTTTGATAATAAATCAAGTTTTTTCCCCCTTTTCTTTAAGATGCCTGAATGGAGCAGGTTTTAGCTGTATCTGTTCACTTAAGTCCTTTCCAGCCTCTAACATCATCATTTCTACCTCAGAATAATCTACATGTTTCACAACAAAATACATATTGTTCTTTAACACACACAAATACACACACATATCATTTGGATGGAACCAAGAATGGTTTCAAAGGATATATTTATGGTCTCTGGCAATAAAAGCAAAAATTCAAGAGAAATACAGAATATGTTACAGCCAATTAACATTTTCAAAGGTTATGTACAGTGGTTGCATTTCTGAAACAGGAAGAATATAATGGAAACTTTCCTATGGCACACATACAGATAGCTTCTTTCCAAATTTTACAAACATGATTAACTCAAAACTACCGCTTTAATGAAAATAAGCTCCATAAGGTTCTACCCCACACAAGATGGTTTGCACCCCTTCCTCCATTTATTATTGCCTGAACAAAACTGGACAGTTCTGGAGCACTGAGCCTGTAAGCATTTCTTCCCACTGCTCCTATATCAGCCTGAGAAAGAAAAGGGAAATGGAGGAGTACAGAGCAATCCATTAAAGGGAATATGCTTTATAACACTGCTTTTCTAGCCAAAATTGAGAAACAGTAGTGGAACAAATAGAAATGCAGGAAGCCTACAAGCAAGCAATGGGATGATACAGCAGGGAGTTCCCACGTGGGATTCCTTTACTGATTGATAAGCCAGAATACAGATTGCCTACTTCTGTAATACTATTTTTTGATCCTCAACTGGCACCTGCACTTATGGGCATAGTCCACACAGCACTTCTGGGAACTAGCTGCAAAGACTGCTACTCAGCAGGTTTATCTCTCTCATTCAGTTCTTACCCCAAGAAATCGAAACACTTTCCAGAAAAGATGCACAAAGCTGCCAGAAAGCCGGACAGTGGAAGTACAACTCTGTAAACAATATCAGAAGTGGATTTTGGAGCTGCTGCTATAGGGACCTTGGTTCCCCGGCCCCCCTTTTTCTGGACTGGAATGCTGTCCAGAAGCCTACAACCCAACACTATTGGAATAGCAGTGACTCAATAGTGGCATTGATTTTTTTATGCTCTCCTCAGTTTATATCAGGATTTATCAACTTCTGGATCACGATTATTGACAAGCTAATGACTACCTGGTACAACTTGTACATGGAACTCCTCTGTTTGCCACATGAAAAGTCTACGGCACTGTAAATATTTGCCTTCTGACAAATCTATGGAATTGCAGTGATCTAGAACAAAACACATACTGTGTGCATGAAAAAAAGGGACAACTAGATGCCAGCAGTTTGTGGTAAAGTACAGTTCTTTGTAAACACAACTTACTAAAGGCATGTTTGACAGTATCTAGACTACAGCTTCCTCTATTGAATGTGATAACTATGGCAAGGATGCAGGGTAACCAGATGTCAGAACTGCAAAGGAGGGCAAGTCACAGCAAAATGTTGGGCTTTAAAGAAAATATAGGGGATTACAAAATAAAAGCTACATGAAAACATGAATATATAAATTCATGCTTCTTAGTCACGCTCAAAGTAGACACTTTTGAATTCCTCCTGGACAGAAGGCTGAAATGTAGGATAGCTCCTGGAAAAGGAGGATCTGTGGTCACCCTGCAAGGATGGCACCCACTTTCTGCCCCAGGAGTGTGTTCCAAAGAAATTCCCAATTCTTTGGCTTTTTAAAATGAGAAACTCACCTAGGAGGACAGTATTTTGTTTAGTTCTATCTTCCCTTTGGACTTTCCCCCCATCTTTGCATCCTCCCCAGAAAGCTTTACAGGAAAAGGCAGAGCTCACTAGTCAACAGAGAAAAATGTCTGTAAGACAAATAAAAAGAGGAAAGGAAAAAAAGGAACCCTGGTCCTGCAAGAGACAAGCTAGCCAGCTGGAAAGTCGCCCAGCAAACGTGGGAAGAAGAAAGAAGAGATTCTGAGGTTGCATTCACACTGCAGAAATAATCTGGTTTGACACAATTTTTAAACTGCCATTGCTCAATGCTATGGAATTCTGGGTGTTGTAGTTTGTTGTGACACCAGTACTCTCTGACAAAGAAGGCTAAATGTCTCACAAATCTACAAATCCTAGAATTCCACAGCAGTGAGCCATTGCAGCTAAAGCAGTGTCAAACTACATTAATTCAGCAGAGTAGATGCAGAGATGAAGTCTTAATTTACAGGGGCAGATGAAAGGTGCTCTGGTGCCACAACAAACAACAGTGATCAGAACTCCATAGCATTGAGCCATGGCAGTTAGAATGGGGTCAAACTGCATTAATTCAGCACTGCAAATGCAGCCTTAGATCCAAAATGCAGAAGTAAGCCAGGTTGAGACTGCTTTAATTGCCCTGGCTCAATGCTAGGAAATTCTAGGAAATGTAGTTTTGTGAGACACTTAGCCTTCTCTGTCAGAGAACTCTAGTGCCAAAATAAACTACCATTCCCAGGACTCCGTAGCACTGAGACAGTAGATCATTTCTGCTGTGCATTTTGGCCCCTAGAGAAGTAGTCTTAACTTACAAAGGGCCACGGTAGTTAAAGTGGGGTCAAACTGCATTAACTCTGCAGTGCAGATGCAACCTTAGAGAGGGAGATAAGAACTGGCAGATGAACTGCAGAACTTGATCCCCTTCCCCACTGCCATTCCCTTCTCCTTTTATTGTATCTTTTTAACTTATAAACCTGAGGGCAGGGAACTGTTCAATTAACAATACAAGAGCCTTTGTGGGGGTACAAAAACTCTTAAATAAAGTCTTAACTTAAAGAGGTAGATGAAAGGTGGTCAGGTACCACAACCTACAACAGTGCCCAAAACTTCATAGAATTGAGCCATGGCAGTTCAAGTGGGGTCAACCTGCATTAACTCTGCGGTGTGGATGCAGCCTTAAGAGAGGAAATCTTAACTTATAGAGGTAGATGAAAGGTGCCACAACCAACAAGAGTGCACCAAACTCCACAGCAGTGAGCCATGACAGCTAAAGTAGTGTCAGACCAGATTATTTTTGCAGGGCAGTGCTGGGCTCCTCATTCCTCTGTGTTGCTGCAAGCCCAACCCCGGCCTTGGCCTGCAGCAGTGTGGGAATTCCGGGTATCTCCATCCCCAGCCCTTCTGGGAAAAAGACAGTTCTGCTTTCTGTTCTGGGAAGGAAAGAAAGGCTGGGAAATTCCCCCAGCAAGCCGATTGGGAATAAAAGCCAACCGGCAAGAGCAGAGGATCTGACTCTACACCAGGCCAGGAGAAGGAGCTGAAGCTGGAAGAAGGAGCCCAGGTCTTTAGGAAGGTAAAGCTTTAGGCAAAGCTGCTGAGAGGGAAAGCAATGGAAGAGGTTAAAGGGCAGGTGGGCTTGGTGGGCTTCTGGTGGCAAGTGTGTGAGGAGGACCTCTGGTCACCTTGGTGGAGAGCGCCTCTGAGGTGACATTTTGGGGAGGCCAGACCTTCCCGCCCAGCCTTAAGGCTGGGCGGGAAGGTCTGGCCTCCCCAAAATGTCACCTCAGAGGCGCTCTCCACCAAGGTGACCAGAAGTCCTCCCCACCACAAACTAGTGGCAGGACCAAATTTTTACAAAGTTTTCAAAATGTGGCTCCCTGCGAAGGAATTCGAGGCACTGTCATCTTGTGAGGCATTCAGCCTTGAGCTCTGGGGCCACAACAAAACCCAATTTCCTTTGATACCTTAGCACTGAGCCTGGTGGACAGTGAAAGCCGCCTGTTTCCGCAGTGTGTTGTGGACCTAGAAATACCAACTCTTGCTTCTTTTGCTCTTGTTGTTGTGTGCCTCCAAGCTGTTTTTGACTTCTAGTGACCCTGTCACAGGGTTTCCTGGGCAGCAAGAGTCTACAGTGTGTTGTAGTCCCTAAGGCTGCATCCACACTGGGGAAATAACCCGGTTTGGCACCGCTTTAAACTGTCCTGGCTTGGAGTTTGTTGTGGGGCCCAGAGCTCAAGGCTTAACTCTTTTCTGGCTCAAGGCAAACTCCAGCTCCCAGAATTCCATAGCCTTGAGCCAGACAACTTAAAGTGGTGCCAAACCGGGTTATTTCGCCAGTGTGGATGCAGCCTAGAAATACCAATTCATGCTTCTTTTGCTGTTGGTTTTGACAGTGACCCTATCATGGGTTCTTTCTTTCTTACTTACTTTCAGAGGAGGTTTGCAATTGCCCTCCTCTTAGGCTGAGAGAGTGTGACTTGCCCACAGACACCCAGGAGGTTTACATGCCCTTAATCTGTTGTTGTTGTTGTTGTTGTTGTAAAATCGCGCAAATGCACGCTTCTTTAGTCCTGCTCCGAATAGAGGACCTTTTGCTATTCCTCCTGGACAGAAGGTGGAAATGTAGGACAGATCCTGGAAAAAGAGGACGTGTCTGGCCACCCTGTCCCGAGCAGGAGGAGGCTGAAATGGAGGACAGGTCCTGGAACAGGAGGACACACCTGATCACCCTGGACAGGACTAAAGAAAAACGACACACCACTCAATGGGAATATCAATCCCTGCTTCTTAGCCCTGAGCATGGAGCAAGGCTTGGGGGGCATCCCTCCTGGAGAGAAAGAGGCTGAGATGGAGGAGAGGGCTTTGGGAGGAAGAAGAGGAAGAAGAAGAAGAGGAAGGCCTCCATCTCCTTACCATGGACCATGGTCCGCCGGGAGGAGGAGGAAGGTGGCCGCTGCTCTTCATGGTGGTGGGGCTGCAGCCAGGCTCAGGTCCATGGCCCTGGGTCCCAGGAGGCTGCAAAAAGCAGGGAAGGCGGAGGGTGGGGGAGAGGAATGGTTAATTGCACCCATCTCTATAATGCTGCATCCACATTGGAGCCATAACCGGGTTTGGTAGCGCTTTAACTCGTTGTCTGGGTCAGTCGCTATGGAATTCTGGGAGTTGGAGTTTGTTGTGGGGCCCAGAGCGGAGCTCCGCTCCGCTCTGGGCCCCACAACAAACTCCAACTCCCAGAATTCCATAGCAATTGAGCCAAACAACGAGTTAAAGCGCTACCAAACCTGGTTATGGCTCCAATGCGGATGCAGCCTGTTTACTTTCGCTTTCCACTGATTTACTTTCGCTTTTCACTGATAAAAAGCCGCATCCGCGCGCAGAAACAACGTGCAGTTCCCAGGATTCCATACCACCGGGCCAGTTCAAAGAGGGGTCCAAAACCGGATTGTTTCTGCAACTGCGGATGCGGCTGAGAAAGCCCAGAGAGTCGCTTTTCGGTCCTAAAGACTATCGTCCCATCAGTCACATATAAAGTCATTATAGACGATAGTCAAACAGTCATATAGACTGTAATATGAACTCTTAGAGTTGGAAGAGACCCCAAGGGCCATCCAGTCCAACCCCATTCTGCCATGCAGGAACTCCCAGTCAAAGCATCCCCGACAGATGGCCATCCAGCCTCTGCTTAAAGACCTCCAAGGAAGGAGATTCCACCACACTCCGAGGGAGTGTGTTCCACTGTCAAACAGCCCTTACTGTCAAGAGGTTCCTCCTAATGTTTAGCTGGAATCTTTTTTCTTCTAACTTGCTTCTATTGTTCTGGCTCCTGTTCCCTGGAGCAGCAGAAAACAAGCTTGCTCCCTCCTCAATATGACATCCCTTCAGATACTTAAACAGGGCGATCCTATCACCTCTTAACTTCTCTTCTCCAGGCTAAACCTCCCCAGCTCCCTAAGCCTTTCCTCATAATGGGGGCCTGGTTTCCTGGGTCCCCACTTGGTCTCTTGGGTAGGAGAAGGGACCCCCAAAGACCATCTAGCTGTTCCCACCCAACCCCTCTTTGACCCCCTACCTGAATTATTGGAAAGCTACTAAAGAAGAGACTTACCTTGCTTTTTTGCTGCTGCCTCCTCTGCAGAGAGTCCTTTCTCCTCCAGTGAGGAGGCTGCGTAAGAGAAGAGGAGAGGAAGGCAAGAGGCGAGCCTTGCAAGCTTTTCTGGCCAGCTGGAGCCTCCTTCTCGCAGCACCTGTTGAAGGGCGAAGGGGCTGAAGGCGAGGCGGTGGAGGTGGCAGGAAGGGAGAGCAGGGAGGCCCCTTCCAAGCGGAGTCCGGTGGAAGCTGGCCCTTTTGGAGAGCCGCCTTGGGGCAGAGAGGCGTGGAGGGAGGGAAAGAAGGAAGAACTGCGGGTGTCCTCCTCCTTGTGCCTCTTGACTAATGGCAGAGGAGCTCCCAAGTGTTGGCCAAGGTGGCCAAAGGCCAAAGGGGAGGGGAGGGCTGGATGGGGTGGGGTGTCAGCCAGGGAGGAGGCTGGCTGAGCCTCAGCATCCCATCTGTGTGTATGAAAGCGCAGAGGGCTTGGCTCCTGGCTGCAGAAATCATGGCTGCATCCAGATTGCAGCACTGATGCGGTTTGGTCCCGCTTTGGCTGCCCAGAGATGGGCCAGTGCTTTGCCTTAACCCACTGACGCAGTAGGTGCACCTTGGTCTTTTCCTGTTCGGTGCCAGGGCTGGAAAGATAAGGGCCAAGTTGGAAAAAAAGCTCCTGCCAAAGAGCAGATCCGGGACCTGGCAGCTTCTGCTTTCCCCTTTGCCTCCTGTATTCTGATCCCTTCTCTCCAGCTGAAGTGTCATGTGGACATGAGGAGCGGGTTATAAATAGCACCCCATCACTTCCAGATCAAGCTCCAGAGGTTTTGACAGAGCCAGAAAACATGGTTGTTGACTGCTGTCAAGTCGATTTCAACTTATGAATGAGAGACCTCCCATGTCTTGCTGAGCTCCTACAGATTTCGGGACCTTCCTTAGTTGACATTATAGCATCTATAATGCAGCCTTCCTCTTTTCCTACTACTTTCTACGTTTCTAAAGAGTCATCCCTTCTAAAGAGTCATCCCTTCTCAGGATGTGTCAAAAGTACAATAATCTCACTTAAGTCAACCTTGCTTCAAGGGGAAGTTCAGGCATGATTTGCTCTAGGACCCATTTATGCTTGTCTTTTAAGAAGTCCACAGTCTCCACAGAGCTGTTCCGCAGCACCATATTTCAAATGAGTTTTTCTTCCTATCCACTTTCTTCACTGTCCAGCTTACACAATGAAACTGGAAATTTACACATAGAAAGTGGAAATTTAATGGCATAGACAATCCTAACGTTAGTGTTCAATTATATATCTCTACACTTCAGGATCTTGTCTCTTTCCTTCATAGCTGCCCTTCCAAGTTCTAGTCTTTTGATTTTTAGAAAATCTTGAACTATTTCAATATCTTGTCTGCTTTAAAGTTCATCTGTGTTCACTATTTTCATCTGTGTTCACTATTTTTGTTAATGATCAACTGTAAACTTGCCTTTGCACTTTCTTCCTTGACTTTCTTCATTAAATGTTCCAAGTTTTTAATGATTTTTGCTCGTAGTATGGTGTCATCTGCATATCATAAATTGTTGATGTTCCTCCCTCCAATTTTCACACCTCTTTCCTCTGAGTCTAATCCTACTTCTTTATCACACAGGGGACAATTGGAAGTATAAACTGTGATTAACTCATGATGATCCCGCAATTGTGTTAATGGTTTTAACATGATGTCTGATTAAAGTGCCATTATCCTGTAAATAACCAGGCAAGAAACAGCAGCAATTAATCTTTTTGCTGTTTATTGCCTGGCTATTCCCTGGTTATTCATGGGATAATGGTTCTTCTGTAAATCTAATTTTAATTGTGTTTTAATGTCAATAGTATAATTTTCATGGGTTAATAACTGTTTAAACTTCACAGCCCCCCATGTGATAAACTCTACACAAAATATGTACAGTATGCAAGTTGAACAGATAGGGTGATAAAATGTAGCCTTGCCTGACCACATTGCCAGTTGGAAACCGTAGTCTCTTATCCTAAGTACAGGATCAATCAAATGTTGTGGAACATTCATTTCTTTAAGCATGAGCCATAGTTTTCAGTCTATTTAATCAAAGGCTTTGCTATACTCTATAAAGCATTGGCTGATTTTCTTCTGAAATTCTTTGGTGTTCTTCATGATCCAATGTCTGTTTGCAATATGAAACCTAGTGCTCTTCCTTTCCTGAACTCTACTTGCACATCTGGCATTTCTCACTCCATATATGATAAAAGTCTTTGTTATAGAACTTTGAGCATCAGTTTGCTGATTGGATGAAATGGTTCTGTGGTTACTGCAGTCCCTGGTGTCCCCTTTCTTGGGGACTTGAATGTACATTGAGCATTTCCAATCTATGGACCATTGTTTTGTTTTCCATATTTGTTGATATATTTTAGTAAGAACTAGAACAGATTCTTTCTCTATGGATTGGAGAAGCTCTGTTGTTATGCCATCTGTTACTGGTGCTTTATTTCTGACGACAACTGCTACTACAGCTTACACTTCAGTTTCTAATATTTCTCAGTGCTTGATCATTTAGTACACTTCTCACTGATAATGCCCAAGGAGATCCAACTACACAGGAGTCTTGGCGGTCCATTTTCACAGATCATATAAAAAACAAAACAAACAAACAAACAAAAACACAAACAGCTTCATTTATATACCCCTTCATACCCTTAAGGAGTGTCTAAGCGGTTTACAATTGTAAGCTATTTGCCCCCCAACAATCTGGATACTCATTTTAGCGACCTCGGAAGGATGCAAGCCTGAGTCGAGCTTCAGCCCTTTGGTGGTCTTGAACTCGCCACCTTATGGTTTTGAGTGAGTGGCTGCAGTACAGGCATTTAACCACTGCGCCATCAGGGCTGATATCAGTGGGTGTTCATCACTCTCAGCCCAGTCTTGGGGGGAAGGGATGGTGAAGACCCATCCCCCCGTTCCCCCCCCCCCCATGGATGATGGTGATGAATGCTGGAGGTTGCAGTCCAGAATTTGGAGTGTTGCAGAGTTTGTCTTCTCTGCCCTAGAGTCCAGAAGAAACCCATCTGTTTAGCCCCCTTGGAGTCAAAATTCAACATTATTCTAAAGTAGGTGCCAGTGAGAGATTGGCTGCTGTGAAGGGCACTTCACAAAGAGCTCTCCTGGTGCCAGACTTTTGTATGCATAAGGACAAGCACTGGCACAGTTCCAGTTCAACTTAGAGTGCTACTGAAGGAGGAGCAGCAGTAGTAAAATTAACAGTAATTCTGCTGCCCCAACCAGCCATCTCTTCTCTAAAAACAGGATACATATTCTTTTTCTGTCTTACTCCAGAAAAAGTGCAGGGGCATAGCATGGGGAAAGAGTGTTGTTGCATGACTCCAAGATGAAATCATGGATAGTGAGGCTAGCAGGAGTGTTGGGGTGTTGTTGTTGTTGTGTGACTTCAACTCAAAGGTGTGGCTAGTGGGACTGTCATGAGATCCCACATTCAAAACAGTCTATCATGACACCGTCAAACACCAGTCACAATCAGACAGTTACTTACATCCTTCCAGTGGCATCACTAAAGGAGTGCTGGGGTTTCATGCCACACCAGGTGACAAAAGGGGAGTGACCCCCCTGCTTCTCAAACATCTTCCTTTGGGCAGAAAAGGGCTGTGACTTTTGCCTGTGTGCCATTAAAATGCTGAAGAGATGGAGGGAATGGGGGGGGGGGAGGCTCAGTGGGAGGAGAAAGGAGAGGCCACAGGTTATTATTTTTTAATTTCAAATTTCAGAAGATTAAAATTTGATTTAAAAAAAATATTTAGTTTTTTAAAAGAAAAATCTTTAAAAACGTCACATTTTACCAAACATCACATCATATTTCACCAAAACATCAAATTTTACCAATTTTTACAAGAAGCACATGAAGCTATGTCTATGTAAATAGTGTATACTCAGGCTGTGCATATGATATTGTAATTTAAAAATATACTTTTAATTGTGCAATTGTTTATGTCGCAACTGTTGCCATTACTTTCAGTGACCTAAGGGAATTACGATTTATGAGGAAGATTAATACAAAAAATGACTAAGGGTACAATGTGGTCTAGTAGGAGGTTAGTGGGGGGTCACACCATGAGTTATTGCACTGGGTGCCACCAACCCTAGTGATGCCACTGCATCCTTCCCTTGTCCTTGGCTTCTGCAGAGTTACAAATGAATAGAAATTCAAAAGAGGTTAGGTTAACAGAACTCCATAAAATCTGTGCACATACAATATGAATTAGTGGGAGGAATATATTTATTTCTAATTATAGGTCTATTTGCACTGCAGAAATAATGCAGTTTGACACCATTTTAATTGCAATGGTGCAATGCTATGGGATTCTCTCATTTGTATTTTTGTGTGATATTTAGCCTTCTCTGTTCTCATGCCACAACAAACAACAGATCCCAGGATTCCATTTTGGACCATGGCAGTTAAAGTGGTGTCAAAATGCAGTGAAGATTAGACCATAGTCCAGTGCTCAAACTACTATACCATGCTGGTTCCCTTAGTATTGTGTTCTTAAATAGTAACAAACACATTGTGACATAAGTTTTTGTGGACACATGAAAACGTCTGTCAGAATAAATTTGTTAGACTATAACGTATCACAACACAGCTGTTGAACATGGAGCAGGTAGCCATTTCTCAATCAAAATTCTTTTGGGGGAATCTCCTTTGGAGGACAATTGGCAACTACCACTCTACAAATTATCTGCAAGTTTCTCACTTCTTCATCTATGTTGCAGGTAATATAGCATCTGTGTTAGCTAGAATAGGTGTCTTGTCACAGATACAAAAGGTTCTGATCCTGTGCACATGCATGTTTGGGTGCATATTAGCATGTTGCAGTAAATTAACAAGGTGTTAGTTCGCAACCATTGCTTAACTTTGTTAATGGGAACTCTAGAATTAAACTCTAATTCCTCCATGTAGGATCTCATCCTACTTAAACATAAGACTAATAGAGTTATACCACAAAAGGAATAAAGTCAACATGTATTCTTTAGTTAGTAGAAGAAAGAGTTAATTAGAAGTAAGTAATTGTTTGTAAATTTATTTTTTAATTCATAATACATTAGTGCCAGCTGTGAGTACTAAAGTATTAAACTACTGTTCATTACTGTTCTTTCTTTTCATTCCTTTTAAAGAGCCACATTTGTACATATCCAGATGAAGGGCACAGGGTTTTAAATATATACATGGCTAAAGATATTCCGTTTCATGTTTTATCTCTGAATATTTGCAGTTGTATGGTCCTTTATTGTTTTCTACAGCTACTGACAGTCTAGTTATAGAGGAAGCAGTCTGAAATTTTATATACGATGGTGGCTTCATCTTGTGGAGGCAACAAGTTTGGATTGTTTGTGCGGTTATTCAGAGTTTATATATTAAAAGATATAGGATTCATATGATTATTTTGAACTGAGTAGCAGGAAAAGATATTTAACATCTGCCTATTAAGATTTTGTAAGAAACAGTAAATAACTAATGCACTTTATCTTAATGAAGCACTCACAGTAGCAGAGGTTCAGAGCAATGTCCGTTCATTCATAGTAGCGGTCATCCAGATCCAGAACACTGTCTTTTCTCTATGTGATGGATTGGGAGAAAGGCCTATTTCACAAGAAACAGCCTACCTTTAATCAATTTATAAAAATACTAAACAGTGCTAGTTATTTTTTGGTTGACAAACAAATGACGCTGGAATTTCAATTTTCAAAACATAAGATGCCAGAATATTGCTTTTAGAGCTAATTTTGTCTAAATGTAGTCAATTCAACAAGGAAACAAAACAGTTAAGTTTGTTACATATTCTGTTTTTTGCAAAATCAGCTTTTCATAATCATGTTGTAATAAAGCTTCGGATGCTGCCACTGAAAGGGAAATATTTAAGTTGTGGTTTTGAAATGTATCACTTACAATAAAATGGAAGTATTCAGTTTTGTAGAATACTAAAAATAACCAAACATGTATAGTGTAATGACTAATACAATTTACAAGGTTTGTTTTTCACACAAAAAACTTTGTTTCTTTTACGTATACCTGTTCAGGAAATCTTTTTATGAGCTGCACTGTAAGTGTAACATCATACTGAATGTAATTGTATTTCCTCCCCTGCAGAGATTCCCTCATCAATTTGTTCGTATTTTCATATTTACCGATTTCTAATACTTTTTCAAACACAGGCCTACATAATACAGAGTGTAATAACTGTTACAAAATTTAACAATGCTATAAAACTTTTTAAAGAACTTAAGAGATCTGCTTCATGAAAAGAAGGGCTCATTTAGCCATGAAGCAGTTTCCAATAGTGGCCTGCTGGTATTCAAGAACATAATGTTTATGAACCCAGTGATTACATTTTGTTGTTATGAGTAATGCCTGTAGATAGCCTTCCGCTATGAATTTGAGTCAAGCAACATACAGTTGGCATTTTCTTTTCCTTCTTTTAAAATAAGTAACACCAGCAGATGATCCTAATTTCAGCTGGGTTTGAAAGGAAGTCAATTTCTGCATATTTCTTCCAACCCATTTTCCTGAGAACCCCCCCCCCCCCCCAGATTTCCCCACAAACGCTGCTATTTTAGGGACAAACAGTGCACAAGAAAATGTTTTTAAAATATTGAGAAATAATTTTAGACTAGATTTTTATTTAATTAACAAGAGAAAACTAGCTTCCTAAATATAAGTCCAATTTAAGATGAAACATGCTATTGCAGGAAATTGTAAAATAATCTCTGAATCATTTCTCCTTAACTGTATTCTCAAAAGGAGAAGATACTCTTCACCCGACACAAGAACTGGAAGGAAGAAAAGGAAGGAAGAATTTTTTCCCCTTTCCCTTTCTGAAGAATTTTCTAAAAGAATATCAAAGAACTCGTGCTTTGGGTGTGAATTAAACTTTTGTGTTCTTTTTAATAATTTTACAGGTAATGCAATATTTTCACCATTCTTTCAAAAATAAATAGAAGTTATCTTCTGATAATTTTAGAAACAATTGTACTTTGTTAATCTTTATTTATAATAAGTTTATAACAAACAATTATAGTATATTTAGTTTTAAAACATTTTATTTTTCTTATTTATTTCTAGTAAAATTCCATTAGGCATACTTTACATTTTCTAAAATCATACAATGTGTTAGAAACAATTGCAATGTTTAAAATGTTTAAACATATTGACTGATTTGTACTGTATTTAAAAATTATTTTATAGTTATTTCTCTGATTAAGCTAAATGCATTAAGTAGATTAAGTATGTGAATTTGAATGCATTAAGTATATTTGTGTAACTGACTGATTTTGCAAGATAATAAAATAATTATTACATTATATTTCCAGATTTTCTATATTTATTTCTAGATTGCTACTACCTTTTTTCTTCTTCTTCTACCAGCTTCTGTCATTTCCTTGGTAACAATCCTATCAGCAATTGTGGCTTATTTATCCTACAGAATTTAAGAGGAGTCACTGAATAAAAGAACCAGATGTTCTGCATTTTACTACCAAATGCCCATCACTGTGATATATGAAATAGAAGATGAATTTTTTTAGATTGCAAGTACACTCTTGGAGAGTGCCATATTCGGAGCATACAGTCATAATTCACTTCCTGCATTATCTCTCATTATTGGGTATCATGCTAACCAATGCAGAACACATTGCCTTTCTTGTGAGGGGATTCCCCACTTCAACATTTTTAGCCTCATAAAAGTAAATACTACTCTTAATTTCAGAGAAATTAATGGAGTGTCTGCTGGGAGCTCATCTCCTATTATAAATTTAAACATATAATGCAACAGTAAAACAAAATCTTTACAAAATATATACATACCAATTATACATGTACAGGCTGAGTCTCCCTTATCCTGAATTCCAAAATATTCCAAAATCTAAAATTCTCCAAAATGAGTGACTTTGCTTTGCTTTCTGATGGTTCAGTGTACACAAACTTTGTTTCATGCACAACATGATTTAAAATAGTGTGTATAAAATTATTTATAGGCTATATGTATAAGATGTATATAAAACATACACAAATTTCATGCTTAGACTTGGGGCCCATTTTCAAGATATCTCATTATGTATATGCAAATATTCCAAAATCCAAAAAAACTCCAAACACTGGCCCAAGCATTTTGGATAAGGGAGACAGCCTGAAAGTAGCCAACACTGGAAGATTCAGATTTCCACCATCTACTGTATGTACTCATATATAGGTCTAGAAATTTTAGTCAAAAAATTTGACCCAAAATGTGGGTTGATTTACCCACTCGTCAATGTAAGTACTATATCATTAGTCAGCATCTTACAATCTTAATTATAGCATTCCGATACAACTTTTAATTGCCATGGGTCCATTGAGACTTGCAATTTATTGAGATATTAAGAATTCCTTGCCAGAGAATTCTAATGCCTCACCAAATTACAAATCTCACGATTTCACAGCATGCAGCCCTGTCACCTAAAGTGGAATCATAATGTTATAGCTGTAGTGTGAAAGACACCTTAAGCAGGTAGTCCAGATTTCGGGGTTAGAAGCTAGTTCAATCTCTTTGGTGCGGTATTTGAAAATTCCTTGGAGGATGGAAGAAATGATAAAATCTACTTATTTAATTATCCCTTTTCTCTTCTTTCTTTTGTTGTAATTCATTGCAGGAGTACAGTATTTCCTTGGCATTTCAAATACACTTGATCCTCAGTATCCACTTGTTTTGTATCCATCAGCTCAACCATCCACAGCTTGAAAATATACTAAATAATAAGAATCCAAAAATCAAACCTTGATTTTGCCATTTGATGTCACAGACACCATAATACTCCCAGATGTATATAACTGGACTTGAGCATCCATGAATGTCAGAATCCATGGGGGTGGCATGAGGGTCCTGGAACCAAACCCCAGCAGAGACTAAAGGCCCACAGTACTTCCTTTTTCTTTTAAAAAAAATTAAAAAACTTAAATTTTGCAGAAGAAAGTAATTTTAGAATGGTTTTCTTTTGTGAATCAGGCTGTGAGAATCAACAGAGCAGGAAGTTCTGAACTGTATTATGTGCAGCCCATATCTGTAAGCTGTGAGAAGTTCCAAAGGTCCATGTTTGGGCAGGGTCAGTTTCCCTTGGAAGGAAGTCACTGCAGCAGCAGCTGGTGGTGACTCAGATGTCAGTAAAGTGGTGAAGACAGTCTGGGTTTTAGTCTCAGCTGTAAAGAGCTTTGACTGAGAGTTGCTGCATGGCAGGAGGTTGGTTTGGATGGTGCTTGTGGTCTCTTCCAACTCTATGATGATTCTATGATTCAAAGTTACACATCAGTTTAAATAAATAAATGCATACATGTTAAACAATCCATGCCTCTGAGGAAGTAATAACAACAACAACAACAACAACAACAACAACTTTATTTATAGCCCACCCCTCTGAACAGGCAATCGGGGCGGGTTACAACATATTTAAAACAGCAAACAGTTAAAATAGAGCAATCCCATCCCAACCTCCCACCCCTTAAAACACAATTAAATTAACGATGAATTAAAACATAGGACATACAACAACAATGCAAAAACCTAAAAGTTCTAGAGCTAAATGGGAAGGGCTGGAATCACAGGGAATAAAAAGCTGGGAGGGTTGTAGATCTTATTGGAGCTGGGAGGTGTTAATTACTGTCTGGGAAGGCCTGCCAGAAGAGATGCATCTTTAATGCTTTCTTAAAGCCATCAATAGATACCATGAGACATATCTCATCTGGCAGGCCATTCCACAGCTTGGAGGCAACAGCTGAAAAGGCCCTCTGGGAGGTCTGTGCCAGACTGGTCTTCATAGGCTGTAGCAGATTCCTCCCAGAGGACCGGAGTGTGCAGGGGTGTTCATACGGGAAGAGGTGGTCCCAAAGATAGGATGGACCCAAGCCATGTAGGCCCAAGTCTATGAAAGCTCATGCTACCAGCTTCTTTCTTTCAGTTAGTGTCCAATGTGCTACAGAATAATACGCCTATTTCAAGAATAATATGGCTATACAGTATCTTTGTTTTAGATTAGAGAAAGGCTTCTGTGCCAACTCTGTAGAATCTGTGTTTCTAAAATGCTTTGGACTCTAATTCCCAAGAACTACATCAGCCTGACCAGTATCTGTGTATGGAAATCACAGCTGTGTATGGGAATCACAGCTGAAGAGCTTCTGGAGGAAATGCCTGTGAAAGTGCTTTTTCTTTGTGAAGAAGAAACCTGTCTAACTTTATACTGTGGAATTTGATGTCCTTTTTTCTCATAGTTATCCAGCTTGCCTTGGAATATCTGTGTTCACACAATACTATCTTATGGTGGCAGAAAAATTCAGACACTGTTCAAGCCCAGTTGCAACATCTGCATTATGCCTGGTAGACCAAATTTTCACATGCATCACCAACAATTTGTTGGAAACACTTCCATAACTGGAATAGCACTCATATAGCAGTGCATAGTGATTTTATTCATTTGTTACATTTCAGTTTGCATTGTTATGTACAGTGAATGCATATTCACTATGGTTTATATACAGCCACCACAAATAGATGAGTTTTTATAGTCAGCTATAAACAATGAGATAAAAAGGCAAACCCTCTCTCAACAAATTTGCTAAGAAAGGCCCGTGATAGGTTTGCCTTAGGGTTATTATACATCAGAAATGATTTTGAAGGCACACAACACACACACCACCGCCAACAACAACAAAAATGAAATGTGCATTAAAAGTAGGAAGAGTTCAGGTTAAACGGGCTTTGTATGTTTCCTGTTCCGGTAACACCGTGTCAGGTGTCAGCAAGATAAGTGTAAGCTACACTCTTGGGCTGCTGCCAAAAAGATAAAATATTGGCTGGGTGATAGTCCTAACATCTGGTTTTGAGGGCAAAGGCATATAGGTTAGTCTAACTTGCCAAGTATAATATCATTACCCTGAAAAGATTACTCACTTTCACACAGTGGTAAATGATGAAGTGCAAATGTAACACCTATTACTACCTTGGTCGGTTAGGTGAGGAAGCCCTAAGGAAGGGACTGTTCTTACTAGCTGAGTAGAACTAGAATTGCCAGGGCTAAGAATTAGACCTTTTCTCTTTGAATAAGGTAGCAGAATTTTAAATTTAATTTAGAAGAGGAGAAAAGGATTTTTTTTACTGATACTGTTATACACTTGCAACTATGCCATATCTTTTAATTAGGGCTTGAAGACTTGCACCCAAATGTTGCAATATGACTGAGCAAGATAGACAGAAGAATCCTATAATCTAATCCTACACTGGCATCTCCTTGGATGCTTGGAATTTTGGGAACAGTGCTTATGTGTCAAAGTTGTATAATTGGTTGTTGTTGGTGGTGGTGGTGGTGGCAGCGTGTGTATAGGAGACTTAAATTGTGTTTGTATTTGCAATATTCAATTATAGTTGGCCTCAGAGAACCCAGGAAGAGATAGATATGTCATCTGTTTGACAATCCATATAGCAACACTCCAAGGAGAGCCCCAAAAGGCAGCTGTGTTGATCAATTAAAAAGAAATATTTCCAGTTGTAATCTCTACCAAGAGCAGCTATTTTATCAAACTAATAGGTCTTCCCCTTTTAAAACAAAGTAATCCCCCCCCCCAAAAAAAACTGAATTACAACATGGATAGCTCATGACAACACATTATTGCTAGAAAATCTATTTAATTTCCAATAATTTGGGGTCTGAAACTAAACTTGGAAGGAAACCAGAGTCCAAGGGATACTGGTGATGGTAACATGTTCTGAGGTCAGAACAAGGCACAACAAGCTGGTCTGCATTGGTAAATGGTGCCACCTGCCAGTCAGCAATCTGTCCTGGCTCTGGAAGCTAATGGAGGAAAGTCAGTGACAGGAGGAACTAATAGTGGTGGCAGCAGTGGCACTGGTGATGGACCATAGCAACACACACAGTGTAAACAACTGCTATGGAGAAAACAAAGTGCAGGATAGTTCCAGGGTGGGTACAAAACAGAACAGATGGGGAATCCCTTTTAACTCTCCCCCTCGATGTAGACAAGCCCTCAGTTTCAAAAAGATTAACATTAATAAACTTACTAACAATATTTTACAGCAATGAAGTTAAACATTTAAAAATCTCAGGTTATACAATGTTGTTTAATCACAGCCTGATTACAGTTGGTTTGCATTTACCGGAACTGGCATCATAGGCTTATCACAAAGTAAACATGTCTAATGTGGCATTAATCCCAAATTTAGCAGCTGAGAACAGATCTGTGCTGAAGAGTCAAATAGCAATCCTGTCCAGGTATTGCTCGCAATGCTTTCTTTAACATAGGAACAGGGGAGTCTCTAGCCCTGAGATGTTTCATCACTGTTTCCCTCATATGGAAAACAACACATTTGAAGAGAAGAGGTTCTTGTTCAAATGGTGTATTTTACCAAAACCCCTGATTTTGTAGCACTTCTGTTTGTGTAGAAAGCTTTGTATAATGGCATTATAAGATTAGAAGTTTTATTTGTAACCATTTAAAAAATAATGTTCAATGATTTGTCTTTCTCACAGCAGGGTCAGTCCTCTCAAGACAAACTTAATTAAGGGGCATGTTTATATCCAGCAGAACTTAAGGTTTATTTCACAATATATGTCAACAAAGAAATAGTAATCAATTAAAAATGCTTATTCTCAAATAATATGTTCCCTTTTGAATTCTAAACCAGTATTCTATCTGATCAGTTCCATTATCCATTCATATTTCAATATGTTTTTAAAGAACATCCAGGAGCAGCCAAACATATAATCTATCCCTGAAAAGTTTTGGTTTAGGTCAGTGGTAGTTGATGGCTCTAATGTTAGTGGGTCAACAAATCTGCTCCAGATTTTAGCCCAGACTTTAGTAGAACTGTCCAAGGTTCTGAAATTATTTGGAGATTCAGCACTTTAGATAGCTCTTTTAAAGTCTGGAGTAAAACTGGCATTTGAGCTACCTGCCACCACTGATTTAGGGGAAAGGTAGATGTTAGCTTGCTGAAGAGGCTATCATTCAGATTATGACTTTAATAGGTCCAAAACACATAGCAGATATAATCCAAATTGAGATTACTTTAACTGGCCTGGGTCAATGTTAGGTAATCCTGGGAATTGTAGTTCATTGTGGCCTCAGAGCTCTCTAACAGAGAAGTCTGAATGTCTCACAAAACTACTTCCCTAGGAGAGTAAATACAATCTCAAAATGGATTATTTCTGAAGTATGTTTTGGGCCATAGTTTGGAAAATTTGCAAAGTACGAATACACATGCAAGTATTCATTTTCAAAAAAGGTCCCTGTACAGCACCCACTGTCTTTGTTTTCAGTATGATTTTCAGTTTTTGGCATGGATCTAATATGCAATATGCACTAAGGATAGCAGCCATCATTTTTATTAATTTCAAAAATTACTTGTAAGGCAGTTTATAAAGTTGAAATCATACAACACACACACACACACACACTTTTAGATTTTTCAAGAAATATCAATCTGTTCTATTTCACATCATTAAATATTGATGAACTGACATACACAGGGTTTTCAAAATGAACCATCAAACTGGCCTGATTGCCTACCCAAACAGAGGTGCAATGGTTCTGACCATTTGTCACTCCATGTGTCATGGAAACTACAGGAGGGAGCCTGATACATTGTGAAAACTGGTGCTTGTAGCTTAATGAACCTCCACATGGTTGTGTGGTTCCTTCAACTCCCTGTATTATTTGAGTGAGAACTGATATTGAATCCATGTAGAGGTAAGAGCAACAGTAATATTATGAAAGGAGAAAATAATTTGGCTTTGTATGGGCTAACCTAGTAAAACCTTTTAGTATTGCCTTGGTCTTCCTTCAGAACAATGGCCGTTGCTGTAAGGTGTAGCACTGTGGCCTCTGGAAGACCTTTCAGGATCAAGTGCTGCTGCTGGATGAGCAAGAAAGGGAGGTGACACCCTTTTTCACTTCTTCAATAGTAGTGCCAGTACCTCCAGGTGTATCACCGATCAGGTGTACGCCCCCAGTGTGTCACCAGGTATGGTTCACACTTATCACAACACCCTTAATAATGCCTTTGATCTAGAAGAACAAGCTGACACTGTGGTGGTTATAGAATATATGTTGCTCCCTAGGAGGCTGTGGAATTGATTATGCAGAAACAATTGGGGAATGGTTGTTTACCTTAAAGGAGGCCATACATGGCCAACTGATACTTGGGCTGTAGTCCAAATTTCTATTGAGTTTGTTAGCTTGGTGGGGTTTTCCCAGCACATGAGTTTTTGCCATGGTTACTTGACAACCTTGACAAATTATACTAGAGTATAGGATATCATGCCTTCCATACTCTTCAGACTCTAATCTGTCAAGATAAAAGAAAGAAATGTATTTCTTTCTCTAAATAAAGCAGGACCCTTGCTTCATTAGCCTGGTCTTCTGATGCTCCCTAGAATTATGGGAAAAGAAAAGTCACCAACAGAACGACAACACTCCATCTGGTGTGAGAAGATATGTCTGAAAAATAAATATATTACTTACAGCCAGGTACCTTCCTAGCAATAAGAAGTCCTATTTAAAAAAATAAAACCCTCATTGCTGAGTGTTTTGTTCTCCACTCTCAACCGTTTGCTCTGATGTCTGTCAAAACACTTTTTCATCCCACTGCTTATTAAATCAATGATTTGGCTTTCTTCTTAATAATAATAATAATAATAATAATAATAATAGTTTATTTATAGCCCGCTCCTCTGTACATACACTCGGAGCGGGGTACAAGTAAAGAAAAACATAGATTAAAACAATCCCATGACCCGTTTCCAAACCTCCCGCCCCTTAAAAATAGATTAAACCGGCAGTGATTAAAACAGTAATTATTTAAAAACATATAACAACATCCTAACCCTTCCTTATGCGGCCACGTCATAAGTGGGGATCACTTATGATTTTTGCTTTTCCAGCTTAGACAATTGCTGATATTTTCTAGTTTACATAAAAGGTCAAAAATCTAGAAGCACTCTTCTAATAGATAAGAGAAAATAAACAACCAGTGCTTCCCACCTGTTGAAGAAAAAAATAACTTGGACAGCAGACACAAAAAATTTTAACACCCAACTATAGGCTAGCTTGAGGGCTTCCTGCCTTGAGATTCTGCAAAGGATGACATTCAAAACACATTGTAGATCTCCATGCAGGGTGAATATCTTTTCAAAAGAATAGTGGTATAAGCTCCCTAGACTCACAGTACTTCAACAGCCCTATTTTTTCATTTGCTGAACTGGAAATATAAAGACAGGCTGTTAGAGGAGCCTGGCAGCCCTGTGCCTTCTGTCCCATATGATTGTTTTTGTTGTTGTTGTTAGCTGCCCTCAAGTCGGTTCATGGCAACCCTGTGGATGAGACATCTCCAAGAATCTCTGTCTTCGACTGCTTTGCCCAGATCCTGCAAGTCCTTTCCCATAACCCCCCCTGATTGAGTCTATCCATCCAGTTTGTGGTGTTCCTCTCTTTCTTCTACCCTCTACCTTTCCTAGCATTACTGTTTTTTCTAGTGATTCATGCCTTCTCATTATGTGGCCAAAGTATGATAGTCTCAATTTGATCATCTTTGCTTTCAAGGAGAGTCCTGGTCTAACCTGTTCAAGAACCCCCCCCCCCCCATTTTTTTCCCTTTGGTCTTCTTTGGTATTCTAAGTACTCTTCCCCAGCACCACATTTCAAATGAGTTGATTTTCTTTCTGTTTGTTCCTTCACTGTCCAGCTCTCACATCCGTACATGGTAATTGGGAACACAAAGGGCTGCATGATTCTGACTCTAGTGCTCAGTTGTATGTCTTTGATCTTCAGTATCTTTTCCAGTCCTTTCATGGCTGCCCTTCCCATTCCTAGTAGTGGGTGTAGTCCTTCAAGGTCTCTTGGGGGGCTAATGTAACTCCTAAACGTCCATAGTTGCCCACCCTTCTCCTAGACTTATACAAATAATATATTCCCTTGACTCAACCGTTGAATATTTTTGTATGACTGGTAGTATTTTTGTCAGCAATGTAGTGTTTTATTTCTTCCATTGTTCCATTTTAAAAATAAAAAATAAAAATGGAGTGAAGTGTTACCTGCTGATTGATCCAAGCAAAGAGCAGAAGTTCCAGCCAGAAAGATGAGAAAAATGTATGAAATGAGAGCAATCTGTCTGTCTATCGATTTGTGTTATGTGCCATTACTCATATTAGGCATTGTTCCTGTTCTTAACAAATGTAATACATATGGGGGGAGGGACAGGAAAGCAAAGAGCAATGAGAGAGAGGACAGAGGGCACCTTAACAAATAGAATGTCCCCTATATAGTCTTTATAGTTTATGTCTTAGTTTTAATGGTGGAACTATTACAGTCCTGGATGCATTTGAGTAAAGAACGAACAGTGAAGTGGAGATATAGTTCTTAACTTCTCTCTCTGCCCACACAGCTATGCCTGGACATAGCAGAAATACACACACACACACACACACACACACATACACTGAAAAAGTTAGTTTAGTTCCTATTGTATCACACAGCAAAAAAAAAAAGAAATGCTTTTGTACTGCTAGGAGCTTTACCTCTGGAAGCACTCTGTGTTTACAGAGGCTGTGTCAATGCTATTGAAACCCATGGATCATAAGCAGCTTAGCTCTGCCTAGAAATGCAATTTTAACAGTAGCCCTTACAAAAGGATTAAGTAAGTCAAAAGATGTTGAGACTTCCATTAACTAAGTCTAAGTTAAGATCTCACTGTACTTAATTACACTCTATTTAAAGGAAGATTCTATTAAAAACCTGCCAGGAAGAAGTGAATAATGCTCCCATCACCAACTCCCCTCAACTGACAGAATGAATTAGCAGAAGCCAGAGATTTATATGCGAAGTAATTCAAACGTCACTATCTTGACTTTTCATGATATTTACATGAGCAATGTGCAATAAAGTATCTCAAGAGTCACAGCTCACTCTTTCACAATCAGGCCACGTATTACAATTTTAGACGTGTTTCAGTCATGTTATGATCTCAGGAAAGGTACAGGAATCTAGCCAAAAGTTACACACACACACACACACACACACACACATAGAGCATTATTCCTCTTCCATTTTGTTTCATGTTAAATGACCAAGGGAAGAAACTGACTGCTTCTATGCCCAATTCCTTCATAGACAAGGTTGAGGCAGTCACAAGACCTACGCAGAACAACTCATGCCTAGGCTAAACCTCTAAAATTATTTCATTTTAAAATAAATTGGCTAGTTGATCGTCCATCATCTGTGACAGTGGCTGCATCCACATTGCAGAAATAATCATTTGACACCACTTTAACTGTCATAGCTCAATGGTACAAAATTCTGGGAACTATAGTTTTGTGAGACATTTAGGATTCTCTGTCAGAGAGCATTGATGTCACAACAAACTACAATTCCCAGAATTCCACAGAATTGAGGATTCTATCTTCATTTCTATTCCACAGGATCCTGGGATTTGTAGTGTGGTGAGGTATCAGAGCTCTCTGACAGGCCAGGCTGAATATCTTACCAAACCAAAAATCCCAGGATTCCATAGCATTGAGCCATGGCAGTTAAAGTGATGTCAGACTCCTTTAATTCTTCAGTGTAGATACATCCTGAATCTACTTCAGAAATTGTACCTCAGAAATGAAACATTTTATATATCCCTTGCAAGTCAAGTGCCTGCCATTTTATGAAAAAGAACACTTACTCATGTTCTCTGGGAAGCTTTGTTAAGGCTTCATCCCACACAACAGAAATTATCCAGTTTGACATCACTTTAACTGCCATGGCTCAATGCTATTGAAGTCTGGGACCTGTAGTTTGTTGTGGCACCAGAGCTCTCTACCAGAGAAGGCTAAATGTCTAACAAAACTACAGTTCTCAGAATACCATAACATTGCACCATGGCAGTTTAAGTTGTGTCAAACTGGATTATTTCTGCAGTGTGGATTTATCCAGAGTCCTACCTCATCT
This sequence comes from Urosaurus nigricauda, assembly GCA_034509955.1. Taxonomy (NCBI): domain Eukaryota; kingdom Metazoa; phylum Chordata; class Lepidosauria; order Squamata; family Phrynosomatidae; genus Urosaurus; species Urosaurus nigricauda. The sequence goes on from JAOEGL010000004.1 coordinate 215,964,216, forward strand.
GTGTTTTTGATGGCATGGAGTTCTGCAATCATGTCCAGCTGGAAAGAAGTCATAGTTCCTTCTCAGATCTTTTCTGTCAAAACAGGAATAATAATAATAATAATAATAATAATAATAATAATTTTTAACCCGCCCCTCTGAGCGAGCAATCAGGGCGGGGTACAACATGTTAAAAACATACACAGTTAAAATCTTTCAAAACATACCCACCTCCCTTCCCTTAAAACAGGATTAAACTAGTCAAGATTAAAACAATTAAAATCTAAAATGCGTTTCTTTCAAATCCATTATAGGCGGCCAGATGGGGGACAGGGAGAGGGAGGAGTCATCAGACGGTGGGAAGATTAGTTACTATCTGGGAAGGCCTGCCGGAAAAGATGTGTCTTGGTCGCTATTTTAAAGCCTTCCAAGGTTGTAATAAGACGCATCTCATCCAGCAGGTCGCTCCAGAGCCTGGGAGCAATAGCAGAAAGGAAGGTTGAGAGTGGCGGTAACAGCACTTTTCCCCAGCTCCCTCTGTCTCACTGAGAGGAACACCTGAACAGGGCTTGGACAGAAAGGCAGGAGTCAAACTGTCAGCTCCATAGCATTGGTCTTACCATTAGTCAGAGTGAGGCAGCTACCTTAGGCAGCAGATTTGTTGTGTCATTAATGGACAGCAAACAGTTAGTATTGTTCATATTGTATTTTCAGTGCTAGATATAGATATACTACAGTTAATGAAGTAGATGTGTTCTTGGGCATTACTTAACAGGAAATTTGGTACAACAGGCAGAGAGAAGGATCGGTTTGAATACCATAAAAACAAATCTTGCCGGGAAAACTCCATGATAGGGTCACCTTAGGGTCTCCATAAATTGGGAACAACTTGAAGGCACACGACAACAACAGCATAGGATAAGAAGGAAAAGGTGGGGGTGTGACAGGTGAAAAAAAGACTTTGTAAAAAGGAGTTTCTTTGTCAGAAACTTTCTTAGGTGAGCTATGTCTGCATTAGAAAAGCACTTTCAGGATTGTCTATCTCTTTTTCCAATATAACTTCATCTGGGTTTTGAGTATTGTGCATTTTAACTAAGGTAGATATGACAGGCAGTAAAATATCTTATGTTGTTATAATTATAGCATTTTAACATCCCTTTAATTGCCATGGCAATACCCAATGGAATTGTGGAATCTGTAGTTTCATGAGCTATTTCAAATTTTCTACCAGTGTGAGAATTCTACCTGCCTCACCAAATTACAAATCCCAGGATCTCATAGGAAGAAGCCCTGGCATTTAAAGTGGCATCAAACTGCTGTAAGTGAAAGTGTGAAAGAGACCTAGTAGCTAAAGGACGAAGCTTAGATGGGAAAGGCCTAGATTCAAGTTTCTCCTTATCCCTGAGGCTTGCTTGATGAGCATGAACTGATCATTTCTCACCTAATCTACTTTGTTAGTGAAAATAAAATTAGAGAAAGCAAGCCACAGAGAAATTTTAAAAAAATCAAGATTTTAAAAACCAAATATTTAGTATGGATATTAAAATCTATGCAGAAAAAAATGAGAGAAATTATTGCTTTAGCAAGTTTATTTTATAATTTCATTTCCCTTCATGTTTCCTAGTCTCTTGAAAGCACTGTCTATTTTCAATGCAAATATGACTAATCAAGATTCATTTGCAATAAGATCATAATCACTCCACAACCATTAATGTAGATCCCTGACAGTTACTATTAATACTAAGAGTTCCCCCCTCCCAAAGGTGCATCCTGGCTCATTTTGTTTTTAAAATTAAAAGCTGCCCTTAGCTTGCCGTATAGTATTGATTCACTAGACATTATTGAGCCATAGGGCCACTGGAAGCAAATGCCAGGCTCCTCTTGAGTAAGACGGGTCTCTATTCAAGAGTAAAGGATTTACTCAAGATCATAATTACATAAGGTTTGGTCCCAATGCTTGCAGATGATTTTAAATGGGGCTAAGGAATACCAGCAGCTAAAAAAACTTTTAGTATTGGGATGAGGAGTTGGGAAGAAGGGACTATTTTGAATTTTATTGTATTTCCTGTGTATTTTAATTGCTGTAACCCACCAGGATTCCTTGTGATTGGGCAGGCTATATGTAAATATATAAATAAATAAATAAAATTTCTTATATTTCCACATCTTGAAACAAGGCGGTGTATATTATAATGTAACCCAACTGGCTTCTCTATGTTTATATAACATATATGCAGTGAGGTTACTGGGGTGTGTGGACTTCACTGGATGACATCTCAGGGGAGAGTGTCTTGTCTTCCAGTGTGGAGTGTACCCCTGTGCCTCTCCATGAGTAGACCAGGATTCTTGGAGACTGAAGGTTGTGGGAGAGATCCAATACAACCAGCCAGAAGCAGCAAGGAGGCCAGCCAGAACACTCTCAGCATGCCACAGCAAACTCCTGGGCCTAATTTCCACTATGGTTTAAGCGACTCGGAAAGGGAGGCCATGGTTTTTTCACATTTAACCCATGTCAAAAAGACGCTGGTAAAATGGGGTGTTTTTTGGACTGAATCAATTTATTTAGAAATAAATTGATTCAGCCCAAGTGAGAACCAAGCAGTTTCAAATCAGATTCAAATCTACCCTGGTTCCATTGGCAACGGCTTTTCCCAGCCTTCTTCCTGGCCTACCTCTTCTGTCCTCCCAGCCCGGCCTGCCTCCTCCATCCCCCAGGCCTCTCCACCGTGTGCCCTGGCCTTCCTCGCCATGTGGCCTGGCCTCTCCACTTGGGCCTTCCCATGGCCTCTCCAGCATTGGCCTTGTTCTGGTGCAAAGATAGTGGGAAACATGTTTGGGGCTGAACCAAATTGCAGATCCAGTTCAGAACCCAGTTTAACAGGTAAGTGGGAATTAGGCCCTGGAGGCCTCTTCCTTTGCCAAATGGTGCCTGGACCATTTCAGGACTTGTGAACAAGGTAGTTACTGGAACGTCTCAGGACACAGACAGTCTCTTAGAGTGCCCCGGTCTACCAGACACTTTCACCAAGTAGACCAGAGCTTTATCTTCCACAGTGGCCTGACCTACTCCTGGTCCTGAGGGACAATTGGCCTGGTACCTCCAAACCTGGGAGTGACAGCATGTGTTATTACACCATGGTGACACCAACCCTAGTGATGCCTACAGCATAGATGGGTGTACATATATACAAAGAGAAAGAATGGCAATTCCTGATGCCTACATTCCTGTCTTGTCTTTCTTGCCTGGACAATGTCTTATTGAATTTGATAAGATGTACAGTGTGTGTGTAAGAATGCATGGTGTAGCTTTGGACTAGGACTCTGGGTGAGAGTTCAGATCTTTGCTCAGCTATGGAATTCCACTGGGCGATCTTAGGCAAATCACATTTTCTCAGCTTAAGAGGAAGGCAATGAAAAGCCTGAATAAAATTGGCCAAGAGTTACCATAAATTGGAATTACTTTGAAAGCCTATATAACTAACAACATAGGACGGGGGAGGAAGGGAGCAAGAAAATGAGAAGATATAGGGTGGGAACAAAGATTTCTTTTCAGAGGCAATTTGTCTTTCAGTTTGCAATCCATGCTACATTGCTTTAGAGATCCAGCATAATGTAGTGGTTTGAATGTTGTATTATGACTCTGGAAGACCAGGTTCAAATCCCCATATAAACACACTGGGCAAGTCATACTCTCTCAGCTTCCTAGGAAGGCAGTGACAAAATGGTGCTGAATAAATCTTGCCATGAAAACTTTATGATAAGAAATCACAGTCAACTTGAAGACACACAAAAACAAACCAATCCCACCACACTAAACTCAATAGTATGTAGTTGGAGTAGGCTGAGTACATCAGTATTGTCCTGCTGTTACTGACCATTGTATCATGTAAAATGTAGACCCTGGTCCTCTTGTCTGACTCATTTCCATTTGGCCATAGGGAAGTGAGAATATGATTCATGGCACAAAGGTTGCTGGTCCTCGTGAAGATTTCTTGGGAACAATATACAGTATATAGTGTATGTACTCGTCAACCTCATGTATAAGTCAAGGGCAAGTTTCAGAGTCAAATCCTGGATTTTGATATGACCTGTGGATAAGTAGATGGTAAAACTTAGGGGGCTATAAGGAAGGATGGAAAGGGGGAAATACCACTTCTGTCCCTCTTTCTTCTCTGGACCTCTCCTAATCAGGAAAGGTTTTAACATCAGATTGAGAAAGGAAGCAAGTGGATTTAAATGGAGAGTTGTTTCCATAGGAAGCAAGGTCTTGCAAAAGGAACTGGAGAGAAGGTTTTAAATGTAGAGGTTTTCTTATAGGAAACCAGGGCTTGCAAAATAAAGCAGAGAGAGAAGCAAGTGGATTTAAATGGGTTTTTTTCCTTAGGAAGCCAGGGCTTGCAAAATGGAGCAGAGAGAGAAGCAAGTTGATTTACATGGGGAGTTTTTTCCTTAGGAAGCAAAGGCTTGCAAAACAGAGCAGAGAGAGAAGCAAGTGGTCTTCAATGGGGAGTTTTTTTTCCTTAGGAAGCCAGGGCTTGCAAAAGAAAGCAGAGAGTGGATGTAAATGGGGAGTTTTTCTGATAGGAAGAAAAGGCTTGCAAAACAGACTGGAAGGGGAAGGAACTGAGGCATCAGACTTGCTTGCTTTAGGACCTTTCTAAGCACTACTGATGTAATGACCCTTCTATAAGTCTACCCAAAATTTTAGGGTCAATTTTGGGACATAAATTTCTCGCCTTATAGTTCTGTATATACGGTAGTTGTGAGTCATGCAATATGTAGGTCTTTCCCAGGAGTATTGGACCACTGCCGGCCTTTATTTCCAAAGGCCACAACAATGGCTGCTATGGAGCCTTGGAATCACTTGAGTAAAACCTGGAGGGAATTCATCACCCTGCCGACATGGAAGCCAGCAGACAACACTACTGTTCTCTAAAGAACAGAATGCTTGTGCTGTAAAAGAACAATTGAGTTTACAGTACTTTGTATCTCACTCTTCACTAAAATAAACTGGATAGCAGTTTGGAAGTCCATCCCAGAAGGATCAATAGGCTTTGGAGTGCAAAGCCTTTTAGCCAAGGATTATTTACTTCTTAAGTCACTAGCACAAAAGTCACATTAGTATGTCCTCTGCAATAAAGAAGTTAAACAAGCCACCAGAGGGAGCTCAAACTGTCTCTTGAATTTTACCAAAAACTACAGTAAACCAGATTGGGAATAGGAGACATTTCACTTGACATCACAGCTTTTTTTCTTGGTTTGATAAAGTGAATTCCAGCCCTTATGAGAATTTATATATCTCATTGTCATGTATCTTTTTAAACAAAGATGAGATTGTTAAAGACAATTGCAGCAATATATGGAAGAGACTCACCATGGAAGATTCTAAGATTTGTCATGATAAATTGATGTATATAACTCTTTAGTAAAATCACAGTTTGCACACAAGAAGCTAAAATTATCTTTGAACAGACACTTCCCTTTTACTTATATGAGGACATGTGTCATTGCAAATGCAAAGGAGAAAAAAGAGATGAGTAATATGCAGTATAAATACGAATTCAAGATGATGTAAATTTTTCATTTGCAACTACAAATGGATTTCAGCAAAAACAGCTTTAAGCCCTTTGTGTTAACGTTCTTTTGTAGTCTATCAAGTAAATGGGGGGGGGATCTCTATTACTATACTGTAATATAATTGGCATCTTTTATATATGATGGGTCTTTTGTTTTACACATGTTCTTTATAGAAGCAGGTCTCAAAATCTTCATTTGTTACAACTGTATTTGTGGCTTATTGCTGTGCAAATGTGTAGTATTACAGTTGGTATGTCCAAAGTCAGCAGGTTTTTCAGGGTGCTTCATGCATGGATGTTGGCAGCTAGCACTACAGTAAAGTCCAGATTCTGAGATCCTGAATTTGTTATAAGGAACATTCTTCTCAACAGGAGACTGACACATACATCATTCATACATTTCAAATCCTTTACAACAAAAATAATAAATTGAATAATACAGGCCACAATCTAGCACATAGGTATGTATGTATTAGCCACACTGATTTCCATGTTACTCGACTATATATCAGGTTGTAATTATACAGCAAATGAGGAATAAAATATTTGTTATTAATCAAAATCCTACTGTGCGTTAATGCAACAAATAAAACTGAATGTTCCTATATTGTTGCCCAAACTCTCCGTTATGATTTTTAAAAAACCCACAAAACTTCTTTGGTTCCAAATTGTATTGAGAAGTAATCAATAAACACGCAGTTAACTTGTCGTTTATAAATTATGTGATATTCAATATATTGAATATTCATTAGTACAGAGTGAAACATAATTGTGAATGCATTGTACTTAGCAACAGTCTTATCTGTTGCATATCATACAGAAGAATATCAAATGGGAAAATATTTAAAGTGTGGTTTTGAAAATTGGCTTGCCTAAGCAGAACTGGAATCCTTATTTCAGTTCTATTTGGTCTGAAGCATTATTCACATTTTGGTGTCTGCAAAGCGCAATGACATTTTACGTGTATGTTAATCTCCTACTATATATTTTCAAAATATAGCAATTTAAAAAATATTTTAAAACATACGTTACATTTTGCAAAACATTCTGCCTCAAGTGACGTACAGTCAAAGAAAAGAAAAAAGTCCACATTACATATTCAAAAATGAACCAATAAAGTAGGGAAAGTTTTTAAAGTAATTAAACACTCAGTTACAACGCTTAAAACACTTAAAAATAACACTGTGATTACTGAGATCCAGCATGGATTTCTCAGAAACAAGTAATGATTTAATATTATTTTTCTTTATGAACCTAGTATGTGTGGAGTATTGATCTTAATTTCTGAAAGATTTTAGACAAGATGGCATTTTTATAGAGAAACACATAAAATGTGAGCTAGGTGATGTTTCTGTCTAGCAGCTTTGTAGGGGGTTGGTGAACCATACCTAAAGAATGCTCATCAATGGTTCCTTGTCATCTAGGTGAATAGTGACAGGTAAAATGCTATATGGTTCTTTTCTAGGGGATGTGCTTATCAAGGACTTAGGACTTTATCAGACGAGGGAAATTGGAAGTATAATCCAATTGCAATCTGAACGCAATCATGGGGTTTCACGTTATTGCGTATGAGTGTATCTCATGCAATTTCGGGCAAAAGGGAAGACATTCTGAACTCAATCATGGGTTTTATGTTATTGCGTATTTCTGGCAATGGAAAGTCATTTTCAGGCAATGGGAGGTCATTCTGAACACATTCTGAACACAATTAGAATTCACATAAATTCGCTAAACTAGCAAATTTACATGAATTCGAATTGGCTAAATTTGAAATAGAGAGAAATTCCTCCCGTCTGATAAACTCCATAGAGGAAAGAACAGAAGGCATGCTGAGCAAATCTACAGCTGACACCAAGCCTTTCAGAAGACAAAACCTATAATCAAGATGATTTTAACAGCCTGAAGAAGGACCTTTACAGACCTGCATTTTGTGATGGGCTTTGGGCAAATTTAAGGTGCAACGTCTGCACACTGGATGCCCTAAACCCAACCCTTTTGGCACACACCAGACTACATGGTGCACACCATCATTACACCCCTCCGGTGCTGCATCCACATGATGCAGCACCAAAGGTGAGTCAAAAAGCTGAACTGCCACACCTATGGCACCCCTTGGAGGTGCAAAAAAGAGCCACTGCATCCATCTGCTAATTCTTACTACCTAGCTACCTGACAGAAAGAAAATCAGACTGAGTTAGGCATAATTGTGATAATTGTTCCTCCCTGTGGAACAACAGTATCAGTGTCACAAACTGAACCAGATTACATAGCAGTTGAGGTACTGTAATTCTGAAATAAAATGTGATTCAAGCCTTTTGAATAAACTCTATCCATATATACAGCAAAACTTAATAAATAAAATAGTAATAATAAAATAAAACTTTTATTTATGCCCCACTTTTTTGCTACTGGATAACAGATTATAACGGATAACATTTTTGTTGACAGGAAATCTGGCAGGTGCATGTGATGAACTATAAATTACTAGTGTGCATGTGGCCAGCTTGTGTCAGCATGTTGTCAGCGTGTTCAGAATAAGCTATGAGGGTTCCTTCACAAAGATCACAGCAGGCACATCAGGAATTTGTATCTAGGATCATTTTTCTACATGAATATTTGCAGTTTTGCACAAATCTTTGCATTAACTGAACTGAGCACAGTAGATGAATACACCCTTACTGATTGCAAATCTCATGCCATCTAAAATATAGGCAGTAAATGACATTAGCATGCCTCTAGATTTTTTAAGTCCTTAGCAGGTTTCTACATTATTATTAAGAATGCTATTAAAATATATGTATTTAAGTATAACTGCAATATAATATGGTAGTTTCCTGTGTATAAAATCCTGTATATATGTCTGGAGAAATAAAATATGCAGTTGTTTAGGATGGAATCTGCCACTAGCAATTTATTGTGTTCTGAAAACTGTGCCATTCCTTCTGACCTCTAGGCCTCTAGTAATGCTAACCTCTAACCTCTAGTAAGGCTAGACTATTTAGCTCCAACTTACTTCTTCTTCTTTTTTTTTTTTAAAAAAAACTTTTTTAGGTACAATATCTGAAATTAATTCTTGTCCTTGCTAATTTGGGGATGGAAACGTTTCTCTTTGATTCTGCTTGTTGCTCACCTATGAATCTGTGTGTCTTAGCTAGAACAAGAGACAGTCATGAGATATAAGCTAGACTACTCCCCCCCCCCCCCCAAATGTGGGTCAATATTGTATCTTTGTTCCAGGATGGAAGGTATAGTGTGGTAGCTTCAATACCTGCCTGTGATTCATTGAATTACATACTGCTTATATTGTGGGAGACTTGATGATCTCTATGAATATTGTGGCAACATCTGACCTATTTTTGAACTTTTTTTGTCTCAGCCCCACCCCATCTGTTGCTTTTTGTACCACCTAGTCAGTGTGGTATAGTGTTTTTTGAGTGTTGGACTAGGGCTCTGAGAAAGTAGTGCTCCAAGAATGTTGTGAAAACATGCTGGTTGGCCTAGTGAGAGGCACAATCTCTCAGCCTTAGAGAAAGGCAATGGCAAACTTCATTGGAATAAATCTTGTAAAGGAAACCCTATGGAGTTTACCACACAATGGGAATTGGAAGTATAATCCAATATCAATCTGAATGCAATCATGGGGTTTCACGTTATTGCGCGAAAGCCAATCACACTCATTTTCGGGCAATGGGAAGTCCTTCCGAACACAATCGTGGAGTTTCACATTATTGCGTGAGAAACTATCACACACAATTTTGGGCACTGGGAAGCAATTTCGGGCAATTCCGAACATGATGTGCTGTCAATATGCAATCATGTAAATTTGCTGAACTAGTGAATTCATTCAATTCCGAACTGGCCCCACTTTCATTTTTTTCGAAATTGAAAGAAATTCCTCCCATGTGATAACGTCCTATGAGATTCACAACAGATTGACAAGAGTTGGAAACTTTTAAAACTTGTACAATTTTTTGAATTGAGCCTGATAAAGTTACTGCCTAACATGAAATTTTGCTTAGAATTAGATTATTTATGCAGCAAAAACCAAAAATTGAGATTTTATACCTAGCCATGCATAATAAAATTTAAGAAACCATTTTAAAACAGAAATAAAAGTTTGTCATACTTAGTGAGGTTCTAAACAGCTTTCTATGTATCAGTTGCTTCAGATATATCAACAGCAGCAAAACAGCTTGCTTGGCCCGCAGATTTTAGTTCACCCCAGCAATAGAGTATGCAGTTGGCAGCATTTGATCTCAATGACAGCTATCTAATTCTGCATTAAACTCCTTCTGCGTGAAGTTCCTATGTAACTATATACCTTAGGCTGAAGTTATATTTCAGTGACTCTTCATTTTAGGTGTGTTGCTTAAAAAGGTTAGGGTGCATTACTTTAAAAGCAGCAGGAAAAGCAACTATAATCACTGAAGCAATTTACAAGCTTTCAATTTTAGAGTAATTAGCAATGTTTTGAAACTTTGATACTAACCACAAGACATCTTCTAAGAAGCAACAGATGTGGCTCAAATTTAAAGAATTAAGTGAACTGTTGCAACTGAATTTAAGACAGCTATTATTATTATTAACCTTTATTTATATAGCACTGTAGGTTTACACAGTGCTGTACATATAAACTTATAATTAGATGGTTCCCTGCCCTCAGGCTTACAATCTAAAAGACACAACACAAAAGGAGAAGGGAAAGGTGATGGGGAAGGGTATCAGGTCTGTTGGTTCTTCTCTCCCTCTGAGGCCTGGACCAAGGCAGATGGACTGGAGAGAGGGCTCGGCTTCATAATGCACAGTTAAAACGGGGCAGACAAAGTCACACATCTGGGAAAGCTTCTCTAAACAATATAGTCTTTAACTCAATTTTGAAACTGGTTAGAGAAGTGATGAGGCGCGCATGTAGAGGAAGAAGGTTCCAGAAGTGAGGGACAGCAAATGAGAAGGGACGAATCCGGGACAGGGCAGTGGAAATCCTTGGCTGTGACAGGAGACCTTGACTATCAGAACGGAGGGGAAGAGAAGGAGTGTGAGGAGAAAGAAGTTCAGACAAGTAAGAAGGGGCCAGTCCGTGGAGGGCTTTGAAAGTCAATAACAATATATAATATAATATAATATAATATAATATATCCATCCCTATTATTTATTTATTATTTATTTATGGTATTTATACCCCACCCTTCAGCCCTAAATTATTACAGTTATATAAATATAATTTACAATTATTATCTATTTCAGTCTACACTAAACCTAAGATCACATGTGTCCCACTATCAACTTTTGTGGCTCCCAAACTCTAAAACCCTCTATCTTTTTTGTTTTTTTTTAAAGCCAAAAAAAAAAAAAATCACACCAAACTTGCCAAATACAAACCATGTAGATACATTCTAAATTCTAGAAGTGCATGGGCAAATATGTTCATTTCAGTTTCTCCTTTGTTCAGTTTTTTTCCCCAAACCATAGATTTTTTTCCAACTTGAATGTGAAATTTGCAAATATGGGTATTTTTTTAAAAAAAAAAATTCAATGAACTGCTCTGAAATTGTTGCCTTCCTGCCCTATGCCCTACTCAATGTGACTTTTGGTTTTTCAATATTTTCATTTTTACTGCAATTGGCAATGTAATGAAAAAAATTTAAAAAGAAAATAGCCTGCTTTGTGAATAAAGATGGGGGGATGGGGAGAAGAACAGATTCTTGCCCACTCACACCACATGACCGCTTGTATAGCAGAAGTGCAGCAGTCAGAAATCCATAGTGGAAGAGCAATGCGATTGGGAGTCACTGAGGGGTTTTACACATCAATGAAAAGAAGTGCTCCAGGAACATATGGAATGCAAAGCAGAAGAACAGACATGACATTGTGTGATAACTGAGAATTTTCTCAGGCAAAGAATAATCATGATTATTATTGTTATTTTTTACATTTAGCCCTCTATATCCACAGATTTTTTTATCCACAAATGCATCCACATTAATATTAAAAATAATATAAATTCCAGAAACAAACCTTGTTTTTGCCATTTTATATAAGGGAGAGCATATCACTATTTCAGCCACTGTATCTTGAGTATCCATGGATTTTGTTATCCACTGGGGGTCTTGGAACCAAACTCTAGTGGATACCAAAGGCCCATTATATTTATATAGTACTATCACTGTACATGGCACTTTACAAATAAAAGAACAACAACAGAGTTCCCTGCCCTCAGGTTTACAATCTAATTAAGACAAGACACAAAAGGAAACAGCGGATGGATGGAAGGGGATGAAATCCAGAAGATACTGCCTCTTCTTCTCTCACTCTGAGGCCTGGGTAATGGAAGTTGGGATGGAACTAGGTCCTTTCCTTTGCTTCTGGGCATAGGCATGAAGGAACTGTGCTTACTACTTCTTCTCTCTCCCTCGGAGACTATAGCAGTGGCAGTTCAGGTAGAGGACCTTTCATCTAGACATGATGGAGTATATCAGAGGTGGTTTTGCTAGTCTCTTCCTCCAAAACATACCCTATAGCACCTGGTATTCATTGGCAATCTCTCATCCAAGTATTATCCAGAGCTGACCTTGCTTAACTTCGAAGATCAGATGGGATCTGGTGCCTTACAGTAATAGTACATGAACATATTTAACAAAAAGTCTAAAATCAGTCATTGTTGTTGTGTGTCTCCAAGTCATTTCTGACTTATGGTGGCCCCTAAGGTGAAACCAGCATGTGGTTTTCTTGGTAAGTCTTGTTCATAAGGAATCTGCCTTTGCCTTCCTCTGAAGCTGAGAGGATGTGATTTCCCAAGCTCACCTATTGGGTTTACATGTCAAGCAGAGATTCATACTCTAGTCTCCAGAGTCACAGTCCAGTGCTCAAACCACTATACCACTCTGGCTTTCTAAAATCAGTCCTATCATTATTTTATTCATGGTGGTGTTGGATAGAGCTCTCAGGCAATAGATATCACCTGTCAAGTCCAGCAAATATATCTGAACAGTTCAGTACCACTTTACAACAGGTTTAACTTTGACATGCCAGAGAGAGTAGCCTAAAGGGGGTTAAAATCTTGTGTCTCAAAATAATATACATAGGTCCGTTTTACATTGGCAAAAAGAGGTGTGTTGAAGGCTGCATGAAAGCCCAGCCTTTAGATGAGAAAAAGGGAAAGTGTGCCATGAAAACACTATTTTGGAGTTTTAAGGGAGAAGAAGTGCTTTAAAAAGGAGCTGGCCCATTTTACATTGGCAAAAAGAGGTGTGTTGAAGGCTGCATGAAAGCCCAGCCTTTAGATGAGAAAAATGGAAAGTGTGCCATGAAAACACTATTTTGGAGTTTTAAGGGAGAAGAAGTGCCTTTAAAAAGTAGTTTGATTTCCCCACTACTTTTTAAAAAAGGGTGCAACATTGCTATTGCATCTAAAGGCTAAGGTGTACACTGGTCCCCCGGGTTACGAAGGTAATCCGTTCCGGGATTACCTTCGTAACCCGGAAGCTTTCATTACCCGGGGGACCGCTTTCGTGGAGGGACCGCGCGGCCATTTAAAGGGGCCGCGTGGCTTTTTTCGGCTTTTTTTCTTCGTATCCCGGGGGATCTTTCGGATCCCGGGGGATACAATGGCGGTCCCGCAGCCTTCGGATCCCGGGGTTTTCGTAACCCGGGGGATTCGTAAGGCGGGGGACCACTGTAGTTGCACAGTTAAATGGGGCTCTGTCTCTTTAAAGCACCCATTTAAAGTTAGCGATACAAGTGCGGAGGGAGGGAAGGTGCCAAGACAAGAAGAGACCTTCAGAGCCCGGCCAGAGTGCTCCTGCACCTTCCTTCACCTCCTCCCTTTGGCTGAGAGAGTGTGACTTCTAGGGAGACAGCAGGGCACTGGAGGCGCTCAGCCAGGCCAGGGCAAGCTGGCAAGAGGAGGAGGAGAAGGGGAAGGACCTGGAGCACCTCCGCTGCCCTGCTTCCCTGCAAGTCACACTCTCTCAGCCGAAGGGGGGAGGAGAAGGCAGGCCCAGGCACACTCTGGCCAGGCTCCAGGGCTCTCTCCTGGCTGCCTTCCTCCTCCCTTTGGCTGAGAGAGTGTGACTTGCAGGGAGGCAGGGCAGCAGAGGGGCCCCATGTCCCTCTCCTCCTCCTCCTCCTCCTGTTTCCAGCTTGCCCTGGCCCAGCATCAGGAGGACCTGGAGCACCACCGCTGCCCTTCCTCCCTGCAAGTCACACTCTCTCAGCCAAAGGGAGGAGGAAGGCAGCGGGGAGGGAGGGAGGGAGGGAAGGAGCCAGGAAGAGACCCCTAGAGCCTGGCCAGAGCATGCCTGGCCCTCCTGCTTCCTCTTCAAAAAGAAGGCTGGAAAAGTAGGACGTGTCCTGGCAAAGGAGGACGTGCCTGGTCAACTTGGAAAAGGGGGGCCTCTGCTCAAGAATGGAGGACATATGGGAATCCCTCCTGGACAGAGGGCTGAAACCTCAAGACAACTCAATATAATGGTCTGACAGAACACAGACTACAACTCCCATGAGCCTTTGCTACCATTTCCCAAGATGCCTTAATTTGCAACAGAAAGCCGACCAGTATGTTCACATGTGATGAATTCTTTCGTATTGACTCTGCATTTTCTTTTTGTGTAGATGCTCTCTTGTCTTGTGTGTGATGAGCTTGTGCGTAATCACGTGCATTTCCGAACTGACCTCACTTTCTCCCTCTTTCGGAATGGTCCTGTACTCCCCCATATGATAAGCTCCGACTGTATGATGTACCTGCGCAATTGCGCAATTCGCAGCCAGCAAGGGAAAAAAATGTTTAAAGCGCGGCTAAAAGCCACGTTCCTTGCCGCCCATGTAGCTGCTCCGCCTGTGTTTGTAGCGTTTTGACAGCTTCCCATGTAGTTGCTGAGCCACAGAAAAAAACTCAGTCTAGCTGCCCTGTACTTTTTAAATGCACACCTGGGGCTTGCTGTCTAGCTGCTAAGCATTAAGGAAAGTGCAACTTCATGTCACACTTTCTTGCCAATGTAAAAAGCCCCATAGCTTTCATTTTCTGCCTTGAAAACAAAGAAGGTGAATATGATGACTATATATAACTCAGTCAATGAAAAATGACGAATCTGTGAGGAGCAAACACTGGCAGAAAATGCAAGAGCAGGACAGACACATAATTCACAAGCCAGACAGTGAAGGATAACACACAGAATAAAAATAAGTGTGGGTGACTATATGTGTCAGAAAGCAGGCAGTTTGAGAGGAGGTTGAAAGCTGGAGAAGAGGGAAAGAATGGAAATTCTTTACTGCAGGTAAAATTATATCTATGACATTGAAAATGTCATTCACCAATTCTGGGGTAGTACGAGTGAATTAAATGCATTTCTCAAATGGACAGTTTCTGATTCCAGGGAAAAATAAATAGTATTATTATTATAATTAGATTTATTTGTACCCTGCTTTCCCTCCAAAATAGGGACTCAAAGCAACTTAAGTCTAAAAACACAGTACAATTAAAAATCTACAAAAGTGACAATTAAAATGGAATGAAACTATTACAATATTAAAACAGATTATGATTAAAAATGATAAAAAGCACTTAAAACCCATACAGTTTTAAATAATACTATTTAAAAACCCCAGGTTTACAACTTTTAAACTTTATGTTTTAAATGCTTTCTGAACAGGAAGGTCTTAACCTGCTGGTGGAAGAACAACAAAGAGGGGACTATTCTGGTTTCCCTGCAAAAGCACTCCCAGTTACTTCACAGACCTGGGCTTCCAGGTTCAAAGCTGAGTCCAGGAGTACCCCAAAACTGTTCCTACTATGGAACAGGGCAAGAAAGAAGATAAAGGTGGGATTAAAAGAAGCATAATGAAATTGAAAGAGAGAATTTTCATGTCCCCAACACGTACTAGCAAAAAACACAGTGTTTTGCAGAACCTTGAAGGACAACCAATTTGACTATGGTACAAGTCCAGGGAAGGAGAAAATGTAGCACATGGGGCCACTGCAACCCCACTGGCAGTCTCTCAAGACCTGCCCCCTGTTGAATAAATTATTTTTAATTTGAGTGATTTTTCTTCCCCCCCACTCCCCCCCCCCCAAAAAAATCATGGAAAATAAATATCACAATCAATTAAGTGTCCTGATATATAACTTCAAGTTTTAAAACAGATTACCAGGGGACTTTTCACACAACACATATATAGCACTACAAATCCACTTTAATTGCCATGGCTATAGCATAACATAACACGGCTATAACATAATCCTGAGATTTGTAGTTTGGTGATGAGTTCTCTGGCTAAGAATTCTAAATATCCCTCCCTAAACTGCAAGTCTCACATTCCATATGATATTGCACAGAAGATAAAGTTGAATCACAGTGCTATTATTTTGTAGTATGAAAGTACCCTACATGTCACTAGAATGCAACCAAGCCTGAGACAGCTAGGTAAGATTTCCTAGCTTGAATGGTCCCCTTCCCCCCCCCTCTTTTTTTTTTTTTGTCTGCTCTGTTGCTTCCTTGACTTTTCATGTACCCTTTGGGGCTGCATCATAACAGATGGACCAGGAAAGATCCCTTCTATGGAATACTGCTCATTTGGCATCTCACAAGAACCAACCAAATGTTAATCACTGTTGGCAGTATAAAAATAGAATATGACATAACAGGACTATACCTGAATTTTACAATAGTGAACAGTGAACAAAGAAATGAATGAATGATTGCTTGGCTGTAGGTATTCCCACACGGGCAGCTTTATTTGACTGAGGCAGGAACGGAAAATAATTTCACCTGACCCAACAGATCTTAAAACTTGATATGGAACAAGGTGGGAAGGAAAATGCAGGTGGGATTCAAAGAAGCACAATGAAATTGAAATTAGATTTTTCATGTCCCCAAGTTCCAACCTATAGCAGCAAAAGCACAGTGGAGTTTATCAGACGATGGAAATTGGAAGTATAATCTAATGGCAATCTGAATGCAATCATGGGGTTTCACATTATTGTGTATTAAAGCATCTCACGCAATTTCAGGCAGAAGAGAAGTCGTTCTGAATGCAATCATGGGTTTTCCGTTATTGTGTATTAAAGCATCTCACGCAATTTCGCGCAATGGGCAGTCATTTTCAGGTAATGGGAAGTCATTCTGAACGCATTCCGAACACAATTGGAATTCACGCAAATTCACTAAACTAGCGAATTCACATGAATTCGCACTGGCTCCAATTGGCTCCATTCAAAATAAAGAGAAATTCCTCCCGTTTGATAAACTCCAGTGTTTTACAGAAACTTGAAGGACAACCAATTTGCAATGTTGCACCTTGTCCAAGAGATTTCTACAGCAGCTCTTTCTTCTACATGTCTCTGTCAATCCAGCCTGAAGCTGCATCTACTTCAGGAACAGGCTTTCTCCATGCTGCTAGGGTTTACTGAGATGTTTCCATAAATTATTCTACATTCAAGAGATGGATTCAAGAGTTTTTAAATGCAAACAATATAAAAGAATATGCCTCAAACATGCTTCCTTAATTTATGTTACATATCAAATGTATTTAGCCTGAAGGGAAGAAAGCTTAACAAGAAATACAGAGTGTAAGGGCGGGGGGGGGGGACTGCTTAAGGAGAGACAATAGGCATTTCTTTGTTAGAGCTGTAAAGAGTAACAGTAGGGTGGAGTAATATATCTCAATATATTAGTTACTCAAAGTGTGACAATTGCAAAAGTTTTAGGCAACATAGGTTGCTTCTTCCAGTCCTGAGGTCTCTAGCACAGAATCCAATGGTGTACTGATGCAGCTTAGAAAAGTTATTCTTTTGGTTTACAACTTCTAGACTCCTTCAATCAGCATGAGTGGTGGGATAAGAATATTTGGAATTGTAGCCCCCCCGCCCCCACCAAAGTAACATTCTGAACCACTAAATATAGAAAAAGTTTGAAATCCCCTCCAAGACTGGAGACAGAGCTCTGATCTGGACTTTACCTGCACTGCCCCTCTAGATCTTCCATACAGCCCTTTTTTCTGTGGTGTCACTGGTGAGGGGAGCAATTCAAGGGGACTCAGTCTGGTTAGAGTGGGTAAAAATCAGGATATGGGATAAGGGGTTGTTGTTGTTGTTGTTGATGATGATGATGATGTTGCTTTCTATGGATCAAACTTCCCAGCAATCATGGTAGGAATGAATTTGTTTTGTTTGGGCAAAAGAAGCAGCAAACATTGTGAAGTTGAAGGCTTTCATGGCTGGCATCCATAGTTTTTGGTGGATTTTTTTGGGCTATGTGGCCATGTTCTAGAAGAGTTTATGCCTGATGCTTTGCCAGCGTCTGTGGCAGGCATCTTCAGAGCTGTTCTTCAGCAGTGTCAGAAAAGCAGAAATATCTTTATACAACAAAATTGTATACTATATAGAAAAAAGAAAGAAAAACTAGAAAATTTGTATAAGAATTTAGAGAACAAAGAGAAGGAACTACATAACAAACCAACAAATAAAGAAATTCTATCTAAAATAAAAATAATTAAAAAACAAATTGAGATGGAAGAAGAAAGAGAAATTCAGAATAAGATAAGAGAGTACAAACAAAAATATTTTGATCAAGCAAACAAACCAGGAAAATGGCTCGCAAATAAAGTTAGGAAAAGAAGAGAAAGGAATACAATAACAGAAATAAGAGCAGGTTCAGAACGAGTGACAAACCAAAATAAAATGAAACAAATTTTTTTGGAATTCTATAGGAAACTGTATAAAAAAAGTTTAATTTCAAAAAATAAAATTAAAACATTTCTAGAGAAAGCACAATTAAAGCCATTATCAGAAGAAGAAAAGAACATACTAAATGGCCCTATTGCTGTAGCGGAAGTGGTAGAGGCAATAAAGAATAGCAAAAATGGAAAGTCACCGGGCCCAGACGGCTTTACTGCACTATATTATAAGACTTTTGAAGAACAAATAACAATACCTCTTAAAACAGTTTTAAATAGTATAAAAGACAATCACTTCCCAGAAACATGGAAGCAGGCAAACATCACTTTGATTGTTAAAGAAGGTAGACAAGCAGATGATGTTAAAAATTATCGTGCAATATCTTTGTTGAACACAGACTATAAGATTTTTGCCACAATCCTAGCCGAAAGGCTAAAAAAAGTACTGAAAAGTTGGGTACATATAGACCAAGCCGGCTTTTTACCAAACAGACAGCTGAGAAATAATATAAGGAATGTATTAAACATAATAGAATACTTTGAAAGGAACAATCACAAAAAATTAGCCTTAATATTCGCTGATCTTGAGAAGGCCTTTGACAATATCAGCTGGAACACTCTTTTCATGACACTAAAAGAAATAGGTATCGAAGGAAGATATTATCAATGGATAACAGCTATTTACAAAGATCAAAGAGCAAAACTAATAATTAATCAAGAAAAAAACCGAAGAATTCATAATAGCTAAGGGAACAAGACAAGGATGCCCCCTATTCCCTCTTTTGTTTATCCTCGTATTAGAAACTATAAACAATAGAATAAGATTAGAAAAGGAAATTACTGGTGTAAAAATAAGAAAAAACGAATATAAATTAAGAGCGTTTGCGGATGATGTTGTTTTTGTACTAGAAGATCCAGAGGCAAGTGTAAAAAAAATTAATAGAAGTGTTGACAGAATTTGAAGAGGCCTCAGGCCTAAAAGTAAATAAGGTCAAAACTAAAATCATAACAAAGAATTTAGAGAAAAAAGAAGAGAGGTTGTTGGAAAAAGTAAGCGGTTTCAAGATTGAAAAAAAAGTGAAATATTTGGGAATAATCTTGACTAATAGAAATTCTGAATTATTTCATAACAATTACGAACCTTTATGGAATACAATCAAAAAGAACCTAGAGAGCTGGAGTAAATTCCAATTTTCCATGTTAGGCAAGATATCATTGATTCAAATGAACATTCTTCCCAAATTTTTATTTCTATTCCAAAATTTACCAATCCTACAAAATGAAAAACCTTTAAAGAAGTGGCAAAAAGAAATAATAAGATTTGTCTGGGGAGGAAAAAGAGCGAGGATAAAAGAAAAGATACAGTGGTCCCCCGGGTTACGAAATTAATTCGTTCCGGCCCCTTTTTCGTAAGCCGAAAATTTCGTAACCCGGGGCCTATTTCCAATAGGAAATAGGTAATCCGTTCCGGCCGGCCGGCTGGCCTGGCGGGGGCCTCCTGGCTGAGGAAAGGAAGGTCCGATCCAGTGGATCGGGTCTTCCATTCGTCACCCGCGGAGGCCCACGCTGGCTGGGGAACGTTCGCTTCCCCAGCCAGCCAGGCTTGAGTCCCTTCTCCTCCGAGGCCAGGCTTCGGAAGACAAGGGGCGGCCTTGGATCCCTTCTCCTCCGAAGCGAGGCTTCGGAAGACAAGGGGCGGCCTTGGATCCCTTCTCCTCCGAAGCGAGGCTTCGGAAGACAAGGGGCGGCCTTGGATCCCTTCTCCTCCGAAGCGAGGCTTCGGAAGACAAGGGGCGGCCTTGGATCCCTTCTCCTCCGAAGCGAGGCTTCGGAGGACAAGGGGCGGCCTTGGATCCCTTCTCCTCCGAAGCGAGGCTTCGGAAGACAAGGGGCGGCCTTGGATCCCTTCTCCTCCGAAGCGAGGCTTCGGAAGACAAGGGGCGGCCTTGGATCCCTTCTCCTCCGAAGCGAGGCTTCGGAAGACAAGGGGCGGCCTTGGATCCCTTCTCCTCCGAAGCGAGGCTTCGGAAGACAAGGGGCGGCCTTGGATCCCTTCTCCTCCGAAGCGAGGCTTCGGAGGACAAGGGGCGGCCTTGGATCCCTTCTCCTCCGAAGCGAGGCTTCGGAAGACAAGGGGCGGCCTTGGATCCCTTCTCCTCCGAAGCGAGGCTTCGGAGGACAAGGGGCGGCCTTGGATCCCTTCTCCTCCGAAGCTAGACTTCGGAGAAGAAGGGGCGGCCCAGGCTGGCTGGGGAACGTTCGCTTCCCCAGCCAGCCAGGCCTGGGCCTCCGCGCCTATCGAAAGGAAGCCACGATCCCATGGATCGTGGCTTCCTTTCGTTAGGCTTGCCCCCCAAGCCCGGCTAGAGAAGGGAATCCTCCCTTCTCTAGCCGGCTTTGGGGCGGAGGCCCAGAGACTTGACAGGCTGAGGAAGGTCCCCAGCCAGCCAAGTCTCTGGGCCTCCGCCCCGAAGACAAAGCAAGGCACTGCCTTGCTTTGTCTTCGGGGCGGAGGCCCAGGTTTGACAGGCTGGAGAAGGTCCCCAGCCAGCCAAGCCTCTGGGCCTCCGCCCCGAAGACAAAGCAAGGCAGTGCCTTGCTTTCTCCTCGGGGCGGAGGCCCAGAGGCTTGGCTGGCTGAGGACGTTCCTCAGCCTGTCAAACCTGGGCCTCCGCTTGGAGGGCAAGTCGGGGTAGAGAAGGACACCTTCCCTTCTGTAGCCGGGCTTGCCCCCCAAGCCTAACGAAAGGAATCCGGCTTCCTTTCGTTAGGCTTGGGGGGCAGCGAGGCTAGAGAAGGGCATCTTCCCTTCTGTAGCCTCGCTGCCCCCCAAGCCTAACGAAAGGAAGCCGGATTCCTTTGCCTTGGCTTGGAGGGCAGCGAGGCTAGAGAAGGGAAGGTGTCCTTCTCTAGCCCGATTTGCCCTCCAAGCGAAGCCAAAGGAAGCCGGCTTCCTTTGGCTTCGCTTGGAGGGCAAATCGGGCTAGAGAAGGACACCTTTCCTTCTCTACCCCGACTTGCCCTCCAAGCGGAGGCCCAGGTTTGACAGGCTGAGGAACGTCCTCAGCCAGCCAAGCCTCTGGGCCTCCGCCCCGAGGAGAAAGCAAGGCACTGCCTTGCTTTGTCTTCGGGGCGGAGGCCCAGAGGCTTGGCTGGCTGGGGACCTTCTCCAGCCTGTCAAACCTGGGCCTCCGCCCCGAAGACAAAGCAAGGCAGTGCCTTGCTTTGTCTTCGGGGCGGAGGCCCAGAGACTTGGCTGGCTGGGGACCTTCCTCAGCCTGTCAAGTCTCTGGGCCTCCGCCCCAAAGCCGGCTAGAGAAGGGAGGATTCCCTTCTCTAGCCGGGCTTGGGGGGCAAGCCTAACGAAAGGAAGCCACGATCCATGGGATCGTGGCTTCCTTTCGATAGGCGCGGAGGCCCAGGCCTGGCTGGCTGGGGAAGCGAACGTTCCCCAGCCAGCCTGGGCCGCCCCTTCTTCTCCGAAGTCTAGCTTCGGAGGAGAAGGGATCCAAGGCCGCCCCTTGTCCTCCGAAGCCTCGCTTCGGAGGAGAAGGGATCCAAGGCCGCCCCTTGTCTTCCGAAGCCTCGCTTCGGAGGAGAAGGGATCCAAGGCCGCCCCTTGTCTTCCGAAGCCTCGCTTCGGAGGAGAAGGGATCCAAGGCCGCCCCTTGTCTTCCGAAGCCTCGCTTCGGAGGAGAAGGGATCCAAGGCCGCCCCTTGTCCTCCGAAGCCTCGCTTCGGAGGAGAAGGGATCCAAGGCCGCCCCTTGTCCTCCGAAGCCTCGCTTCGGAGGAGAAGGGATCCAAGGCCGCCCCTTCTTCTCCGAAGCCTAGCTTTCATTAGGCTTGCCCCCCAAGCCCGGCTAGAGAAGGGAAGCTTCCCTTCTCTAGCCGGGCTTGCCCCCCAAGCCTAACGAAAGGAAGGCACGATCGTGCCTTCCTTTCTATTCAGCCACGGAGGCCAGGGGTCCCTTCTCCTCCGAAGCCTGCTTCGGAGGAAAAGGAACGAAAGTCCGTCCCTTTTTCTCCGAAGCCTGGCTTCGGAGGAAAAGGGCCGTTTCGCAACCCGGGGATACGTTCGTAAGCCGGGGCCATTATTTCGGCCCCGGCTCTTTCGTATCCCGGGGATTTCGCAAGCCGGGGGATTCGTATCCCGGGGGACCACTGTACTATGTGATGGGAAAGCTAGAGGGGGGCTAGGCTTGCCAAATTTAAAGCTATACTATGCAGCATGCTGTCTTACATTGATAAGTGAATGGATGTTATTGGAGGATGAACAAATATTAGATTTAGAGGGTGATAACTTAAGATATGGATGGCACGCTTATTGGTTATACGGCAAAGATAAGATTCACAAGGAAAGTACAAATCATTATGTCAGAAAATCACTTTTAATGATATGGAATAAATATAAAAAAAGAATTTGTCCTGAAATCCCTAGCTGGTGCTCCCCACATGAGGCCTTTTTCGGGAGAGAAGGTATCAAAACAAAAAAATGGCTGAGATATGGAGACATAACTAAAGTAGTACAAGGAGAAGTAATGTTTAAAGAACAACAGGAATTAGAGGAAGCTAACATTGACTGTCATTGGTACCTATACAGGCAGATGAAAGAAAGATTCAAAATAGATAAGAAATTGATAGGAATACAAAAAATCAAGAATAAATGGGACGCAATATTAGATAAGGGTAAAGGAAAAATGATTGCAAGGTGTTATACATTACTATTGGACTGGTTTACAGAGGAAGAAGTGGTACGGGAGAGTATGATAAAATGGGCACAGAACATAGGACACAATATTGAGTATTCGCAATGGGAGAAATGTTGGGGGAAAAGAATGAAATACACGATGAATCAGAATATGAAAGAAAACATGTACAAAATGATATACAGATGGCATTTGCCACCCGTAAGAATTGCACATATATATAAAAATGTCAAACCTAATTGTTGGAGATGCAATTCAGTAACAGGTACATTTTTTCACATGTGGTGGACTTGCCTTAAGATTAAAAAGTATTGGTTAGAGATATACGAAATTGTAACAAAAGAACTGAATATAACTGTGACTTTTTGCCCAGAAACTTTTTTATTAGGAATAATAGGCCACAAACTAGAAAAAGAACATGGTAAAATAATCTTCAATTTGTTAACATGTGCTAGAATTATATTGGCAAAAAATTGGAAAAGTCAAGAGATCCCCGCAACAGAACAATGGATATTGAAAATATATGAAGTTATGGAGTTAGACATAATGTCATCTTGGAGAAAGGAAGCAACGGAAGAGCAAGCTAAAGAAGAATGGAGCACAGTAGCAGACTTTCTTAAGAAACGATGGAAGGAAAGTTGAATCAAAAGGGAATTTCTTTATTTTTTTTTTCTTCTTCTTTATTTGTGATGTGAGAAAGACATGAGTGTATTTGTGAAATTCCTGTGAGAGATAAAATTGTTTACTTGGGTATTAGATATAAAAACGGTAAGAAAAGGAAAAAATACTAATTTAAATAACGATGAAATAACAAAAATCTCGTTTGGTAAAGATTGGAATTAGTATAGATATTAATTAAAGATATGAAGATCAATAATAGTAATTAGGTTGAAGGTGACAAAGATAAGGAAGGAATGATATGTGATATATGTTAATATGTTATATGTTGTATGACAAAGTGTGTGTAAATGATTTGTGTTAAGATATTTTGTGGTTTATGAGTGATTTTTGTTCTTTTTGTCTGTTTACAAATAAGTTAAACTGTATATGTGTATAAAAATCATAATAAAAAAAAGAAAAGCAGAAATATCTTGAACCCAATGGCTTGCTGCTGGTGCCTCTCATGGACTATAAAATGTGGATGCGTGGATTTACTTTAATAAAAAAAGTAATTTTAGATCGAGTTCCTGGCCTAGTGCATCTCTAGTGCATGACATGTTCAGCCATGGAGGACGCTGGGAGGGAGTAGTGTTGTATACTTATCTTTGTATATTAGACTAAGTGTATCCCTCTATGATACTCAATTGCACTTTCAAAAATTCAGCTCCCAATAGTAGACTGAATAATTCATCAACTTATAAAGTGGAATTTAATTGATGGCTATGTTGCTTCTCTGGCTGTTATAATTATTTAATGTTTTTATATTATGCTGATATGGTGCAGCTCTATTTCATAAGGCAGCTTCCTAGAAATTAAATACACATCCTGGAAATGGGGGGGGGACCATAGCATTAGCTACAGTATCACATATTCTTGTAGCATTGAATAACTGTGTGTTTGGGGTCCTGGAAAAAATAAATCAATACATACAGACTATGCATGAATGCACATGTGCATATAGATACATACACAAGTAAAAATGTATGCTTAGGCTTGCCCTGAAAGTTAGATATTCTTCCTACATGCAAGATAATACTTGGCAGTTACAAAAATTTAGAAACTACATACAGTTATAAAAACCATTACATAATACTTTGTGAAAGTATCAAACCTATCATGTGGTTTCCTCGGTAGAATTTGTTCAGAGGGAGTTTGCCCTTGCCTGCTCTGAGGCTGACACTTTCCCAAGGTCATCCAATGTGTTTCCATGGCTGAGCAGGGATTTAAACCATAGTCACCCAGTGTCCTAGTCTAATACTCAAACCACCACACTACTGTAGCTTTGAAGTGGAATAGACGTATGTGCCTTCAGGTCCCCAGTCAACATAAGGTGACTCCAGCAATTTCTTAGGGTATTCTCAGGCAAGAGATATTCAGAGGTGATTTTGCCAGTTTCTTCATCTGAAATATAGCCTACAACACCTGGATTCCAATGGCAGTCTCCCATCCAAGCATGAAGCAGAGTTGATCATGAGCTTCCAAGATCAAACATGATCTGGTGCCTGGAGGATATTTAGATCCAGTTGAAATATCACTCCCTGTACAGTATTTTAAAAAATTGTTTTAAATAATTGTCTCACATTGGTTAAGATGATGTTATTTTTTCATGTTTTAAAACATTTTTATTAAATCGATTTTATTTTATGATGTTGTGAAACCTCATGATATGGTGAGGGGGGATATAAATTCTCTCTTGCGTTGACTTTTTGCATACAGTTTGATTGGAAAGTCCCTGATTTTAACTGAAATGTGTAACCCAGGCTTTTTCTTTTTAAAAAGCTGTATTGTACTATATATTATACTGCACTGAATATTATAGTGCAAATACAGTACAAGTATGAATATCTGTAGTATACTGCATTATAAGCACACTACAAACAACTATTACACAGTACTCAATGAAAAGATGGCACTTTGTATTTATCATGATAAGACCCTCTTAATTTGGTGTCATCTGTATAATTCCAGAATAGGATCATACTCTTGAGGATGTTTGGCTTCCATAATTAGATAGAACATTTGCCATAATGGGGATTCCTCCCTAATGCTTTATTTTCTGTTTCAAACCTACAGTTAGCTCTTTCCAGAGTGCTTTAACCATGGTAATCTCATGCTAATTTTTCATAAATAAGTGAAACAGTAAAGAATGAATACAAAATACATTGTATAGACAGAGTAAAATTGGAGCTTTGGGAATTCTTAGATTACTGCTTTCTTTTAATGCCTTCAGTCAAAGAAAAGGATTCATCTCTTTCAAATCTCCATGGGACTCCATCAAATATCCACAAAACTGCAAGTCTAAATTCTTCTATTTAGGGGAGCAGTCCTTCCTTTCTTTGTCAGGACAAACATGTAAATGTAATTTGATTTTTTTTTTTAACCTACGTAATTTGCAAATATTGGTCCCCAATCCAGATGGGGATCACTGGAAAGAGAAAGTGTTCATGCTACCCCCAGTGATCTTAATCCTATTCAGATGCCTCAAGTTCTTCTAAAACAAGAATAGGTCACTTCATCCATACCCTCCAACTGTTCCAATTTGCAGGGATAGACCCAATTAATCCCATGTCATTTTGCTTTTTCAGTTGCTATTAAAATGTCCCAGTTTCTTTTTCTTCCTCACACTTTCCCTCTTTGTTTTAAGTTTACTTCAGTTTCTGTAAAAAAGTACTTTGGACTCAATAAACTCAGTGGGGAAGGACAGAAGGGGAATGAATCTTTCCTTCCCTGTAGTCACAGGTAAAATATTTCTCCAGCTGCTCCTAACTTCTCTTTTCTTCATTAATATTTTTTGCTATCTTGACCATATCCTGATGTTGCTTGGCTGAAAGTGTCCCTGATTTAATCTGAGAAATGTTGGAGGGTGTCCCTCATGAGAAGTGAAGGTGTGAGGTGAGTGCAACATTTGGGCTGCACCAGTATGTCAGGGTGCTGCTCCAAGTTATGTCATGTTACTTCTGGTCACTAATTTTGACTGGCTTGAAACAGCATAGCAAGTAACACTAGGAAGTACATTTCTATACGGCTTATCAGTGAGCTATCACTCCCTAAGTAGTTTACAATGTGTAAGCCAATTGCCCCCAATAAACTGGATACTCATTTTACAGACCTACGAAAGGATGGAAGGCTGTGTGCATCTTGGAGCTCTGCTTGGGATCTAACTCACTACCTTGTGGCTACAGTACTGGCATTTAACCACTGCACAACTAGGGCTACCTAGTGACAAAAGAAATGCATTGATGCAGGAGATGTGAAAGCAAATGACTGTACTTGTAAACACCTCCTTTGTGTTTTCAAGCAAAATAATGCCCCAAATTCAGCCTCAAAACCATTTTGGAAAATTGGAAAAGTCCTGGGGCTGGAGAGCTTGGGAGGAGACTACCAGGAGTTTGAGACCTAATGTGGCCTGTGGGTCTTACCTTCCCCATTGTTTCTCTAAAGTTTTTTTTAAAGGACATAGCTGCTAGCTCTGTCTCTAAAGTTTTTTGTAGCTTTATCTTAACAGCCACTGATCCTCTTATAGAAGTAGGTTTTCCAGTATGGAAACACTGACTTCCAGAAATGATGTTGGAGCTTTTTTCCCTTTTTGACAGACATTAACATATGTGTACCAAAAAGCCTTCATAGGTTTAGGAGCTGCTTTAAAAGTAGTCAGTCTTTTAAGTTTATCGCATTCCTAGCCCTGGAACATTCCAAGGACGGACTGCAAGGGGCCAGGAACAAGTGAGGGATGAGTGGGGGATGTATTTTACTGCACACCCCGTCCATCACTCAATTCTTTCTGTTCCCATTTCATCCCAGAATCTGTCCCAGGGAGGCGATTTTCTGAGGACTGTTCAGAACGCATGCTGAGATGGAATGGGAATGGAAAGTATTGAGTGAGAGATCAGGTGGGTGCAGTTCCAGCCCCATCCCGGACCCTTTTGTAACACACAAGGCACATTCCAGGGGTCTGTGCGATAAACTATATTGTCAAGAAAGGAAGACTTTCCTGCTCTCTGTAATCCACACACTTTGTTTTCATTCCAATTTAGGACACACTAAGGATCTTATCAGATGAACTTTAAAGCCAGGATGCAGGATGGAGACGGGGATTATCACATGCTAAATGGCCACCTAATTACTGCCCACCATCAGCCCACATCCCAGGCATGCTCCGTCAGCATGTTTTAGAAGCCGGAAAGCCTCTGGCTTCAAAAAAATGCTAGCAGAGTGTGGCTGGGACCAGCTTGGACCTAGGCTGATGGACCTGGATGGCAGTTTAGCATGTGATAATCTTTGCCTCCAGCCCACATCCTGGCTGTAGCCCGGGATTCTTGATTCGGTTTTAAAGTTCATTTGATAAGCTCCTACAATGTATGGCAATCCTATCACAGACTTTCTTGACAAGATTTGTTCAGAGATTTGCCGCTGCCTTTCTCTGAGGATGGTTGACTTGCTGTGGTAGCCCAGTGGCTTTCCATGGATGAACATGGATTTGAACCTCGGTCTCCCAGAGTCCTAGTCCAACACTCAGACCATTACACCATGCTGACTCTCCAATTCACAAACTTGGTGCTTTCAAATCCATTAGATACACTCTAATCCTATAGCATATATTTAACTTACTGCTGATGTTGGTGTGGTTTTTCTCTTATTTACAAAAACTTTTAAAATTATGCTGCTGGTTTCTAGCTTTTTATGGTCCATGTAGTTATTTGTATTGTTTTATTATTTTGTGTGTGGCCTTGGGCCCTTTTTAATTTGCAAGACAGCTGATAAATTCATATGCTGAAATTCCCTTTTCTACAGGGTTATTAAATGGTACAAAAATCCCTTTCCTTTGTCGCATCTGGTGAGGCTACATAAAATGCATTCATTCATTTAAGCCCTGAGGTTTAATGCATTAATTTCAGCTACTTCTAAAAACAGTACAAATCTTCACTTCTCCAGTTATTTGAGCACATTTTATTTCTTATGCTTGCAAGAATATATTGAAATTTAAGTTCAAGGGTTCTTCCTCCTACAGCAAAAGTACTTTACCATAGATACTAATCACTATTTTTGGAGATTCCAATAGGAGAAAAAAGGGTTTCACTATTGGGTCCTGTAATGCTTGTAATTTTTTTTTTAAAAAAATCAAATTATAATTTATATTATATCATTCTCCTTTTTAATGTCAGAGGAGAAAATTGAAAAGTAAAATAAATAATTGATAGTATATATTTTTATAGTACCTTGAATAAGAGAGTACTTTAAAAGCAAATCTAGCAATAGCTACTGCTATTATTGAGCCCTTTCATATTTCACATTGATAGTACTATGATTCCACTTTAACTGCCATGGGTGCAGCGATGTAATTCTTCAATAAGTTTCTTTCCAAAGGTAGCAATGAGTAATTTCAGCAGTTTTCTCCCTACTGTGAGAAAGAATTTTTAAACCACAGCTTTTGACTGTGGTTATTCACAATTCAGGACTAATTCTGTGCAAAATTTATAAGCAGTTGTTTTGTGCATGAACAGCATTTTCTACATGGGAAACAACATTTTCTGTCTGGAAAATACTATTGAAATGCAGAAAAATTCATTCCTATGAAGAAAAAAAAAGCTTCTTCCTGAAGAGAAAATGCTGCCTTCTGTGCAAATCAAGCACATGACAATTTTATGTTGAATAAATCCCCAATTACAGCATTTTCTGTGCAGGAATAAATATTTCTGCCTTGAAATATTATTTTTCAATCAGAAAATGATTTCTTCTGTGCAAAACAACCACCTGTGAATTTTGCACAACATAAGTCCCATAATGTGAATATTCTTGCTAATCCAGGATTCTTTTTGCCAAGGTTTCTCAACACTCTACAAACATGTTTTTCAACCATTTTCCCCTTTAATATTTTGAAATCTTCTCCCCATCTCTACTGCATCCTATGGCATTTTCAGATTTGAAGTTTGGTGAGGCACTAGAGCTCTTTGGCTAAGAATTTTAAATATACTGCCCTAAACCACCAATCCTGGGATTTCATAGCAGTTAAAATGGAATCATAATGCTATAGTGATGCAGCATGAAATTGTAGAACATCTTGCATATTTTAATTCAATTTGTCAGTTCAGAGGCTCTAAGATTTGACAGAAACTCTGCTGAGTAATACCCACTTTTTGGGGACTCATGCTCAGTCCACAAACTGCCACTGTATGCTGCCCTACCAGGTACATCAGGTTTTTTTTCTTGCAAAGATAGTGTCAGTGGAACAGCTGGAACAGGGTGGTGTTGTGTATTGGATGTGGAATTAACACAACACTACATCAGCACTAAACCTAGCACAAGGAAGTTTCCCCCTGTTAATGTCAATTTGCTGTAGTTGTATGCCTTCAATCATTTCTGACTTATGGCAGCCCTAAGGGATTTTCTTGGCAGGATTTTTTTTCAGAGGAAGTTTGCCATTGCCTTCCTCTAAGAAGGTAGAGAGTGTGACTTACTTAAAGTAATCCAGTGGATTTCCATGGCTGAGTGGGAATTCAAATTTTGGTCTCCAGACTTGTGGTCCAATGCTCAAACCACTGCACCACACAGGTTCTCATTGCAATCCATGGGAGAGGTCTTCTTTTTTAGAGAAGTACTTTTTTATTGATAGTCATTTTGCCCATATCACTACAAGAGCAAAGATTATGTGATGTGGCTCAACCATCAATCACAGCATGCCACCACCATGAAGCCCCAAACATATAAGCTGCACACATGAAGATCCTAACTCAGGTGACAGGGAATATGAGATGGAAATAGCCCTGGAGAATACATGGAGGAGAGAAAATGTCCCATGATGTGTCTGACTTCTTTTTGAAGTGTTCTCTTATTTATCTGGAAATTGACCTGTGGAATCTGCAGTGCAGCTTTGAGTTTCAGAAACCGCCTGACACCTTGATCTTTACGTGTTTGTGTTTATAGCCAGGCACACAAAAGATGAATAGGAGCCAAGTTTTCCTATTCCATCAGGTCAAACTCTCAATTCCTCTTTCTCTTCTCATCCTCTCCCAAGCTTTATGAGCATCGGGTTTAGAAAGTGTTCTGCCAACACAGCTGCAGGAAGTTGATATAGAAGTGTTTATTTGTGGATCATTCTTGTAGCGTGGTAAAATGCCATTCTTCTAACCAATAAAATGGTAATTGATAGAATGTTGTTTGGATTCTTTAACATCTTATCTTCACTGATCAGTTAATGGACTGTAAACTATTTTTCTGTTGAAAAAAATATATTTGATGTGTGTCTGTCATTTAAGTTCCAAATAGGGAGGTGCTGAAACAGAATGAATTATTTCCACCTACACGCCCCCGCCCCCCAAATCTTTATAGTCCTGCAAACTCCCAGTATATTGCCACCACTCTGATGTGGCTTTTAATATCCTCATATCCAATGATGCTTTTTTAAAATATACGGTGTCATAATGTAATGAAATCTGATTGGCTTTATGGTAAACTGATATAATCATAAACCATGATGTGCTAGAATTGACTGAAGGATGCTATTTAAAAAAAAATTAAACCTGTAAATCAACTATGGAAAACTACATTTAAGAAAGAGAAACAAAGGGAGATTCGTGAAATTGTTTTCCTTTGCTCCCCAAATTCTCAAGGGTACAGATTTATCCCAGAGCTAGATGTATCTGGATGATTCATTCTCCTCACCACTACAAAAATACCACTTGAGGGCTTCTCAAGAATTCCTCAGAAGAGGAAAAGCTGGGTCATTTTAATTTCCCAGGAGATAAAATGCTATTAATGGAATGCTTTATCAAAACCTTTGCTAAACCCACATTTTATACACAGAAAAATTAATATGAAAGCAGAGCCATGCACAACAAGTGTGGTGGATAAATTTAAATTTAAATACAGAATCAAAGGTAAATCCTTCTCCCCATACTTCCAGTCCCAAGGTTTTGCCTTTGTAAAATAAATGGTATTTGTGTGTGCATGTATGTATTTGTTAATGTTGAAATATCACTTCACTCTTAACACCATGCATCCCAGCTGTAAGCAGAAGCTCCATGAAAACTTCACCAAACTCTTCCTCCTTCTCTGTCAGTGAACAGTTTATTTGTAGTCGGAAGGTTCTAACAAGCACCATTAAAGTGAGGGGCCTTTCTTATTCCTGCCAAAATGATTGTCAGTAGATGATATTAATGTGCTGCCATTTCCTGCTCTCATTGCATCCTTTATTATGGAAATAAATACCCAAATCTTAATTCCTCAAATGTTGTCAGAAATGGGATTGGTATTCTGTTTAGGTCTCATCTTTTTCATATGTCAAAGCTTGACTGAAATAATTCCATTATTCTTTCTGACAAGAGGCAGTGTGGCTACCATGTTAAATCATTCGCTCCAATGCTCCCTCTCATTCAGTACATTTTTTATGTTAAGTATGAGATCTTTCTGGGTGACCGGTGTTGTGCACAGGAAATGCACTATCCCTACACAGTTGATTCAAGGAATCAAAACACTTCTATTCAGCCACTCTGAATGAAAAAGAGTTGTGCTGAAATTTTAAATTGAACTATTGGGACCCCTTTTATGGGAGGATGGGCTGGTAAAGGCAGTAAGCTGGTGAAGTTCTTTTAAATTGTATTGGTTTTGGATTTACCTTTATATTAATAAGTAGCAAAACAGCTTAGTAACAATGCCCAGGTGGGCAACTGACAGGGGTTGTGGGGCCACACTGGAGAGTAGCACCTGTAGTGAGCATGGTCTCTACCAAATAGAAGACAGATTTTGGAGTCCTTGTTAGCAGAAGACTAGGATTTGAAATGGCAGCTATGAAGGAAGTATACAAGATCCTCAAATATAAAGACATATCATTGAATACTAAAATTAGAATTATTCATGCCATTGTATTTCCCCCATCTATGTAAGGTTGTGAAAGCTGGGCAGTGAAAAAAGTTGATAGGTAGAAAATCAATTCATTTTAAATGTGGTGCTGGAGAACAGTTCTGGACAGCTAAAAAGACGAATAAATGGCCCTAGAGCAAATAAGGCCTAAACTCTCCCTTGATGCAAGGTTGACTAAACTGAGAATGTCATACTTTCCAAATATCATGAGAAAACATGAGTCCCTAGATAAGACGGTAATGCTTAGTAAAGCAGAAGGCAGTAGGAGAAGAGGAAGACTGCATTCCAGTTTTATATTAAGAAAGTGAGTGGGTAAGCTTGCTAACTCCAGTCTAAAGTAAAGAAGAGAATGGGTAGACATCACACTAGTTCCTGACAGTGTTCTCTTCTGGTCTACCAAGTGAAATGGTTTACCTAAATGAAATGAAAAGTTACCGGATAAGAAATTTTCCCCCTCAAAAGGCAGCATATTCTATGTATGTTCACATTTACAATTAAGACAGAGTCAAAGTTTGATAAAGCAGTTGATGAGGGCTGTGTCTGCATGGGACAGGGGTAGAGATTCCCACAGCACAACAGCTGTCTGCACAGGTATCTCACTCAACCACCTGGTGCATCTGCAGTGGGTTGTTACTTCTGATGTGAGAGCCTATGACCAGGAGTGATGGTGGATGTGTCAGGTGGCTCAGCGGGACCCTTGTGTAGACAGCCATGGTGATGCATCTTCTTGGAAGGTCTGGAATAAAAAGTATGTTTTTAAAATATGATTTAAAACTGCTATCCCCTGGTTCTGATGCATAATGAACCAGACATTGTCCAGAGTGCTCACTCCAGAACTGGGGTTTGGATGTGTGTCATCCAAACAAGACACTGCTGGAATTGGGGGGGGGGGGCTTTTGCCCATGTAGATAAATCATTTGAGGCATAGTGGTTTGAGTATTGAACTATGACTCTGTAGACCAGGGTTTGATTCCTTATTTGGCCATGGTGACCTTGGCCAAATCACACTGCTGACCCTGAAGGAAGCCTGAAGGGACGCCTGCTGCAGCCTGAAGCCATTTTCCACCTGAGGCTCCACAGCCAAGGCCAGGCAAGGCAGGGCAAGCCAGAGGGTGTGGTTTTTCTTTTGGAGGACTTAAGTCTCTGCCCTCCCACCCCTTCCCAACATCTGCTGACCCTGAAGGAAGCCTGAAGGGACGCCTGCTGCAGCCTGAAGCCATTACTCCACCTGAGGCTCCACAGCCAAGGCCAGGCAAGGCAGGGCAAGCCAGAGGGTGTGGTTTTTCTTTTGGAGGACTTAAGTCTCTGCCCTCCCACCCCTTCCCAACATCTGCTGACCCTGAAGGAAGCCTGAAGGGACGCCTGCTGCAGCCTGAAGCCATTACTCCACCTGAGGCTCCACAGCCAAGGCCAGGCAAGGCAGGGCAAGCCAGAGGGTGTGGTTTTTCTTTTGGAGGACTTAAGTCTCTGCCCTCCCACCCCTTCCCAACATCTGCTGACCCTGAAGGAAGCCTGAAGGGACGCCTGCTGCAGCCTGAAGCCATTACTCCACCTGAGGCTCCACAGCCAAGGCCAGGCAAGGCAGGGCAAGCCAGAGGGTGTGGTTTTTCTTTTGGAGGACTTAAGTCTCTGCCCTCCCACCCCTTCCCAACATCTGCTGACCCTGAAGGAAGCCTGAAGGGACGCCTGCTGCAGCCTGAAGCCATTACTCCACCTGAGGCTCCACAGCCAAGGCCAGGCAAGGCAGGGCAAGCCAGAGGGTGTGGTTTTTCTTTTGGAGGACTTAAGTCTCTGCCCTCCCACCCCTTCCCAACATCTGCTGACCCTGAAGGAAGCCTGAAGGGACGCCTGCTGTAACCCCAGTCTCTTATGTGTTCGGGATTTTACATCTATACTGGGACGGGAAATTTAGCTGGATTATCCAATTTCATCATCTGATAATGGAGCCGGAAGTAACTTGGGAGCAGCTATTGAAGTTGTGCGGGGTCAGGGAAGATATGGCGGTAACAGAGTGAACACATGTTACAAAAGAAGAAGGGATCGATGTTTGATATCTATCCCTTCTTCTGTTCACTCTGTTTCCCAGGATAATGTGGGGAGTGCACCAATCGTTCCACTATCCCTTAATCTGCTCCTCTGCAATGTCAGGTCGGCCAAGGGGAAAACCCATATCATCCACGACCTCCTTGTGGATGAACAGGCCGACCTGGCATGCTTTACTGAGACCTGGCTGGGAGATGCCAGCTCTGTAACATGGGCGCAAGCTCTCCCAGCCGGTTACACGGTCAGTGAGCAGATAAGGGAAAGTGGGCGAGGGGGCGGTGTGGCTTTAGTCCATAAAACTAACCTGACCTTGATCAGAAAGCCTGTCCGGAAAACAACCCACATCGAGTGTGTGTACCTTAGCCTGAAGACCAGGGATAGCTTGGGGATTCTGTTGGTATACCGGCCACCCCGTTGCCTAACGGACTCCCTAACCGAGCTGACTCAGCTGGTCTCTGAGTTGTTGTTGGACTCACCCAGACTTTTGGTCTTGGGCGACTTCAACATCCCTCTAGAGACCAGCCCATCCAATCTATCTGGAGCGGCTCGGGAGTTCATGGAATCCATGACAAGCATGAACCTATCCCAATTGGTTGACGGGCCTACTCATTGTGCGGGTCATACACTCGATGGGATTTTTAGTACGGAACAGGAGTATCCGTGGGCGGAGGTAACCAAAACCTCCGCATTGTCATGGACGGACCACTTTCTGATCAAGATGGAACTTAAAGCCACTTTCCGCCCCCCCGGGGGTGGCGGACCCATTAGAATGGTCCGCCCTCGAAGGCTGATGGAACCAACAGGCTTCCAGAATGCCTTAGAGGGTTTAATGGTTGGTAGCACCGGCGATTCTACCGAGACCTTGGTGAATACTTGGAACACCGTCCTTCCCAAGGCCCTCGATACTATCGCTCCTGAGCGTCCTCTCCAACCCGCTCCCAACCGTAAGCCCTGGTTCTCCCAGGAACTCCGGGAGATGAAGCGGGTTGGACGACGACTAGAGCGCAAATGGCGGAAGACTCGGCTCTTGTCCGACAGAACTCGCCATAGGCAGCATCTTCGCGCCTATCGGGAGGCGTTGCGTGCAGCGCGGAGATCCTTCTACTCTGCACGCATTGCGTCTGCAGAGTCCCGTCCAGCGGAGCTGTTTAAGGTGGTTGGGGAGCTGACGCAGGTTCCCCCTGCGCCAAATCCCCTACTTAACCCTACAGTGGCCTGCTGTGACGCATTTAACATCTACTTTGCAGACAAAATCTCTCGGATAAGGGCCGACTTAGACGCCAATGTTTTAGCAGTATCTGTAAATGAGGCACCTAGCAACTCCGTTACTGTTACGTTATTGGATGAGTTTCAATCTGTAAGTACTGATGACGTGGACAAGCTCCTTGGAAGCGTGAGGAAAACAACCTGCCCTCTCGATCCATGTCCATCATGGCTGGTCGTCCAGGGAGGGGACGCATTGAAGACATTCCTTAGGGATGTAATCAATGCGTCCCTCAGGGAAGGCACTGTTCCTTCTTGTCTGAAGGAGGCGGCCGTAAAGCCCCTCCTGAAGAAACCTTCCCTTGATCCCCTGGACCGAAACAACTATAGACCAGTTTCCTTGCTGCCATTTTTAAGCAAGGTGATCGAGAGAGCAGTCGCCTCCCAACTCCAAGCTGTCTTGGATGAAACCGATTATCTCGATCCATTTCAAACCGTCTTCCGGGCAGGATATGGAGTTGAGACTGCCATGGTTGCTCTGACAGATGACCTCCGCTTGAGCATCGATAGGGGTAGTGTGACCCTGCTGGTGCTCTTGGATCTCTCAGCGGCCTTTGACACCATAGATCATGCCATCCTTTTGGACCGGCTGAGAGGGATGGGGATCGGAGGCACCGCCTTACAGTGGTTCCGTTCCTTTCTCTCTGGCAGGACCCAAAGGGTGAGGCTCGGGGACAGCTGCTCCTCCAAAATTGAGCTAAGCTGTGGCGTCCCGCAAGGCGCCATTCTGTCCCCGATGCTATTTAATATTTACATGAAGCCGCTGGGTGAGATCATTCGGAGGCATGGAGCTCAGTGTCATCAGTACGCTGATGACACTCAGATATATTTCTCCATGACCAGATCATCTGCTCAGACCTCAGATGGCGTCTCCTCTCTCAATGACTGCCTGGCAGCGGTAATGGATTGGATGAGGGAAAACAGATTGAGACTGAATCCAGACAAAACGGAGGTACTGACAGTCACCGGCCCGAAACCAGGTCTGGGAATACAACTCCCGGTCCTAGATGGAATCACACTATCCTCGAAGGACCCTGTTCGCAGTCTGGGGGTACTCCTAGACTCGTCACTTCACATGACTAGTCAGGTGAATGCGACGGTCAGGAGTGCCTGTTATCAGCTTCGGCTGATACGCCAGCTGCGCCCTTTCCTGGAGATGAGGGATTTGGAAACTGTGGTACACGCTTTGGTCACCTCACGACTAGACTACTGCAATGCGCTCTACATGGGGCTGCCCTTGTACCTAACCCGGAAACTTCAATTGGTTCAAAACATGGCAGCCAGATTAGTTACTGGGACATCTAGGAGAGAACATATAACACCAGTGCTTAAATCTCTCCACTGGCTGCCAATTAGTTTCCGGGCACAGTACAAGGTGCTGGTTTTAACCTTTAAAGCCCTACATGGCTCGGGCCCATCTTATCTCAGGGACCGCCTCTCCCCGTACAATCCTCCCCGCACACTTCGATCCTCTGGGAGGAACCTACTACAGCCTATCAAGACCAGGCTGGCACAGACCTCCCAGAGGGCCTTTTCTGCGACCGCTCCCAAGCTCTGGAATGGTCTGCCGGATGAGATGCGTCTCACGACATCTTTAGATTGCTTCAAAAAAGCCCTAAAGACGCATTTCTTCCGGCAGGCCTTCCCCTGAAATTCCCTATCTCCGGCTTCGGTCCCAGATTTTGATTTCCTGCCTACTCCCATGTTTCTGATCCCCACTTATGACGTGGCCGCATAAGGAAGGGTTAGGATGTTGTTATATGTTTTTAAATAATTACTGTTTTAATCACTGCCGGTTTAATCTATTTTTAAGGGGTGGGAGGTTTGGAAACGGTTCATGGGATTGTTTTAATCTATGTTTTTTTACTTGTACCCCGCTCCGAGTGTATGTACAGAGGAGCGGGCTATAAATAAACTATTATTATTATTATTATTATTATTATTATTATTACACTTCCTCATCCTCAGGGGCAGGTAATGGTAAAACTCCTTTGCACAAATCTTGCCAAGAAAACTTCATGAAGGTTCATGTTACAGTTGCCATAAGTTGGAAACAACTGGAAGGCACACAACAATAACAAAATAAAGTCTGAGTTAGATCAGGCCCTAGACCACCATAGTGGGATATTTAATTGGCTATAAACAGTATTTGCTTGCAAAAATTATAAAGATTTTAAAATGATGTCATGCACATTAAGTACATCACTGTTATCTCATTATGGAAAATATATTAGTAAGCATTTCCAAGCAAAGAAAGTGAAAGCCTCTTCTCTCTTAGATGCATAGCAAGTAAGAAGATGTAATTGGAGGTGTAGACATATTGATCCATTTCTGCTCCTATATAGAAAATTGCTTTAGGCTAAGTGCCAGCATAGTTTAACCAGCTGCTCTTTTTCTTCATACAAATTGATCTATAAACTCTTTTCAGTAATCCTGTCAATATAGAATTGATTCAGCAGCCCCACAATCTAATCTAAATTGGAAGAAGAACATAACAAAAAGGCAGATTTGGTCCGGGACTAAATTTAAAAAATATACATAAATGAACTCTTAATGTACATGTTAGTGACTAGCTTTCAAGCTTTAATAACACTATAAGCCAGTGTAAAAACCAATTTTGTATTTTTCTCTGATTTTTTTCATGGCCACTAAATTTCATGGATAATTTGCAATTCATGTTATTCACAAAATTGCATTTAGCATTATTACTCAGAATCATTATTGAGAACTAAGCCCAACCTAATATCCCAATAAAACCCTATGTATGTTCAGCATCAAACTACTGTATATGAGACACCATTCAAAGAATTAACAATCTTGTAAATGTATTTTTAAAAAATATTCACGAATGTTCAAACAACAGATGAAAAGGGGTTTTCCTGAGTGCTGGGAAACCCCAATGAGGAGAAACTTGTGTGACAAAATGTGGGTGAGAAAAAACAACATGGGGTTCTTATATAGATTTCTGTTTCAGCATAAACTGTTGTATTCTGTGTAGAAAAAAATTGTGTGTGTGTGTGTGTAAAAAGTAAGCTTTCTGTGGAGAAAACTTTTGCACAGAAAATAACACTATTGCATTAAAATGCCATTTTTCTACATACAAAACAGAATCATTTTTGCACAGAATAAGTTGGAGCAGTTTTTGAAATGTCCTTGCATACAAGAATGAAACAGTCAAAGATGTATGTCCCTAGAACAAAATATTTAATACCCATGGTTTATGTTTCCTAAGTCATTGGCCATAATAGAAGAAATTCCCCTGCAAGTGTTTCCTGTGGATTAAGGCCTGAATTCAGTTAATTCTCAACCAGAGTAGACCTACTGAATGAACTGGGATATCATCTGTATTGAATCACCATACAACAATTGATCTAATTGGTCTACAGTAGTTGGAACTAATATGTCAAATGCAGGCCTAAAAGAACTCAATAGCACCACACATTTTAATATGCTGTTGTTGACTTACAAGACA
The DNA here is from genome assembly GCA_034509955.1 of Urosaurus nigricauda. Classification (NCBI taxonomy): domain Eukaryota; kingdom Metazoa; phylum Chordata; class Lepidosauria; order Squamata; family Phrynosomatidae; genus Urosaurus; species Urosaurus nigricauda. The sequence goes on from JAOEGL010000004.1 coordinate 216,003,442, forward strand.
TATGAAACAACTATCTTGCAAATTGTGATAGAAGCTGTCTTTAAATTCCTTATTTTTTCCCCTGGAACTGGAGTTTATTCCTTTCGATGTGCAATTAAACTAAAGAATCTTTATTGTTAGACCATACCACCTTGACAGTTCTTCAGAGAGAGTGTCCTCACATTCCCTGTGCTGAATGGATGTTATTATTGAAGTCAAACTCCCTTAGGCAGCTGATACAGATAAAACCCCAAATGTATATTAAGAAGGTTTGGGATAAATGCCAGACATCAGGTTTTGCAAAATGTGTGATGGAACAGCAGGCAAGTATGGGAAAATGCTGAACTAAGGTAGCTGATCTTCAATCATCCAAGACACAAATGAAAGGAAGCATACACCAGGAGGATATGTAGGTGGATGTAGAGTTTAATTACAATTCTTAGGAGCCAGCTACTTGAAGGCAGTAGGAAAAGAGGAAGACTAAAACACAGGAGGATTGATTTAATCAAAGAACCCATGACACTCAAGTTAGCAAGATTTGAACAGGGCTGTTAATAACAGAGTGTCTTGGAGGTCTCTCTTTCACAGAGTCACCATAGGTCAAAGCTAACATGATGGTAATCTGCAACCACAACAAGTTTACTGTACGAGTCTTAGGACTCTTTCATACAAGGCTAAATTGGAAGTATAATTTAAGGTCAATTCGAATGCAATCATGGGTTTTATGTTATTGCAAATTAACTCTTCGCACGCAAATTCGGGCAAGAGGGAAGCCAATTCGAATGCAATCATGGGTTTTACCTTATTGCAAATTAAAGCTTCGCATGCAAATTCGGGCAGGAGGGGGTTATTTTCGGGTAATGGGAAGTAATTCCGAACGGAGCAGGGGTTCATGTAAATTCGCTAAACAAGCGAATTTACATAAATCCGCATTGGCTCCATTCGGAGTTGGGAGAAATTCCTCCCCGTTTGAAAGAGTCCTTAGAAAAAATCATGATTTTGGATTTATCATAATTAATAGTTAGTTGGTTTTCTTCACAGTACCGTATATATACTCTTAGTCTGATTCTAGTAAAAGAAAGGAGAGCAGCAGCATCTGCATATAAAAGTAGCGGGATGCTAGTTGAAGCTATTTTGGGGAATGATAAGTATCTGATGCCATATAACTAGCCAGGTCATTCAGATATAAATTGAACAGGGTAGGTGCCAAAATGCATCCTTGACAAACCCCTCTACAGGCATAGATGTCCCTAGTTAGATTCCTTTGTAGCCCTGTTCTTACTTGTATTGTTGTATTGCTATATAGGTTCATAATTAACCAAAGTAGTTTTTTGTCAATTGTAGTGCTGAGCAATTTAGCCCAGAGCTTGTTTCTGGGTATAGAATCAAAAGCTGTCTTTAAATCCATGAAAGCAACATGCAAGTTGGTATTTAGGGCATTTGCGTATTTTTCAGCTAGATGATTCAGAATTGCACAGTGGTCAATTGTTGTCTTTCCTTTTCTGAAACCTGCCTGTTTGTCCCCAATAATCTTTTCTGCCTCTATCCAATCAGTCAATCTATTGTTTAGATAGTGACCATACAATTTGCTCACTACTGATAAAAGACTGATAGGGCAATAGTCTGCAGGATCATTTTTCTCCCCTTTTTATATATGGGTATTATGGTAGCTTTTGTCCAGCTATTTGGTAACTGAGCTGTGCTATTTATATGGGTAAAGAGGGTTGCTAGCAAAGGTGCCCACCAAGAGATATTGATCTTCAGAAGTTCTGGCATAATTAAATCTGGGCCTGGTGCTTTTCCAGACCTGATCATAGAGATCAGCAGCTCAACTTCATGTTGGGTCACTGGCAGCCATTCTGGCATATCTAGATTGCTCAGAATAGAATTTAGAGCTTCTAATTCTACAGTATTATACTCTTCTGTCTCCTTATATAGTGTAGAAAAATAATCTTCCCATACGCAGGGAGGAATATTACATTGTGGTACTCCCTGGAAATTGCCAAGCCCTCCTGTAACAATAGTACAGAACTGTTTGGTGTTCTTATGTATGGAAGCATCAATTAATGCTGACCATTGTTTTTGCCTAGACTCTATATTTCTTCTTGCTAACAGGTGTTTATAGTGTTTTTTTAAAAAATAATGTAGTACATTTTAGGTAGATTTTTATTATTATCCCTCCTGTAGTTACGGTATAAATTCACTAGGGCTTTTTTTGTTTCTGTACATTCTTTTTCCAGTTCTGTTTTAGGCCTCTTATTATTAAAGGTTCCATTTCTTTCCTCAGTGCCTCTTAGGATAGGTGTTAACAGCTAAAGAAGCATTGAGTAGTTTCCCAGAACAGTCTGAGAGTCTTGTGCATTGATGATACAGTCTCTGAGCTGGAGGCATAGTTCTGAGTTTAAGACTCATACTGCAAATGATTGGGAAATAGCGGGTCATAAAATCAATCAGGTTAGATGTTTTAAGTACCTAGGTATAAACTTTCAAGCAGGTGGCTCATGGATACCCCATCATACTGCAGCTGTCCAGCCTGCAAGTAATAGCAGCAAAGCAATATCCCGGTTTTTCTACATCAAGGGAGGCCAATTTATACTGTTGCATGTAGGGTACAGAAGGCTAAGGTTATCCCTCAGTTATTGTTTGGCATCCCAATATGGATATTGGGCTTCTCTCCATTGGTTGAATGGGTCCTATCAACCGTTCTTAGAAATTTATTTGGAGTCCCTAAATGTGTGTCATCAGCAACTTTGAGATTGGAAGCTGGGTGTACATCAATGGAATGTACTGCATGGGAATGGGCTCTAAGATACTGGCTAAAGCTCATGTTTGCAGGGCCAGAAAGAGGCTACGCTAATCTCTTATGGAAGGACTCATATAAATCTCAAACACTTAAAGTGATCCTAGAGAAGTTCCAGAGATTGGGCTTTCAGACAGTTTTCTTTGCATGTTAAATTGTACAATGGCAAGAAAAATCCTCATCCAGAGGATCAGAGATATTGATACCCAGTATTCACTATCAATTGCCAACACAACTTGTTCTCCCACTAATCTAGGCCTGGAATTTAATCTAAAGGGTGGTGCAAACTATGTAAAAAATCTCACAATTCCCAAATATCGCTTGGCATTTACCAAAGCAAGATTTAATGCCGTTTCCAACATGTTGAGTATAAAGATTGTCTGTGCTCATGTGGAGAAGGGTCTGTAGAATCCATATCACATATCCTTCTTACATGTTCTTTTTACAGGGATGACAGACTGAGACTAATAAAACCCTTATTAGATAAATTTCAGGGAAGATCTCAGGGCTGGTATATAAGATATCTTTTAAAGGACACTGATAGAAAGGTTACAGAAGAGGTGGCAAAATTTTGCTTTTCAGCAATTAAGACCCTCAGGGCTATAGTAACTACTACAACAAGAATCAATAACTGGTGCTAGTAACTAACAGTAAACACCTTCTCTTGACCCAATAACCAGAAAGAGCAGTATCTGTTTTACTTAACAAGGTCTGCTTATGTTCTTAACTGATTAATAAGATGAAGAGCTAGAAGCTTGTTAGTTTTAATTATACTTGTACTGATACTGCGAATTCATTCTTAAATGTTACTGTTGTGTTAAAACTGGTTGGGTTTTTTTTTTTTACTTTTATATTGCCTGAAGGTCTGTTGACTGTAATAAAGGCATTGATTGATTGATTGATGAAGTTTACTGACAGAAGTATCCAAGTTCTGAAGAGGAAGTTCTCTTCCTCAGCTTAGTACCTTTTCTTTTCCCTGTTCATTATCTTCTCTTCTATTCTCCACTCTTTTTCTTTTTCACTGATCTGTCACTCCACTCCTGTGCAGATCCAGCCTTTCCTCTCCTAACTTGAAGCTCCCCACTGGTTAGATTGTAAGGCTGCTGAAGTGCTACAGGAGCTGCCCATCAGTTATTCTTCCAGACATGCCTATATGTTTATCTCTGGGGAAGGATGTTTCCCACTTTGTGATGAAACTGGCACGGCAGTCTCTAGAGAGGTTTTAATTAATTAAATTAATCCATTTTAAAAACAAAGCAACATCTAGTTGCCCTAGGATTCCCTTAGTAGTATGCTAAAATTTTGCCAAAATTCAGATATTCAGATCTTGCAGTTTTGAGCTCTAGTGGAGAAAAATACATTTTCCTTTATCATTATAAACTAGCAGAAGTACTAGCTTCACTTCAGTTAGAAACTGCTTAATCCCAACCACTCCACTTCTTTTTTGCAAGGTTTATCCTCCTTTTCCACTGTTTTTTTTTCATTCTTTATCTGCTTTTTCTTCCATCCATCCCATCCTCAGTTCTACCGACAGAAAAATATTCTACATTAACACCTCCCTATTTGAAAAGTTCTAGATCTTGCAGAAAGAAGCTTTGTGCAAAGTCATTTATACACACACACAGTGAAGAAATTAACCTTTCAAGTCTGCCTCAAGCTTTTTTTTTTCTAGGAAAGACTAAGGTGCTTCATGTCAAAATAATCTCCAGATGCATACACCCAGAGTACCCTTGGTATCCATGACAACACATTTCAGATGGCACAGTTTCATGGTCTTGTTGCATTGCTGGTGACAGACAGATAAACTCTCTCCCTTTCTCCCTGTGCTCATCCATCCTAGTTTTTAAATTAATTTACAGTCTACTCTGTGGCTTTTCCCAGCATTGTTATCAAGGTATTGACCATCGATTCATTGCAGTTGCAGTCAAAAACCATCTGGAAATATCCTGCTCAGTGTTGAGTATTTTCTAGCATATTTTGCTCTTAGGGAGAAAGATTACGTTTGGTGCTTTATAGCAGGCACAATGCCACTACATCCAATTTCAATATGTTCTGTTTTCAGACAAGGAGCCTATACTTTGAGCAAAACTGCACTTCTCACAGTATCCACTTGAAAATCAGCTGTGGCCATTTTCATGTATCTGGGAGAGGAGGAAGAGTCTGTCAAAACAACAGACTCTTGAAGCATCTCATAGTTGAGCAGATTTATTGTGGCAGAATATTCCATTTTGTAATGGCAGCTGCTACCCATTAAAGCTGGAGGGGCAAAGGGGAGGCTCACAACAGGTGAAGCCCTTGACAGAATTAAAGTCAATAAAACAATTGCCCCTCCCCCCCAAAAAAGAAAGAAAGAAAGAAAAGACAAAGAAAAAGAAAAAGAAAAAAAATCATAGTAGGAAAATTGGTTGAGAGAGTTTTCTAAATCCTGACACATACCAGGCCAGTTAATTAACAATACTGGTTTGGTAACTTCACAATGGTTCCTTGCAGAGCCTTGGAAAGTTACACTCTGTAGTGATCCTGGCCTTTTTTTAGATGTTAGGTGTTGTTGTTTAGAGACTCTGGTAGCATATGGCCAAAATAACAGCTGTCCACTGGTATAGAAAAAAGTTAATCTGTATTTAGCAGGCTTTACTATATAATTTCATTTTAGCTTGGAAGTGTAGGCTGAGAGGAGAGTGAAATCTGGGAATGGACTGAGGGAGTTAACTTTTCTTTTAGCCATCAGTATCCATAGGGGCAATCTGGACTACCCAAAAGGGGCGGTCCGTGACCAGCCCTTAAAGCAGCAAGATGGGGCCGAGGCTGCCACACCGGCAGCCTCTGTGGCCCCATCCTGCCGCTTCTGGAGGCCACAGAGAAGCGGCAAACTGCTGCTTCCCCCTCAGCCTCCAAGCGGGGTGCAGCAGGTGCCCGCTGCACCCCGCTTCCCTCAGCGAGGCTGAAGGGAGGAAGGAGCCGCCGCCGCATCCCCTTTCTGCCAGGGTCTTTACTGTGGCTGTCTAAAAGCCATGGCAAAGACCCGCCCACAAAAAGGAGCTCCATATAGAGCTCCTTTTTTGCACCGTGGAAAGGGCGCGATTTGCTCCCTCCCTCAACGCAAAAGCATCATCATGTGTGCAGTGTGTCTAAAAGCTGCGCACATGATGACGCTCTTGTAGTGCATCGTATGAATGCCGCCATTTTAAAATGGCGGCGTCCATATGCTTTAGGGCTAGGGAAGGTCTAAAATCTGTGCCCTCCCTAGCCCTAAAATTGGCGCAAAGAGCCTTTATCATGGCTCTTTGCGCCAATCTAGATAGGGCCATTGTTTGGTTTGCTAATGGGATCTGAACTGGATCTTGCTTAAGCACTTTGATTTCTTTGTTTCCTTCTACATAAGCTTTGGGAACCCCGCTGGCTTCATGGAGGGGGATGCAGCCCACACCAGGGACCCCATTTAGCAAGCTATCAGAAATGTGCAAGTCATCCATAGGACAGTGTGGACAGAATCACTTGCTTAGGGGTCCACATCTGTTACTTGCTGTGAGGGGATGATGGAACATATCAAATAAACAACTGGAAAGCTATCTCTACTGGACGCCTTCTGTTGAATAATTTGCCACCAATAAAATTTCCTTTAGAACAGTGATGTGTGTCAGTTTTTGTTACCAAATGAAGTCTTGGGGAGGCTTGGAATTCCAACCAGTTCCAACTCAGAACACACCTGCTGTCAGATGCTCTCACATCCTTAAAATAAAATAAAAAAGTTCCCTCAGAACATCTCAGTTCACAATAACGTAGCTTCAGTGGCATCATTAGGGGATGCAAGGGCTTCAGACCGCACCAGGTGACATCCTAAGGGGGGGGTGACACCATCCTAAGGGGGGGGGTGAGGACCTTCTTCTTTCAAGCAAGGCCTGATGGAACTGGCTTGCCTTTCTCTCCCTCTGGAGGGAGACTAAACAATCCATGTTTCTGGAAGTTCCCCACATTTCGAAATTTAATTCTTCATGTCCCAGTAAGAATGAGAGACATGCCTGCTTCCTCCAACACCAGACAACTCCACATTGCAAAATACTAAACAGAGACTATGAAGCAAAGGCTGGTCTTCTTTTGAAACTCCTTAGTATGTTCCACTATCCAGAGTTTGTTTACATTGGCCCGTTCTAGATGGGCACTTTGTTGCGCGATAAGGGCTGGAAAGCCCGCCTTTAGGGTTAGAGAGGGCGCAGCTTTTAGACCCTCCCTAACCCTAAAGCGTATTTTAAAATGGCGGCGTCCATACGGACGCATTGTCAAAGTGTCATCATGTGTGCAGCTTTTAGATAGGTTGCACACATGATGATACTTTTGCTCCATGGGAGGGCACAAATCGCACCCTTTCTGCAGCGCAAAAAAGGAGCTCCAAATAGAGCTCCTTTTTTGTGGGCGGGTCTTTGCCGTGGCTTTTACACAGCTGCGGCAAAGACCCAGGGAGAAAGGGGCAGTGGAGGTGGCCCCTTCCTCCCTTAAGGCCCACTGAGGGAAGCAGGGTGCAACGGGCGCCCATGGCACCTGCTGCAACCCCACTTGGAAGCCGCAGGGAAGCAGCAGTTTGCCCCTTCCCCACAGCCTGCAGAAACAGCGAGATGGGGCCGCGGAGGCTGCCCATGAGGCAGCCTTGGCCCTATCACGGGCCACCCCTTTTGGGCAGTTTAGAGCACCCCTATGGGGCTTTACACACTGCCCCTTCAGGGGGTGAGTCTGCCCTGCCCCTGTTTGCTATGCAGCGTTGCCACAGCAACCAAATGACTTAGCAAGGAAGGAGAGCAAAGAAGCACTCCTTCCTTTTGTGTGCTGGATTGGGGCTAGGTCCCTTTCGGGGCTCCCCCAGATCCCAATCTGTTTCTGGGCTCCTTCTGGGGAGATTTCCCCAAGGAGCCCCAAAAGGGAGTTCTCTCAGGCCTACTTGGTTTTCCTGGACCACAGAGAAGTGGCAAAATGCTGCTTCCCCATGGTCCAGGGAAGAGATGTCCTTGGGGCCCCAAGGACAACCCAACAGCTGCAGCTCATAGAATCATAGAATCATAGAGTTGGAAGAGACCACAAGGGCCATCCAGTCCAACCCCCTGCCATGCAGGAACTCCCAGTCAAAGCATCCCCGACAGATGGCCATCCAGCCTCTGCTTAAAGACCTCCAAGGACGGAGACTCCGCTACACTCCGAGGGAGTGTGTTCCACCATCGAACAGCCCTTACTGTCAGGAAGTTCCTCCTAATGTTGAGGTGGAATCTCTTTTCCTGCAGCTTGCATCCATTGTTCCGCGTTCTAGTCTCTGCAGCAGCAGAAAACAAGTTTGCTCCTTCCTCAATATGACATCCCTTCAAATATTTGAACAGGGCTATCATATCACCTCTTAACCTTCTCTTCTCCAGGCTAAACATCCCCAGCTCTCTAAGTCGCTGCTTGGCCCCTTCCTCCCATGGCTTTGTTTCTGCAGTGGTCTAACCACTGCGGGAACGAAGCACTCAGGTGGCGCATACAGCAAAAAGGAGCTGCCTAGAGCAGCTGCTTTTTTGCTGCTGTAAGTGGTGCCTTTACAGCGCCACTTCCTGGGCACCTTGTTTGGATGCCCAGCAATGGCGACACCATCATGGCGGCCCTTGTATGAATGGGAGTCTGCAATGATGGCGCCGCCATGACGTGCTAGAGTTAGGGAGCATGTGGTTGCTGCATGCTCCCTAACCCTTGAAACAGCCCCAGGACGTCCCTTTGTGGACTTCTGTATCGGGCCTATATGATCTGTAGTGCCTCTTCTTTTCCTGAACCCTACTTGGAAATCTGGCAATTCTCACTCCATATATGTCTTTGTTGTAGAATTTTAATCATCACCTTGCTTGCATGAGTAATTAATGCAATTATTCTGTGATTACTGCAGTTCCTGGTATCTCCTTTCTTGGGGACTGGGAAATATACAGAATATTTCCAGTCTGTGGACCATTGTTTTGTTTTCCAAATTTGTGGATATATTTTAGTTAAAATTAGAGTATATTCAGTCTCTTTAGCTTGTATTATCTTCTATTTATATCCATTAAGATCCACCCATGCCATACTCTTGTATCCTATGTAAATTTTATTCCAAACTCAAGGCAAGCAGTAATTGGCCCCACTGCTCATAAAACATTTAATATAGTCAACAATGTTGTAAATGTTTGCAGTCACAAGTAAGCAGAGCTTCTCTTAATTTACTTTATTATGCTGAGCCAAATTCCAACTGTCTTAAGACATTATGGTGAACAGGCCTTATTACAGCACAAGAGATAAATGCAGGAGTTTCCATTTTTACTCTTGATTAGATCCTGCTGCTTTTGAAAGATGACAACATATTTCATGCTGGGATTCAAACAAGACATTCTGAAGCAACCACAATATATAATTGATGTAGATCAGAAGGATATTGTTTTTCCTACACGACAATCTTTCCCTTTTGGCTTGTAGTGAGGGGAAGCCTTGCCAGAACAATCCCTGCTGGGTATTAGAAATGCATTTTATAGAGCTGGGGTTCCCAAATTTGGGTGTTCCTACCCGGGGAGGGGGTGAGAGAGAGGAAATATCAAGGGGTGCAAGAAATAGCTTGTGTCCTTGAGTGACATGTCATTACTCATTTTTTGAATAAATTAGAATCGATTTCCATTTTATACAGCGAGTTAAAAGCTTATTTTTTAAAACTTCAGTTTGTTCACCTGTAGTATTGTATATGGTTATATTTCTGGTTCAAAAATTAGAAACTAGGCTTCTTCATCTCCAAATCTTATATTACTTTTATGGGGAGTGTGAACATTAATCAAACATTTCCAAGTGTTACGGGGCACCGAAAAGTTTGCGAACCACGGTTATAGAGGAAGCTCTGTGTCAGTGGAGAATCTGCTAGAGATTCCCCACACTTGAAATAAAGGATGTGGCTGCCAGAGATTAGGCTTTCTGAGCAGTGGGTCCCCAGTTAAGGTACCCTTTCCCTCTTTTACCCACCCACTGACTCTTGTGGATTGTGCAGCAAGAGTGGAAGGAAAGCCCCAGACTGTTCAACTAGAAAAGAGGTGGGCAAATCATGTCATGCTAAGACCTTCTCACATTGCAAATTATAGTGCTATGATTCCAGGTTAACCGCAATGACTTCATTCTCTGGAATCCTGGGATTTGTAGTTCAGGGAGGGAGTCTCAGACAGACATTGCTAATCTCTCACCAAACTAAAACCTTAGGATTCCATAGGATGCAGACATGGCAGTTAACACTAAAATGTTGCACTATAATTGTGTAGTGTGCAACTCCCCATGAGTGGGGAATCTTTGTTTCACCAGAAGTATGATTTTATTCCAGGTAAGCACACTGCAGATTACATGCCACCAGTGAGCAGGCTATATTTCAGAGTCAAGGGGCCATCCTATTGCTGGCATGTGCTAAGTCCATAGATTTACACATAACACTTCCATCCCTACAAATATTTTGGAGAAATATGACATATGAGTCTAAGTCCTACTGGCACACCAGTCTAGAGGAAACCAACTGAATTAATTGGTTTTAGCTATGTGTTGACTCTTCATTTAACAATAGGTCTACTCTAGTTGTGGCTAACCAATGTGGTCATGGTCTGACATGGCAGAGGAAAAAACCTTGAATCAGATGAAACTGTTACTCAAATTGCTACATGACGGAGATGGCAGCCACAAATTAATATATAATAGCTCAGACTAATGGCAGTGAGAGGACTCTGAGTAACTTCAAAGACTTGAGATCTTGCCTTTGTGTAATGGTTCCAAAAAACTAGAACTCCAGAGTGCTAAGTATAGCTGATTTTTATTTACACACACACAGGAATTAACAGAATTAAATGTAGCAGCTTGTAACAAGGTTGAGGAAAGGCAATCTCTTACCAGTCCCAAAACAAATCAGGGTATGATGGAAGTGACAGTGGCTCAACAAGGCTGCCTACATGTGGGGGTGGGAGCAACCAGCTTGTGATGAAGAATCAATATGAAATTTGGCACCATCAGGACTGTCCCTGCCACACTGGGAGAGTTGGAGAGTGTGGAGCAAGCACGGGACACACCAGGACCCCAGAATTCCTCATATACCTTCTAGGAGATATTAAGGGCATCTTCACCACATTTGGATGCCTTCCTGGGGTATTTCAAGCCTAGGAGACTTTTTTTTAAAAAAAGGAAGTGAGCAGGATGTGACACTTCCTGTTGTAAAAGAAAAAGAAAATGAAAAAGGCAACATCTGGATCTAAAATGCAACAAGAGGAGAACATGAGGAATATACTAGAGGACATTTGGAGACATTTTGAAACATGATATATTTTTTTCTTTAATATTTTGCAGGAGTAGTTGCAATGAGCATTTGTACTCTTTAAGTTCTCCAGGGACAGTTTAAGGTGGCACCCCACCTCCCATCAGTTGCCATGCCCTGATATAAGTACTCATTACAATAACACTGCAGATTTTGGCAATATTTTAGTGCCCCAGATTCCACTGAAGCTGAGAGACAACATAAATATCTTAAGGTTCCAAACTAACCTTTGAAAACTTCTTTTGCACATCTCTTCCTTTGTTGACTTCATAAAGTGCAAGGAGTGTGAAAATGGTTGAACTAAGTATTTAATAAGGAGGTTCCTTTTCTCTCCCTCTCCCTCATTCCCTCAGTCTTTTTCATATTTATGTGTATATTGAATCATTAAGGAGTTGCTCCTTTATGATGCCATCTCACCTGGCTGCAATGTGTGTGTGTGAAAGTCAATGTTGTGCTGATGGAATAGCAAAAAAATCTGTCTGAATGCTTTACCTTGTGTGGTTGCTGTATTCACAGCACATCCTAGCCAACTGATATAATAAGAGAACGAAGAATGGTTCCTGTTCATGTTTCAATGAATGTATATTGCATACATGCATGCAGGTGTTAATATATGTAAGCGTATGCCTGTCCAGAGCAAACAAATGGCATGACTTTCCAAAGTGATCCTGTGATCCCATACATTACATGTGGAAAATGTGTGTGTTATCCCTATAATTTTCCCGAACTTTTTTTTCTGTGAGGAGATTCCAAAAAGGATAGAACAGTACATAATTATAGTAGTATGATTTTGCTTTATCTGCCAAGGTTTCATCCTATGGAATTCAGGACTTTGCAGTCTATGGTGAAGTATTTAGATTTCTTGGCCAGTCTCTCACCAACCTAGAAACTCCATGATTCCATCAGATGCAGCCAGGCAGTTAAACTGAAATCATAGCTCTAGCATTGTGTTGTGTGAAAGGGCATAGGGACTCAGAGCTTTTAGATATTGTTGGGGGATGAGAATGTAAGAGAGATAAAATCCTAAATTAAAGAACAAAAGAAAAAAAATCCATACTTGTTTTTATCCTACAATTATATCAGTACTTTCTATGTAAATGAGATATTTCTAATCTTAGAGAAATGCACCATATTAAAATGCATACCAATTGTTTTCAAAAGTGGCTTGCCTTTGCAGACATCATACACACAACAACATTCACTGAAAGAACAGAAAGATGAATTAGCCTGGGGAAGAAGTGGTTTAAGAGTAAAAGTCAGCTTAATTAAAACTGCATCAGCATGTAAGAAAGAGATTAACTTTGTTCATTCAATAATTCTTTTGCCTTATAAAACATGTTTTATGATTTATTACATATTTCTTTTTGCAACTGGGGGAAAAAAGGATAAGCCAAACCAGATTGCACCCAGATATACTCTTTTATGGGTCATCAGCTTTGTAAATCAGAGCACTGATCATGCAAAGGAGATTCTGGATCCCTGTTTGGATGATATCCTGTCCTGATAATGGCTACTCCAAAAGGAGCACAAAGTTGGCTGCTACCTATTACAGTGGGCCCTTGTTATCTGCTGGGGTTTCATTCCAGGGCCTCCTGTGGATAACAAAATCTGTGGATGTTCAAGTTACATTAAATACAATAGCATAGTAAAATGGTGTCCCTTGTATAAAATGGAAAATCAAGGTTTTCTATTTGGAATTTATATTTTCTGGAATATTCTCAAGCCGTGGATACTTGAATCTGTGGATAAAAAAATCTGCAAATAAAGAGGACCGACTAATAAATTGCAGCACATGAACACTGGAAGCTGCTTTGTACAATCAGCATTATGGTTTATCTCAGTGAGTATTGTTTACTACACTGGCTGGCAGCAGGATGGATTCTAGGCAGAAACAGCTAGCTGGAGATGCTATTAATTGAACCCAGGATCTTTTTCATGCGGAACTTTTGCCTCACAGTGAGATATAGTCTATCCCCAAGCAGTAATGCTAATCACCCACAATAACAAATACTTGTTTATTTGGAATATTTCCTAGTACACAATTGTGAGAATCATAACAAATGTTTTTTGTAAGCCATCTCAGGAATGCCATTTAGCCACTGGAATGCACAACATACACTTCAGAGATTTCCAAAGTAGATTTCATTATAATGTTACACAACATGCCTTCAAATCATGCTGATCATATCAGGGGCAGGGGGGCAATTTGGCAAAATTCATTCAGAAAAGTTTTGTTATTGTCTTTCTCTGAGACTGAGAGTGTGTGAAATTCACCAAGTGGGTTTTTATGGCTGAGTGTGGGTTTGAACAACTGTTCTCCTGCAGTCTTAATCTAATGGCTCAGGGTGTCTTACAAGCTTGTGGAATGTAAAGTCCTATATACCAAAATACTGTTTTTCATGTTAACTGGAAGGTAACTGGTTGTACTGACTAACTGAATAAAATATTCAATTATTCACTCATTGGAGTATAACCATCTGTGTTTTTGCCCATCCATGGGGAGGGAGGCCAGAACTGAATGCCTGTGGATAGAATGGATCCACTGTACATAAAACTGCCAGATAGTTTTCAGTTTTTTAGAGGACTTGGCTGAGAGATTGTTTGCCCTACCTCCACCTGGGCTCCTCCCATGCCTTGGCTCCTGGACTTAAGGCAGAGGAATGGGCCTTTCTCCCTCCTCCCCAACATCTGCCAGTGAAGAAGACTCAGCTGAGTGTTTGTTTGCCCTACTTCCACCTGGGCTACTCCCATGCCTTAGCTCCTGGACTTGAGGAGGAGAAATGGGCCTTTTTCCCTCCTCCCCAACATCTGCCAGTGAAGAAGACTTGGCTGAGAGATTGTTTGTTTGCCCTACCTCCAGCTGGGCTACTCCCATGCCTTGGCTCCTGGACTTAAGGAGAAGCCTTGTCTCTCTCTCCCCCCCCCCCCTTTTTTTTCTTTTCTTTTCTTTTCTTTTCTTTTTAGATTGTGTATAGTTCACATTGTTTTAGGATTGGAATGGGGGTTGAGAATGGAGATTTTCTTTTCATAGAATCATAGAATCATAGAGTTGGAAGAGACCACAAGGGCCATCCAGTCCAACCCCCTGCCATGCAGGAACTCCAAGTCAAAGCATCCCTGACAGATGGCCATCCAGCCTCTGCTTAAAGACCCCTAAGGAAGGAGACTCCACTACACTCCGAGGGAGTGTGTTCCACTGTCGAACAGCCCTTACTGTCAGGAAGTTCCTCCTAATGTTGAGGTGGAATCTCTTTTCCTGCAGTTTGCATCCATTGTTCCGCGTTCTAGTCTCTGCAGCAGCAGAAAACAAGCTTGCTCCCTCCTCAATATGACATCCCTTCAAATATTTAAACAGGGCTATCATATCACCTCTTAACCTTCTCTTCTCCAGGCTAAACATCCCCAGTTCCCTAAGGCGTTCTTCATAGGGCAAGGTTTCCAGACCCTTCACCATCTTAGTTGCCCTCCTTTGGACATGCTCCAGTTTCTCCACATCCTTTTTGAATTGTGGTGCCCAGAACTGGACACAGTATTCCAGGTGGGGCCTGACCAAAGCAGAATAGAGTGGCACTATAACTTCCCTTGATCTAGAAACTATACTTCTATTGATGCAGCCTAAAATTGCATTGGCTTTTTTAGCTGCCGCATCACACTGTTGACTCATGTTCAGCTTATGGTCTACTTGGACTCCTAGATCCCTTTCACATGTGGTCTCGTTCAGCCAGGTGTCCCCCATCCTATATCTGTGCATTTCATTTTTCCGCCCTAAGTGCAGAACCTTACATTTCTCCGTATTGAATTTCATTTTGTTAGCACTGGCCCAGCTTTCTAGTCTATTCAGGTCATTTTGAATTTTGATCCTATCCTCTGGGGTATTAGCTACTCCTCCCAGTTTAGTGTCATCTGCAAATTTGATAAGTATGCCCCCAATTCTGTCATCCAAATCGTTAATAAAGATGTTGAATAGCACTGGGCCCAGGACAGAACCCTGTGGGACCCCACTGGTCACTTCTCTCCAGGATGAAAAGGAGCCATTGTTGAGCACCCTTTGAGTTCGGCCAGTCAACCAATTACAAATCCATGTAACAGTTAACTTGTCTATCCCACATTTTGCAAGCTTGTTTGCAAGAATGTCATGGGGAACCTTGTCAAAGGCCTTACTGAAATCGAGGTATACTATATCCACAGCATTTCCTTCATCTACCAAGCTGGTAATTTTATCAAAAAAAGAGATCAGGTTCGTTTGGCATGACTTCTTTTTCTGAAACCCATGTTGGCTTTTTGTGATTATGGCATTGGCTTCTAAATGTTCGCAGACTCTCTGCTTAATGATCTGCTCTAGCACCTTTCCTGGAATTGATGTCAGACTAACCGGACGATAATTGTTGGGATCCTCTTTTTTTCCCTTTTTGAAGATGGGGACAACGTTTGCCCTCCTCCAGTCTTCTGGGACTTCTCCTGTTCTCCAGGAGTTCTCAAAGATTATTGCCAATGGCTCTGATATTACATTTGCTAGTTCTTTTAATACTCTAGGATGTAGTTCATCTGGTCCTGGAGATTTATATTCATTTAGGTTAACCAAGTATTCCTGTACTATCTCTTTACTTATTCTGTGCTGAAATTCCCCTATTCTGTCTTCTGCTCCATTATCCTTCGGTTGAGCACCTTTTGCCTTTTCTGAGAAGACTGAAGCAAAGAAGGTGTTGAGTAATTCTGCCTTTTCTCTGTCCCCTGTTAGCATTTTGCCATCTTCTGCACGCAGTGGCCCTACTGTTTCCTTCTTCTTCCTTTTGCTGCGGACATATCCAAAAAAGCCCTTTTTATTGTTCTTAACCTCTCTAGCAAGCCTGAGTTCATTCTGCGCTTTAGCTTTTCTGACTTTACCCCTACATGTGCTGGCTATTTGTTTAAATTCCTCTTTCGTGATTTCTCCATTTTTCCATTTCTTATACATGTTCCGTTTAAAACTTAGCTCATTTGAAAGTTCCTTAGTCATCCATCCTGGCTTCTTGAGACATCTACCATTTTTCTTCCTCATTGGAACTGTTTGAAATTGTGCCTTCAATATCTCCCTTTTGAGAAACTCCCATCCGTCTTGAACTCCCTTTTCTTTTAGTATTCCTGACCATGGGATCACTCCCAGTATTTCTCTAAGTTTATTGAAATTAGCTCTCCTAAAGTCTAGAGTGCGTGTCTGACTATGCCTAGCTTCTCCCTTCCACTGCATAACAAACTCCAGGAGAACATGGTCACTTCCACCTAAGGATCCAACCACTTGCACCTCATCAACTAGGTCTTCCCTGTTGGTTAAGATCAGATCTAAAATGGCTGATCCCCTTGTTGCCTCTTCCACCTTTTGGACAATGAAATTGTCTTCCAGGCAAGTGAGGAATTTGCTAGACTTTGAGGATTTGGCTGAGTTTGACTTCCAGCAAATATCCGGATAGTTGAAGTCCCCCATCACTACTACATCTCTCCTTCCTGATTGTGTGGTCATCTGTTCTAGAAAGGCATCATCCAATTCCTCTGCCTGAGTCGGGGGTCTGTAGTAGACTCCCACAGTAACATCCCTGTTATTTCCCTCTCCTTTAATTTTTATCCAGATGCTCTCCACCTGGCTTCCAGTATTGACTTCCTGCATCTCTTCACTGGTGTAAATATCCCTGACATATAATGCTATTCCTCCTCCTTTCCTACTTGGCCTGTTTCTCTTAAAAAGGTTATACCCCTCTATTTCTACATTCCAATCATGAGACTCATCCCACCAGGTTTCAGTGATGCCTATTATATCATATTTCCCTTGTTGTGCTAGGAGTTCAAGTTCATCCTGCTTATTTCCCATACTCTGTGCATTAGTGTAGAGACATTTAAGACCATGTGTCCTCTTTACTTGCTGCCATTTACTTGTTTTTCACTTGTTTTGATATGGTAATTGTTATGTATTTTGCTTTGTTAATTTTATTTTTTGTTATAATTACTATGTATTTTTGTAGTTGCCATAACTGCTTTGTATTTTTGCTTTGTTAATTGTTATTCTCTTTTGTACCCCGCCCCGATTGCTCGTTCAGAGGGGCGGGCTAGAACTAAAATGTATTATTATTATTATTATTACTGATATATTATATCAGACTAAAGTTAACTACACACCCACATATATGGAGCAGGAAAACACCAGCATTCCCAACAAAGGCAGAGATGGGGAACCTATGGTTCTCTGGATGTTGTCAAACAACAGCTTCTCCTATTTTTCCCAATTGGCTATTCTGGCAAAGGCTGATGGGAATTACAGTCTAACATGATCTGGAGAGCAATACATGCCCCAGTGCCAGTGAAAGATGGATGCAAAAATCACAGAGCTAAGCAAACATGGCTTTACCAATGGATAATATATTCAAGAATTCACTTAAACGGTAATGTGGAAAGGTTAATATGTGTGTAACAGCACCATTTTTTAAAAAAATGTCATTTTTAATATTGATTTATTGCCTCCAATCAGGATCTGGGGAGGAAACAGCCCGTCCAACTTAGTACTGTTGATCAAGTGCTGCAAATGCCTCTTTCAAATATCAAGTGGCAGTCTTCGTGTTGCTGCAAATCTTGTAATCAAGGATTGAATGTGGGACCTTACACATGATAAAGGATATGACTTGTTTGTAAGAGAACTGTGACTTTTCCTCAACAAGTAAAGAGTGAGCAGCAGGAAGTGAGCACTAATATCCAAGAATGGAGTGGGATGAAAATGACATATTATCAAGCACGCTCTCACGCTTCCATCATGATTCATGTTTTCATGCAGTTGCTTTGCTAAGTGCCAGCAACTTAATATGAAAGGGAATAAGATTTGGTGGAAATCACATGGAGATCTGTTTCAAGTTCAGCAAGAACAAAATTAAAGCAGCAGTAATATTCTGTCTTCTTTCAGACTTCTGTTTGGAGGCTTTAGCACCATTATTTGAAAATTTCCATAGGAAACTGAAAGCAACATGTTCCCATTAACTGCTACAAACAGATTATTTGTTGTTTATTACAACCAAGCCAGAGCTCCTCATAATCTTCTCCAATAGGGGGAAAAATTCTTAGGATCCTTAGAATGGACCCATTTCCTGGGGAGAAGGTGAATCACTGGAAGGCCTGGAAGGTGATCTCATTGCTCTTCCTCTGGCTGCAGAACTTCCACCTCCTTCTCTCAGATATTAAAAAGCCATGTAAACATCCTCAAAGCATGACATCTGCTGGAGGGCAGCATGGGCCTTTGAATTCAAAGTGTTACACTCTAGAGACTTTGAAGTAGAATTTTATCCTACATTTTTTAACCACTCATCCATATATGACCCATCATCCTATGGTGGTCAAGTTTACAGAAAAGCCATTGATGGCAGATCTTACAAGAAGATTTGGAAAGGCCAAATATATATTTCTACTTGAGTATCTCTATTTGCATGACTCTGTATGGCTAGATTCATTGTTTTATGAACTTCTTAGATGAGGACCAGTATTCTTTATCAGCTGTTTTGTTATGTATATTTAACTAAGGGGCAAAACAGATGGACAGGAAAAAGTGGCTCAAAGCTGCCTTTTCTGAAGCCACATTGAAACCCCACCAACCACAACGCTGGCTCCCAAGGCAGCTGGAGTGCTCATGTCATGACCACATGACATGGCTTCAAGCCAGGAAGAAGCAGAAAAAAGTGGCTTCTTTTTGAAATGGCTTTTCTCTGCATAGGGCGCCTAGAGGGCACTTTCCTGCTGGCTTCAAGGCATGTGTCATGCCTTCAAGCCAGCCTGAAAGCATCACTTTTTGCCTGTCTGTTTAGCCCTTAAGTAACCTCACCTGGTCCTCAGCAGAATGGCCATTAAGTGGTGTGTGTGTGTGTGTGTGTGTGTGTGTGGTATGATTGTGGCAATAATGTCACAATCATGACTAAGTAACAACCATACACACACACACATATCAAAATGACTTGAAGGCACACAGCAGCAACAACAACAAATCTAGATAACTGTCCTGTTTTCATGAAAAGCTGAATGGTGCAGTAGGAAAGTGATATTTTCCATGGGTACTTTCTTCTGTAAAGGGTCTACTTTAAATGATTCAGTGATTCCTTGATCAGAGAGGCCAGGAATGAAATTATTACTAGAACTACTGAAGCTAATGGTCTAAATCCAATTATTAGTCCCAAGTGCAATAGACCAAATGAACCTATGTGAATTATGTAAGTATTTTCTTAAGAAGTTTTATTCATTTAATGGTCTACTCTGTTGTGATTAATAATTGGCTTTACATCACTTATTAATAAAGACAGTCTATTTTCTGAGGCTGTTTTCTGGCCAGACTTTTCCTGGAACATCGAAACAAAACAAGTCCTGTGGGACAATGATGCTCCTTGACATTGTTGAAGTAATAAAAGTAGAAATGGGAGGGCTGTCATTTTGAAAAATATCTTCAGCCCTGAATCAATAAAACATCTTCAGCCTAGAACCAATAGCCTTAATCTCCAATTTTTCCAAGATTATTTCATTCTAAATTTGTTAAATATACTAGCCAAGGCCTATGTAGACACAAATTAGTGGGACATCTTTCAGCTCAAAGTGAAAAATGCTAGGATATGTTAGCCCAAAGACACTACTACCAGTAACTAAGAGCCCTTTCATGCTACACGATTATAGCACTACCTTTCCACGTTAACAGCTATGCCAACATCTTCTGCAATCCTGGGAACTGTAATTTAGAATTCTTAGTGAAAAAGCTCTAGTATATCACCAAATTACAAACTCCAGGATTCCATAGTATGCAGGCATAGCAGTTAAAGTGGAACCTTGGTGCTATAATTGTATAGTGTGCCAGTGACATATGTCCTGTTGTTTCCACCTTCTAGAATAGAGAAAAAAATGTACTAAAGCTGGAAAACCACCAAATATTGGTGTCCTGAGGAAGGACACACAGTCATAGAGGTTTGGCTGCAACCATCAAAAAAGCAAGGTGGAAGGACACCCCAAATCTTCTTAAGATCACTGATTTCAACACTTTCCATTAGTTTCTGTCCTATACTTTATTTCAAAAGAAATAACACAATGATCAGGTGACCTGTTAACAGTCTCATGGATTAATTGATCATGGCATTAGTAGGTGTCAGACAATTTACCAGGAAATCTCTTTAAACTAAAACAGAGAATTGATCTAGAAAATGTCATGAAGGAAGCATATAGAAATTAACAGATTCAGTCAAATTGAAAATATAAATTTTATTCCAATGTTGAGAAAGTATTTTGAAAGTAAATGTGAATGTTTCTTTCATATTTCCCCTCTCAAAATGGAGGTGTATTCTACATCTATATATGCTGGATTGCAAGGACAGTGTGACATTATAAAATAGGTATTTGTATAGTTTTTTGTAGAGCTTTTGGGCTATGTGGCCATGTTCTAGAAGAGTTCCTTTGTGAAGTTTCGCAAGCATCTGTGGCTGCAACAGATGTCATGTGGCTGTTCCAAATGTCAGAAAGGAACTCTTCTAGAACATGGCCACATAGCCCGAAAGCTCCACAAAAAACTATGGATGCCGGCCATGAAAGCCTTAGATTCCACATAGGTACTTGTGTATTTGTAAATCATATTTCATCCTTCAGAATGTATTTTCTGATTCCAGGGATACTATTGGACTGTGTATTATTGCCAGGCTCAGCTAATCAGATAAATGAAAGTTGCCAGCATCTTCAACACTGAAAAGATTTGTATGACAGGTTTAGCTGGGGTTTAAATTGGATCACAAAGATGTTTTATAAACAGAGGCATATTCTGTAGACAGAAGCTCAAAAGATTTTTATGGAAAAGTAGGTCATGAGAACAGAGTCCTGTGATGAGATCTTTTTTTGCTATCTGTACACATCTTGCTCGAACCAAAAATAAAAGTTTTGTGTTAGAAATGTTTACTATATGGGAAGAAGAAGAAGAAGAAGAAGAAGAAGAAGAAGAAGAAGAAGAAGAAGAAGAAGAAGATTTATATCCCGCCCAATCAACAAGGAATCAGGGCGGGTTACAACAGTGGGAAAAATACAATCCAAATAACAATAAGAATAAAAAAATAAAACAAATTCAGCATAGTAATGAATTACAGAAAATTACATAACAAATAATAACAATAAAATAATAAAACAAATTCAGAATAGCAATAGATAACAGAAAATTACATAACAATTCATAACAGCAAAAATTAATGCAAGAAATTGCATTCAGTTCAGCAATTACCAAAGAAAAAAAATCCCCATTTCCACCCCCCCCCCCAATTAAATCCTGGAAAAGAAACAATAAACAATCTTAACAGATTACATTCTAAAACCATGAAAAAGGGTGGGGGGGGGAGACTAAAAGACTAAAAATTGGAAACGAGGTAACGCTCTTAGTGTCACACAACCCGGCAGTTGTTGTCGGGGCAGTGAGAATCTCTTCTCACTCTTGGGACTCCACCCATTCTGCCAAGTCCTGGGCAGGAGGGGAGAGTCCAGGTGTTAAAGGGCAAGCTGGTTTAGGCTCCATGTCCTCCAAAGGTTGGCTCCCCATCCTCCAAGGAATGGGATGCACTGGGTTCCCAAAGGTTGCAATGCAACCTGTGGCCCCATGGGCTGCACTTTTTCCATCTCTGCAGTGTCATCATTTTGTCATTATTGTTATCATTTTGCATGACATTCTTCAGCATTTGTAGAAGGGGGGTGAATTAGGAAGACCACATCACAGCGAAGCCAAAAACTCCTTATCACCAATGAATATGGGATAATATTAACTAAGCACAGACAACTGTGTGTTTGAAAATCTTTTTGGTAACAATATAATTCACAACTTCTCTTTTGAACTGAGTGATTCTGTAGAACTATTAATTCAGGTGCCCACAAAAAGGGTGTCATCCCTTCCCTAAAGCAATGTTACTGGAGAGTGCTTCATACAGTTAGGGTTTTTTTTTAAAAAAAAAAAACTATAACTCCTAGACGTCTGCCAGAGGCCAAGCTGATTGTGAAATTCTGGGAGCTACAGACCAGAAGAATAGCATCACCAAATTCTATTTATTGTAGCTACAAGTGTAGAAAAAAATGGCCATTCAGGAGATGCCTCAAGTTGGGCATTGTTTGAAATATGAAAAGCATTCTAGGCAATACGTTATTTTGGTAGTGGCAATTCTACCTAATAGTGACAGTTGGTGCCTTAACTATAATATGGATGCAAGAAACACACTAGCTATGCTCTGATCTTCCTTACACATGTGAGAACCAAGAAAATTGTCACTGAAATCTTGAGGAAACAAGCTTTCATTTATCTCCTGATTTTGAAATTACATAATGGTACAAACTACAAGTTCAAACTGATGGTGAGCTCCTTTTCAGGTTCCTCTTACAGTCATCATAGTAATGAATGGTAAATATGACTGTTCCTTTTTCACATCAGCTGGGCACCATCAGAACTAAGAGTGACAATAAAGCAGCATGGGTTGTTGGCCGTTTTGGTTGGGGGATTTTGGAATATGTGGTACAAGGAAGAAGGTTTTCGCAAACTTCTCTGTTCTCTGTTCACCTGGATGGTTTAGTTCCATGTGCCTTGGATTCATGTCCATGAACCATATATTTTATTTCCTGAAGTTCTTTAGCTGCAATGCATCTATTCTTGGGGCTATAAGAAATAACAACAACAATGTATGGGGATATTTCTGTTACTCCTTCTTTGCTTGTTTTGCTGTGTTTTTTTTTAATTCATGCTGAATAACTCTGTTCTGATTTCCCCTTTTCCAGTTATTCTACCTGTTTCCATTCCCTGCGTTTAGCTCTGTATGCTAAAAAAGATGAGTCTCTGTTTGCTATAATTAATATGTATCTCTTATGATATATTAGGTAAATATTTGTTTAAGGAAGCTCTGGAGTAAACAAAAATCCCGTGTTCACTGAACAATAACTGAGTCATGAATAGTCATTGTGGCTTTGTTTCATTTATAATCTGTCACAAACAAAGACCTGTCAACAAGGAAATAAATTTTGCTACTATGGAAATAAATCTCACACTAGACATTCCTACATAGAAGTCCACAGTAATAATGGACAAGATGTTTAAAGTAATTACCAACTAATTCCTTTCATTCCACAAGAAGCAGCTGTATGTTCACTGTATGTTCACTGCATGTTTACTGCATGTTCACTGTATGTTCACTGCATGTTCTTAAAAGAGAGCCACCATGATAGTGGTTTGAACATTGGACTTTGACTTTGGAGATCAGGGTTCAAGTCCCTGCTTGGGTGATCTTGGGTAAGTCACATTCCATCAGCCTCAAAGGAAAGCAAAGGCAAATCCCCTCTGAATAAATCTTGCCAAGAAAGCCCCATGCCTTTTGAAAGCACCCCACTGGAATCTAAAAACCTCAAAGGAGCATATACAGTCTCACTAGGATGCCTCCAGACTTTTCCTTCTGCATCGTATCTCAGGCTACCATGCAGACAATACAACTTTAGTGTCAAAGCACCATCATCTCCTTTAAACATCTTGCCCTATTAAAGAGATCTAGAGATCTGAAAAGCAATGGTGTGCCCTGTTAAAGGTATCTAGAGATCTCACAAGCAATTATTAGGTTGTCCTAATAAATGTGGATTATGGAAAGTAAAGTATCCATTTATATATTGAGTAAAGTAAAGTACTAACATATCACAAAAGTTTGTGTATGCACCCCCTGCATATATCAGGCAACAACAACAACACCTCATCATATGCATGACATACACAGACACATTAACAAAGCATAGAATCATAGAATCACAGAGTTGGAAGAGACCACAAGGGCCATCCAGTCCAACCCCCTGCCATGCAGGAACTCCCAATCAAAGCATACCCGACAGATGGCCATCCAGCCATCTGTTTAAAGACCTCCAAGGAAAGAGACTCCACCACTCTCCGAGGGAGTGTGTTCCACTGTCAAACAGCCCTTACTGTCAGGAAGTTCTTCCTAATGTTGAAGTGGAATCTCTTTTCCTTGAGATTGCATCCATTGTTCCGGGTCCTGTTCTCTGGAGCAACAGAAAACAAGCTGGCTCCCTCCTCAATGGGACATCCCTTGAAGTATTTAAACCATATACCAAGCAACAACAACATCTATTCATATGCATGCATGACATATGAGTACATCAGAGATCCACCTGCATTGCTTCTCAGAGCTCATGTCTCTTACTGGGAGCTGATTCCTTCCCACTGAAACCCCCAAGGCATATGATGTTGTATGGGTATAATGCTGCCTTACTGCACAGTGAACATGCAGCTGCTTCTGTGGTTTTGCTCATTACTTTGGACATCTCAAATGCTTCTGGTAACATTAAACTTACCTGGTGACAACTCTGAAATTCAAAATACTTCTAGTTCATAAATCTGCATCAAATAAATGATCCATCATCTTTAATATGTTACTAAACAAGTAGAAAGCAATATATTGTGCTGTTGTGTAGCTTTTCACTGCACAAACTGTACAGAAATGTGTAAAATGACCAGGATAGAATGGGTATTATCTCTACCCCACCCTGTTTTTATCTTCAGTCATGAAATGATGTTTTAGTCAATCCCTGTTGGATAAACACAGTGAGTTTGATGTAAAAGAGAGACTGAATCTGAAGATGTATTTTTTTTAAATATAAGAAAGCCTTTTTATTCTGCAACAAAGCATTTGTATGACGTTCTTCAAGGGTGGTAAAAAGAAAAGGAGCAGTATATACACACTAATTATTATTTTAAAAAATACATAGAAAGAAGAGGCTGAAAAATCCATATATGTATATACATCATATTAACTTTCATATAAAATACGGTCTTTAACAAATAATATAGTGAACCATATACAATTACAAGGATATAAAACTACTCTGAAAATAATTGCAAACCAGCAGGAAAACCTCTGCAAGTAATCTGAAAACCTATCTGAAAGAATTTCAAAAAGATATTTCTTCAAAGCTTGCACTTGGCAACTGATAGTTCTTAGAATAAATGCTAAGCATTGTATTTTAACCTGAGATAACACCTCTCTAGGATTGTCTAGGTCCACAGAACACTGTGGTCAACATCTGCCAGAATTTGACCATAGAATCATGTTGCAGGACCTACAAATGCCTAAAGAAGTGTTTTATTAGGTCCTCCAGTGCAACTCCAGCATAATTTCTCTGGAGTACCTAGAGATTCCTAGGGAGACAGCATATTAATCAAATCCACAAATAATCAAATCTGCAAAAGTCAAAGCCGCAAACATGAAGAGATGAATGTATAACAGCATAATTGAACATCAAAATCAGGATCATCCATACCACAGTATTTCTGATTTCTATGGATGTGAAAATTGGAAAAGAGACAACTGACAAGAAAACGGGTCTACTCATTCAAAGTGTGGTGCTAGAGAAGAGTTCTGCAGATACCACACACACACACACACACACACACCCCAAAATTGGGCAAATAAATGTTTCCTAGAGGATATCAAGCCTGCAATCTCATTAGAGGCCAGAATGATTAAACTGAGGGTATTATAGTTTGAATGACACAGGTCACTGGAAAAGACATTAATTCCGAGGAAAGTTAAAGGCAGTAGGAAAAGAGGAAGACTGCATAATAGGTGGATTGACTCAATCAAGCAAGCCATGGCCCTGAATTTGCAAGAAGTGATATTAAAAACACGGTATCTTCTAGTTCTCTCATGCATAGAGTTACCATATGTTAAAGCCAACTTGTCAACATACAAGAACTTTATTTGGTCCTGGGCCCAGTGCTATTCAATATCTTTATTAATGATTTTGATGACAGAATTGGGGGCATACTTATCAAATTTACAGATGACACTAAACTAGGAGGAGTAGCTAATACCCCAGAGGACAGGATCAAAATTCAAAATGACCTGAATAGACTAGAAAGCTGGGCCAATGCTAACAAAATGAAATTCAACGCAGAGAAATGTAGGTTTCTGCACTTAGGGTGGAAAAATGAAATGCAGATATAAAATGGGGAACACCTGGATGAATGAAACTATGTGTGAAACGGGTCTAGGAGTCCAAGTAGACCATAAGCTGAACATGAGTCAACAGTGTGATGTGGCAGCTAAAAAGGCAAATGCTATTCTAGGCTGCATCAATAGAAGTAATAGTGCCACTCTATTCTGCTTTGTTCAGGCCCCACCTGGAATACTGTGTCCAGTTCCAGGCACCACAATTCTAAAAAGATGTGGAGAAACTGGAGCAGGTCCAAAGGAGGGCAACTAAGATGGTGAAGGGTCTGGAAACAGCCCTGGTGGCGCAGTGGTTAAATGCCTGTACTGCAGCCACTCACTCAAAACCAGAAGGTAGCGAGTTCAAGACCAGCAAAGGGCTGAAGCTTGACTCAGGCTTGCATCCTTCCGAGGTCGCTAAAATGAGTACCCAGATTGTTGGGGGCAAATAGCTTACAATTGTAAATGAAGCTGTTTGTTTAACAAATTGTAAGCCGCTCTGATAGTCTTGGCTGAAGAGCGGGGTATAAATAAAACATTATTATTATTATTATTATTATTATTATTGTTACTATTATGAGGAATGCCTTAGGGTACTGGGGATGTTTAGCCTGGAGAAGAGAAGGTTAAGAGGAGATATGATAGCCCTGTTTAAATATTTGAAGGGATGTCACACTGAGGAGGGAGCAAGCTTATTTTCTGCTGCTCCAGAGACTAGCATGCAAAACAATAGATACAAATTGCAGGAAAAGAGATTCCACCTCAACATTAGGAGGACTTTCCTGACAGTAAGGGCTGTGGAACACAGTGGAACACACTCCTTTGGAGTGTGGTGGAGTCTCCTTCCTTAGAGGTCTTTAAGCAGAGGCTGGATGGCCAGCTGTCAGGGATGCTTTGATAGAGAGTTCCTGCATGGCAGTGGGTTGGACTGGATGCCCCTTGTGGTCTCTTCCAACTCTATGATTCTATGATTCTATGATGCATTCATTGCCTTCCTCCTTTTCCTTTTAACAACTTTGAAAAAGACTAGTCTGAAAAAAGTGTTCCTTGGACAAAATGTGGTGGGCTGATTTTAAATACATTCTGAAGCTCTATTTTTCTTTCACATCCGGCCCATTGAACATTTCTAGTTCCTTCTGCTTTGGGGTAATCCCAGTGAACTATGGATGATCTTCCCCTATTTGGAAGTTCAGAATAATTTCTTCTCATTTAAAAAGCAGAACTAATGTATTTGAAGTCCCCCAGAATTTCCCCTTTTACTTCCAGCTTTGGTACCGAAAGCCACAGCTTTCATTTCCGTCAAATCATTTGCATCAATCCTCCTGCATATGTGATATACACATTTTCTTGAATGAAACATGAGGAAGGAATGAGGAAACCAATATTGATGTGACTGTAGAATCCTTTTTAAAAATATTACTTTTCAGGAATGCTAAAATCACCTTTGAGGTTTATGGAGAGCACAGATCTTTGAGTAGAACAAGAGTAGGAATTGTCCAGCCCTCCAGAGGTTATGGAACTGCAACTTCCAGCATTTCTTATTACTATTTATTATGGCTAGGGCTGGTGGGGCTTCCAATCCACCAATCTTTGAAGGACCACACAATTCCCATCTCTGAAATGGAAGGTAAAGTTCTGATCTGAAATGTAGTAGTACTTAGCATTACAATATGCAGGGGTCTGCTGCTTCTTTATTTTTTTATTTTTTTCGATAGTTAGGAAAGAGAGAGAACTCAGAAAACTAATATTTTGGTCTATAACTCCTTAGGTCCTCCAGCCAGCATAGCCACTGGTCATGCTAGCTAAGGATTTGGGGAGATGTAGTCCAACTTGTAACTTTTCTGAGTGCTAACCAAGGATGGCATCTCCCCTCTGAATGTCTGTCTTGTCGGTAATGGGCTGGATGAGGAAAAACAAGTTAAGTTGAATCCAGAGAAAACGGAGGTACTTGTGATAGGTTCCCCTGGTCCAGGGATGGAGGTTTGTCACCCAGTCCTGGATGGGGTCACACTTCCCCTAAAGGACAAGGTTCGCAGTTTGGGAGTATTCCTGGACTCGTCTCTACAGCGAACATCGCAAGTGGAGGCGATGGCCAGGACTGCTTGGTATCAACTCCGCTTGATACGCCAGCTGCACCCTTATCTGGCCCAGAGGAACCTTGAAACGGTGGTACATGCCCTGGTAACCTCTCATTTGGATTTCTGCAATGCGCTTTACTTGGGGCTACCTTTGTTCCAAGTCTGGAAGCTTCAACTGATCCAATATGCTGCAGCCAGACTGATCACTAGAACACCTAGGTCAGATCACATTATACCAGTATTGAAATCGCTACACTGGCTGCCGATCAGCTTCCGGGCACAATACAAAGTGTTGGTTATCAGCTTTAAAGCCCTACATGGCTTGGGCCGAAGCTACTTGAGGGAACGCCTCTCCCTACACAATCAGCCCCGCACACTCAGAACATCAGGAAAGAAATTATTAGAATATTCAAACAACAGGCTGAAATCAACCTCTGATAGATCCTTCACCACCGCTGCCCCCAGACTCTGGAATAGCCTTCCGGAAGAGATCTGTCTTATTAACACTCTAGATACCTTCAAGAAGGCACTTAAGATGTATCTCTTCCAGCGGGCCTACCTATTTGAGCTACTATAGTCGACCCTAAGGAATATTCCAGCCTCCCGGACAACTCAAATTTGGCAGTGACATTCCCAGACTGGTTTCTTAGGACTGAATGTCTGATTAATGTTTTAAGTGTATATTGTGTTATTGTTTTCATATGCTGTACTCCCACCTCGATCCATGGGGTGAGGTGGGAAATATAAATAAAGATTTTATTATTTATTATTATTATTATTAACTGGCTCACTGTGGCACCCACCTTCCTCCCCATTCATGCCAGTGAGGCTGATACTATTCTGCTGTGGCATCCCCAGTGGCATTTGCAGCTAGTGTTTCAAAGCCATTGGTAGCTGACCTACTAGCTTGGCTTTTAAAATGGGGGCAGATAAGACAAATGAAAAAGATATATTTTGCCACTTTGTTTCCAACATCCTATTAGTGAATTACATATTTGTATGTTCAGCTTTATGCACCTGGATGGAGTGCAGAGGGCTCTCTTGCCTTCATGTTCTGTCCAAAAACCTTCTACACCTCACAGCAGTTGAGCCCTGTGCTGCTGCTCCATCTTACCAAAGGGAAGGGAAGGGGAGAGAAGCAGGATGCAGTTCAGACCACGAAGAGCCAGCTGCTCTAGGTTCCTAGGAGAAAGAAACTGAAGGTGCACTCCATTTGAGAGTGCACCCTAATTTCTCACTCCCCAGCTGAGCTGAGACCAGCAGCTTAAGAAGTATCCTGTTGTATAAGACTATAAGAGTGTATCCAGCTGTAAAATACTACAGTCTATTTAGTCTGCTATGCTCTCTTCCCTTGGGAACCCACATGTATGACATTCCACATCATTATTAGAGTTGAAAACAGAGTCTGTCCAAGTTAAGCTAAACTGGGATACGTTACCATTTCTATTGCCTTTTTGTTCTAATGTCATCACTCTGCCAGAAGCATAATCAACGATATGTTCCAGTGCATGAACTGGTGCTGAGTTTCTCATATACTGCTACCAAGCAAAAAATATATCACAAAGCAGCATGGTTTCCATAGCAACTGTAATTTAATAATGTGAAATTTCCAGTTTGATAGAGCTGAACAACTACTAATGTCAGTTTGGAATGTAGTTGAAACTAGGTGTCAGGAGGGTTTGGCATAAAACATGAAGCTCAGGCTGATCCATTATAGCATTCATCTTTATTGTCAGGATAATCTTTCAGAAGCCAATAATAGCCATGATTTAAAATGTAATCTGATTACCCCCTCACCCAGCCACCCCACATATTCTCAAATCATATGGCATTAATGATGAAAATAAGCTTATTAAAATCTGCCTATGCAGTCTCAAAAATTACTCTGGGGCTTACTCGTATATTTGAATTTTATGTGAATTGTCAACAGTAGGGCTAAACCAAAATTACTTAATTTTTTGCAACTTTCTTTTAATAAGAAAAAAAAATCAAGATCTCTCTCTCACACACAAACTTCTCAAACATTCTACCTATATTTTTAATTGTTCTGTCTCCAAGAAGCACTGAAATAGTATCCCAAACAGAAAAACATACAGGTGTGGCTGTTTTGTTTTTGTTTTGTTTTTGTTTTTGTCTAAATCCAACATCACACTGATGTTTTTAAAATCTCTTCCATGGTATCTGGTGCCTTACCAAATCATAAATCCCAGGGTACATAGGATGCAGCCATTGCAGTTAAAGTAGTATCAAAGTGCTATAATTATTAAGGTGCAAGAGCCCTTGGGACCTGACCACTAGTGTGAAGGACTTTTTTCCATTCCACTCCCTCTGTGTCACCTGCAAACTCCTGCATTCCTTTTTCATGCACATTTCCCTCCTTTTAATCATTCTATTACTAGGATTAGAACATAAACTTTATAATTAAAATACAATCAGTTCTAAATGTTTTGGATCTGAGAAGCCCCACTGATTTCAGTGGGGCTCTACCAGTGGAAAAGCATTTGCAATCGCAGCACAGGCTCTAAATTTCCAAATGATGCATTCCAATAATTAAAGATAAAACCATGTGTAAGCATAAGCAGCAAGGCATAAAGCATCCAAGAAGCAGTTCAGTTAGATGGCCCTTATTTAATGTTCATTGTAACAAATAGTGCTCAGGAGGATCAGACATGTTCAGACAAAGGCGGAGTTTAATTTGGGAGGCTAGAACTGTTTGAGAATGATGAGCAAAGGATTTTCTGTTTTTGGAGAATTATGTCCATGGGGTTCTCACATATTAGGCACATTTTACAGATCTTAGTCAGATTGAATGAAAAACTAAAGGTAAGAGATTTGTTGGAAGTTAAATCCATATGCCATCTTGGCTTCTCTTTTTCTCTCCTTAACCTCCCCCAGAATATCAGTTACCCAATCACAATTATCAAAACAAAGGTGTTCACTGTTCCTCCTTATGCTTATACAATCAAAATAAATATCTTTTGATATGAAAGTGCCTCAGGTGCAGCTGCAGTTTTTTGGCTGCCTGACATCCTAATTTTATCAACTATCACAGCATTTGGTAAGGGATTTTTCTTGGTCAAACATATTGGAAGTCCTTTTATCTTGATCAAAATTAAGCACACTGTATCTGATAAGATTATTATAGGTCACATCTGCTGATATCCACAGTGTGGTGTCATGTTTTGTTGATATCTGACTTTGTGTTTTTCCAGACTTGAATTGAAGCCAAGTTTTCACTGATACATTCATGCATCCTCCTAATGCAGGCTTCCTGTATTATATTTTATATGTTCTATGCTACACAAAGGCAGGGGTCCTTCTACCTAGTAGGAAATTCCATTGAGATAAGGTTGTCTGACATTGTGGGGGTGTCTCTCTGCTCATTTGGAAGGGTAGAAAAGAACCCAGTACCAGCATATTATATGGTAGATTTTAACAGCATGTTATCAGTTCTGAATTACCACCTCTTGAAGTTCAGGATCTTCTAGATGGTCAGTCTGCACTCTTGCAGTTGGTACAATGTGTGAATCTCTGAAGCAGTATTTAAATAATATGCACCATAGTCATGAGCAATGACACTTTTAATAGTACAAAATCAAAAACTTTTCAAGTGATTCAGGACAGTGATTTGCAGTTAGCCAGAGAATAAAATGTGGGCAATTAAAACTTCTCAGGCATTTCTTCTCAATAAAAACTTTGCTCTTGTTAAAATAAGCCCAAACTGAGTATGATTCCTCTCACTAAATATTATCTTCTCAGTTAGAGTAGGTTTATTTTCTGTTACAAGGTACGTTAAGTTTGCCATTCAGAATGCTTAGGAAAGCAGTCGAGTCTGTATTGTAGGTAATGGCAGCTTTTAAATGCTGCATTTGATTTCCTGTTCTGAAAAGTAATTACAGCAAAATGTTGAATGAATACAAATTAAATAGTGAAGGCCTGTCATTCTTCTTCCAAGTTTCACTGCTAGCAAAAGCAAAGCTATTCTGATAGGAGGAGGGCAGAACTGCAAATCCTGGTTCCAGTTTTGGGTATGTGGGCTAAATGGATACTATTGGTTTGACAAGGTCATTGTAAAACCCTAAGGATATCAGTGTACTTCAAAGGCTGTAGAAGTGGGACTCAGTTGCCCTACTTTATGTTCTACTGTGGCAACTTGCCAGACAAAGGAGCAATTAGTGCACTGTCTGTTAAACTCCGCTATCACTGCTGCAAATCAGCAGAGAGTATTATTGTAGGGATCAGCTTAAATGGATTCAGTGGCAGCAGGGGCTAAATTGGATTCTATCTGATTCTATGAACTTTCCTTATTGTGAGTAACTTACCACTTACATTTTAGACTACACTGGTCTCAGACTTCCCATTCTGCTTTATTTGCTGAATGGTTTGACATGTCTGCCTACTTGACTCCTAGCTTGTTAGACTGCTTGTTTTATGCCTTCCGGCCACCAGGAGTAGTGGTTGACTCTCTGTTGGTGCAGTTGTTGAAAAGATCAAGTAGGAGAGTGCTATTTCACTCACATCTTCTTTGTAGGATCCCCATAATTGTGGCAATGTAACATGGGAACATAATGCAGGATTCAATGGGCTTTTGGTCCAATCAAGCCTGGTGTTTTTACCTTCTTAGTGCTGAACTATTTGAGAATGTGGAAATGTCCATTTTACATAGCATCTGAGAAGGCTGGCAAAGAAATAGTGTCCAACACATTAAAATGTATTTGTGAATAAGTGCCAAGCAAATTAGCTGCCATGAAGAAAGCTGTTTGTCCATAACAGGCAAGCTTGAGGTATAGCAAAGAGGCCCTGGAAGCTCTCCTTTTCTCCAAATTGGAGCATAGCCATGGAAGGTAGTCATAATATCAAGCACTCAAAATGGGGGACTGGAGGTGTCATGGTTTCCTATTAGACCATTCTAGCAGAGTTAGAGACTAGTTTTTTTTCTTTTGAAACTACACTCATCCCTCCCCATTCATGGTTTGAGTTTCCGTAGATGGCGAGCCAGGAGGGACAAAATGGCACCTGGGAGGGTGCTGCTATTATAGTCAATGGGGCTTGACTATCCACATTTTTTTCTCATTCGCTGGGGGGGGGGGGTGTCTAGATCCCTGTGAATGGGGAGGGATGACTGTACTAGTCCTAGAATCCTCTAGGCCAGCATGGCCACAGGTCATACTGGCCTAGGAATTCTGGGAGATATACTCCAATAAAGTAACTTCTCCAAGCCCTGCTCTTTAGGGATAAAAAGCAGAGCAGAGCTAATCCCCAGTTTCCCGTGCATCCAACACAATCTGATGTCATCATGTGAAATGTTTTTGGACTGAGCAGTCCACTCTGCCAATTGCTGGTGGTCCCTGATAGCTAAATGATAAAAATGCAAACACTCACACACAGAGCTCTCCTTCATGGTCATCCATTTACTTCTGCCAGTACTCTGGCATTGTGCTATTGTCACATAGAACAAAGGTCAACAGATTACTATCATTTGCTCATGCAACACCTCCTCCTCTTGCAGGCAGGAGCAATGTTGTAATTGCAAATTATAAAATACAAATGTGCATCATGACAATCCCTATAGCAGAGATGGGAAACCATGGCTCATTACTTTAAGGACCCCACAGCAGATCGTCTATCTCCCATGCCCCAGGCCCCCTAAAACACATAAAATTGTTTCTAAATAGACAGTTGGGCCTGGTGTTATTTACCTTTTTACCCCATTCTTTCAAACTGCAGTTCCATCCCTAGGATTCAACCTTGCCCTTTTAACCTAAGTATCTGGGCCTCAAGGTGACTGCTGGCCTGGATAAATGGCTGTGTTGATTAGTGGGTCCAGTGAGGTAAAATGTGACCAGATTGCCTTGTTAATTATTACATTAAAACATCCACATAGAGATGTACAAAATGAAACAATAAAGATTTATTGTAGAACAAATACAATAAAAATCTAACCTTAGGCTGGCTCCATATACAGTACACAGTAACACCTCAGAGTCAGACAATAGCAGCACATCTCCCTGAACTCTCCACATGCTCAAATCCCCAAACTCTTAGCAATTCCTCCCTTTCTAATATCTTCACCTTTATTTCTGACTGTCCCTAATTCAATTTCTGATTTCCCTAACTTTTAAAAATAAGCTTCTAGCTTGTATCTTTTCCTCCACAGGCCACACCTCACCTCACATTCCATGATCTGTGACTGGCTAGTTCTACCCAGGCTTGACAAGCTGCTCACTTTATATGAACTGCTTTCCTCCAATTCTACTTTGGATTAGTGATTTAGGCATTGAATCATGACTCTGGAGATCAGGGTTCAATTCTCCATTTGGCCTTGAAAGCCCACTGGGTGACCTTGGGCGAGTCCCATACTCTCAGCCCCAAAGTGCTGTATACTGACTGGGTGCATCAGAGTGGAATGTGTATCATGATCGATCTGCATTTTACTGTGCTTCTTGCATTTTTCTTGCAGGGTCTGGAGCAGGCAAACAGTTTTGGTTGTTGCTCCATGTCTCGCCTCACCATTCTCATTTGTAGAGGCAGGATTATGAACAAAGGAAAGGCAGAAATGCAGATATAATTCCTGCTATGTCTGTGTAGTAGCATATGCTGTATTTAAATCAAGACTGGTGGAGGAAACAACCTGATTTTTTTCTGGTTCCATTATAGGAGAAGCTAAAAACTATCTCTAATTGTCCTATTAACATTCTGCAAAGCAAATTGTTTATTTTGCTCATTAAACAATCAGATGCAGCCTCCTGATTGAAAGGTACAGGTGCAACATTAAAGATGCGATAAAATGAATTCACAACAGCAATAAGTCAATGCCATGAACATACCTCCTCTGCAATTTTGTATGGAGGTGATATTTCAAATATTATGAGATCAAATGGTAATCTGCTTCTCTATAAAATGTAGCTTTGGCCAAAGAAAAGCAAGGCAACTGGTGCATTCTCCATTGTCTTAATGCCAATTGATTTTTTTTTTCTAGGATCTCAAAGCTGTACATTTCACAAGATAAATTTAAGCTTCTTGCTAAAACAGTTTCCACTCTATGAGTACAAGACACTTTTCCAAACATGAATTCCTTATCTAACAGAAAACAAGTCAGAAGTTTACTAACATATTACTCTCATGTCTTTGGACTTTCCAAACTATTTGTAATCAGGTCACAACAAATTGCAATCTAAACTGGGGACTGTGCTACTTAGGTTCTCCTCACATGAGTGAAGCTCTTGATGGTTTCCTATCACACAGTAACCCGGATTCCCCTGTCTCATGGTACCAAAAAACCATGTTACACAGCATTTAAAATGGGCTTTAAAATAACAGCAAAATAAAGGAATGCCAAGACAGAGTTTGAATCTCTGCTCAGCCCTGGAAACCCATTAGGTGACCTTGAGCAAGTCACACACTCTCAGCCTAAGAGGAAGGCAATGGTAAACTTGCTCTGAATAAATCTTGCCAAGAAAACCCAAGAACAGGGTAATGAGAAATCAAAAACCACTTGAAGGCACATGACGACAAGCAAGATCAAAATATTGTACTAAAAAGAGTTCTTAAAATGTCTGGAAGAATAACAACTGATAGAGACAGAAAATCTTATGTTAGGTGCCAGATGATACTCTTTGAGGATGAAATTCCACTGATAGATGTCACCACTGAAAAGGCCATCTTTCTTGTAGCCACCCATCTTGCTTTATCTGAGGGAAGCTAGAGAGCCAGCATCGTGTAATGGTTTGGGCATTGGACTATGACATGAAGAGCAGGGTTTGAATCCCCCGCTCGACCATGAAAAACCACTGGGTGACCTTGGGTAAGTCACGCTCTCTCAATCCCAGAGGATGCCCATAGCAAACCCTTCTGACAAAACTTACCACACCTTCTTTGCACATGACAAATTTCCAATGAATTGTTATTTGTAAATCTTGGCTTGAAAGTACAGTTGCATTGGTATTCATAGTTTGCTTTCAGCTGAGGTTTTATTTAAAAGCTAAACTAAGCTGACACTTTCTTTTTGACATGTTAGAACTGACAAAGCCTCCTGCATCAGCAGTACTTAGCAACATGATATGGTATGTTCATTCAAAGCCACAGAAAGTAAATGCTGTTGCAGAAGACTTGTGCAATCAGTGAATGGCAATTTATATAATCAGTGTTGCAATCAGTGCAATCAGGAAAAGAAATGTTTTTATAGCGTTCCTGGGAACTTTTTAAAAATGTTCAAACAATGCAGTTCTCTGGCCCCTGAAATAGCATCACATGCACCATGGAGAATTTCATTTCAAAATATGTATTCAAAATTTTAAGACACATTAATTATTTTCTTTTAGGGACCAGACTTTGGCTATGCTTGGTGACCTGATTTCAGAATTTTCTAATATTAAAGATAGAAGTAAGCTTTATGATATAAAAGGACTCAGAAAATATAACAGCATAAATACTAATCATATAGCATAAGAACAAGAAAAACAAATATTTTTGCTAGCCACATGGAAACATTCCATATTAAGCTCAAAAGCATATATCAGCATGATTCTCTAGTGTCTATACACTATATATATATTTCATTTCTGTCTGTCCAGAGTGTGGAATTATTTGAGCCAATGTCAGCTGCATGAACATTATCAGTGTTAGGATATTGTCCTTAGTTACACTTTGAATCTGAATGGTGTTCTCATTTACTTGAACACCTAAATGTATTCAGCCCAAGGTACTTTAAGGCAAATTCTTCTGTGGCCTTTCTTTCTTTGTTTATTTGGTTAGTTCTGTTGGTACTTGGATGTGATTGCCCGAGGAAGAAATGCATCACATCAAATATGATGTATGCAAAATTTCCTTGCAACAATTAAAAAAGGAAGCCTTTATTAATATTATGGGCTCATTCCTACTATGATTTAAAGTGAATTGTTGGTCAGTTTATATGACCATTGTTCCCATTTGAAACTGGTTCTGATCCTATTCTGATCAATTTCAATTGCAATGAAACGAGGCAAACACAAAAAACTTGCTCTTTCCTGACACTAGTTCTTTAGTGGTTCTTTTGGAAAGAATCAATTCCGGAGTGTGTTCAACAAGTGGGAACAATGGATCAGAATCACATCATTCTGGAGGGGAAGGACTAATGACAGAGGGGTATTTACCATCCCTCCTCAGTTTTTGGTAGATCCACCATCCCCCCCCCCCCCGCGCTGCCTTTGTGCTTGTGGTGCAACCTATGGGTGCGTTTTTTTAAAAAAAAAATTAACAGAAGATTCAATTCATTGATTTTGCAACTACTTACAAAAGCACTTAGTTGCAAAACCAATGGATTGAATGTTCAATCAATTTATTTTTTAAAAAAAGCTATAAATGCCATGGAACCCTTTGAGGGTTTTAGCATTATGCTCCTGAGGACCTCTTTCAGAGAAGCACCTCCTGAGTGATGTCCAGTCAAGAAAATCAGTGCCTGCCAACGCGCTTTCCCCAACTGCTGCTTATGTCACTGATGATGTACAGATGATTGAAATGCATTTTGAAGCAGCGCAAACTAGTGGGGTTGACAATCATGCCAAAAAATAAGCAATTACAAGGACATGATGAAAAGATCCGCTTTCATATAAAAAGGAGAAAAAGGCAAGGAGAGTCAGATTAGTTCTTAACAAGGAACAATTGGATATCATGTTACTGTATAAAAATGTAATTTCTAAGAGCTTGAAAATGTTACTTTTTGGACTACAGTCTCCAAAATCCCCTATTCAACACAGCCATGCAAGCTAGGGGTTTCTGGAAGATATAGTTCAAACAGAAACATACTACAGATCATCCCTACTACAGGCCATAATGAGATGAGTATCCTGTCCTCACACTGAGAGCATAAAGTTGGATCTTCAATAGGGATGCAGGAGTTGCTTTTTCACATGTGAACCTGTAAATGTAATAAAGTAAACATATTTTGATCTTTTGTGGGCACAGACATAACTGCTCGTATAAAGGGATGGATTTAAAACATACAGTCCCTATATTGAAGCATATTTGGCAATCTGGGATATCTTCCAAGAGTAGGAAAGCAAATGCATGCTTCTACACATCCTTCAACCAAATTATGTCCTATCATTACAATATACTTATTGAAGTAGTCCACTTGTGGCCATTTAAATGTGGTTGGATTGCATCTCCCATCATTCCTCACCATTGGTTTAAATGTTAATGATTGATGAAAGTTGCAATCCATCAACACCTAAAAGGCCACAAATCATCCATTCCTGATAGAAACAGAATCATTTTAATCTTCCTGTTGGGAATATATTAACTTTTCTGCTGACATGTGATGAGTGATCAGACATGAGAATGAAAAATATTCATCATATGTTGGGAAACATTACTTTTTGGCCATAACCTCCAGGTCCCTATTGGAGTTGTTCTATAGCTAATGCAGAATACTGCTTAAGTCAGCTATTGTGATGTAGGATAATATAATGGTACTCTGACTATAGAAAAGGGGAAGGTGATAAATGTGATGAAGATAGTAAAGAAGGATTGAAGGATGTTTGAACCAGCTCTGACTTTGGAAACACACACCTTAATAGGGTTACATGACTATTAGCTCATATATCTCAATAGATGCCAATAGATTTGAGCTACAAAGACTACTGCTTCCCTAAACAGGTTACATGCATTTTCAGTTCATCTTCATTTGACTTGCTGACATGGAAATGTGTTGAGAGGCTACTTTAGCAGTTCTCCTACTAATGTAATATAAAAGTGAGAGGTTCTAATAGATAAAAGTACTATGCTATATTATTGGTTGCTCAAGTGAAAGTGGGGGCAGCCAGATACATCATGCTAGATGAATTCTGAAAGAATCAAAGTACCTGAAGAAG
This sequence comes from Urosaurus nigricauda, assembly GCA_034509955.1. Lineage (NCBI taxonomy): Eukaryota > Metazoa > Chordata > Lepidosauria > Squamata > Phrynosomatidae > Urosaurus > Urosaurus nigricauda. The sequence goes on from JAOEGL010000004.1 coordinate 216,042,441, forward strand.
TTAATACATCAGATGTAACTTAATATATGAACTCAATTAACTTCTATCTAAGTTAATTACAATACAACATTTGATGTATGGTTTAGTTAATTAATCTGAGAGAAAAGTCAAAGTACCTTTTCAATTCAAAAGAAATAGAATACACAGACAGACAGACAGACAGACAGACACTTAAACTCTTTAAGAACAGGGTTTGAATCTCCATGCAGTTAAGCAAACCCACTGGGTGATCTTAGACATGTCAGTCTAAGATGAAAGCAAATGCAAACCTCCTCTGAATAAATCTTAACAAGAAAAACCTAGGATAGGGTCACTATGGCCCAATCTAGACGGGCAAAATGAAGCGTGGTTAGGGCTAAAAAGGGCGCCTTTAGGGTTAGGGAGGGCGCAGCGTTCGCACCCTCCCTAATCCTAAAGAGTATCCATACAGATGTGCCATGACAGTGTCATGGTGCATGCAGTATTTAAAGAACACTGTGGCACTGACGTAATGACGCCGCGGGAGGGCGCCAAGTACGCCCTTTCCACAGCATCAAAAGACCTTGGAAACTGAGCTCCTTTTTGGCGCCAGGTCCTTGGAGCAGCCTTTACACAGCTGTGCCAAGGACCCAGAGGAGAAAGGAGCCATAGTGGCGGCCCCTTTCTCCCCTCAGAACCGCTGGGTGCAGCGGGTGCCCAGGGCGCCTGCTGCACCCCGCTTTCAGGCTGTGGGGAAGCAGCAGTTTGCCGCTTCCCCACGGCCTTCAGAAGCAGGGGAATGGGGCCTCTGGGGCTGCTGGTGTGGCAGCCCTGGCCCCATCTTGCCACTTAAAGGGGCGGCTGTAGACCGCCCCATTATGTTGAATTTGATCTGAAGTCATGCAACAACGTACGTGTGTGTGTGTGCGTGCGCGTGCCCTCTCTGTCTAAATGAATGTATACCCATTAGAAAAGATTCACTCAGGGACTCTGCAGACTGCTCCTAAGGGGCAGCCTGTAGCCGCCTTCAGATGCGCTGGATTGGGCAGTGGCAACCAACTCTTTTTTGCACCCTGGGAAGGGCACAATAGCTGCAATGCCAAGGCTTGAAGGCATTCCTTTTGCAATGCATCATGTTAATATGTCGCCAGAGGAGCACTGTGATGCCACATGCCGGGTGGAGCATCATGCAGTGTCATGGCACCTTAGGGGCAGAATCATGGTATGCATCATAAAAATGTGATGCCACAACTCCACCCCCAGGCTGGTCTTAATGGCCGGTGTGCACAGGGCTTTATTTGCTCATACAAAAGATCCCAACTTTTTTATTTAAATCAAAGTGCACAGAGAATGAATGTGCACCATCGTTTTAAGTCAAACAGCAGTTGTGGGAGCCTCTTAGAATTCTCCCTGAATTAGTTTAAAAGCAAAGTATGCATCTCTTGCATGGATAATTTTAATGTGAAAGAACAGTATGTGTGCTGCTACTCTCATCTCATCCAAACTTGGAATGCAATGATAGTCTGGTCCATGGTGGAACTGTTAATCTGACTCATCCTGGCTCAAACGTAAGTAAGATCTGTCTAGAAAGGTTAGGAAGATGACAAAAGCCAAACCTGATTTATTATAGAGAAAGTTGTATTCCACGCCACCTGGCTTTGAAGGAATTATAGCAATGAATCATACTCAAAATTAAATGGTTGGCACCAAATATACACAAATCTTTTATCCAGCAATTGGCTACAGATGTCTTCCTTTTAGGGTACAATACATCACAAAACCATTAGATACTACCTGACATCACTACCAACAATCAATAGAGTGTATTGAGAGCAACAATACAATGAAAGGAGTAGAGAAAGAAAATTAACTCTGAATTTGAGAAACAGTTATCATCTACTATTCAGACAGCAGTTTCCTAAAGAAGCAAAACCTGAAAGCCCTTGATATCACTGAGCAGATGATATAGAGAATCGGTTTATAGGTCTCTCCACTGTTCTCAAAAATGTGTATTGTCGTTAAAATCCAAACATCTCATATGAATGGTTTTCGTTTGCAACAAAGGATAGGGTTTGTGCCATGATCCAGCATAGGAACTGGGTGCTTTTGTACAGCAATTGGTAGATTATCCTTCTTTTGGAGAACAATGTTCTTGTGGTGATAGAATCATAGAGCTGGAAGAGATGACAAGGGCCATCCAGTCTAACTCCCTTCCATACAGAAACAAACAATCAAAGCAGTGGTATCACAAATTGACTACAGGACAGGCACTGTGTCATGTGATAAAAAAATCACAAAATCAGATTTTATACAGTTCATTCCCGCAATAAAACCTGGTGTGATAATCCTCTTATTTAACATATTTTTCATTGGTCTCTTTCTGAGTGTAGTTTTGCTTAACTCATGCAACTTCATGAGAGATCATCCACTAAATGTACAAGAATGTTTCCAGCAATAAAATGAAATAAGATGAATAAAATGAAAGCAAATGCAAACCTCCTCTGAATAAATCTAGGACATTCTACACACATCCATATAAATTTGTATTTCCTACTGGTTCTGAACATTCACAACAGTATTTGCTCTGTAACTGGTAGAGTAACAATCTAGTTAAGAAGTTAAAATGGACATTAAATAAACTTATGCAATTGGTTCCTCCCACATATTAGGGCTAAATTTTCCTTCCTGCTTCCCATTCATCTTTCTGTCCATGCCCAGCATGTTGAGCATGCCTGGAGTTAAACAGTTTGACCTGCCGCATGATCCCTAATTTGAGAAACAATTCTGTTTGCCAGCTGAGTCCTTCTTTGTTAAAGGAAAAGGTCAGTTGTCAGGTCAAACCATTTATTGAGGTTTTCGCTGTACATATTATCCTAATCTGTTCAGGGTGGGAATGAAAAAGTGGGTCATCATTGTGGGGCAAATATATAAAAAACAATTTCCTTGCAGGGCTGAGAAAGGTTTTGTTTTAGTTTTTAAATTTTAATTGTCTTCACATGTACTCATAGACTGTGCCTTTTAATTTATTCCCCAAGTCATAAAAAAAAAAAAAACACATAGCATTGCCCTCTGTATCCACAGATTCTGTATCACAGTTCTGACTATCCATGGCTTGAATGCACACACACACACACACACACACACGTGTGTGTGTGTGTGTGTGTGTTCCAAAAAGTAAGTCTTGATGTTGCCATTTTATATAAGGGACACCATTTTACTATGCCATTATATTTAATGGGACTTGAACATCTACAATTAGATTTGAACCCAATCTCCTCTGCTCCACAAAGTGCAAAATGATGTGCAAAAATACCACCTTTAAGGAAGGCACAGCCTTAGAAAATTGGCTGTATAATAATGCCTATGTAGAGTCACCTATGGTCACAAAAGAGTATCATTACATCAACACTGAAAGGTGTAGGCTTGACATGAAGAGAGAATAGTGTCAGCAAACAAGGTGCAGAAATGTCTCCAGCTTTTCAGTCTAGCTTCAGGACAGGTTTGGTGATGGGGATAGGTTATGTGACCCTCATTCATCTCTTCATATCTTTATTATTATATGAGTAGAGCACAGAATCACTGCTGAAAACAATGTTGGACACCGTTCCTGAAAGACATCTCCTTCAGCTCTAGTATCTTGACCTTGATTCTTGTGACTTCTAGCAATGGCTTCTCTGGACTACTATGCAACCTTCCACCTGGTTTGCTTCATGTGGACTGATATTATCAGCATCTAGACTATTTTGGTTCAAACTCACACCATTCCTTATCAAGTTAAGACATTTACTACAGGAATAAATCTAGCCTTAGTTGCACCTGCACCACAACAAACTACAATTCCCAGAATTCCATAGCATTGAGCCATGGTAGTTCAAGTAGTGTCAAACCAGATTATTTCTGCAGTGTGGACGCAGCCCAAAATAGAGTGAATGTACTGGGCCTTCTACAGCCAAAAAATGACAAACCCAAAACCAAAAATCATCCAACCCAGCTCTAAATTATGTATCCCTTGTGGATAGAGTATGAGGAAATAATAACCAATAATTAATATGAACCAAATGTCTAAGGTGGAATTTTGGTGAGTATTAAGACCTTGCTCCCTAGATACCAATGAAATAAAATGAAGAGGGGGAAAAAAACAGAAAACAAATTAAACTACCAAAGAGGTCACATTTAGGTCTCTCACAGTAGCCTCTAGGGAGCAGATGAATCATTTTATTGTACATAATCTCTCCTAAGCAGAACAAATAGTTCATATTAAACATTTTCATTATGTGGTGTTTTAAGGTGTCCATGGGGATAATTCAGGACTGTGCCCCATTCATGTGTTTAAATGGTAGAATAGTAATCAAATGCAACTGAGATATGCCATGTGTTGGTAATTCAGAAAATAAAAGCCCATAAAAATTAATGATCAGGAAAGAATTGGTAGCTGTAAATCAAGAACTGAATTATTAAAACAAGTGCAAACTCAATTCCCCACATGTGGTGAGTATCACAAAATAATAAGACAAGAGTCATTACACAATTTAAGCCCATTATGGGTTTATGGTATCACCCTGGACCTCAAGTGTCGGTGGGTGCTACTATTTGTCTCACAGTGCTGAGTTAATTATTTTTTTGTTTGTGAAGCAGTGTATTTTACTAAGTCTAATTAGTAGACAGAGAGCTGGCCTGTGCAGATAGGAAATATGTATTTAAAGATGTAGTGCCAATAGATAAAAGATTGTAAAATAATATCCATTGGTGGAATGTACCACTTTCATTAAGCCATTGATGGAATGTAGTTCTTGATTCAGGCTAGTGTACTGGGGGACAAAAATTATAATCATACAGTATAGTTTGTTATAATAAGCAGAATTTGTGGTATACTATTGTAGTGGTGACTCGGGGTATTCTACCTCAGGTGCACAAAATAAGAGGGTGCAATGTTGGCTTCTCTCACATATGCCCTCACTGAGGTTCAAGAAAAAGAAAGCAGATATTGGCTTATAAAAGAATCAGCTTTCTTATTGATGTGTTGCATTGCTTTTATTATTTGCATTGTAGGTCAAGGCTTGCACTAAAAGTTGAGATATATAAATATATTCATTTTTAAAATATGCCCTCCTCTGATGTGTGAACTCTGACAGGGAGTGACAACATAAAAGCCTATAAATGTAATTTAAGAGATACACATTTTGTTAAAACAATGTATGCCTTCATGAGATACTCTGTTGTCCTTCTATCTTTCTGTGCATGTCCTATGAGAATTTGCATGACTGTCAGATATCTTCATAGAACAGAACTATTAAAAGGCCATTATTTAGCCCTTTATAAGCTAGGTTTTCTTTGAACTTTCTAATATCATTTTCAGTTTGCTTCTGTGGTACCTGAGATATTTTCCCTTACTGGAGAGAAACTGTTTAATATAACCTTGGCAGTAGCCATGCAACTGTTCAGTTGTAATTATGTGGCCACAGCACTAAGGGATAAAAGAGAACTGTGATAATGGATATACTCAGAAATTATGGAGGGTTACATTTCAAATTGCATTGGCTGAAGACACTTGGAAACCCTGAGGGCAAGGTAATGATGATCACTATGGGAACCAATCATTCTGGACTCCAGTGTATCATAATATATATCAAGGAAAGCCTCTATAAAAGCAGATATTCTCTAGTAATGCACATTTAATTTTTGTGTGTTCCACCCCTTCTGAAGAGTCTGAAGAGTCTGAAAGAGACTGTTCCACCCCTTCTGAAGAGTCTGAAAAAATCTTAGGGGTGCATACTTCTTTAATATATCTATTGTAATATGTAAAATTCTAAAGCTGAGATGGGCTAATGTTAGATTGCTGTGGAAGGGTGGTGTCACTGAGGAATAAAAACTGAACACCCAAGTGTCAAGAAAAGGACACAACTTTATTGAATACAGCTGACAGGTAGGGTTGGACCAGAACACATGATGTCTGGATCCGGCATCAACCAACCCACCTGTTGATCGATGAACCAAATTGTCGGGTCACGGCCAAGCTTCAAGATGACAAAGGGGTAACCTGCAATGGCCCAGATTCACCATGCCATGCATTAAATAGGTTTACCATCCAATCAGTTCCAGGGAGCCCAAAAGTCCCACCCCCCTCTGGCCTCCCAACCAATCACAGGGGCCCCTTGCCCTGACATTGTCCAATGGGAGGTGCTTCCGGCCTGCGCTGCACTCTGGGAGTTGTAGACCGAACCCCTGATCCAAAACCGTGGCCTTCCACAGCCCTACAGCAGCCAATCCAGGCCTCCCAAGCTCACCTTGGGGCCTGCTGGGATGGCACCAGGCTGGGACTCAGCAGGATGATGCATCCTAATGCCCCCCCTCCACAGCAACAAAGTTGGCACAGTGAATCAGGTGGTCCCATCTGCAGAATTGCATTTTGACACTGCTTTAACTGCTATGGCTCTATCCTGTGGAACTGTAGGATTTGTAGCTTCTTGTGGCACCAGAATTCTCTATCAGATAAGTCTATCTCACAAAACTACAAATACCAGAAAACTATAGCATTTTGCCATAGCAGTTAAAGACTGCCAAACTCTTTTAAATTTATTTTGCAAATATATGTAATATATAAGCAAGATGGGTCAAAGTAGCTGAAGCACATTTATTTTTATGAGTTTTTCCTTTCTCTTTTATCAACCAAGAAATACATCCATGGTGAAGGGTCTGGAAACCATGCCTTAGGTGAAAGACTTAGAGAGTTGGGTATGTTTAGCCTGGAGAAGAGATGGTTAAGGGGTGACATGATAGCCCTCTTTAATTACTTGAAGGGGTCTCACATTGAGGATGGAGCAAGTTTGTTTTCTGCTGCTCCAGAGACTAGAACATGGAACAATGGATGCAAGCTCCAGGAAAAGAGATTCCACCTCAACATTAGGAGGAACTTCCTGAGCGTAAGGGTTGTTCGACAGTGGAACTCACTCCCTCAGAGCATGGTGGGGTCTTCTTCCTTGGAGGTCTTTAAAAGGAGGTTAGATGGTCATCTGTCAGGGATGCTTTCCCTAACCAGGTTCAAAACTGAGTTAAAGACTATAATATTTAGGGAAGCATTCCCAGGACTGTGCCATCTGCCCCAGGATGCCTCCTTTTAACTATGTATTAAGAACCCAAGCCCTCCCTCCAGTCCATCTGCCTGGTCCAGGCCCCAGAGGGAGAGAAGAACCAGTGGACCTCATCCCCTTCCCACCACCTTTGCCTTCTCCTTTTGTGTTGTCTCTTCTAGATTGTAAGCCTGAGCGCATGGATCCGTCTAACTATAAGATTGTATGTACAGCACTGTGCAAATTTACAGCGCTATATAAATAATAATAATAATAATAATAATAATAATGCTTTGATTGTGATTTCCTGCAGGAAGTTGGAGTTGATGTGGTCTCTTTCAACTCTACAATTCTATGAGTCTATGATTCTATGAAATTAATGATTAGTTCTTCACCTGACACGAGTTATGGATATGGCAATGTGGCAATGTGATTCTAAAATGCAATTGAAACAATAGTCTGTCCTCAGAAGGATTTATATTGAAAACTGCAAATAATTACAATGATTACAAGTGGATTTTGCTCCATTTTCACTACTAATTCTCATATATAATCCCTGGATTTTATTTACCTCCCCTGTTGTCCTTTCCCATGTGCTCATTAATTTGCTAATTGCAGACAATTGGGTGACTTATGTGACTATGGCATAAAGTACTGCTCCACTAATGAAGGTTACTATGCACAAAGACAGAATCTCACTATTTTATCTAAACAAATCTCTTGCTGGATGAAATGTCTGATCAAATTTACTGTTCCCAAGTCTGAAAACTGATGTTCTCCCTCAGATGGTTTAAACTACAACTTGCATCACCCCAGGCAACATTACCAATAGCTCACTGGGGATAATAGGAGATGTATTCAAAAATGGAAGGTGCCAAGTTGGAGAAAACTTTTCTGACCCATTTCGTGTTGGCTCCCACCCTTTCTTTCCCATTGATCCTATTATTGTAATTCTTGCTCTTTAGGAAAACAAAACAATAAAGTACTGTGGCATACTAGTGTCAAGATCTGCGCCATTATTATAGCTGTGATTGACAATCCTGCCCAAACCTACTTTTCCTGCCTGGCAGCACTGTGAGTGAAGCTTTTCCAATGTGCAGATGATTGGGGCTCTGGGAAATAACATCCAAACCACACTCCTGGTTGTGGGCACATTGGGAACAGTCAACTGGAGAGAACCTTCAGGGTCTTACCACAAAAGCTTGTGGGCATCATTTCACAGTGCCTTGATTACCAGGGCCTCAGAAACCCTTCACCTGGGGTATTGCCAGGCTGCAAAGATAAGGTTTGGGGGCCATGTTTGATCATTCATAACTATAAAGATGAATCCCTAGTAGTTGTGCTATTGAAAATCCAGTTTATAATATTGCAATGCCTGGACAGATTGCCAGCCTACCCGTGTTTTAAACACATATTTGCATTTAACATGCAGGCTGTTCTAAAATTAAAAATCCCAGTTGTTGGTGTGTGCATATAGTGTGTGTGTGTGTCTTTACATGACAATTAATGGAATCAGATTGAGCAAGATGAGGAATTTCACCAAAAAATGGATGTTCCCAAGGGGTAGCTTCAATGTATATGGGCCAGTGAATCCTCCCTGGCTTTATATACATATTTTAAAAGTGCTACCTATGGTTTAACCTTTTTGGTGTTAAATCTTAGATCCCAGATAGGTTCACCACCTTAGGAGTTTATCACATGGAGGAAAATTGGAAATTTAAATGGGGTTTATCCCGTGAAAATTGTGCAATTACTATTAAATCACAAGATTTTCCCACAATTAAGATTTGTTGCTGGTTATTGTCTGGTAATTCCCTGGTTAATGGTGCTTTAATCACTTTTGATTGTGACATCATGTGAAAAACTTTATCGCAATTGCACAATTTTCACAGAATATTCCTGGGATAATGTTATATGACATCGTGTAAAAATCTTAATTGCGAATGTGTGATTTTCATGGGATAAACCTCGTTTACACTTCCAATTGTCCTCTTGTGATAAACTCCTATCATAGCTTTTTAAAAGTTCAGAGGAATACCTAGAGTGGATTCCTCACCATCACATACAAGATGGAAACCAATATCTGCAACTGGGTGTTTTTTCCAATGCAAATATTATTTTTAGAAAAAAAAACCCTTCCTTTTGTATTGCAGCATGGAAGGAAAGTATCAAATTTCTTTGCCTTGACTGCCTTGAATGCTCTGATCCCATTCATTATCAGCTCCCATCCTACAGCTAATAAAAACTTTAGATTCTAAACATTTTAAATATTTGAACTTAAGACACACAAAGCTATATTTCTTCAGCAAAAAGTCTGTCAAGACAGCAAAATGGCTTGGCAGCAGTGAGAATACCTAGCCAGAGTAGAATTACACATATTCAGAAGCCACCCTGACCATATGTAGCTGACCTCACACTGACTGCATGATTCATGCTCCCGTTGCTTTCTTGAACAGACACAATAGCTGCACTTAAAATATGTAACATCTATATAGAAGCTCCATCTTATGGCTAAAGTAGACATGGCACGGAGACCCACAAGGAGATCTTTTTCTGTGGTTTAAAACCTAGAGGTGGAAATCTCCATTTATTTATTTTTTTCTCATAAGGTGAAAATGAATAGTTTTACAATTTTTCTCCTCAATCTAAGAAATTCATTGAAAAACTGTGCAGTTTTCAGAGACTATTCATATCTCAGGGCCTATTAAGAAATGCTTAGAAAGCAGTACTTTTTGTACAGAAAACATGTTGTTTTTTGTGTGAAAAACCTGTTTTCTGCACAGAAGTGTAATTTTGGATTTTGGAACATTTTGGATTTCAGATTTTTAAATACTTAAGGTGTATCTTATTCAAGGTGAAAATGACCTAATCATTATCATCACTGGCAACTCTCCTGTCCAGTTCTTCCTCTCTTTCTGAACTCAGGTAATCAAAACAGCCCCTCTTTTAGGAATTCCCCAACCACTGGGCTAAACCAATGATTCATATTACCCTCCCCCCCTTTCCTTTTCTTTTATAAAAAATACTTTAGAATTTTTGTGCATCAGTGAAATGGCACTGACTCTAAGGGAGGAAAAAAAATGAATTTGAGGGTATTTTTTTGCCCTCTAGGTGGATCTTAGGGAATCATGTGCCAAAAAAGAAAGAAAGAAAGAAAGAAAGAAAGACCTTTGAAAGAACCCTAGTGCAAATACAAGAAATTGCTACAAACAGCCTCCTGAAAGGATGGAACAAGGGGTGAAGATGTGGCAACAAATGGCAAAACCCAAGGAACTATATCATGAAAACTCACACTTGTTTAGACCATTCTAGAAGAGCTGAGACGGGCACAAATTAGATTAGAGGTAAAACACTGGAAGAACAGCCTAATTATGGGATGTTTGTCCAATTTAGTTGACAAAAGAGTGAAACAGACAGGCCAAGTAAAGCAGTTTCCGCCTACTTTGAAAGTGGGGCATTTAGATGACACACACTTCCACAGGGGGTGGAAACCAGATTGAAGCCATGCTCCAGGGCAAAAAAACAGAGAGAGAAAAAAGAAAGCCAGGATAGCACAATTTAGCCTGGAAAAGGTGCACCTTCGACTCTGCGTATGGATTCCCCAACATGAGAGTGGTTCTGAAGGGGTGATCTCTCCTAACCCTAAAGCTCCATATAAACACACCAGTGCAGGTGTGCATTAAAAAAGGATGGAGCCAAGTGGTCGGGGCAGCAATACAAAAAAGTGCAAGTATGACACCTCCAATGGATATAAGTATAACATACAGAATCTAGACAGTTCAAGAGGGGGCATGGGATGAAAGGGGCAAGGAGAGGGGGCATGATTGTGCTTTGGCAGTGTTTTACTGAGCACATCGATGCTTTGATGCTCTGTACCAGTGGCAGATCACAGATGCAACTGTGTGGCTGATCAAACTTGTAGTCAATAGGATGTCATCTAGGCAGTAGGCAGCTGCCAGCGGTGTGTTTGTGCAATGGTGCACATGCATGGTGGAAAGGTGACCCCCCCCAAAAAAAATTACTGAGTGGCATGGCTTGATGTCACACCATGTGGTCAGGCTACGTGCATTTGGGCCACCTTGGGAGCAGCTGGTGCAGACAGCAGGGATTTAACTCACTTCCAGTAAATGCAGGTTCCAGCACCTAAGTCTGCTTGTAGGCAATGCAATACACATGGCTGGCATCCTGTTCAGTAATTATGATGGCATATGTCTGAGTTGTGACACTGAAATTGCATTAATTATGGCTTGCATCTGGGATCTATATGTTTTGCCCAGGTGGCCAGGATCAGACCTCCTTGCTTCAGCTGGACTGTACTTCAGGTGCTCTTCTTTGCAGTTACCTTTAAGTTAGATTAAATAAAGGAACCCTTGTTCTAACCCAGGTTTTCTGTATCTTGTCTCATTTTCCTTAGTGTGCAAGTAAGTATTGCATAGTATTTTATAATCATATTGTTTGTATGGCTGCTTCCTTTTGTTGGATTATTACATTGGAGCTGTTTTGGTTCTTTCATGTGCTAAAGAGAAAGTATCACACATGGCACTGACCTAAGTAGGATGGTGAATCTGATGAGTAGAGATCCCAAGAGACATAGAATATCTACCAACTATGCCAATAAGCACAATGCACAAAATGCTGAGATAATCAACGTGGTATAATGAACTGCAGTTTACAGAGGTACTGTTTCCCTATGTTTGGTTACTGGAAGATAATTTGTTCTAAAGCTGTATTGCCATCACGTTCATCATTTTACCAAATATGCAAATTCTGCTACAATCATCCAAATTATAGAAGTTCACAGGTCTGCAATGGTAATTCTTCATTCTTTCCAGTAGGACATTAGAACTTAAATCTGTTTCTTCTCCAAATGGTTATGATGTCACAAATGTAGCAGTTATTTCAACTGTCTTTTAAAAAATTAAAATTAAGCCATTGTCACTGCCACTTGAAGGAACAGAGAATTTCTGTAAAGATCGTACCTGAAAATAGGTGCGTGGGTGTAGATGTACATGTGTTCTATCAAATGACTCTAAATCCAGCTTATAGAGGCCATTAAAATTTGAGAAATATGAAAATCCATTGCAAATTGTTTGAAATTATAAGCTAATATTGCATTATTGCAAATTTTGATTTTATTTTTCCAAAACTTTTTAGTAGTTACATTTTTTAGCATTTCACATAATTTTATCATTTATTCTCCTCCGTTATGCAAATTATGTTGAATACACAACACTCTCTGTAAGGTTACAGATTCAGTCTCCCTTAACTAGAATTCAGAAATCCAAAATACAGTGGTCCCCCGGGATACGAATCCCCCGGGTTAAGAAAATCCCGGGATCCGAAACCGGCGGGACCACGATTGTATCCCCCGGGATCCGAAGGATCCCCCGGGATCCGGAAAAAAAAAAAGAAAGATCCCCCGGCGCCCAGGCCTCGGAGGACAAGGGACGGCCTTTCGTCCCTTTTCCTCCGAGGCCAGGCTTCGGAAGAGAAGGGACAGCCTTTCGTCCCTTTTCCTCCGAGGCCAGGCTTCGGAAGAGAAGGGACAGCCTTTCGTCCCTTTTCCTCCGAGGCCAGGCTTCGGAAGAGAAGGGACAGCCTTTCGTCCCTTTTCCTCCGAGGCCAGGCTTCGGAAGAGAAGGGACAGCCTTTCGTCCCTTTTCCTCCGAGGCCAGGCTTCGGAAGAGAAGGGACAGCCTTTCGTCCCTTTTCCTCCGAGGCCAGGCTTCGGAGGACAAGGGACAGCCTTTCGTCCCTTTTCCTCCGAGGCCAGGCTTCGGAGGACAAGGGACAGCCTTTCGTCCCTTTTCCTCCGAGGCCAGGCTTCGGAGGACAAGGGACAGCTTTTCTTCCCTTTTCCTCCGAGGCCAGGCTTCGGAGGACAAGGGACAGCCTTTCGTCCCTTTTCCTCCGAGGCCAGGCTTCGGAGGACAAGGGACAGCCTTTCGTCCCTTTTCCTCCGAGGCCAGGCTTCGGAAGAGAAGGGACAGCCTTTCGTCCCTTTTCCTCCGAGGCCAGGCTTCGGAGGAAAAGGGACGGCCTTCCCGCGGGCCGTCCCTTCTCCTCCGCTGGCCAGGGCCTCGGAGGAAAAGGGACAGCCTTCCATCCCTTCTCCTCCGCCGGCCAGGCCTCGGAGGAGAAGGGACGGCCTTCCCGCGGACCCGCGTGAAGGCCGTCCCTTCCCCTCTGAGGCCTGGGGGTCCCCCGGGTTACGAAAATTTTCGGGTTACGAAGGTAATCCGGAACGGATTACTTTCGTAACCCGAGGGACCACTGTATTCCAAAAACCCATAATGTACCATACCATACCATACCATACCATAATTAATGGTAGCTGAGAAAGTGACATCTTTGCTTTTTGATGGTTCAATGAACACAAACTTTGTTTCATGCAGAAAAAAAAGGAAGAAACTGTTGTAGAACATGGCTACATAGCCCAAAAAACCCACAAAAAACCACAAAAAATATTTTAAAATGTTGTGTGTAAAATTATCTTTAGGCTATGCGTGTAAGATGTATATGAAACATAAATGAATTTCATGTTTAGACTTGTTTTCCATCTCCAAGACATCCCATTATGTATATACAAATATTCCAAAATCTGAAAAATTCTGAAATCCGAAACAGTTGTAGTCCCAAGCATTTCAGATAAGTTGTAGTCCCTTCAACCACCATCTTGAGGGGAGAGAAAGGCAGGCCACCTCCTGCTGGAAGCAAGAAGAGCCCTCCCTTCAACCACCATCTTGAGGGGAGAGAAAGGCAGGCCACCTCCTGCTGGAAGCAAGAAGAGCCCTCCCTTCAACCACCATCTTAAGGGGAGAGAAAGGCAGGCCACCTTCTGCTGGAAGCAAGAAGAGCCCTCCCTTCAACCACCATCTTGAGGGGAGTTAATTGTCTAATTAACAAATTGTAAGCCGCTCTGATAGCTTTGGCTGAAGAGCGGGGTATAAATAAAATTTATTATTATTTATTTTTATACGCAGCCTGTATAACTACATTGTAGGAATTATGTGGATCTCTCTATGAGTGAATGATGGATAATTCTTATTGTTCTTATTGTTATTACCCTTTACAATGCTAATGTTAATAATAATAATAATAATAATAATAATAATTTTTATTTCTAGTCCGCCCCTCTGAACGAGCAATCGGCGCGGGTTACAGCAGAGGTTAAAATCAATAGAAATAAAAATAAAAATGTGCTTATCATTTGCTATTTAAAATGCAAATATTACCAGCTGGTTAAAAAAATAATCTATCTTCATGTGAAGAAAATCAACTACACAGTCAAGATCCTTGTCAGACTTCTGGTTGAAGGCAAGTCTATAAATGTCTGCTTAGAAGTAAGTACCATTTAGCAGGGCAGGGACAGGGAAAGGGTAGCCCGTAGGATTCATGTTTCCCCTCATATCTGTTTTTGTACCCTCATGACCCTCCAAATAATAATTATTATTATTATTATATTATTATCTCCCGCCTCTCCCTTCAGATCGAGGCAGGATTACATCAATAAAACATCAATAAAACAATAAAACACAGGTGTAAAAAATACAATAATAGACAATAATTTAACTAAAACATCATCTAATCAGCAAAAGACATAACATAGAATCTATTAGAGGTCAGTGGGTAGGCCCGCCGGAAGAGATCAGTCTTAAGAGCCTTTTTGAAGGCATCTAAGGTGGTAATAAGACAGATCTCTTCTGACAGGCTGTTCCATAATTTGGGGGCTGCAGTAGTAAATGATCTGAGAGATGTTATTAACCTGGACCTGTGATGTTCTAATAAATTTTTCCCTGCTGTTCTGAGGGTGCATGGCAGATTATGCAGGGAAAGGCATTCCCTAAAGTAGCTTGGGCCCAAGCCATTTAGGGCTTTAAAGGTAACAACCAACACTTTGTACTATGCCTGGAAGCTAATTGGCAGCCAGTGAAGAGATTTCAGTACTGGTGTTATATGGTCCCACCGAGATGTTCTGGTGACCAATCTGGCTGCCGCGTTTTGAACTAATTGAAGCTTCTGAACTTGATACAAAAGTAGCACCATGTAAAGCGCATTGCAGAAATATAATCAAGAGATTACCAGTTCGTGTACCACTGCTTCAAGGTCCTTTTTATCCAGGCACAGGGGGACAATTTTACCATGGTTGGGGAGTCTGGGCCATTGCAGACTTAGAGAAGACCTTTTTCTAAAAGGAGTGAACCAGAAGTTGCCTCCCAGGTCACTTTCTGTTCTAAAAGGACCTCTCCTGGGGCCCCATGCAATTTTGCCCATGTTCCTAGAGGGCATTTGTGGACAAAAATGTATATTCTGCAGGTTGTGTGGCAGGACTGTGGGCCTACTAAGATCTCCTCAGAGCCAATGTGATACCCCAGTTGCCCACACCCACCCATGGAGTAGGGAAAGGTAAATAGATACAGGATTGGACAAAAAGTGATCAACATATAGTATCCAGTGATCTACAGAATGCCCCACTGCTTGCCCTTTGTACCGCCCCCAATAGTTATTTGACAGTGGTGGCCAAAGGAAAGCCATCCTGAATTCTGCCTAATTGCTTGAAGCTGCTGTATGTGTTTCACATTAAGGTGGACAGTCTCATTTACTGGCATTATCTTCCATTTCACTGGCAACTGAGAGACTACAGGCATGCTTTCAGTTGTAACCCCTCTCCTGCATAAAGATACCAATAATTAATGACAGAGCACCAAGCAAAGGAACACCAAGAATCACAAAGAGCTTTAATAAACCACTGATGTGGGAAGAAAGCACATTTTATTTTTCGCCACCAGTCACAGATTTTCTCTCTTTTTAAATAGAGCAGCAGGGTTCCTTTCAAAATTACACATTTAACATTTTGAGGATACTGTGAGATATCAGGGGATTTGATATAGGAAAAGGAAAGATATTGATCTGTCGTTTACAGAGGCTGGGATTTTCTGCTGAATTCTCAGCTAACTTGATTCAGTGCAGAAAATCTGTCTTAACAGTGATTCAAAGTGGCTAAAAAGAAACACATCAAATAAAGCTGTACATCCTTTGTTCCATCTTGTCTTTCCTGTTTTCAGTTGTAGGCCTGAAAACCAAATAAGTTAAACTGATATTTTCATGTCAGATGTGTCTCTTTTAGATCTGCTATGCCTTGTGACATGTCAGTCTTATAATTCATTTTTCAAACAAGTTCACAGATAGTTTCTTTGCCCTTTTAGATATCTTATGGCTGACAGAAAGATCTTTAACCAGTTCACTGATAGTTTCTTTGCCATTTTAGATATCTTATGGCTGACAGAAAGAGTTTCTTTGCAATTTTAGATATCTTATGGCTGACGGAAAGATCTTTTGGTTATTTTCAGAAGATCAGCCTACTGTGAATTTTGTAAAGAAAAGACTGTGAACTCAGTTTTGATGCTGAAACTAATTCATGTGCTCAGATTTAAGTACCTAGTTCTTTAATGCTAAGACTACACTGCCTCTGTTCTCTAAGCCATGATTTCCCACAGGAAACCAGTTCATGGACTTCAGAGTTTTGAGGGGAAAGTATATCTTTCAGTCCTGAAGTTTGCATGTATCTGCATGATAGCACAATCCCATACCCTGTATAAGAATTGTTCACAAATAAGTCACAATAGGGCTTTCTAGATTGGCAGGAAAGTGTGACATGAAGTTGCCTTTTCCTTAATGCTTAGCAGCTGCACCACAGCCTTTAGATGGAGCTGCGCTGTTCCGCAGTTTTTAAAAAAGAAGCTGGGAAAACCAGCACCTTTTTAAAGGCGCTTCTTCTCCCCTAAAACGCAAAAAAAGTGTTTTCATGTCACACTTTTCCTTTTTCTCATCTAAAGGCTAGAGTTTCATGCAGCCATGAACACACTTCCTTTTGCCAGTCTAGAAAGCCAATTATAACAGGGCTGGAACTCATGGAGCCCTCCAGATGTTTTTGGAAAGTAAATCCCACGAACCCTAGACAGTGTAGCCTATGGTGAGGAATTCTGAGACCTGAAGCATAACATATAGAGGCCAGCATTTTTCCCACCCCTGGATTACAAGAGGGATTACAGAGTGAATTGGTATAGAGTTGCAGATTTAAACATACTTTTAAAATCACTTTCATCATAGAAAATATGTCTTCAGACCATGGCCTGTTAGTGACATATGTGTGTTTTCCATGTGTGTGTCCCTATTGCTGAACAGGGTGCAAGAGTCTACTCACTGCCTTTTGTGCCCTGGTGAAAACCACCACCATCCTCAGTTGCCAAGCCCCAAAGAGATGCTGTTCCAGGGGAGGGGACTGAGCGATCATTCCTCTGCAGGCATTGCAATGCCTTGTTCCCCTCACTCTCACTCTCAGTTTCATTCTCACTCTGAAGCAAGATGGAAGGAAACAGAAGGCTGCTCCACTGCCTGGTCACATTTTCCCTACCTTCTTCTCCTGCTGCTGCTATTTAATAGCCATAGCAGCAGACATATAGGACTTGGTCACTCTCTGGATGAATGAAGGAAAAGAGCCACACACAGAGCATTTACATTCTGTGCCCCCATCTAGGATTTCAGCCTGTATGTATGTTTGCTTATCCATGCTCATATGTGTTTATATGTGTCAACTGAAAAGTTGAGACATATACGTATGAGCATATACAGGGAGAGTTAGCATGGTGTAGTGGTTTGGGCATTGGACTATGACTCTGGACACCAGGGGTTAAATCTGGGCTCAGCCATGTAAACCCACTGAATGACCTTGGGCACATCACACACTCTCAGCCTAAGAGGATGACAATGGCAAACCCTCTCTGAAGAAACTTGCCAAGAAATCCCCATGATAAGTTAACCTTAGATTTGTCATAAGTCAGAAATGACTTGAAGGCACACAACAACAATAGAAAAGAATGCAAAATGGATTCTACTTCATGTTACAAGCAAAATTATTAGATGAATGGTAACTCTTACTAGTTTTTGCTACAACAAACCAATACTGCTTTCCCTGTGCAATTTGTCTAATTTACATAGTTATCTAACACTAGAATACTGTTGTCTTTGTTACTGCACCCAGTCAGAGAGTTAGTAAGAATAATTCAATATCTGCTTCTTCCAATGGGATCTGAGGTGTGCAGTAGTCATAGGATCAAGCCAATCAAAGACCACTTTCACCAGTCAAGCATTTTCAAAAACAATGTAGGAGTTTCATTATTTCATAGCACCATGTTCAGATATCCAGATTAGCTAAGAGTCAAAATATCACATGGCTGCTCAGCACCTTGTTAAGAAGATATAAATAAAATGGAATCCTGGGGCTGCCCTCAGCATTTAGAGAATATACATTTGGATGCTGCTCCACTAAAACAAATGGCATTGTTTGAGAAGCTGTCAGGCACCACCAAGGAACTGCAGCAGAATTTTCCAGCTATATCTCCACACTTGAATGATCCCAAATTTTTCAATTAATTTTCTTTGCTTTGGGGAAGTGTAGGCGTTTTGAAGCTTAGCAGAGGCTCTGGGTAGCTCTACAAAGTGGATGTTCTCTGCAAAAAGTACAGGGGGAAAGTTACATTTTTGCTTTCTATAAGATGATATTCTTATTGTTGTTGTTGTTGTTGTTATTACTATTGAGCATAATTTGAAAAGGCTGTTTTTTGAACTAAAGTTCTTAGAATCCCCAAGCAAATATGGCCACTACCAACTACATCTGCAGAAATCCTCTTTTGCACATAGCTATAATAGTTATTGGGACCCTGTCCTCTTTTTATGTTGGCCACCCTACTTAACTATTCTTTGAAACTAATTCCTTTTAGGAGAGAGAAGAAAAAACAAACACAGCCCTGGAAAAGGATGAAGCCATGAAAGAAAGGTACACTTTTACCAAACCTGATAAAATTCAGCAGTGGTTCTTGGGTCCCTGAAAATTATAAAGCTCAACCTCAGGTTAGAAAGATAACATGAAGAAGAATGTGCATAGGGTTATATTTTATCTCAGGATGTGAGAATGGCATTCCTCCATGAGCACTAGTAAATTAACCTCTCCTCAAATCGTTATGATTTGGTGATAAAAATTCTCGTTCTATATTACACCTAATGCAAAAATCCACCTTGTAAAATGTATTTCTCAGCAGTCTCTTCTTTTGCTTCAGCAATATCCTCACAGTGAAATAATCATGTCTAAAAGGCATAATTTAACCTGCAACATGTCTTTCCTTATTCAGTTATCATTTAAAGCTGTAAAACAAAGAGAGAGAAACACAATCTACTGCAATCTCTGTTCATGCTGAAAGTATGGAAATAGGGAAGATGCAGCTTTGATTAGTGGGTCAGATCAAGGAATGAATGGTCCCTGTGGATGTAAGAACCCCAGGCATGCAGGGCTGTTGCTAGGGAACCATATTGATCCTCTCCAGCATCTTCTCAGACAGTCTCATCTGCTCTTGAACACCATCATTTACAGCAAGGCGGTAGTTAGATACTTGGCTTTAATATTTATGAAGAAAATGTTTTAACCGTTTGAGCTTATAAATGCAGAATGCTCTTTTTTTCCCTTTCATTTTAGAAAATTTAACGAGAGCTTGAGAGCCAGCACAGTGTAGTGTTTTGAGAATTGGGCTGTGGAGTTATCATACTGGGGGAAAAGACAGGAGCATCTCGGGATGTCCCTGTCAATGTCGAATAATTTGGCAAAGATTATCACATGATGTCACGTGATGTTGCAAATATCCCATGATTATCCCATGAATAAAGAGCAATTATAGCACCACTTTTTACTCATGGGATTTTCCCATGAATTAAAAGTGGTACTATAATTCCTCTTTATTCATCACGGGATAATCACAGGATATTTGCAACATCACGCGACACCATGTGATAATCTTTGCCAAATCATACAATATTGATGGGAGCATCCCAAGATGCTCTTGTCTTTTCCCCCAGTGTGATAAACTCCCATGTTTCTAGAAACCAGGGTTCAAATTCCTGCTCAGCCATGGAAACCCACTGGGTGACCTTGAACAATTCACATACTCTCAACCCCAGAAAACCCAGTGATAGGGTCACTTAAAGGTCACTATAAATCAGAAAAGACTTGAAGGCACACAACAGCACAACAAACCAGGGCCTAAATCTTATTACTAGTCTGAAGCAGAATAAACCTATCAAACCAATTTGTCAATGGTTGCTCAACACATGTGGAAATTCCATTGAAGGGGACTAAAACTCAGATTTAGGCCAGGGTTGTGTGGCCCTTGCCTTCTGAGTGGCCCTTGCCTTCTCTCAGAGTCATCATTGCAGCCAGGAGCTTTTTAGCGGTTGGTTAGAAGGAAATTCTTTGGTTGTGCTGTATCTTGCACCATGCGCTGAATGTGTGTGTGTGTGTTTTGTCATGTTAAATTAACAGGTTGTTCAATAGGGTTTTTAAACTTTTGCACTATATATGATTTTAGCTATTTTGCTAAAAAGCCACTCTGAGACCCATGTTGAAATAAATTAGGAAAATAAATTAATTAAATAAATAACACTAAGATTTTTTTTTTCTTAAAAGGATATGCGGGGATTGAAGAAATGAAATTTTGCCCTCTAAATGTTGTTTGACCTAAAACATCAGAAAAAGTAAAACAGAAGAAAAAATGCCCCATTTCTACCTCTTGCCACTGGGTAAATCAAAGGATCAGCAGATCCAAAAATTGACCTCCAAATATACAATGCAATAAAGCTTGAGATGAAAAAGACTGGGATATTACTTTAGACAATCCTCCTTTAGTGGTATGGGCCTTCCTATAACAGGGAAAGCAAATAGCAGGTGCTGTCAAATTTATTCAGTATGAGTGAACAATAAAGCAGAAAAGCAGAAAACATATTAGCCACTAAAATTGCATCATAAGAAAAGTAAATATGGTGAACGAAGAAGTCATCCCTCCATTTATTTTGGAAAAAGCTGTCATGTGATCTGTAGAAGGTTCAAAAATATTAATGTTTATCTCTGCAAGTTTTACATGGTCTAGTTGTTCCATTTCATGTCTGCATATTGTTTAGTTTTAAATAAACTAAATGGGACTTGAAGGATTATGCATTTTTAATCTTGACTGTTTTCATTAGGGCTTTCTAGATTGGCAGGAAAGTGTGACATGAAGCTGCCTTTTCCTTAATGCTTAGCAGCTGCACCACAGCCTTTAGATGGAGCTGCACTGTTCCGCAGTTTTTAAAAAAGAAGCTGGGAAAACCAGCACCTTTTTAAAGGCACTTCTTCTCCCCTAAAACTCAAAAAAAGCGTTTTCATAGCACACTTTCCCTTTTTCTCATCTAAAGGCTAGAGTTTCATGCAGCCATGAACACACTTCTTTTTGCCAATCTAGAAAGCCCCAATATGTCTAATTTAATACTGTTTTAAGGGATGGGAGGTGGGAATGTTGGAAGATTTTAACTGTTTATGTTTTTAACATGTTGTACCCTGCCCCGATTGCCCGTTCAGAGGGGCGGGTAAGAAATAAATATTATTATTATTATTATTATTATTATTAATTTGCTGAAGTGCTATTCTTTTTGTGTAATGAAGAAACATATTGTGTTTTTCCCATATTATTTTTGCCTGTGGTACCCACTGAATCAGTGCAACGTCAGGCACGTAGCCAAGGGGGGGGGGGTTGGGGGGCAGCTCCCTCAGAGAGAGAGGAGGGGAGTGGAAGTGGGTCTCCCTCCCTGCGACTTCTTTCCCTTTTTCTCCCTCTTTCCCTCTCCTTTTTTGAGGGAGGGATGGTCAGGAGGGCAGGTAAAGGTTCCCTCTCCCTTCTGGTGCCTGCCTCCAGCGCAAGGGATGGATGGGTGAAGGATGGCTGCAGGGCAAAGGCCCAGAGAAGAGTCCAAACAGGTTGCAAACATTTTGCAGGGTTTTTGGGGGGCGGGCTGGGGGGAGAAGAGCACCCTACTTTTCTCCTCAGATTGGGACCCAGAACAGCTTTGGATTTTTTATTATTATTATTATTATTATTATTATTATTATTTCTTAGCCACCTCTCCCCATGGATCAAGGCAAAAGACAACAAGAATGAATCAACACCATCAGTTAGAACACTTCAGAAATAACTTTGTGGTTATTATTATTATTATTATTATTATTGCTGCTGCTGGTGCTGCTGTGTGTGTCTGTGTGTTGTGTTCCTTTAAGTCATTTTTGGAATTTTCTTGGCAAGATTTTTTCAGAGGGAGGTTTGCCACTGCCTTCCCCTGAGGTTGAGAGAGTGTGACTTGTCCAAGGGATTCCATGGCTGCAGGGGAGTTTAAATCTAATTTGCTTCCATGCATGGAACCTGGGGGATGGAATGGATCCTCAAAGGTCATCTAATCCAACTCGACCCTGCCATGTAACAACAGGGTCATTTTTGTAAAACAAATGGGGTTTTGCCATTGCCATCCTCAGATGAGAGCATATGACTTGCTGTTATTTTATTAGCCCTAAGACTTTTTTGAATATACGGTATAATTTATACACCTCAAATCAATATAAACCACACACACACACACACACAAAACCATTGAGGCACTTTGACAAGTTTGTAAAGATACCCTCTTTTTAAGGTCTCTTCCTTGTAAATAGGACCAACATCTAAATAATTTTTCACATTGCTTTCAATTTATCATGTTATGTGCCTTTATATTGTTATTATTTTGTTAGGTTTTAGGCCTAATTTAACTTACAAAAAAATATGCTGTTGATATTGAACAAGTTTTAACCTAATAAGACTAATAAAGTGCCTGTATCTCATGTTAGTATATTTTAATTCTTCTTAATAAAGAAATTTGTTATAGTTTTTGATTATTTTACCATTTTGGTTTATTGTTATATAACCCCTTAATATTAACATTATGGGGACTTTCCAGGGATTTTAACTGAATGTTCATATTGGGGTAATATTGGGGAATTCTTACTCTGGACCCACCCTTCCCAAAATTTTGGCTACATCCCTGGCAACGTATATACATATTGATTTACCAAGTTCCTCCTGATTCAATGGGTCTACTCTAATTGAGACTAGCAGTTGGATTTAGGCCATGGTGTATTGCTGTCCTAGGACTCTTTCAGACATGGGAAATTGGAAGTATAATCCAAGGGCAATCCAAACGCAATCCTGGGGTTTCACGTTATTGCGAATTAATTCTTCTCACACAAATTCGGGCAAAAGGGAAGTCACTCCAAATGCAATCATGGGTTTAACGTTATTGCGAATTTAAGCTTCTCACGCGATTTCAGGCAAGGGGGGGTTATTTTCGGGTAATCGGAAGTAATTCCGAATGCCTTCCGAATGGAGGGGTTCAGGAAAATTCGCTAAACAAGCGAATTTACATGAATCTGCATTGGCTCCATTCGGAATTGGGAGAAATTCCTCCCGTTTGAAAGAGTCCCTAGAAACAATACTCTAAATCACTCACTAAACTTCTGTCAGTATGATATAGATCTTTCCAAATAATTTCATTAGTTGTATTCATTACAGTTTAAATGTCAGCTTGTTCTTTAATAACTTGCAAGTGCTTCCATGGCTACCTGTTTTTTAAATGGGAAGGCTAATACAGTCACAAAAAGACAACTTGGGGTTTTTGACCTTCTTATTAATATTTATCCAAGGAATATGCTTTTTTTCACTTTTTTAAATCAATGACAATGATATAATAGTCTTTTTTTTATTTCTGCTTCACACAACATTCATATCTTTATAAAAGCTGCACCTGCTAAATTGCTTCCAGCACTCAGACCAGCATTATTGCAATTGCAGCAATGACATGATAATTTTATACTCTGCACCATTAAGTCCATGGGAAATAAATTACTGCCATCAGCTATGATAAAACAAGTCAAATGTACTAATGGCATCCCAGTCTCTCACAATGATGACACAATAAATATATACTGCCACTTCAGTCACAAAAAAATGTTTGTTATCCAATTCTACTCAGGGTGGATTTATGCCTTCTCCCAATACTTCAAATAAAATGGAATCTCTCCCCCCACCCCGGGCAGAAAAAGCACCAAAAGGTCTTGGATCAGATTCCATGTGATTAGCCCATTTTTTTCAAAGCTCACTTAGCAGAATGGGTTGATCTTGGTAGCCTCCAGATTGAGGTGTCAATGAAAGGTTATGGGCTTGTTTAAATGGTTCTTGTGACAAAATGCAAACTACAAAAGAGATTTTAAAAAAAATATTGTTCCAGGATGTGCCTGGACTGGATTAGACAATTCTAAAAGAGATTTTTTGAAAAACAGAAATCCACTGATTTATTTCTCTATTTAAACCAATTTAAAAATGTCCACTTTGGCTTTCTCCCCCCAAAATGAATGGCCAGCCCAACATAATATGGGTGGATATAAGTATGCCATAATTTGAGATATAAATATGCCATAATATGAGAAGATTTAAGAATGCACTCACATTAGAGAGAGTTAATGAATGAATGTGCGTAATCCATGCTTATTAATTTTAAAAAAATACAGAAGAGCTTACATGACTGTGTTATTAATGTGACTCTAACTTCTAATACAGGTCATATTACTAGGTCACATTTCATACTCATTACCTACTTATCAAATCCAATCACATGTAAATAATTTCCTGCATAATTCTTGTAACATCCCGATGAATACTGAATGTGTGGGGTGTATTTATATTCATTCCAATGCAAATGCACTGAATTCAAAGCATTCAGACACTTTTGAACAAAATGAGAGCATTTCTCACTATAGAGTGACCCCATTCTGGAAGGAGCCTTGAGCTGAGCAAAGCCTCAGGGAAATGCAGATATGTGTCAGAAAATGAGAACAGAAAGACTTAAAGAAAATTAAACTGAAGACTATATATAAATGTTCTCAAGAAGAAGCTCAATAGCCCAATCCCATGAGCTGGTGCACTAGCAAATTAAGTATATAGGATCATACAGACACTACTTAATCATATAAATTTAATTTACTTATACGGCATCTAAACTGCAGAATTAATTCAATTTGACACCATTTTAACTGCCATTGCTCAATGCTATGGAATTCTGAGATTTGTAGTTTTGTGAGATATTTAGCCTTTACTTTCAGAGAGTTCTGGTGCCATAACAAACTACAAATCCCAGGATTGTAGTCATGGTGACAAACTTATTTTTAAAAAACAATGCATTATACTTTAGTGGTGCTTATAAATTGCTATTTTTGTATACATTAGGTCATGAAGTCTGGAGTGTATTATGAAAAGTAGTTTTAAAAGGTACCTATCTTTGCTGAAGAAGAACTATTACTAGAATGCATTATCGAAAGTAATTGAGAAAAGTTGCCTGTATATCTTTACTGAGGAAGATACTTTCAAAAAAACTTCAGCATTCCAGAGATAGTCATATACTAGCACAGTTATTAGCCCAGTTTTTCAATATATGTTCTTGTTCTTTATGCAAACTCCTACAACTTTCTATTGAAGCTACTAAAGGAAAGCTTGACACCTGAGGAAGTGAAGTAGTGTTTACTCCAGGATACAAGACTTGAAGCTGGTGTGATAGAGAAAACTCTTTCCATGGACTTCTATTTAGCACCTTAGCCATTCAGTGAAGTATTGATATAGTAAGTACTGTTTGTCAGTAAAGTCAATTTTTGCAAAACACTGTTACTTTCTGTATATGCTAAATAATTGTTAGCTTTTTATATATATATATATATATATATATGTTGGTTTGCATAATTTTAGTTCATTATATTAGTAGTAGTTACTCTCTGTATATTCTTTAGTTAGTTTTTTGTTCATTTTTTAAACATTTTATCAGGTATATATTATATTTACGTTAGGCCAATACTATTTATATTAGGCCAATACTATTATGCACGTATGCCAATTTCAGATGTGGCTCAGAGAACAATGGCTTCTCTAAAGCTATTCAATCTATTATTTGCCAGAATGGGATGCAAGAAAACTCACATTTTAGCCACTGTGTTATACCCAGCTATAAGATTCAGCAAGAAAAATCAGTATTGCCAACTGAGTCACTTGATGCAAAAAGAAAAAAAGTGATTCCCATGAGAGACTTACCATTACTCCTAGGGAAGCACATGGATATTAATCAGCCTAAAAGCACATGTTCCTGCATAATGAGCTGATGCATCAAGTTAATATGGCACAGGAATGAAAAAAGGCATAAAAACAAAAAAGGTAAAGGTAGTGAATGTCTAGCCGTAACTGACTGTAGGAGGTGGTGCTCATCTCTGTTACTAAACCAAAGAGCCAGTGTTGTCGGAGGACTGCTCTGGTGGCCTTGTGGCTAGCATGATTGCACTGAACGCTGTTACCTTCCCACGGAAGAGGTATGTATTTATATACTTGTATTTGCTAGCTTTTGAACTGGTGGGTTGGCAGAAGGTGGGACTAGTGACAGGAGCACTTGAGCCTTGAACTGCCATCTTGCAGCACTTCGGCCTTGAACTGCCAACTTCCAACCTTCTGATCATCAGAACCACTAAGCCCACAAACACCACATAAAAAGAAACAGTGCTGGAAAAACCTATATACAAATGGTTTTTTAAAAGTAGTCAGCTACTTAGAGCGTGTTAAAATTCTTGTTGTGTGTCTTCAAATTGTTTCCAACTTTCTTGGCATCTGATTTGTTCAGATTTGTTGTCATTGCCTTTTGAGGCTGAGAAAGTGTAACTTGCCTAAGATCACCTTGTGGGTTTCCATGGCAGAGCAGGGATTTGAATCCTGGTCTCCAAAGTCCTAGCCCTACACTTACACCACTATATTATCCTGGATCTTAATTAGAAAGTAGGATAGAAGTATTAATTTTGGAAGAACTGGGACATATTAATGCTAGTACTGGCCCTTAGAAGCAGGCAAAACTGGTGTGATTAAGAAACAAAGGTGTCTCAATATTTTATGTGTAGCTTATGTTAGAGAAAGTGCATAACAACATAGAAACAGGTCGTAGGAAAACCTGCACAGATATGCTTTATGTTTATTTCAGAAAATTATGAGACCCACGTAAAAATAAAGGGAATCCATTTTCAGCCTTAAATAAAGTTAGACACCTGTATGCCACATTCCCCTTCTGTGAACCCGAATGCATATAAAACCAAAATGAAAAAGCTACCCCTGTGTACAGTAAACTCAAGGCAAATAAAACACTAATGTTTACTGCTCTTTTCCTGACTTTTCTTTTTTCCCTATACAAATAAATAATTCATAAGAATGCCAGATATTCTTTACATTACTGACCGCCAAGATAGGTGCCTTTTTATTTGATCAATGCAGACTTAAGCCTTTATAGGATCCATGATTCTGGACATAAATTTTAAAATACCTCATTTTTTATTCTTCCTCTAAGGGATTAGTTTTATCAAGCTCTCTTGCCTTGATTTTAAGAGACTGTGTTCAACAGCCAATATGGAAAATGCAATGTCCATGTTGGAGATCATTCATCAATGGAATCAAAAATAAAATTCTCATCGTTGCAATGCTTTTATATCAGTCTATGCTTCTCACACACTTGGAATATGATGCTGCATTCTAGCTGCCTCTAAAGGAAAGTTTATGTGCCCCACAGAGGAAAAACTAAACAGTTTCTGTGTTGGGGTACTTGATGGGGAAAATTTAAATTATTTGTTTTGTTTTTTTTTAAATTTAGAGCAAAAGCATCCTCCCCCAGAGTTTGTAGGACTGATATTCACATCCCTAACCCATATAGCTAATAGTTGGGGCTACGGTAGAGAGGAATGCTGGAAGCTGAAGTCCAGCAGCATCTGGAGTCCAACGTCTTCCATTAATCCACTCCATTCTAAATTAAAAAGGTAAGCTTGTCACATAAGAGAGTTCACAGCTGCCTATTTTCCCCCTTTTATGCACTTTTCCCATTTCTACAATCATCTGTTTTGACACTAGTTTTTTTGGGAAGGGATGGTTGTCAAGTAACAAATGGCACAGGTGAGCTGTAATTGTTATGTATGTTCTGGAGAATGCGGACAGGGAGGATGTTGCTGTTGGTGTTGTGTGCCATCACATTGTTTCCTACTCCCGGCAATCCTGTGATTCCACTTTAATCAGCGTGGTTGCATCCCATGAAATCCAGGGGTTTGTAGATTAGTGAGGCATTAGACCACTCAGGCTGAGAATTCTTAATACTCCTTCCTAAACTGCAGATTCCAGGATTCCATAAAATGTTGGCCAAGCAATGAAATTGGAAATCACAGCAGGACTCTCCTTATATTCTTACCACCACTGGCATCTCTTCCATGGGCTTAGTATCTGCTTTGTCTAATATTAGCAGGTATTAAATGCTAACCACCCTATCAATAAGTTCACTGCAGGCCATATCAGTAGGCTTTGTTTTAATTGGCTCAATCCCACAATCAAAGATGCCAGGTTCCTTTGACTTTGTACTGCAATTTCCTGTGGAACTGAAGTGTTTGACTTGAGCTCAACAGTTTCTTATTCAAACTATTTGACATTATGGTGTTAGGAACTAAAGTGTTAATGAATCAGTCTGTTTTCTTTCCTCCTTTTTTTCTCTCTTTGTGCCCAAACCAATCTACCACAATTTGCACATTTTATTCGGGAAGGACTATACGGGGCAGATCAATGAATTCTTTGTGTGAGGCAAAACCTTTCCTGTAAAGTATTGTGGCCCCATCCATACTAGCCCATTTGCCCTGGTTAGATCCGGATGAGATTATGCATGCCATTACCGAATCTCTCCGGAAAGAAGTTCATACTACCTTTTGCCCCCATTGGTGCTTCCCAGTGCATTTCACCCCAACAAAGTTCATACACGCAAAAGTAACAATTAAAGATGGAGCCTCTTGGTTGTCAATCAAATGATGTCATGGTGATGTCTGATGCAGCCATTGGCCACGCGAGCTGCTTGGTTGTTGTTGTTGTTTTTAATACTTTTTTTATATTTGACAGCTTATGCGCATGGAGCGGTGCAGCTTGTGGGGATCCTTTCCCCACCTCCCCTCCTCCCCATTCATAAACTCACTTGAGCTTATGAATGGGGATTTGGGGTTTTCCCTCCGGTTTATGAATGGGCCTCCGATAGAAAGGCCAAACCGTTTTAAAAGGCCTCCTGTAGAATGCGCATGAGTTGTCAAATTAAAAAAATACAATAAAACTAATAAGAAATTAAAGTAAAATACACTAAAAATAATAATAAAAATATTTAATGCAATAAAAATAATAGTAAAAAATTAAAATACAATAATAAATACAATGAAATGGAAATAAAATAAAATAAATAATAATTAGAATAAATTAAAATAAAATAATAAAATAAAATAAAAAAATATTTTAAAAATGCAGGAGTGCCCGATTTTGCCGGGAGAGGAGGCATGTTCTGCCCCCCTGGACTTTTCCCCTCCCCTGAACTTGACCCGATCATGATCGGAGCCAAGTTCACATTCCCTGCAAACCGGTTTTTCCCAAAAGAAACGGTAAATATACCGCTTTGGGAGAAACTGGGTTATGGGGGATTTTCCTCGCTACGTGTGTGCAAGATCCGGATTCAGTAGTGTTAAAACTAGTTTCAATATGAACTTCTTGATTTTAAACCGATTTGCTAACCGGTTCTTATGATAGTCTGAACGGCCCCTGTGTTGAATGTGTTCTTGTACTCCTTGGGGCTAAGCGTTGCTTTGGTAGCCCAGGAACAACATTGCCAGGTAAGAGGTAAAATTGCTTCTTTCAAGCAATACAATGAAGATATGATAGATAAAGATCGGAATTAGTATATGAACAGCATGTGGGCCCTGTGGGGTGGTGGCAGTGGAAGATGATGGCTCAAGGTTAGCAGTGCACTGGATCCACCCTGGGTTTTAATCTGGATTTAAAAGGAACTATCCGGGCTCATTCCTATTGGATGAATGATTCGATCTTTGATCCAGTTTAGCTGCGGGTCAGAAATCAATCCCAAAAGGTCCCTCATTCCCACTACAAACAAGACTTACCTTACTCCAGAGTAAGCACTTTTTGCCACTTTTTGCTCTGGGTGTCGGCAGGACTGGAGGAGAGACTAGAGGGAGAGAGGGAGAAGCCCCCAAACTGGGGATGGAGGAAGGGGAAGAAGCCTGGGAAGGAAGGGAGAAGGGGGGGGAATTCTGGGAGCAGAGAGGAAAGGAAACGGGAATTCTGGGAGCAGGGAGGGAGGGAAACGGGAATTCTGGGAGCAAGAAGGGAGGGAAACAGGGGAATTCTGGGAGCAGGGAGGGAGAGAAACGGAGGACTCTGGCAAAGGGAAGGCAAACAGGGGACTTCTGGGAGCACTGAGAGGAAGAGCAACCAGGACTGCTGGGGCATCCTGGGAAGGGAGAAACGGAGGACAACTTAACCCCAAGTACAAAGGTAACACTGATGGGGGGGGGAATGGTGGATCTATCATCAACTGAGGAGGGATAAGAAACACCCCTCTGCCCTTTGATCCTCCCCTCCTGGATGCTGCGACTCCAGCCGTTCCCACTTACTTGACTCGCTTCATGATCGATTCCAGGGAAAAGAACCACCCAAAAACTGCTCTCAAGTAATGCTGGGTTATTGGTGGTTACCCCGCTTCCTTCCTCCTGCAATCAATTCAATGAGGATTGGAAGCCGGTTCAAATGGGAATGACAGTCATTTGCCGCAAATCCTGCTGCGAAGCAAACTGCAGTGGGAATGAGCCCATGTACTAA
Organism: Urosaurus nigricauda; assembly: GCA_034509955.1. Taxonomy (NCBI): domain Eukaryota; kingdom Metazoa; phylum Chordata; class Lepidosauria; order Squamata; family Phrynosomatidae; genus Urosaurus; species Urosaurus nigricauda. The sequence continues at coordinate 216,073,105 of JAOEGL010000004.1, forward strand.
ATGAGCCAGAATGGTGTATTGTTTTGAGTGATGGACTAGGATTCTCAGGCCCCTTTCACACTGCACAATTATATCACTATAATTCCAATCTAACTGCCATGGCTGCATTTTATGGGATCCTGGGAATTTCAGATTAGATATTGAGAGTTCTGTGCCAGAGAACTCCTGTGGCTCACCAAACTACAATCCCCAGGATTCCATAGGATACATCCTTGACAATTAAAGTAGAATCATAGTGTTATAACTGTGTAGTGTGAAAGCATTCCAGGAGACCAAGACAGAGGGATTCAGCAACTAAAATTCATCCTTACCTCACAAATTGCCTCTGTCTGAAATGGCAGAAAGAAATTTCATCCCTCCAACCACCTAGGTTCTTCTGTACACACTGTTGTTAAGGGTATCTAGCCCAGAAGAACCAGAGCTTGTGGGGAAAAAAATAAAAAACTAAACCTTCCACAATCTGGAAGGAAGGAAGGAAGGAGAAAGAGAGAGAGAGAGAGAGAGAGAGAGAGAAAGAAAGAAAGAAAGAAAGAAAGAAAGAAACTTGTTCAAGCTCTACTACCAACTACTCAATTTAATGTTGCACTAAACAAGTCTTGATGCTTATATATCTGTGAATAAAGGGGTATAAAAGTTCTTCTTTGTATATTCTTGGGCAGGCCAGGTCAAGGTTTAAAAGAAAATCAGGCAGTGTCCTATGATGGGGTCTCTAGTATGATTTACCTACCAACAGTGCCTAACTGTAGATAGCCAGGGTGGTGTAGTAGTTTGAGTATTGGACTAGGACTCTGGGAGACCAAGGTTCAAATCCTCACTCGGCCATAGAAATTCACAGCTGACATTAATTCAATGATGATGCATGCCCCCAGCATTTTCACTTCCACCAAGATGTTTCCTATGCTTACCAATATGGCCATGCCCATGGCTGACATGACCCCGCAGCTTCCTGGTCTTTCTTAGTCTTTATTAGTCTTGAAAGCATCTGGGGACATGCATCATCACAGAATTAACTTCAACAAATACCATCCTGGTTATTTTGGAAAGGTTTGTATGAGACACTACCACTTGAAGAAGAACTAGCACTTCTGCCCAACAGTCAATTTAGATAAGCTCTGGACACTTGTTAGTGAACAGACAAGGCTAAAGTATGCTAAGCATCCAGCTGGATTAGCACCTGTTATTGATGTTGTACGCTTGGGATAAAGTCCTGGGCAAGGAAAAACTCCTAAACAGCCTGTGATTGTGAAAGGAAAATTTTTCAGCAGAAAAGCAGAAGAGAAAATTAAAGGAGTTGGTGGAGCTTGTGTGCTAGTAGCATGAAGGTTTCTATGTGTTTTCAGTTTAAGTAAACATTGTTTCAGGAAAAAAGAAAAAGAAATTCACAGCTGACCTTGGGCATCCACACTCTGTCAGCCTCAGAGGAAGGCAACCCAAACACATCTTGCCAAGAAAACTCTGTGATAGGTTTGCCCTAGTGTTGCCATGACTTGGAAATAACTTGAAGGCACAGCACAACATCACACCACTGGATCTGGAACCCTCATTTTTCATTTTCTACAATGTTCCCAATGTGGCACTAAACCAAGGTATTATGGGAAATGACAGGTGAAAGCCATCCTCCTAATGCATCGGGGTAGAGAAAGAAGTGGCCACATAGAATCTTTGTAGTTCTCACACATGGGTAGCAACTTGATTGGTTGACAGGAGCCATTTAGTAGTCTCTGTACGTTGAATTACAGACTCCATTGCCTACATGTCCAATCATATACTCTCACAATCCTCTGAGACAGCTTCAGCCAAAGCAGCACATTCAAGAAAGAAAGAAAGAAAGCTCCCTTACTAATTATGTGGTCAAATTAATGTTCTTTCAGGAATCTAAGAATGTTAAATATTAGATCTGAAAGCAGACTAATGGTAAATAACAACATTTTAAGACACTCAAATGTTTCGTAAGATACATCAGATGAATCCAATGGCAGTATAAACATGTATAGTAGTCCTGAGCAAGACAGATGACTGCAGTTATTTAATCCACCAAATACTGATTGAAAAGCATTATTAGAGAGTACTGACGCCTATTATTTTAGATGCCAGAGTACTGCGTACCAAGCTACAGTATTAACTGTCAGTCAACAAATAAAATTTTAAGGCTCACCCCATCATATTTGTTTCAGTGAATAAGCTCTGACAGAAATTATTCATATGGCAACAACATTGCAGTGCCTAAAATGGCCTTCAGAATATTGACCTTCAAGCATAGAAAATGAGTTCCTAGAGGACTCATTTCTAGGAGAAAGGAAAGAAAAGCAAGCACAGAATCACAGGATCATTGAGTTGGAAGAGACCACAAAGGCCATCCAGTCCAACCCCCTGCCATGCAGGAACTCCCAATCAAAGCATCCCTTCTGCACTTACACTTATACTAAGAATCTTATTACAGTTCATTAACCAATGCTGCAATCTGGCCTTGTTAAACAGGGCACACCCACTAACATAATTCAGAACAGTTCTTCAAAATCAGCTGCTGTGGGACAGATGGGGAATGGATCGGGGACTCCTGGTGGCATCAGCGACATTCTCCCATGAAATAATATGCATTTTTCCCTGTTCTGTTCCCTTCCTGTTCCCTTCCGTTCCACTCCATTCCCGTTCCCCAAGCCCTGTGCGATAGTTTAGAGTGCAAAAGTTGCCTGCACTCATTTAACTCAGCAGGGGGTAGAAGTGCAAACCTGCTCTTCCCTGTAAGCTCAGGCAAAAGCAAATTGATGCAGCCTCTCCCAGCTTGTGTGTTCTTTTTCATTAATAACATTTGCCATGCTACATGTGTCCCAGTTTTCTTCTGTGAAATCATAGTGGGTATGTATAGTCTGCCAGAACTGTAATAGGATCTTAGCCACAGTACTGTTGCTTCCCGAATTTATTTTTCTGCTAGGTATCCCCCCCCCCCCTTTGAACTATAGGATTCTATACTGAATTGACTCATTAACTCAGATACAAAACTTCTGCTGCCCAATAATATTGTTTTAATTCAATATTTCCACCTTGGCACTTCTGTTGCAAAAATTATTATGACTATATCTGGACAATTGTGTACTCTAAAGAATGTGTCAGATTTTCATCTTGAAGAAGGCACCTTTGTTGTTTTCCAGCTTACATCACTTTTGCAGTATTTCAGTATTTTTATGAATTTCCTCCTCCTGTCACCAGATACCATGATATTTTAGGTGTGACCCAAGATGTGGAACTGTATTCATTATTTCCTAGTAGGGATGGAAATCTTTTGCTTCATACTTGCCTATATGGACAAATAATTTTCATTATATTCTTCCAACTGCAGCAGAAAGGAAAGATTTGTTGCAGGTCTCAAGAGGTATTTGAGCTTTCTATAGCAATGCATGTTTTTTCCTAAAAACAACTTTGCAAAATATGGAAAATCTTTGCCACTGTTCTTCTTGGCACAGATTTCTCAAGCACTGAGAAATCCTAATTCTGACAAAAAATGAGCAATAACAAATATTTCCATCTCTTTTTCCTACCACTGTGTGGCTGAGTTAACATTTTTGTTAGCACTGATCAGCTGTTTGGTCTTCCCCACAATGCAACTTGATCAGGATATTTGGAATATCTAACCCATGCTACACAGCACACATGCTACGTCAGCAGCTGCATGAAAATAAAACTGAATCACAAGTCATTATGTTCACTTTATTTGTGATTTATTATTCTCCCAAGGAAAACCCACTTGGGTTAAAAATATATTTGGCTTTAATTTAATCAAGCAGTTTACAATATTGAAAGCAAGGCAATGCAAATGGAACAAAAAATATAAAAACATTTTTTTTTCTCAGACCATAGACCACTCTCAGCTCAGAAAATTGAATCCTTTTACAGGTTTTATGTATTAGCAGTAAGATATGATTGACAAATTTTTATGCATAGAACAGGTACTGTTTGCAATGTGCATTTTTGTGAGTGAGTGAGTGTGAATCTATACACATATGTGTTTGAGTTGTGGGTGGGGAAGTGGTGAGGTGGAGAAATCTTGGTGGATTCTTTTGCTTCTATACAGCATATGGTACACCAGCTGTTTCATCACTATGGCAATCATGCTTATGAAAACAGATTGCCCTATGAACAAATTTTTGATGGGCCAATGGGCTGATTTAGACCTTTAGCTCAGTCTTGGGATAGATAGATTCTATTACTCTTGTGGTAAAGTGTTTCTAAATTTGATTTGCAACATGCATAAGATGTGTCCATAGCGCTGTAGCACTTAGTATTTCTAAGTAGGGTGCACATAAAGGCCAATGTATAATTTCAAAGATTACCATTAGTTGGCAATTAGAATGTAATAGAAAGCACTGCACTAGCATTATGTTTTGTTATAAAATCAGAATTGTAGTGAAATTATAATCACTTTAGCAGATGCACTTTAGAAATCATGCAAGATTATTGCCATTTGCACTGAATTATTTGTGTTTTATCTTAATTGGCACTAATCAAGACAGTATCTTCAGTCACTGTATGTTGCAGTGATATCAAAGCTGGTCCTGACAGATTAATAATTAAGGCTTTGTAAAAATGAGCATCAAAATGGGTGATGCTTGGATCAGAAATGGTCTTCTGAGAGTTCCAAACATTAAATGTAGTAGTATCCCAGAAATAGCTGCCTGTGATGTTTGACTGGAAGAGGAACAAATCCTAAATAAATTTCCTCTATCCTTATTACAGCAGCCTTTCAATAAGGCATAGAAAGAATTCATTAATATGTTTAAATTTTCATGTGTAATGGTTTTAATTTTTTAAAACTGCTTAATTGTTTTTTAAACATTGTATTTACATTTTAATGCTTTGTATTGTTTCTAACTTTTACTGTTTTAAATTTTGTTAGCCCCTTTGAGTCCCCATACCAAGAGAAAGGCAGGATATAAATATATACATACATGCATACATACATACATGTTTTCTATGGTCCAAAACACACTTCAGAAATAATCCAGTTTGAGACTGCTTTAACTTCCCTGACTCAGTGCTAGGGAATTCTGGGAACTGCAGCTTTCTGAGCCATTTAGCCTTCGCTGTCAGAGAACTCTGGTGCCATGATTAACTACAGTTCCAAAGATTCCCTAGCACTGAACCAGGGCAGTTAAAGTGGTCTTAAACTGGATTATTTCTGCAGTGTGTTTTGGACCTGTATTAACATTCACATAACTAGCTCAAAATTATCATCACACATTTCAACTTTTACAGGCAGAGCAAAATGGGATATCTCTGTTTACAACCATTTACAGCACTATCCTGCTAAGAAGTAGGCAACGTTCAGTGGCTTTTATTTCCCATTAAGTGGATACAGGATTGCAAGCCTTGGTCAACCAAAGGTTATCTGTGGCCTGTAAACAATAACTGAAATGCATAGGAGTTCAAAGACCCAAGAAGAGTTGCAATGATGAATTATTGTAATGTATAATCCAGAGGAGCATGTATATCAGCAGGACATTCTTGCAAACAAGCTTGCAAAATGTGGGATAGACAAGTTAACTGTTACATGGATTTGTAATTGGTTGAGTGGCCGAACTCAAAGGGTGCTCAACAATGGCTCCTTTTCATCCTGGAGAGAAGTGACCAGTGGGGTCCCACAGGGTTCTGTCCTGGGCCCAGTGCTGTTCAACATCTTTATTAATGATTTGGATGACAGAATTGGGGGCATACTTATCAAATTTGCAGATGACACTAAACTAGGAGGAGTAGCTAATACCCCAGAGGACAGGATCAAAATTCAAAATGACCTGAATATACTAGAAAGCTGGGCCAATGCTAACAAGATGAAATTCAACACAGAGAAATGTAAGGTTCTGCACTTAGGGAGGAAAAATGAAATGCACAGATATAAAATGGGGGACACCTGGCTGAATGAGACCACATGTGAAAGGGATCTAGGAGTCCAAGTAGACCATAAGCTGAACATGAGTCAACAGTGCGATGCAGCAGCTAAAAAGGCCAATGCTATTTTGGGCTGCATCAATAGAAGTATAGTGTCTAGGTCAAGGGAAGTAATGGTGCCACTCTATTCTGCTTTGGTCAGGCCCCACCTGGAATACTGTGTCCAGTTCTGGGCACCACAATTCAAAAAGGATGTGGAGAAACTGGAGCGGGTCCAGAGGAGGGCAACTAAGATGGTGAAGGGTCTGGAAACCATGCCCTATGAAGAACGCCTTAGGGAGCTGGGGATGTTTAGCCTGGAGAAGAGAAGGTTAAGAGGCGATATGATAGCCTTGTTTAAATATTTGAAGGGATGTCATATTGAGGAGGGAGCAAGCTTGTTTTCTGCTGCTGCAGAGATTAGAACGCGGAACAATGGATATAAATTGCAGGAAAAGAGATTCCACCTCAACATTAGGAAGAACTTCCTGACAGTAAGGGCTGTTCGACAGTGGAACACACTCCCTCGGAGCGTGGTAGAGTCTCCTTCCTTGGAGGTCTTTAAGCAGAGGCTGGATGGCCATCTGTCGGGGATGCTTTGATTTGGAGGTCCTGCATGGCAGGGGGTTGGACTAGATGGCCCTTGTGGTCTCTTCCAACTCAATGATTCTATGATTCTATGATTCTATGAACTGCAGACTTGATAGTAAGCAGAGTAAACTCTGCTAGGCATCTCCTGTTTGTTGGCCTTCTCAGGGTCACCTGGTGGTAGCAAGTGCACCATCGTTACTATTAGCTACATCTAGCTTCATTTTAATTTCTCAGCATGTTTTTTCCCTATGTCAATATAATCCACTGGTTGCCCTGAAAATGCCTGGTATCTGCTCTAGGACTTATATGGAAAATGGTGCAAGTATCTCTCATTCTACTTGGTAATTTCCAAAGTGGAATTGGTCTGTCTCCCTCAATGGTATGTATTTGGACTTATATTTCTTCCTCAATGCATAAGTTTTCCCCATTTTTTACACTCATATTTCAAGAGAACACAATTTCATAGTTTAACTTGAAGCTTGAAAAGTTATTGCTAACTCCCCCACAAAAGTAACTTGTTATTATTAAAACTCATCCACCTCCTTTTGGCCAGTGATTCATTAGCCATTACTTTATCATTTCCTCACTCTTTTGGAGGGGGGGGGGGATTCTAGCTGAAAAGTAAGGGGGAAAATGGGAGTGGGAAATTTCAAAGTGCTTTTTAGACCCACTCCAAAAGTAAGAAAATAATAAGAAAAGTAATGAGTAAATGTTTTTATTATATTGTTATAATAAACAGAAAGGAACATTCACAGGGAAAAATATATAGAATAGCAGTTTTTTCCAGATGGGTGTGTAGTGAATCTGCTCTGAGTCTTAGACTAAACTTTAAAGGAACCATACAAGGTGATGAACGTTTTCTGGAAATATGATTCAACACTTTTTATAGAGCTTTAAAGTCTAGTGAGAAAAACAGAGTGAATTCACTGCCCCACTGATATGGAAACTGCCAGCTACCACTAACTAGTAGGAATCAATTATTTTTAAAAGGGCCAGTAGGAATCTACAGGCTGACTGGCCATTTGTACCTTAATGTAAACATGGCCACAGAGGGCATGTACAGTAGGAACAGTGGCATCAGTTAGGGAATAGTGGAAAACTCTTTTCCCTATCTGTGTATTCACTGAACTTAGATGGAAGTCTAAACAAAGCTATAGTGTACATGCTGTTTTCTGCAATGAAAGGGTAGACCATGAGGTGAACATGAGTCAACAGTGTGATGTGGAAGCTACGAAGGCCAGTGCAATTCTAGGCTGCATCAATAGAAGTATAGTGTCTAGATCAAAGGAAGTAATAGTGCCACTCTATTCTGCTTTGGTCAGGCCTCACCTGGAATACTCTGTCCAGTTCTGGGCACCACAGTTCAAAAGGGATGTTGAGGAGCTGAAGTATGTCCAGAGAAGGGCAATCAAAATGGTGAAGGATCTGGAAACCATTGTTAGAATATCTGCTTTAATAAAAATGTTGAGTGTGTAGTTCCTGCTATGACCCCAAGCTGACCCCCTGAGCTGGTCCGCCATTGGGGCTAGACGAGAAGGTCATGTAGCCAGCCTGGCCACTATGATATCAGCCTCACAGGACCCTTAGAAAATAATACACTGGAAATCCCCTACAGGAAGGTTTGGGAGTTGTACAAAGGGATCCCATCACCTCCAAGACTTAGACAATGTTAGCTGTTTGTTTTTGGCCTCACACCTAATGGGTCAGTGATCAGCTTAATGACCCACCCATTGCTCTGTTTGTCCTCCTCGATTGTGTCCAGACCCATCTGCATTGTCCCAACTTGTCCTCACCTCAGCATAACAAAGCCCAGGCAATCAAACACCCTTGTCTTGACCATTAAGCTCATTGCTAGAGGCTAGATACAGTCAACAAGAACCCCAAGATTTGACCACTCGACATGCTATTACCAGAATGCAGCCTAGTCCACACCAGACTTAGCTCTCTTCCTTCCCACTTTTCGGCAGCCGTGTCCTTCCATCATCCACGCTATATAGGATTCCCAGAGAAGCCTTTGGAGGCACGTATTTCCCATAGTGGTGCCTCTCCAAACCTATCTCCCTCTCTCCCTCCTTTACTGTCCACAAGCATTGAATATGTGAGTGTGTGTGTGTGTGGCCCCTTTTGCTATGTGTGTTCCCCTTTAATAAATTCTAAATATTAGGTGGAAATAGTCCTTTTCTGCATCATCTCTCAAGGGATTCTTTGGCCCTTTGGTATACATGACGGGACATGATCTTGAGGGGTGATGTTAGGGCCCAACTCTCGATAATTTGAGCTAATTAAAATTCCCCTAATTAGATCCTTCCTAAGACCATGCCCTATGAGGAACAACTTAGGGAGTTGGGTATGTTTAGCTTGGAAAAGAGACAGTTAAAAGGTGGTATGATAGCCCTGTTTAAGTGTTTTAAGAAGTGTCCTATTGAGGATGGAGCAAGCTTGTTTTCTGCTGCTCCAGAAAATAGGACCCAGAGCAATGGATTCAAACTACAGGAAAGGAGATTCCACCTCAACATTAGGAGGAACTTACTGACAGTAAGAGCTGTTTGACACTGGAACATACACCCTCAGAGGATGGTGGAGTCTCCTTCTGCGGAGGTTATTAAAGAGAGGCTGGATGGCCATCTGTTGGGGTGCTTTGATTGTGAGTATAATAGAAGGAGGTTGGTCTGGATGGCCCTTGTTGTCTCTTCCAACTCTTTGATTCTATGAGTCTTCTTATAACAGTGGTTCTCAAACTGTAAGGCAGGATCCCCAGGGTGGGAATGAGAGTGTTGAAGGGGGGGGTAGGGTGAGACTTGGAGGCCCTGATCCCTCCTTCTCCTCCTCCACTTCCCAATTTTTTCTGTTCTGAAAGGGAACAGAAAGGCACAGAGGGAGCTTGGAGCCTCTGCTTTAGTGAAGGGGAGCAGGAGAGCTATTTCCTTATAAAATGTTAAAATATGAATATACATGAATGTGTTAATGAAAATATGCACACTAAACAAAGAAAATATTTTTATTCATATACTATGTTGAACAGCAAAAACATCTGTATGTAGATGTACAGATGAACCATTGGCTTATAGGAAATGGTGAGTTAGAGTTGTCAAAAAGCTATGGAGGTTTTAATTAGCAATACTCAGAACATTTTTTTTTTGTCTGTAATAAATTTGTTTAAAAAATCCTATTCAGTACACAGATACCAAGTCTCATCATCATACAGAAAAATAACTGCATGGAGTCATGACCTTTCCCACACTACAAATGATGAATGTGTTATTTTAAAGAGTGTGAAACCTTCTCTGAAAATGCAAAATGTGTGTTAGTGTGATATTGTGCAGATGTCAGAAGTTAAAAATACATGGACATGGTTATCTAAACATCCCTTATGAAACTGGCCTATCCTGATACTTTAATGTCTGCTTTAAGCACAGAGAAAAAAATAAGCAGCAAGGTCCATTTCTCTAAAAGCCAATAATTGTTCTTAATGGCTTAGAAAGAACTTCAAAATCCACAACTATCAAAGTTAATCTACCAGAAACAAGAGGGAAAACATGAAATGGCTTCTCCTATGGAAACAATTTGTAATTAATTGTTTAATTTGTCAAGGCATTTGCAATATATAGTTAACAGCACCACAGCTTGAGAAGTGGTGCCAAGTGGCTTTGTGATGAAACATGATCTATGCATAGCCTCAAGCAGATACAATCTAGGAAGTCACTATGCTGTACAAAAAACAAAAAAATTGCACTCAACAAAAGTCTAATGTTTCAGCTTCTAATGCCTCAGGGTGCTCTGATGTTCAGGTATTTTTTTTTCATCTCCAACATCTGCACTTAGTCTTTATAGACAGTATGGGCAGAGGGCTCAGTCGTCATAGCATTTTCTGTGATAATTATTAACCCCTTTGGTGTTAACATAAAAAAGCATACAGTTTAATAGTTTATGATGCTAAACTGACAATCCATGTCATCAGAGAAGTTTGAATATAATCTCCAATTACAGTTCACCTTTATAGGAATTAAACTCAGGTGTACGCAGTGGATGGGATCCTACATTGCCGAGCATAGACTTTATGTTCTACAGGTAGAGCTATACTATGGCTCCCTTCTCATCAACCTGAGGTCTCACCATTTTTCTGTTATAGTTCCCCACAGCCATCCAATGCCTTATGGAGAGCAAGCAGAAGGAATCAAAGAAGTGTCTGTCCCCATAGCCAGAAAACAAATGACATAATGCACTGAGATCCACTGGTCCTGTAGAGGTCTCAATGGATGTAGTCATTAGTCACTGAATGGCTATGGAGGGGCAGCTATCACCATGACACAGTAATATCAGGAAAGCAGGGCTTTCAGGAAAGTAGGGCATGAAAACAGGATGTCTCTCTCTGCTGCATTTTGCTTTCTTTTTTATTCCTGCCCCAGCAACTGCCAGGCAAAGGAACAAATTGATGAGTGTTTTAGTGACTGACAAAATTCAGGCAAAAACATGTGCAGACACATCTTGCTTTTAAAGGAAGAAAGAAGGGAAGATGAGTGGGTGGACAAGCAGCTAGTTACCCAATAACATTTCTGCTGAAACAGCAAAAGTGCTAACTAGTATCTTTGATCTGTGTTAACAGCAAAACTAATTGAAACTAACTCGGAACTAAGCCTTGGGCACACAGAGACCAAAATATGTTGAATATTTATTTTAAACTCTGTAAAATTATACCTTTGGGGAAAATACTGTGCTTCATAGCATCATAGAATCAAAGAATCATAGAATCCTAGAATCATAGAGTTGGAAGAGACCACAAGGGTTAATTTTTATTCAGATGCTCTCCACCTGGCTTCCAGTATTGATGTCCTGGATCTCTTCACTGGTGTAAATATCCCTGACATATAATGCTATTCCTCCTCCTTTCTTGCTTGGCCTGTTTCTCTTTAAAAGGTTATATCCCTCTATTTCTACATTCCAATCATGAGACTCATCCCACAAGGCTTCAGTGATGCCTATTATATCATATTTCCCTTGTTGTGCTAGGAGTTCAAGTTCATCTTGCTTATTTCCTATGCTCTGTGCATTAGTGTAGAGACATCTGAGACCATTTGTCCCTTTTACTTGCTACCTGTGCACTTTTTTTTTTTTTTTGCCTCCTACTGTTGGCTCCTTGCACAGTTTGCCTTGTTCCCTCTATGTCAGTTTGACTATTTTTTCCAGCCCTTTTGCCTTCCAGAATGCTGTCTTCCTTCCCTGCATAACTCAGTTTAAAAAGAGTGTTTCCAGCAGTGACAAAGGCTGACTTCCTGTTGAAATTGAAGAGTTGAAGAATTAGTTGTGGATGCAGATTCTGTAATATTTATCACAAAAAGGACTTAATATTCACTTCAGTTTGATAGGACTAGCCTGGTGGCAACAAAGCCAAAGCTGAAACAGAAAGAAAATCAACTCATTCGAGATGTGGTGCAGGAGAAGAGTACTTAGGATACCATGGACAGTCAAGAAGACAAACAAATGAGTCCTCAAACAACTCTCCTTGGAAGCCAAAATGATCAAGTTGAGGTTATCATACTTTGGCCACATAATGAGAAGGCATGGATTACTAGGAAAAAAAAAACAATAATGCTAGGAAAAGTAGAGGGTAGAATGGAGAGGGGAAGACTGCACACCAGATGGATGGACTCAATCAGAGGGGTGATGGGCATGGGCTTCCAAGACCTGAGCAGAGCAGTGGAGGATAGAGATACTTGGAGATGTCTCATCCACAGGTTGCCATGAGTTGGAATTGATTTGAGGACGGCTAACTACAACAAACTCTGGAAATACAGCATGCCTTGTGCTGTTTCCTGATCTGCTATGCATTCTCCAATATCAAAATGCCACATTGTCATTGATTCCAGAACTCGAGTGACCAGTAAATTTCATCTTAGGTAATAAAGTGTTTCAGTGTTTGATGCTTCAGCCACCTTACTCAATACTTTAATAAAAGAAGAGCTTTTGTTGAAGATCTACAAATTAAATCAACAACATAAGCTTCCTGCATACATCTGCTATAGACAAGAGATTATCCAAGCTAAACCAACAACAAAACTAATTAGAGAGAAAGAAAATGAAATCTTAGCTATGCCCTAAAGACACAGAACAGCACCACCTAGTGGGTGGAAGTCCTCCATGATAGGAAAGGAAGGTACATGATACTTGTTTAGATAATTAACTTAAACCAAAATAAAAAAAGAAATTCTGCAAATTAAATGTACTTATTGTCCTGTAAATCAATCAACATGCCTATTTCATGACAAAAGTCTTCAATATGCTGAACTGATTGGACAAAGCCACTGCCTTTGCTGTTTGACACAGGCTCAACTCCTTGGAGTCTAGTTCTTAAATGCAGGATGTCTTTCAGTACCCCCCCCCCCCCCCCAAATCTCATTTTTACTTTGCTCTATTATGTTTAATCATTGTGAAATATAATCCTCTCTTTTGTAGTTTGCTGCTTTTCCTCTTTTAATGCAAACACACAAAATGACCTACTGAATAACTAAACAGCCAAGACTTTCCACTGGGGACCAAAGAAATGTTAATAATCAAAATGCATTTTCCTTGGACAGATACCATATTTTCTGGACCTGGGTCTTGCTTTTATCCCTGTTTTGTAGTTGCTCTCATTGTCTGCATTATGTGGGAATTTAAGATTACCAAGGTGAAAGGTGTATTGTGAGGCAAAGAAATACTTCTGTTCTGCAGCACAGAGATAAAAATACCAGCCTTTATTAAGCAGTGAGACACAAATGCTATCACCAAGTGGTTTAATCTTTGCACAAAATATTGAAAACTGTCTTCCTGGAACTGGGAGTAAATATTAAAACAGTGCAGTGGTTAATGTTCTTCCTAGGAGTGGGACTAATATTCCAAGAAATAAAAGAGATGAATGAGGCTGAAGGAAGGATATGTTAATAGAAGCACAGTGGAGCACATGGAATATCAAATCAGCACAAATAAAAGTGACCACTGGCCTACATAAGAAAACCTTTGGGGATTCTGTACATATTTTTAGGTCTGAAAGTTTTTTCTTAAACTGATTATTATAAATATGCTATACTTAGGAGATTTTTCTTCTCAAAATGCTATGCTATGAGAAATTCTCATGAGTGAAATTTCTATTGTGCAAAATCATCTTTTCTGTAAAATCACCATTACAGATGCAATTTTGTTGGCTTTTGTTTGTTGCATGCAATTTTGTTCTGGTACCAAACAATAGATCCGGATGGGCACAGTGTGGCCTGCAGGACACAAGTGGTCCCAGGACCTCACTTTTGTGGTCCTTGAAGCTTCTCAACAGTGTCGCGAATCTCCCGTTCCCCTACCCACTCCATTTTAACATTTTAGCATGATTTGGGGTCAGTTTGCCCCCAAACTACACATAAAGCCCCCTAAACATGTGAAAGCATATGAAAATATTATTATATTTATTACAGTTGGGTTCCACTTTGGTTCAATCCTATAGAATCACACAATTCTCTTCAAACAAATGCAAGTCTCTGTCCTGACCTACAACACTAGTACTCTGGCAAAAAAATAAAAATAAAAAATCCAAGTACCTCACACATCCAAATATTCCAGGATTCCCTACAATAGAGCCATATTGGTTAAAGTGGTTTCAAAAAGGTATAACTGTGCAGTGTACGTCTGCTGTTATATATGATCAATGTTTCAATAGGATTGTTTTGGTATATGCCGCCTTATGATCCTAATGAAACAGCAAATGTGTCAAAGAATATTCCTACTGCCAGCTTTGGATGAGGGCTATCATGACTGTGCTGCCAAAGGGGAAAAACCTCTAATTTTAACTATTCTGGAAAGGTTTGAGAACTGTGCAAATAAATGAAAAGCTAAAACAGAAGAATCTTACCCTTCATCCACCTTGAAGATCAGATTGTTCCAGCAGTTCCATGCACTGTTTGAATAATTTCATGCCAAGTGATTGACTCTTCCTTTTAAAAATGGTATGCCTTCATTTCATCAGCACGTCTCTCCCTTAAGCATATAAATACAGTTAATATAATAGCTATCTCCTTTAGCATACTGGGAAAAATTGCATTTTATTTTCCTGCTATCAATGTGATAACTCTCAAAGTAACCATTCCAAAAGTAAACAGAAGATGTTCATAATATGTTTTGTCCATTTGTTCTTGAAAGCCTCCCCTGCTGTTGATATGGATTTTAAAACAAAACCAGCCATTCTGAAGGTATTTCTGCTTTTGCAAGGAAGGAAGGAAGGAAGGAAGGAAGGAAGGAAGGAAGGACACTCTCCTATGCAATACAATGGGGTGAAGAAACTCAAAATAATTGTATCTGATTAATTCTTTACAGAAACTTTGGGTATCTTTCTTCCATTTAGATTTTTAATTTGTTCAATTTAGGGGCAACAATATAATAAATAATAAAACTTTAATTTATAACCAGCTTTTTGTGGGAACAATCAAAGCGGCTTAAAAAGATAAAATACGAATACAATTATACACCATATCCCCCCCCCCCCTTAAAACAGAATTAAACAGTAGTACAATTAAAATCTAACATTGGTTAAAAACACAAAGCATTTCTCCCAAAGCTTTTCTCCTCTCCTCCAGATCACTACATTTGGGCTAGTTAAAATGCTTCCCTCTGAGGTCTGGATTCCTTTCCCAGCCAAAGCTAATTCAAGCTAGGGCTTACCACTGCTAGCCCAGTCAATAAGCTGATGTAAAATGAATGTTGAACATGGGAAAAGTACAATTGCAATTATCCAGCTGTTTTTAGAAAGCCATTCTGCTAGTGCCTGCAGAATTCTAAAAGGGTTATTAGGATGCTTATTATTGATACCATGAAAAAAATGCTTTATTAAAACCAGCCAATATTCATAACAGTATTTTAAGAGCTTTTAAACTGCATACAGCTACTCATGTTCAGATCTATTATTAATGTTGGGATTATTTCAAATATTAAGATATTTATTTTTTCAAAAATAATCAATAGCTCATCCCAAACAATAAATCAAGAGAAAGATATTTCCTGGAAGATGTTCAAAGGTTATGATTTATTATTTATCTTCTTCTAATATAAATTAGTGTTGTGTGCCTTCCAGTCATTTCTGACATAAGACAACCCCAAGTGAACCTATCCTGTTTTGTTCAGGATATATTTGTTCAGAGAGGCTTTGCCTTTGGCTCTGAGTCTGAGAGTATGTGACTTACCAAGGTCCCCCAGTCCGTTTCCATGACTGAGTAGGGATTTGAACTCTGATCTCCGGAGTCATTGTCCAACACTCTTCTGTTTTAGCTTTTTTTTTAGTTGCACATTTTCAAAACCTTTGCAGAATAGTTAAAATTTGTTTTTCACCTCTGGCTCTCTAATATGGATTGCCTACCTAGGGGGGGGGGGTTGCACACTACTGCAATATAAATTGCTTACCATATCTCAGTCACACAATCCTTTAAGCAGGTCACAAAGCTGCAATAATTCACCAAAAATAACAAATGTAATCTCTTTTAGCTGCTTGAAATACAAAAATGTATATTAAGAATTTTCCCCCTCTCCCATGCAAATCCTTTCCACAGATGAAGGGGGATGGAAAGAACCTTAGCAGGATTCCACAGATGTGTCCATAGCCAGAGGGGATAATGTATTTTCATCTTTGCATGTATCTTTTCTTTTCCCTGCAGGAAGCATCCTTATTAACGTGCTGAGAAACTGAAATGTACCAACCATCTACAGTATCTTTATCTATATTTAAACCAGTATGTAAAGAGCTCTTGTAGCACCTATTGCTTGCTTGGGACTCCTGAGGGGAAAAAATCAAAGCAGACAGTGTTACATGAAAAATTTGGGGAATTTAGTGATACTGTGCTTTTAAATTCTATTCATCTGTTATTCACACTTCTGATGCTATCTGCTATGTAATTACTATGTATCCCTTCTCCCTTTTCTGGGCAAGGTGATTGAGGGGGCAGTTGCAAACCAACTCCAAGCAGTCTTGGATGACACTGATTATCTTGATCCATTTCAAACTGGCTTCAGGTCAAGATACAGAGTAGAGACTGCACTGGTCACCTTGGTCGATGATCACTGTCTATACATCAACGGGGTAATTGTGGCTCTGTTGGTGCTCTTGGACCTCTCAGTGGCCTGCGATACCATAGACCATGGTATCCTTCTGGAACACTTGAGAGAGTTAGGAATTGTAGGCTCTGCTCTGCAGTGGCTCTGTTCCTACCTCTCCAGGCAGATTCCAGATGGTGATGTTGGGGGACAGCCCCTCAGAGTGCCATACTGTTCCCCCATGCTATTTAACATTTACATGAAGCCACTGGGTTTGATCGTCCAGAGACATGGGGCAGGGTGTTATCAGAACACTGGTGACACCCAAATTATTGTTTCTCTATGTCTCGGACTGGTACAGTGACCAAGGAGGGCATCTCCCCTCTGAATGACTGCTTGAGGTCAGTAATGGATTGAGTCAGACTTAAGGTGAATCCAAACAAAACGGAAGTACTCGTGATAGGTAACCCCAACCCGGATATGGAGATATGTTCACCAGTCCTGGATGGGGTCACACTTCCCCTAAAGGACTGTGTTCGCAGCTTGGGGGTGCTCCTGGATTCATCGCTTCAACTGTCATCTCAGACAGATGTGACAGCCAGGAGTGCTTATCAGCTTTGGCTGATATGCCAGCTGCGACCCTACCTGGAGCCACAGGACCTAGAAATTTTTGTACATGCTGTGGTAACCTCTTGCCTCAATTTCTGTAATGTGCTCTCACTCACTCACCTTGTGCCACACTCAGAAACTTCAACTGGTACAAAATACGGCAGCCAGACTGGTTGCAGGAAAATCTAGGTTCGACCGAATTACACCTATCTTAAAGTCATTACATTGGCTACCTATTAGTTTCTGGGCACATTACAAGGTGTTGGTTATTACTTATAAAGCCCTACATGGCTTGGGTCCAGCCTACTTGAAGGAACAACTCCTCTCATATAATCCTTCCTCCACACTCAGGTCCTCTGGGAAGAATTTACTGCTGTCAAGAAAACTAGACTAGTGATGACTTCCCAGAGGACCTTTTCCATTGCCACTTCAAAAATCTGGAATGACTTGCTGGAAGACACTCGCCAAATAACCCCCCTTGAGGCTTTCAATCCTCTTCCAGCGGGTCTTCCCAGACTGACCTTTGTCCAAACTAGAACAAATCTGATCTTCCAATTAAATCGCACTGCTATTGCCACTTGTTTACTTATTTTAACTTGTCATTTGTTATCTGCATTTATATACGATTTTACTGCTGTATTTTATCTGGGAGGGAGGGTAAGGGTTGGGGGATTGGGGGGTTTGTTTTGTTTTTGATTATGTTGGCCTATTCTAGATTGGCAAAAAGAAGTGTGTTCATGGCCGAATGAAAGTCTAGCCTTTAGATGAGAAAAAGGGAAAGTGTGCCATGAAAATCCTTTTTTTGCATTGTATTGTATTAACCTCTATTATTACCCACCTTGATCCTGAAAAAGGAAGAGTCGGGATACAAATAAATACTTTATTATTAAATACTTTATTATGTTATGCTCACTGGTATAACATTTTGCTCACTAAAGGCAGCCCCCCATGGTTGATGGCATCCCCAAATCCATACTGGTAATATCTTCTTTCCAGATAATAGCCAGGCTGTACCCTACTTATCAGGCAGGAATGTTTGGTGCTGAGTGTGGTATGGCAATAGAAAAATGATACTATTTTACTGAGATGTTATGGAATGAAGGATTTTCAAGAAACTAAATAAGGCTTGTTGGGAGCAGGAATGACAAGTTTGATTCTCCAAAAATTCAAACTCCCTAGAGCTTTTGAGAATGAAAAGCCAAGATCCTGCATCAGAAGAGACATCTCTGACAGGTAGCTGCAAAACATCTCCTGGCTGAATTCCCCAGCAAAATCAGCCTTGTCCATGTGGCAGCTCAAGGCAATGATTTCCATGTTGGGGCAGAGCAGCTGAGATTCAATCAGCTATTTTACTTTCCAAGAGCAAGTGTAGTGTAGTGGTTGGAGCATTGAACTATGACTCTGGACACCAGGAGTGAAATCCCTGCTTAGCCATGGAAACCCATTGGGTGACCCTGGACAAGTCACACTCTCTCAGCCTCACAGGAAGGCAAATGCAAACACCCTCTCAACAAATCTTTCCAAGAAAAGCCTGTGATGGCTTTGCCTTAAGGTCACCATAAGTCAGAAATTATTCGAAGGTACGCCACAACCACAATTTTCCTTTTGCTGGACAGAGACCAACATGATCCACAGACATGAAAGCAAATGGTCATTTTGGTGGGGAGAGGCTAGCACATTGAAAAAATGGGTTTCAAAGGTCATTGTGCAGCTGGAACAGAATCCAACTCTTATGGGGGTGCAAGTTGGACTTTATGCCACTGTAATTAACAAGATGCCACCCAAAGATTACTGTCTTTTCTTCCCAGCCAGCCTGCAGGCCATTATAATGTATATCAGGATCCAATCCTATGCTTTTAATTGTATAAAATAGAATTAGGTCTCAAGATGCTTGTCAAGTATAAGGGCCCTAGATAAAGTCTTGAGAAAATGCTGTGCTTCTTCAGGTCTCCAAGGCAAAGAGACAAAGCTCCAGGCAAAAAGGACTGGAAGGAAGTTTTATTTTTTATATATGAGGAAGTGTAAAAACATGGGCACTACCTCCAATCTTTCTTTACTAGCTGGTGCCAGAGTGCTCTGAGTCAGCATGGAAGTGTTTCTATTTGTGTTGCACTTGTGCAATATCCATGCATCAAAAAGCCAGTAGTGAGGAAAAGATAGAGAATGGGAATAAACTCACTTTGCTGCATGCACTTGGACTCACCATCCTATTGGAGAAAGGTAGGGAGCAAAACATCAGCATCTCAGCTCATCATCCTTTTTGTTGTACAAATCTAGACATCATTAGTTTTGACCTGCAGTCAAAACTCACCAAAGGCAGTCAAGAACTTTCTGCAAGTCCCAGCAGCAGCATACGACCTGGAGAAACTCTTCCACCCTATCTCATACATGCTGTAGATAAATATTGCTCAAAGTGATGGTCCATGCGGCTGTGCCTGTCCATGAACCATCAAGTGCCCTGGAGAGTTTCCAAGAGAGAAAGAAAGAATTGTGGTCAATGGGTACAAATTGGGTACCATTTTTTGCCATATTTTTAAAGGGGGGGGGGGATGAAGCTTGTTTTATTTGATGTAATTTTATTTTATTGTTGTTAGCTGCCCCGATTGATCTCAAAGGGGTGGGGTATACATAAATTTATTATTATTATTATTATTATTATTATTATTAAAAAATACCCACCCTCCACATTAGATAGCCTGATAAACACTGGGTTATAAGAACCAGTGGGAAGAGCAGCAAATGGTGCTGCTACTGCAACCTGCCCAACTATTGAAAACAACTTTCCCAGTGTATGGGTTGCCATATTACCTGGTTTTCTGAGTTTTTATCAAACTGTTTCCACAGTCAGCTGACCCTGTAACCCACTCCCACTCCCTGCCTGCTCTGTCTTTGTGAGATTTATTTATTTATTATTTATTTGATTCATATGCTTTTCTTCTTATGCAGGACTCAAAGCAATGACAATGATTGTTCCCTATGATGTCAAAAAGCTCCGTCCCTGAGACACTGTGACGATCTACCTCTGGACTCAGGCCTTGGCCTTGAAATCGCAGGAAAGGGAATGCCTCTGACCTGGCACATGAAATATACAGTCATGATCATGGGGTTTAGATCCCTCCAGGTATCAAGCACACTGTGCTCAGGCAGAATGGTGGGCAGTTGGGAATATACCCTGTTTCCCTGAAAATAAGACATCCCCCCCCCCCCAAAAAAATAACACCTAGTAGAGGTTTTGCTGAATTGCTAAATATAAGTCCTACTCCGAAAGTAAGACCTAGCAAAGTTTTTGTATATAAATATATATACAGTATATAATAAATGTCCTTTTTGGGGAGTTCAACAGGAAATGTGAATTCTTCTTCATGGAAAAAATAAGACATTCCCTGAAAATAAGACCTACTGCATCTTTGGGAGCAAAAATTAATATAAGACACGTGTTTTGGGGAAACACGGTAGCATTTTACATTTCAGTGGACTGAAAACATCACACTTGATTTGAAATTTTGCATTGGACCAAATTAGTTCGTGGGCAGTTTCTTCTAAAGAAATCTGAAAACTTCTACTTTAAATATTATAAGATGAAGCTTAGGGATTTTGTTATGTTGTCTACAATTCATTTCTGCAGTTTTCTGTTTTTAATATTAAATACATTTTGTCAGTGATGTACTAGCCTTTGCTTTCCTCTCTCAAAGGATATGTTTTCCTTACATCTCACAGTGCAGGATCTTGGTCTTCATTTTTTTTTTTACCTCAGCCAAATTTACATGTGAAAGTGCATACTTCATTTCTCTTTGTCCACAGCTGGCTGTTATCTTATGTTCTTCTTTTTTGCCATTTTCATTTATCATATTTTAAGTCCTGTTGAATTAAATATTAAAAATAGTATGCAACACAAATTGTGATAAATGTGGTCTATGGTACCCTGCTAATCACATTTTTGCTTGTTATACAAAATTTTAATTTATGCTGACCTAAATTAAAATGAAAAACATTAGGAATCAAAGACAGAATCTCTTGTGTTTATAGACTTCAGTATTCTTTCTTCTTAGTACTTTGTACTGTTAGAAACAGTAATTAAAACAGTTCGGCTTTATGAGAAAATATATTTGCTAAACTTAGAGCATTTGAAGATTTTGTATGGAATATAACATGCACACACACACACACAAAAAAACCCAACCCTTAATATTCAGAGCTTTTATCAGGGGTAGGGGAATGATGCTTATCAAAGATAGTGAGGAAAAGCTTACCAAAGATAGTGAGCAGAACAATATAATATCCAAAGATGTACATCCCTAGAATATCTCATTAGCTATTGATTTTTTTTCCTTTTCACTGGCAAGCAGTTTCACAGGATATAATGCCTTATTTGGTTGTCCAGGGATCTGTGCTCTCATTTTGTCCCCAGGAAAATAAATGCATACCTGTTTTACAGAACAGTAGAAGTAGTTTAGGTGTAGACAGAACACCCACATATTGTTTAAGCTACCTTGTAGACAAATGATACCATCTTCCTGTAAAATTCTGTTCATGTCTACAGTCTTATTATTTTCACAGATGCTTTGCTATCACTCAGCAAATATTTATAATCTTTTATCCATTTATTTCAGTTGATAACTGTCATGATTGGAAACTGGAATAATCTGTCACTGTCACACTTAAACAAATTCAAACCTCAGCTATCCCATTCTTGAATGTACTGACTTTTGTGGGAGTCCACCAGAAGTAATGCATTGGCTTACTTTTGAGTCCCCTTTGTGAACTGCATTGATAATTGTTTCACAATTCATCAAAGAGAACCAAAGTAAATTGCCTCTGTGTCAGCTAACTTCCCCTCCTCAATGTTTTTCTTCCAGTGAATTCAGAACAATTATTCTATTTTTTAAAAAAAAGAAATATTGTATTTGCAAACCATATTCTGACACATGCCAGGTCATTTCCAGAAACAGTATGTGGCCTAAGAATAAAATTTTGTTAGTCCCCACTATAATAGATTCAGTGAATCAGTGAGATTCACCCACAATTTGATTCTGCTTGTAACAATGACTCCAACTTTAGTTGAGACAAATGGGATTGAGGCTGTGTTATGCATTTTTCAAAGTAGCACAAGCAAGAGAAGATCATGCTCTGCTGGCTGCTGGACCATTTCTGGACACAATTTAGAATGCTGATTATGACCTATAATGCCCTATATGGCTTGGGTTCAGGATATTTAAAAGGTCATGCTTCCTTTTACAAATACATTAGAGTTCTAAGATCTTCAGGAGATGCCTTTGTCTCTATCTCACTGCCTTCTCAGGCTCATTTAATGGGAACAAGGGAGAGCGCCTTCTTAGTGGCTACTCCCAGACTTTGGTAAGATGCTTGCTGTCTTCCTTGCTCGCCTTTCCCCACGATCAAAAATACGAATTGACTGTGATGAGCTTTTAATGCGATGGGGTTTTATTAAGTTTCTTTGTATTGTCTTTTAATGAATTTTAAATATTTTTAACTCTATTGATTAAAAAGAAGACAGGCCAATAGGATCATATGCAATAGTGTGTAGTTAGTCTTTGCTTCATTTGAAAACGAGACTACGGGTTTTTTTGTAAAGGCTTCAGAGAAAAGAGATTTCAAGGAGATATTTGGATATGTCACTGAAGAAATTTTATGGAGGGTAGACAGAAGGTGTAAGAGGGGTAAAGAACTGAATATCTTAATGAAAAACATAGTACTCACAGACAGAATATCAGTGCAGCATAAAATAAAGGTAAAGCTATAGGTAAAGGTTTCCCCTTTGAACAGCCCTGGTGGTGCAGTGGTTAAATGCCTGTACTGCAGCCACTCGCTCAAAACCATAAGGTGGCGAGTTCAAGACCAGCAAAGGGCTGAAGCTTGACTCAGGCTTGCATCCTTCCGAGGTCGCTAAAATGAGTACCCAGATTGTTGGGGGGCAAATAGCTTACAATTGTAAACCGCTTAGACACTCATTAAGGGTATGAAGCGGTATATAAATGAAGCTGTTTGTTTTGTTTGTTTGTTTTGCTTTGACAAGATTATCTAATACAGTTAAAATAGAATCTTAGTGCCATGTGTAGTGCATAGGGCCCATGGTCTCTTGCTCTACAAATAATTTTCCACTGTAAATTTTCAAGGACATCACAAAATAACCCCTGAAAATTTACAGTGGGAAAAAATAATTTTTAGGGCTACAGACACCATGGGCCCTATACACTACACTAAGATTCCATTTTAACTGTATTGACTGCATCCCATGGAATCCTGGGTTTTGTACTTTGATAAGAGACTAGACCTCTCTAAGCAAAAGTTGTTAAGTCCCCCTACTAAACTACAAATGCCGGAATCCAATAGGATGGACCCATAGTGCTTTCTTGAAAAAATAAAACTGTGGTACTATACATTGAGAGGATAATCAGCTGAGCATTTGCTCACACATTTTTTGTTCTTTTTTTTTTTTTTTTTTTTTTTGGGCCAAAGGGGTTGGGGTGAAGCCTTCTAAACTGTTTTTAAACCCCAGAAAGAAAACCATATACTATGACATGCAGTGACCTGCATTTGCCACCTGCAGATAGTAAATGTAAAAGAAGCTTAGGGAGAGTTCTTTCTTAGTGGAAAAAGATGACTGGAGGATTAGGAAGTCCCTCTGTACTCATACCAGTCTCCACAGTCAAACTGAAAGTTCAGCAGCCGAATTTTGTAAAAGAAATTTTAACAGCTGTAAAAAGGTTGCTGCTGAAATAGGTAAACTTGATTCATTCAATTGGGGTAGACAAAAACTCTGTAGCGTTTGGAGGGCATGTTCCTACAAAACCCCACACCTCCTACAAAACCTACACCTATGCATGATTGCTAGTGCCAACACTAAAATTCAACAGCAGAATTTAATTCTATTAATGGTTTGATATTTTAAACTTTTGCATGATGTTATTTTTTATTATTATTATTATTATTTGTAAGTTTCCTTGCATGGCATAGTGGTCTGAGTGCTGGACTAGGCCTCCAGGAGACCAGAATTCAAATCCTCACTCAAACTTGGAAACTCACTGGGTGACCTTAGGCAAGTCACACTCAGTCTCAGAGGAAAATGGCAAAGGCAAAGCCTCTCCCAACAAATCTTGCCAAGTAAATCCCATGATAGGTTAGGGTCACTCTAACTTGAAATGACATGAAGGCACACAACAATAACAACAACAACAACAACAACAACAACAACAAGCTGCCTTTAGTTCTGGAAGGTAAAAATGGCAGGAATTATTGTTGTTGATGATGTTGAGTACAATCCTGATGGACAGTTAAAAATATGTAACCTAGAATTACACACTCATGACTGTTTTGTATTCACAATCTCTACATATTCCCTAATTTAGGGAATACATAAGGACTGTCAAATTCTCCCAGTCCCCACTTGCTGGGCAGCAGACGCTGTTATCAATGGGGCTCTGTTCCCCTTTCAATCAGGAAGCAGCTGGAAGATGCTCCCATCCCCTCTTACATGAGCAATCTCCAGCATGAGAGGGAACTGCAACTGGGTCCTGCTTCTTTCTGTTGTACTGGAGATTGCTCAAAAGAGATGGGGGTAGTTCCTGATTGACAGGGGAATGGACCCCTGTTGATTGTAGCACCTGCTACCTGGTGAATGGGGATTGGGTAGACTGGGACAGGACTCACTGCAAAGCACAACTATTATTATTATTATGCTTTATTTAAATAGTACTGTAGATTTACACAGTGCTGTACATACAATCAGTGAAATAGATAAAAATAAAAATAAACCTGCCTACGGCATACATTCTACAAAATAATAGCATAAATAATATATGAAAGGATTCAATAAAATAAATCAGGTAACACATTTAAAACATCAAATAACAATCACACAATGCCTGGGAACGCTTCCTATAACTACAGTGCTTGCACATTCATAACTCCCCAGGATTCTGGTATTATTATAATTATTATTATTATTTTACAAAGTTGAAAATATTAGTACGAGTATGTGTGAAGATTTGGAACACTCTATAGGGCTCTATAAAGTAGTTGCATTGTTTATTTTTTAGTAAAACCACCACAAAATCACACATTTGTTCAAGTGAAACTGATTTTCTCTTTGGGTGTAGGTGTACGTGGCGGGGGGATGGTACTGCTGTGAATGAACTGATTAAATATCACTGCTGCACAGGACACTGTTTTGCATTATACAACAATGAAAAACATTTGAAATAAAAGGTCAGCAATGCATAAAGGAGATCTGTGGTTGCATTGCCATATTTTCACCTGAGTGTGACAATAAAATATGAGTCTGAAAGAGCATTTGGACAAAAAAAAAAAAAAAATGTGTTGGGTGAAATTTGAATAACTGCTGAGCAACTTTCAAAGCCCAGTTTCTCAATTTTAGTCCCAGTCAAAACTTTTCAAAGAAATATTGCATTTGTGTGTGCAAAAAATCTGTTTTAGATATGAGCGTTAAACTGATTTTGAACTACAATTTGCATAAGATTACATGGAAGATCAAATTAACCAATTTTGAAAATATGCAATCAAACATATGTACAGAAATGAAAGGTGACAGGCTTGAAAATTACATTTGGTAAGAAAAAGTAAAAATAAAAATGTAACTTTTATGCTGTATATTTTAAGAAGCTTCATTGAAGCCTGCAGAATAATTCTAGGAAAAAGTATTTGGAATTTTCACCTTAAAATAATAATGTCCAATCTTTTATTCAAAAGGTATGGTTTGTAGGTCCATAGATTAGTTTCCATAGGTTTTGCTTTATATTAGACGTGTAGTACTAAAGTATAAAAATATTTGTAATTTACTTTTTTAAAAAGGTCATACTATTAACAAACTCAGGTACTAACTACAGTATTTGGCGAGTGTCAGTTACAAAAAAAAAAAGGCACAAATGACATAATAGTTCATTAACCAATATTGTATTAAGCATTTATTTTAGATTTTACCACTTGCACACTTGCTGTTCAGAGTCAATATGTTTTCTAATATATACTGACATAATGTATGAAAAATAGTTTATTTTCACTTAAGAAGCTATCATCTTGTGTCAACTAGGTAAGTAATTCACTGTAATTTAAAGTAATTTTTAAAAATAATCCACATTTTCACTTGATAATGATAAAGACAGATGAGGTATAAAAATATCCTTTATGATTTTTACACTTATTTAGCCTCGAATTATGGAGCCAGTACTGGTGTTATATTTAACAGGAAGCATACGTTTTAGAAAAAAGGAGGAAAAAAGAAACTATCTGGACAAAATATATTTATTGTGTCTATGATTAAATGAATGCCTGAATTGTCTCAACAAGTGCATTTCACAATATCTTTCTTTCATAGCTTTTCAGTTGTGTCACCTTATAACCTAGTTCCTAAGCTCTGACCTTTCATGAAGAGCTCAAAAATTTAATCCATCACATTATTTGCAGAAGAAGGTACATTTCATGCCTTGTCTATATCCATCAAAATCTCTTTGCTATTTCACAGTCTGTTGCTATGCTTGTTGTGATTTCAAAAGCATTAATTATCCATAAACACTGCATAATATCATGAAAATGTAGACTTTTACCTGCCCTGTTAATCTAAACAACAAATTGTTGTCAGTGCTGAGATACCTGGTGAAAAGTATGCAGTAACTATTTATCAATAGTAATAAAAGTTATAAAAACACATTTCTCTTCCTGATCATTGTTGTTTCAGAGTAATAGTAATACTTCTTTTTTATTTTCTCTTTGGCAGCCTTCCCTGATATGGTACCATCTAGATGTGCTTGATGTCAAATCTCATTGCAAACAGCTATTACCAATTGGGTCTAGTGGGAATGGGAATCCAATACTTGCAGAGGTAGCCACCTTAGCTGCTCCAAGAACCGGCTTTTTTTTTTTTTTAATGATCTTTTTACTAGCCATGATCAAACCTCCTGTTTAAACATAATGGATGTTCTTCCAGAAGAATATCCCACTCACTCCTTTTTTTCTTTTTCTATACAGAATAAAAACACCAGAGAAATATGGAAAAGAGAGGCTGAAGAAATGATATGACGGCCATTTTAAAAATCTGAAAGTCTGGCATGTGGAAGGTGGTGCTTGTCTCTGACAGAAGGGCAATAGGGGAAAGATGTCCTAGATATAAGGAAAGGATTTCAGAGAGATAGAGGAAAGATAAGCAATGCTGTACTAGAGAGCGGACAATCATCTGAGGGAAGAACTGAATAGGGTTTTGGGGAACTGTGAGGGAGTAAATAGTTTTATAAATAGATAATGTGTGAACTAATTGTGCATTCATAAACTTCTATTTGTTTACAGTGGACCCTTGCTATCCGCTGGGGTTTGGTTCCACAATCCCCCATGGATAACAAAATCTGTGGATGCTCAATTCCATTAAATATAATGGCAGAGCAAAATGGTATCCCTTATATAAAATGGAAAATCAAGGTTTGCTACTTGGAATTTATATCTTTTTGGAATATTTTTAAACTGTGGATGCTTGAATCCATGGATAAAAAATCCATGGATAAGGAGAGCTGATTTTATTTTTATTATTTTTTTAACAACTATTGCTGGCTGTTCCTATTAAGTTTTGATAGTTAGTCTGATTACTCTTCTTACAGTGAATCCACAGAACAACACATCCACTGTTCCATGCAATGTCCTCTGCCCAAGAAAGGGACCTGTGGCCTCACAAGGATGGAGACATACTGGATTGCAAAGGACATTTTTGTGTGTGTGTGTTGCAAATATTAAATTTCCTGGACTTTGAGAATGTCCCAGCAGCCACATGGCCAGAAGGATGAGATGCCAGCCTGCAAGAAATACCCCTCCATACCATCTGAACTGAGAACAAAAACATCAAAATGCAGTCCTATGACTAACATCTTCAATTTCCCTCCTCCTGTATAGTTTTTAACAACTTGCCTGATGAAGAAGCCAGTGGAGCTTTGAAAGCTTGCAACATGTATATTGTTCATTTTGGTTGGCCCAATAAAGGTATCATGAATTGGTGGATTTTTGATGTTATTAGATGTCCCATACAGGGATCACTTTTCGGTACAGATACATGATCCTTGCTGTGTGTGCCTGTGGAGGAGGGACTGGGTTTGTGCTAATGCTGAAGCCTTTAGTGTTTTGTAGTTTTTCAGGCTACAAGGCTGTGTTCTATAAG
This sequence comes from Urosaurus nigricauda, assembly GCA_034509955.1. Classification (NCBI taxonomy): domain Eukaryota; kingdom Metazoa; phylum Chordata; class Lepidosauria; order Squamata; family Phrynosomatidae; genus Urosaurus; species Urosaurus nigricauda. The sequence goes on from JAOEGL010000004.1 coordinate 216,101,438, forward strand.
AATTTTTTTTCCTGATGTTTTGCCAGCAGCTGTGGCTAGCATCTTCAGAGAATGCTGGCATGGAAGAGAGTGGAGTATATATACAGTTGGTTGAGAGGAAGTGGTTTGTATGTTAATCTGTGTATTGTTCTTTTGTTGAATGGTAAGGTCTCAGGATGTCTATTTAATTAATGATCCATTGAAACCCCCTCACCCTGGGTGGTTTTCATTTGCATGGACTGGGTCTTGATTTTGGTGTTTTTCAGGACTGGTAGTCAAACAACTTCTTTCCTGTTAAAGTTGTTCAGGTGTTTATGGATCTCAATGGCTTCCCTGTGCATTCTGACTTGATAGTTGTTGGCATGGTCCAGAATTTCAGTGTTTTCAAACAGCATTATATGCTCACAATGGTTTATAACATGTTCTGCTACTGCTAATTTTTCTAACCAACTTCAGGAAAGAAGAAACAGCTTCATTTATATACCACTTCATACCGCCTAAGGAGTGTCTAAGCGGTTTACAACTGTAAGCTACTTGCCCCCAACAATCTGGGTACTCATTTTAGTGACCTCGGAAGGATGCAAGCCTGAACTTTTGCTTTGAACTCGCAACCTTATGGTTTTGAGTGAGTGGCTGCAGTACAGGCATTTAACCACCAGGGCTCCTTCAAGAAACACTTGAAGTAAACAAAGTTTGGCTACCAGTTGCCATTCATGGCCTCATAGCCTGAAAACCCCACAAAAAACTATGGATGCCAGCCATGAAAGCCTTCGACTTCACACTGAAGCCTTTGTCTTTCCCAAGGACATGGAGCTATATGTATTTACCACTCCTCCTCTGGAGAACTCAGATGGCAGTCAGCCTGAATTGGGCCTGGCTATGGTAGTTCTGTTTTGTCTTCTGATGCCAAATTCTCCAGGAGAGGAAAACATGACAGGTTGGACTGTTTCATCTTCTGATGCTGAATTCTCAACTGGGGGCACATCATTCCTATTGATTCTATATTATTAGGTATCATATATACTGATGGAAACACGTGTAAGTGTTACACACTTCTCACCTTCCCAAGTGCTGAGAAATTCCAGGGGCAGTGACCACCTCCATTAAGAAAGGTTGGAAGGATTGCATACATGCATGCACTAATTTTATCAATGGATTCTTTTCTTTTAAATCTTCTGGGCTCCATCAACTAACCAAAGTCTAACTAACCAAACTCTCCACAACAAAAGCCACAAACTTCATTCATCCATTCCCCCCCCACACACGCACACACACAAAACCCTCAGTCTAGATCAGGTGGGTAAGAAATGCAACAAAGAAGCCAAACCTTCATCCTCTACTCAACCATAGTTCACCCAAAGTCTGAAAAGACACTGTGACTTATGTGCATTATATGTGCACTCTTACAAACCCTATCAACATAACCCAGATTGTTCAGGAGGAGATATTATTCTTCCTGAAACACTTTTAAATGTTCGCAGGGAGCTTGGAGGAAATATAATTTCTTGCATAAGAATCCTTCCATCTGTGCATCTTCATGGTGCCGCATAATCTTTGTTTACATGGAATAGGTTATGCCGCAGAATGTCTTGATGTAAATGTTAGCTGCTTCTTTCTAAAGTGAGAATACATGTACAGCTGCCTGGTGTAAATAAAGATTTCTATGCCCCAAAATAACTGTAATATAACAAGTATGTGAGGGAGGGGAAATAAAAACAATGAATGATTTAGTCAATATTTTTTAGGTTCAGCATTCATCCACCATTATGCAGAAATGAGAGAGAGAGAGAGAGAGAGAGAGAGAGAGAGAGAGAGATGGAGACAGTTGCCCTGAGATTAAAATGCTCTTGATTCATTTGCAGTGCTGGAACAGGACAGATATAAAACAAAAAACCTAGTGAAAAATAAAAAGATATATAAAGAAATAACTTACAGTTAATTCACAAGCTTCTAAATTAGAAGTGACTCAGTTTTTTTTCCTTGTTATCTCTTTCCTCCCCTTTCTTTCATTTCCCTGAGAAGTTTAGATGGTAAGTTCCTTGGGGCAGGTCCTTATTCTCTAGTAGTTATGTATTTTTAATTAAATTTATACCCAAATTTTCACAAACAAATCTGAATTTCTGTATTCTGAAAAAATGTTATGCATCACCATTAGGAGAAGGAGGAACAGGAGGAAGAGAAAGAAAAAGAGGAGGAGAGCAAAAATTTTAAAGTCAACATATGTCAAAATATAAAAGGAATTATTAGCAAAATTTATAAAATGTTGATGGAGAATAAAGGAGGAAAAATAAAAGAAAATATTTTAAAGGGAATACGGGAAGAAGAATTAGGATGTAAAATAAATGATAAGGAATGGGACAGAATTTGGGGACAAAGATATCTGAAAAATGTATCGGTTCGGATAAAAGAAAATTATTATAAGTTGATTTGGAAATGGTACTTGACTCCAGTGAGACTGCAAAATATTAATAAGAATAATTCAAAAAATTGTTGGAGAGGATGCCAAGAAGTAGGGTCATACATGCATATGTGGTAGCAATGTAAATATGTACAAAAGTTTGGGGGGGGAGGAAGTCCTATTAGAAATAGAAAATGTTATGAATATAAAAATAGAAGACCAAGTATGGTTTTGTTATCATTATATCATTCAGAGAAATGGAAAAAAGAGATGTGTTATCAGTTTGCTTACAGCAGCAAGATTGATAATAGCAAGATGTTGGAAAACAAAAATAGATATAGACATAGAGGATTGTTATAAAGAGGTATGGAAATTAGCTATCAATGATAAATTGACATGTGAATTGAAAGTAAAAAAGGACTACTGAAAAGAAATGAATTTGAGGGGATTTGGAAAGAATTTATGAGAAAGTATTGAGAAAAGAAGACGGAAGACTACCTCCGGAAGACGAATTGAAATTCTGGATGGAATATAAGGATGGAGATGGCTCCGGGGAAGGGGGGCACTGAGGGGTATATAAAATAAAATAATTTGTCAAAATGTAATAGAATGTAATAGAAGGTAGGAAGATATTTGTATATGGAATATTATAAAAATAATAAAAAGACAACATATGTTGTTAGCCTTGATTAATTTTGTGGAAGGCATTCATAGACTGAAATTCTAACCTTTCAGAGCCTGATGCTTCCAGCAAAAGGAGAGCTGCCACTTTCCACCTGCGTATTGTTTGCTTCTAGTTTGTTTATGTTTTGTTTGTTTTTATTGTTATTGTTGCATTGTTTTGTTTTCTTTTCTTTGGTTTTAGAGCATCCAGAGAAAGGAAGATGTTGCTGATGGAAGATAAGTGGGAAGTTACAACATTCTCCATATTGAGACAGAAAGACTGAAACAGGGCATGAAGTGTGCAATAGAGATGATTTTCTAGTCATCAGTGCATATAGTATCTGAACTGACAGCAGCTAGTACACAAAGTACAGGTGGTTTCTCACTTGAAGGTCTTACATATAAAGATACGTCGTAGGTAAGACAGCCAGGGATCAGTTGCTATGAGTCAGTGACTCCACACTAATCTTTATAATCATTCCTGCCACAATTACAAGACATTCTGCAGATGCTGGCACCTGATGAAGGTTTGGCACTAGGACAGCTCGCATTAGGGTTGCCAGGTTTTCAAAATAGCAATAAAGGACAGTGGAGACTGTCCAGGATAGGAGACGAGACCCTCTCAAGAAGAGTTCTGGTCTCCTGTAAGATCTTAAATTTCATAGGAATCTTCACACTCCTGAGAATCTTGCAATAGCAGTCTCAACGTTGCCAGTAATGCATACAACAAAGAATGGGTGCTAACACTGCCTTTCCCCAACATTTGGTGTGTAATTTTAGGGCAGCATGTTTGACAATTACCTGAAAATACAGAATTTTGGGCATAAACTGCTGATAGCTTAGATTTTGTGAATAAATCTTAATTCAGCAGTTTCTCTTTCTAATATTCCAATATTAGAAATTCCAATCCAACAGGCATCTGATGTCCTGATCTACTGCTCATGTTTTTACTGCATTTGTTTTTAATTTATAGCTGATTTAATTCTTTTTTTAAGGGGAGAGGTGGGGATAGATTGGAATATTTTAACTGTTATGTTTTAACTTTTGTTGTAATCTGCCCCAATTGCTTTGTTCAGAGGGGCGGACTAGAAATAATAATAATAATTATTATTATTATTATTATTATTATTATTTAAAAAGTTCAAGAACTGGTACATGGAGGTCCTGGAAAGCTGAACTGACAGAGTGTCAAGGAAGGTTGAATTGGTCTGCAACTGTTTTTTGAATGTTCCTGTTTCTAATGTCAGGTCTGTGTCCATTTATCCTATGGCATAGAGACTTGTCCTGTTTGCCCAATACAGTGAACAGAAGGGCTTTGTTGGCTTAGGATGATTATTGTTACATTAAGATGATGAACAAATGAAAACACATCTGGAGTTGTGGGCCACATTGTTAGGCCATGTAATTTGCTGCCAGAGTAAATGTGTGAAACCTTGCTGTGTGCTACTTATTCTTTGTTTTTAAATGCATGGTTTTTTTATGCAGAGAACAGTGCATTTTCTACACATAAGGCAAGTTTTCTGTGCAGAAAACATTACATTCTGCACAGAAAATTGTGCTTTCTTCACAGAAAATGCCATTCAATTTTTTTAAAAAAATAAAAGTGTGTATTTTTGCAGAATGAATCTCTAACTGTTTATAGTCCTCTCTAGTGTAGTTTTCAAGGACATTCTAGTAACAGGGAGAAAAATTGTAAAATCATTAATTCTTGTCATTCTTCTCTACAAAAATAAAATTTATGAAGATTTACATCCCTAGAGTGGATTCCCTGCTCCCACAGCAACAGAACAACCTGCCACTCCAGGTAAGGGCTAGGTTTCTGGTGTACATCTATTTCTGAAAATGACAGGTTCCTTCTATAGTTCAGTTATTGAAGCTTTGATGATTAGGTTCATAAACTGTTACCTAAGAAAAAGGTCTATAGGTTAAAAATGAATTTAAATGAGGCTGAACTCTGAGTCTTTAGTCCAATATCAATAAATATAAGACGTAAGACAGTTTAAGATCATTCCTTCTTCCCTGCTACTTAAGAACAACAACAAATATGCTAGGGCTAAAATTCTGATTTTTGAAATGCCTCTTTTTTTCTGGAAGACTAAAACAAACATCAAAGTGTCCTATCATAAAGATGACAGAGGAAGAGGAAATCATATTTCAGCCTAACTAGCTATAGAAGAGATGTTGGCCACTCAGACACAAAATGTTGCAACATGCAGCACAGTAATTGGTTGTAATTATTTTAAAGGATGCATATTAGAGTACTTCAAGCATCCAGTCTCAGATATAAATAATGCCTAATAATTTCTATGGCATTATTTTCTGTATTTCATCCACAAATGCACTGAAAGAATAAATTATTATTCCCAAGAAACTTTCTTTGTTGTCTAACTAGATCCAGCCTGTGAAGAAAAGCTGAGAAACTAATGAAGCTTGATCTAAAGCAGCTCCAAATCCTGATAGAATAAAGTTCACTGAAGATATGGAAGCAGGCATAAGGCTGACCCAAAGGATTTTTGCTTTGATAACACCCCTCCCCAACCAACATACAAGAGTAATGGTGACTTCCTCAAATATCAACCATTGGCTCACTGAGGTAGCCACTTCTCTCTCTTTCTCACGGTAGGGCCACTCCTGGGCAGAACATTCAGAGAAGAAAACTTGTACCATACAACTAAACTTCTAGGACCAGAAGGAAGGCATCATCTAATTCAGATCCAAATACACATGGTGCTTTTTCCACCAGACCACTTGAGTAAGTTTTGTTCAAATCAGTATTGTAGCCAGGCTGAAATAATTCCCTTAACTTGGTACTGTTAAGGAGTGTTTAGAGGGTAGCACAGCTTCTTGGTCATCAACATTCTCCAGAAAGGAGAACTCTTCTCCTAATGGTTCTTTGGGGAAAATACAAAACTAGCAATAGCTGACAGAGCTGCTGAACAAATCCCATCTACAGTTGGCTAGTTATATGAAACTTTCCCCTTTCCTTATGACTAGCCAGCTGCAAACTAGCTAGGCAAAGAAACCACTGAGATAATCTCAGATATGAAAAGAGACTTTCTAGTGTTAATTTAATCTCAAGAGTTCCTTCTGAAGATTAGATCTAGAATAGAAATGATATTAAGAGTTAAGAAAGAAGTGTGTAGGTTACATTTTCTATTTGATACATTTTTCAGCTGCTTTTGGGTACTGAAAAGTGCATATCCAAATGACGAACACACACCAATGCAAAGTGATTCACATTCCTCACACTACAGTGGTATCAACATAACAACATAAATTCTCTGATGAGTATTTCTGCTACATTGCAATATGTAGGATTTTAGCCCCCAGCTGCTCTTATCCAGTGGCTTTTCAAAAACAGGAGTTTGTTGTTTTTGAAAAGCCACTGGATAAACACAGCTGGGGTCCGGGCTGCAGACGGGTTACATTCGCCCAGCCAAAGCTGAGTGTGATAACACCCACTTTTAAATTTAAATGTGACTTTATCCTGTCTGGGATAACTCACTTTAAATAGAACGTGCTAATCTCCTTAGTCATGTACTCTTTGAAACAGGCATGGTTCCCTACACCTATCTCTTAGACTGAGGAATTGTGGGTCCTTGCATTTGTCAGCTATTTCTGGATTCTATACGGGGTCACCTTCATCAACCTCTGGTCCCCAACTTATAGTAATAGTTAAACAGACAGGTCAGATTAACATCACCATAACACTTAAATTCTTGGAGTTCCAGGATATTGATATGGGAAGGAATAGATTATTTTGCTACTATTTACACTATTCATTATAAGTATTAATATTGGTAGATATACACATACATATACATTCCCTTCAGGGAGAAAACACAAACATAGCATTCTGGGCACTTCATTATATTCCATAGCACATCACAGTCATTAGGAGAATCATCTCAATATTAACCCATTATCCATGAAAAAATATCATTGGCATTGGCATCATTTCCCTTAATAATATCATAGTTTCCCCTCTTTATAGAGGTACTACACATCTCTAAAGAGAGCCAAGAATGACCTGTGGAATTTCGTTGAGCATTACGCACTAACCAAAGTTGCTTACAGCTTGTCATTCAGACATACACATAGATTGGGAATGTATTTTCACATTGGAAATTAAAAAACCTTATGTAAATGAGATGTTCTCAGAACAAGGTAAAATGCAAATATTATCCCTTCTCACTCATGGGGGGAGATGGGATAAGCAATGTTTAATCTAGCCTACCTGCTTCAACGCAGAAGATGAAGTGAAGCAGAGCAGATGGTGAACTCTGGCAACACAACAACTAGGGGAGAAAAGAGGAAATCTAAATATGTAAATACACAGACCCTTCTTGGCGTGTATTTGTAAGCTGAAACAACAAATCGATTAAGCCTTGGAAATTGTAACAAGCTGAGCTGGAGATTTGCACACTGGCCCTTCCTCTTGCCTGTAGCTAATCTCACCAAAGTGTGACAATTTGCACTCTCATCTCCCACCTGAAACCATAGAATCATAGAATCATAGGGTTGGAAGAGACCACAGGGGCCATCCAGTCCAACCCCGCCTGCCATGCAGGAACTCACAATCAAAGCAGCCCTGACAGATGGCCATCCAGCCTCTGCTTAAAGACCTGGAAAGAAGGAGACTCCACCACACTCTGAGGGAGTGTGTTCCACTGTCAAACAGCTCTTGCTGTCAGGAAGTTCCTCCTTTCCTCCTCATGTTTAGGTGCAGACTCTTTTCCTGTAGCTTCATCCATTGATCTGTGTCCTGTTCTCTGGAGCAGCAGAAAACAAGGTTGCTCCATATCAATATGATACTCATTCAAATTCTTAAACAGGGCTGTCATATCAACTTTTAACTGTCTCTTCTGCAGACTAAATATACCAAGCTCCCTAAGTCTCTCCTCATAGGGCATGGTTTCCAGACCCTTCACCATTTTGATCACCCTTCTCTGGACATGCTCCAGCCTGTCAGTATCCATGAAATGATCCATGAAAATGAGACTTAGGGCCAGGCTCTGAGATCTAATAAACTATCACTTCAATTACTTATTTATTTGTTTGTTTATTTATTTATTTTTGTCCCTTCTCTTCCTGAAGGATCATGGTGGCTTACACTTAAGGCAATAGGCCACTGTGTGTTCAGTTGCTGAGGAACATGAGAAGGAAGGTGCTGTTTATGAGTTTCCCATAGGCAACTGGTGTGAACAGAATATTGTATTAGATAGGCCTTGGGTCTGAATCAGCAGGACTTTTCTGATAGTGTTGTGTCACTTGTCTAAACTGGTTAAATGGTTGAATTACTATCGTTATTAGCTAGGGAAGCCACAACTGCTGTTTGTGTCGTCTCATCTGGCAACGTTTAAGCAAATGCACTTAACTAGCTTGCTATTTATGTACGTTCCCCATTTTGTTGCACAGTGTGACATTTCCCTACAAGACAGAACAAGTCATATAGAGCTGAATGTTTCATCATTAAGGAAGACAGCCAAGTCAGCTGTTAACATTTGCACACATCCTCCCCTCTGTCCAAAAAATGACAACCATTTATGTTCAAAGCTTTCCCATCAGTTATCTTAGTATTCAACAGAACTCAGAGCAGAAGATCATCTACAAATGACAAAGGAGAATTAGAAATGACCTTCTCCTGCATTTTTTTCCCTTTGGCAAATCTTATTGTTTGAGCCACATATATGGCTTCGAAGTGACCTCTGACTGTCGATGGAAGCATACAGTGTGCTCAAGGCAAAGATGTTGTCATGGTAACACTGAAGAAGTGGGCCCGGGCATTTAGAGGCTTACAAACAGGTAATTAAATATACCGAGAAATGAAGGATAAATGTTGGATGCTCTCCCTAATGTAATCCATGAATGAAGACAGCTTTTTAACCTCTCACCTTGCATTGATAATATGTGGCTTGCAATTTTGCTCTTATTTGCACAGATTTCTCATTGGCTTCCAGTAAGGTCAAACAGAATATCTCAGTATTAGAATGACTGAGAGGTGATGACTGACAAAAGTTTGTTTCAGGCTGTGTTAATCCATCCCTTACACAGAACCTTGCTATTTCTTTATTGTGATAATAGTATTAAAATTGTTTGCAGCTGCCATGCAGCTTGTTCATGGCCATATATGTGTGTCTGTGTGTACATATACAGATACACTCATGTGTGCGCATATAAAATGCATTGGAAACTTTTTTTTTTTTGTGATGGGTGTTCACACAAAATGTTTGGGAAAGCACAATGGGTTATATTCTCCATTGGGTTATATTCTCCATTGCCTTGGTGGATTTTTTAAAGCCAGGATACAGAAGTCATGTGTTTGATAATAAATTTTTCACTGGTTGATCTTTGTAAATGATTCCCTGCAAGCTTTTTTTATTTCTCATTTCACAAGTCAGGTTGCCAAAAATTTTACAAACCTATAAGGACAGAAGCTATGCCATTAACAAGAGATATCCAAATATCAGTCTAAAACATTTCTGCATCAAAGAAATGCATAGGCAGCATGAGTGAAATTTTGACCATATCATTTCACAAGCAGGACTCTTCCTTTCCGGCAACTCTCATTGCCATCAAGATGAAAAAGGCAAAGTTGCTTCCATATATATCTCAGCTTGCTTCAAAAGTTATGTGTTGAAAATTTTTAAAAAGGTGGGAAGGGGGGGGGGAGAGTTATGTGTAGTAGCCAAGGGAAGCCTTACAGGCAGCATATTTCTAGCATAATCTTTTAATACATTTTACACATAGAAAAATCCTTTGTGTAAAATCCTGTGCAATGACAGGAAGGGTTTCTATTCTAGAATGGTGTTGGCAGACCAGGGGCCCTTTCATACAGGCTGTATCTCCTTTATCTGAAATGCTTGGGACCAGATGTATTTTGGATTTTGGATTTTTTTCAAATTTTTGAATATTTGCATACATATACAATCTTGGAGATGGGACCCAAGTCTAAACATGAAATTCATTTATATGTCATATACACCTTATACCCATAACCTAAAAGTAATTTTATGCATAATATTTTTAACAACGCTTGCATGAAATAAAGTTTGTGTATACTGAACCATCAGAATGCAAAAGAGTCACTATCTCAGCCACTCATGTTGACAACTGTGGATTTTGGAATATTTTGGATTTCAGAATTCCAGATAAGGGATTTGTTGTTGTGTGTCTTCAAGTTGTTTCTGATTTATGACAACCCCAAGGCAAACATATCACAGGCTGTGGCTGAAAGTGTGTGACTCACTTAAGATCACCCAGTGGGTTTCCATCACTGAGTGGAGAACCAAATCATGTTCTCAGGGATCATAGTCCAATGCTCAACCACGAAACCATGCTGGCTCTACTCAACCTGTATTACATAACTGTAGCACTTTCTTGCACCAAAAATCTAAGATATGCAAATGGCACCATACTACTAGCTCCTCGTGTGCGCTGATGACATACGTATGGCCCACTGCCATTTGGAGGCTGTGCTGCATGTATGTCATCATGGCAGCCCCGTGTGGATGGGGGCAAGCCATAATGGTGCTGCTGATGCACGGGAGGGCTCAGGAGCATGCAGACGCTCCGCATTCCCAAGCCCTAAAATTGGCTCCAGGACATGGCTAGATTCCATCAGGGAGACCACAGCCATGAACTGGCAGGACTTGAGCAGAGTTGCTGAGTATAGGGGGTCTTAGAGAAGTTTCATTCACAGGGTTGCCATGAGTTGACTCGAAGGCAGTTAACAACAATAAGTCCTGTGGAATATTAGGGTACACAGTTTGGTGAGACGCTAGAGGTCTCTGGCTGAGAATTCTGAGAAATAGCACTCCCTAAGTTACAGTTTCGAGGATTCCATAGGAAGTTGCATTGACAGTAAAGAAGAATATGGTACTATAATTCTGTATTATGAAAGCACCTCAAATGTTTTAATTTCAATTTTGTATTGTGGTTTTTATCCTGTGGTGTCATTCTACTAGAACAAAATCTTTCCCTCTTGCAGCAATCCTATTTTCATTCCTACACAAGTGACAAAACCAACACTTTGAAGAAATACACATGTTTAAAGATGTTAAGCTTTGTGTTAAAAGAATACTAAGAATTGTTGCCTTCCATTCCTTGTGAATAGAAGTCTCCCATAGGAAGTTTCCCACCTATGTTGTTTGATGGCCCGGATTCTCAGCACTGAGAGCAAGGCCTAGGGCTTGCCTGGGGCTGAATTCACAAAGTAACAAGCATAGTTTCTCACAAAACTGCAGAGTGTGAGAATGATGTTGTTATTTAAACTCTGTCATGTTTGGCTGGAAAATAGCAAAACATGTTCTATATTCAACAAAATCAAAATATCCCTCCCTCAAAACTAGCCCAATAGGCATCTGGGAGTGATATAAAATCAGTTGCAGTTGTCCAAAATGTCAACTACAATGAAGTGCTACAGCTCTGGAAGGGCTGAAAATCAGCCAGTGCAGACCACCAGAAGAACATGTCATCTTCTGTTTTAGTCTTACACCATATCCAAACTTTCTTTTCTATGTACTGTAAATAAATCTCCCTCTTTATAAATACTGTGGGTGTGGCACAGTGATTTGAGCATTGGAGTATGATCCTGGAGACCAGGGTTTGATTCCCCACTCAGCCATGGAAAACACTGGGTGACCTTGGGTGAGTCACACATTCTCAGCCTCAGAAAACCGTGTGATACAGTCGCCTTAGGATCACCATAAGTCAGACATTACCTGAAGGCACACAACAACAACATGCACAGTGCAGAAATAAAGCAGTTTGGCATGATTTTAACTGTCATGAGTCTATCCTACAGTATCCTGGGGTTTGCAGTTTGGTGAGGCACCAAAGCTCTCTGACACCCTAGGTGGAGTACCTCACCATACTATAAATCCTGTGATTCCACAGGATGGAGTCATGACAAAGAGGTATCACATTGCTTTATTTCTGTAGTGTGGAATAGCTCCCAGTGTGCTTGTTATTCCACAAAGCCTTGCTACCAAATCCATCTCCTAGCTGGCTTATTGATACATTGCTACTGAACATAGTTCTGAAAGATTTTGCCTGCAGACTCAATGAAGCTCTGGATACTGTTGCCTTCCAAGGTCTGGTTGTCCCCAGATCAGTCAGGGATTAATGAAATAGCATCTGTTAACAAGAGAAGGGCTTTTTATGGTGCTGTAATATTTTAAATATTTTTTAAAGTAATACCTTAAATGGTTTTAATTCCGTTGTTCATTTAGTATTGTTTTATTCTCAGTTTTTGAATATTTTAAACTATATGTACTTTCACTGTAATTGCCTGCCTTTTGTAAGCCATCTTGAGTCCCAATCTGGGAGAAAGGTGGGTTATGAAGGGGTGGATGGATGGATGGCAGTGTGACTGCTTTGCATGGTTGTGTCCCTGAAAGCCAACTTGCCATTGTTTGGGGAACAACAGTGCCTTCATCAGACTATCTTTGTTTCCTCTTTTACAGTGCTGGAAATTTTGGGCACATACCACTGCAAAAGCTGCTTTGCAAATTATTCCCTATGTTTTTTCAGAAACCATTGTACAACTAATTATGATACAATACATGTATTAGGTTGGGAACTTTGACTTTAACTTTCCAGAAGCTTTGGATTGCAACTGTCCATACCGGATGGACTTGATGGGAATTGCAGACCCAAACATCTGGAAGGCCAAAAGTTCTCTACCCCTGAATCACATTAACCTAGATGTAGCTTGTGGTCATTAAGCTAATTATTTTGATAATGGTTGCACACACATTTATGTAACAATGCCACCTATTGTGTTTTTTCTGTTAACATCATATTAGATACTGCCATAAGATGCAAAGTTTGTGCATACTGGCCTTACTTCTAAACCACTTGCAGCACATAGATATCCTGTGGGCATGGAAGGTACTGTACATTATAGAACACCCTGCACACACTGATAGATTTCAGTAAGTCACACTACCAGATTTCTTTGTATTTCAACAACACATAACCTCACATTTCTTGTCAAAACCTTTTTACATTTTGTAAGAAGATAAAAATTATAGTTTCCATCTTGACGCTTCATCTAGGTTGCAATGTTGGAGGAATATGAGCCCAATGTGAACTACATTATAAATGCAGGTTTCTAAAGGAGACAGATAATACACATTATAAGTATTGGTGCATAACAATATGAGATCTAATAGTAGGGAATCTGGGAAAATTAATGTCTCTGTCACTTTGGTTGTCAGAAATAGTGAGCGACAGTCAGTCAGTGTCTTTTTTTCTTTTTCTTTTTTAGAATAAAAAGATATTCAGTATCTTGCTAGAAGAATACTGTAGTGTTTTTCCTCAGTAAGGATTAGCAAGTATACAAAGCTAATATGGTAATATTGTATGAATACAGTGTAGTTTTCTAACTCCGTGTTGGTGTCTGTATCAAGGTTATTCCCAATGATGTCTGATCAGAATTCTTGTATTTCATTCGGAGTATTTTGTTTCCTGTGTCTGTGATTGTAGAACATTTTATTTTGTTGTCTGATTGAACATGAGACATATTTCACCAAAAAGATTCATCTCAAACAGTTAAATTACATGACTGTCCAACCTATAGCTAAATATTAAAATATCAATCATTTGAACTTTCAAAGCTGGATGCTTTCTGATTCCTGATTTCCCAGCCTAATACAAAAATGCACTTTAATAGCAGCAGAAGGGATTGATCTTCATGTTTTATACACAAGCATTTCTTGGCAGTGTCAAATGGGAGATTTACAAACCCAGTAGACGTTAGGAGCACAGCTATGCATTTAGTGAATCTTTTAAATGTTGCAAAAGCTCTGCTGCAATCCCAAATTGCAGTCAGCCTTTAAAAAAAAAAAACCTACATATCAAGAATTTGCAAGTCAATCTCCAAAAACTGTACTGAAAGAAAGGGAGGAGAGGGGAGAATAAAGTGCACTCTTCCCATCTGCAGGGGTTCACTTCAACTCCACCCCCCATTCTACCCCAAGATGAGAAAAAACATGCATGCTCAAGTCCCTTTATAGTGTATGAGCAGCAATATGCACATGGTTGTATAGGAACAGTTGCATGCATATACTACTATTACAGTAATAGGGTGGAGCAATCTGCAGACACTCAAGTCCACACTTGGCTAATCTGCCAATATAGCAGGCCCTCTGTACTATGTTTAAAAGTAAGATGAGGACTATCTTGAACCAAATGTGCAGGCCTGCTTGGTGAGGACATGAGAGAGAGCCTTCTCAGTGGCTGCTCCCAAGCTCTGGAATGCACTTCCATGGGAGGCTAATCTGCCCCCCCCACACACACACACACACTTGCTTTTCTCCAGCAAGCAAAAACATTTTTAGTTTTCTGTAGGGTTTTCAGGCTATGTGGCCATGTTCTAGAAGAGTTTCTTCCTGACGTTTCATCAGCATCTGTGGCTGGCATCTTCAGAGAATGTTTGCCTGGAAAAGGGTTTAGTATATAGATCCTGTGTGACCCAGGGAAGGGAGGAGTGATTTGCATGTGTATTGTTCTGTTGTTAATGGCAGGCCTCAGGGTGGGAGGATATGCAAAAGAGGATTAGTGTCTGCTTGATTCAGATGCTGGCGAACGTCAGGAAGAAACTCTTCTAGACCATGGACACATAGCCTGAATATCCCGCAAAAAACTATGGATGCCAGCCATGAAAGCATTTGTCTCCTCATCAAAAACATTTTTATTCAAGCAAGCTATTTACTATGTTATCAAGAGAGGAGATTTATATGGGTTATGTGTTTTAATGATATTTTTAACTGTGTATGTTTAATATTAACTTTATATTGTATTACACAGAGGATTTTAATTGTTTTACATTTTTATTGTGATTTTTTTTTCCAGAAGACCAGGAAACTATAGCTTTTGATCTGCTGTGGAATTATATATGGAAAAATCTCACCAAAAATGCCTTATATCCTAAATTCAGAAGGCATATTAGAGAGAACTCCAGACCAGTCTTCACAGATTCCACAACATCCAAAAGGCCCTCTCACAGCTCTGGAAAGGCATGCAGTCTCAAAGGAATCAAAAATTCCAACAAGAAGCAAGTGCTCTCAAGCAGCCATTATATTCCAATAATAATAATAATTGTTTATTTATATTCTGCCCCTCGGGATGAGCAATCGGGGTGGAGTACAATATTTAAAAAACACATCTGTCTACCCTTCAGCCCCTTAAAAATAGATTAAACTAAGAGTAGAATTTAAAACAGTAAAACATTAAAAGATGGATATTAAACATTGATAGCTCTAAAATTAGAAAGTGGGTGGCCTCAAGAGTATTACATGTCTCAATAAGTGAGAACTGAAGGGACTATAGTTGACGGACAGTTTACTCGTTCTCAGGGAAGGCCTGCCGGAAGAGATACGTCTTGGTGGCTTTCTTAAAACCATCCAAGGTTGTAATAAGGCGCATCTCATCCGGCAGACCATTATATAGCCTGGGAGCAACGGCGGAAAAGGCCGTCTGGGAGGTCTGCACCAGCCTAGTTTTCTTAGGTTGTAGTAAGTTACTCCCAAAGGACCGAAGAGTGTGAGGGGGCTCATATGGGGAGAGGCGGTCCCTAAGATAGGATGGACCTGAGCCATGAAGGGCTTTAAAGGTCAAAACCAGCACCTTGTACTGTGCCCGGAAACTGATCAGCAGCCATACCTCCCATGAAATCATGGCATGATCCCAGCCCTCATTCACCACACACTTACAACGTTGGGAAGTCTGCCAACATCTACCCAACCTCAACTAAAGACTCTCTTGTACACTTAAACCTCATTTCATACAGGGACAGAGACCTGTTTGTGCAAAGACTTATGGGAGAGAAAGAGGCAGGCTTCTCCACAAAGACAAATGGGATTTGGTGCCTTTGGGGTATCTGCTGCATTTTTGATGTAGAAATCAGCCACAGCTATTGCCAAATGAGCATACCTGTGCCAAGGAATTTAGCTATAGATGATACAGCAACATTGAATGTATTGCCTGCTTTAAGAATTCTGTCCCACAATGAAATTTTTCTTCAGTCCCCAAATTCCTAGCATTGCAGTAATGTAAAACTTTAGCTGAGCATTTAGAAATACAGTTTAGATATCCAAAGGAAGGGACAAGCAAAAATATAAAGGAAATGTGAATACAGCAAATAGAAAAGATTTAAGTGTGAATACACTTCAAGAAGCCAGGAAGACTTGCACAGCACCATAACTCATTCCACTGCATTTTTTTCAGCTGTATGATTATGAACAGCTTTGCCTGATGAAAAAGCCAGTAGAGTTTTGAAAGCTTGCAACATGTATTTTATGCATTATGGTTGGTTCAATAAAGGTATCACTGTTTCATGTAACTGGCACACCAAGTGTTTATATCTGAATGCGTACACACAAACAATTAAACAGGGGTAAAGGGAATTTGCACAGCATCTAAAAGCAGACCCAATTTATTGTGAAAGTCATGCACAGGACACTCATGTAAGACATAGACATGAGTGTAGCTGAGGGGGTAGGACAAAATGAGGACATTGTCCCTCCAAATTAGAATTCTGCCCCCAATGAAATTATCCTTCAATCCCCAAATTTTTCACATTGCACAAAGTGAGACATTGAAAATTGTTCACACTTAAAACTCTTCTATTTACGGTGTTCACAGTCCTTTGATATTTGTGCTTTGGATGTCTAAACTGTATTTCTAAATGCCCACATGAAGTTTTAAATTACTGCAGTGCTAGGAATTTAGGGACTGAAGGAAAATTTTATGGGGGGACAGAATTCCTATAGCAAGCAATGCTTTCTTTTTTGCTCCATCACCACCTGTAGCTACACCTCTGGGAACAGGTATGCACATTGCTTCTGAAGAGAAGCAAATACCCTAAAGGTACCAGATCCTATCTGATTTTGGAAGCAAAGCAGGCTCAGCCCTGGATAGTACTTGGCTGGGAAACCAACAGGTGTTGTAGGCTATGTTTCAGAAGAAGAAACTGGCAAAACCATCTCTGATTAAGAAAACCTTATGAAATTCATGGAGTCGCCGTAAGTCAAGAAGCAACTTGAAGGCACATACACATACAGCAGCAACTCCTTGCTGGGTTTTGGTTTAAATTTTAAAGGTGCTGAGCCTAACTGGGGGATCAGATTTAGCACCTGGATGACTTCTTTAAAGGTCAGTTGAAAAACTGTAATGGTTCCACTGTCTCACTGACTTGCATGTCTCCACCACTCCTACTGCTGCACCTTTGAGAAAAACAGACAGAAACAAGGGAAACTGTACCACACCCTCAATACAGGGCAGGAGGCAATGCAAAAGGTGGGGGGCATCTGCCAAGCAGCCAACGGCAACTGGAACCACTCTGTGTTAGTGCTGCAATGGATCCACTACACACAACAGTTAAGCAAAATGTTTTTTGCTACCCTGTTGATGCCAAACTTCAGGAGAATATAATTACAAACTGCTTTCACTCAGCTCTTTGTGTGACTCCCATTTTTGATTTTATTCCCCACTATGGACACAATGAGCAGCTTAGTTTATTTAAAACAAAAACAAAATAGGGATTGTTGTCACAGAGATGGACTTGCCATTTTGAAAAGGATGCTCTAGAACATGCTCATACAAGACAGAATTTAAGAAGAATGAGACAGACTTACTGACTTAAATACATCTAGAGGTTCTGTTCACGGTTATCTCACTGCTGAAAAAATACCTTTTGTCAGAACTTTAAACATAACCAAAAATAAAAAAGAAGCAGGGCTAAAATATGGTTTGCCATATCTTTTTCTACTCTGAGGGGGAAAAATCCAATCATGTGTTTCTGTTCAGAGTTCAAAAGTCAGTGAGGAAATTAATGGAGAATTTAGAAACTGAGTACTCCTGTGGGAACTTTGATTGCTAATTGTCCACTTGATAGCATTAGTGAAATGATCTACAAATCACAGAATTATAGTGAGTTATTCCTATCTGCCACTGTTTGAGCCTCAGGGTGGGAGAAAGAATTATTCAAGATTATGTAGATAATTGGTAATTTCATAACTGAAAAAGAGTATATATCCAAATTCATTGCCTATAATCTTAGAAGAATTTGCCATCAAAATCTTAAAAGATGATATATGTATCGATGTGTTTATTTCATTTTATTTTTATAACTGAACTATAAGAACATCATCTTGTGAGAAAGTCTAGGGGATGTTGATTGACCCCAAACTAAGCATGAGACAGAAGTGTGATGTAACATCAAAGAATGTTAATTCAATTCTAGATTGGATAAAAAATTTGTATCCAGACTGTGATATGGCTCTATCATATTTTGGTCAAAACTGTTCTTGATGTCTATGTCTACTAGGCACTACAGATTAAGGATGCTGTCACAAACTCAGATATTATACAGTGGAGGACAACAGAAATCATGAGAGGCCTGAAGATCAAGCAGTGTGAAGAAAATATTAAGGAGCTGGTATGTTTAATTAGAGAAGATATAACTAAATGAGAAAGATCATGGTGCAAGTTTGGGCATTGTGATATCCCTCACAAATGGGTCACAGAGACAAAGTTGTCCCCTGTTTGTTATCTCCAGTATCAGATAATCTGATGTATATTGACTTTTCAACATGTAACAAAACTATATTTTTGGTGTCTGCAGAGTTAACTATAATCCACACTTTAAGAATTGTTCAAGAAACTGAATATGTAGCTATAAGAGAGAGAAAGTGATGTACATATGAATGATGGCTGAGGTCCCATGTTGGAATATGTAGCTCTAAGACACAACTATGATAGCCTCCTGCTTACCCCACTTGGCAAAAACCACCTTATCTCAGCAGCAGCTTCCCCAAACAGCCATTTCCTGGTCACTGGAGAGCTGGGGGAGTAGCAGAAAAGCATTTTCCTGGAGCTGGACACACAGTGACAGGCATCCACAAGGACATCTGGGTATCCTGTAGAGGTTCCTGCAAATTATGTCATTCCTCTGTGATCAGCAATGGAAAACAGCTGCATACTTGTTCTCCACCAACCACAAAACAGCCAGTAAGAAAAGCTGGAGAGGTGTGGAATGTGGGGCAACGGATTCCAACATCCACAATGACCCAAAAAGTGAGTTGTGATGATGTATGTCTTACTTATATCATTGCAATTCACCCAAAGGATATCAGCCAATATTTTCAAAATGTATAGCAACTAACTTAATTACATGCTGTTATGAGTTACCTCTGATTTTGTTTGCTAAGAGCTAAATTACTCCTATCTAGTGTGGACTCACAGAAATTAGTGGGTCTTCTTAATTACTAACTTAAATCCCACCAATTTCTATTGGTGTACTCTAGGTATGACTAATATTTGATTAAGCCCTAAATACATATCATTTTAGGACAAGGAAATAAATTTCTATTTACACATACATATCCATGCTCACCCTAACTCTTGTATCCTTCCTTTCTGGCCTATGGTGCTGTATAATTTATATAGCATACACACAAATGGTGGCTTTTCTGTTTACAAATTTTAAAAAGATTTGCTGTAATGTAAATTCATTTGAGGCAGTTTCAAATGGAAAGAAGTGGAAAAGGCTATGAAAGACTGTTTCTAATTCCCCTCATGAATCTATTTACTGTGTTCTTAAATAAAGCTTTCTGCTCTAATAATCATAAACGAACTTCAATCATCTTTGCATTGTCCATGTAGCTTCCTCACTGTGTAGGAACACAGCTAAACAACAAACCTTATCTGTTCCACTTGCTGCAGCATAACCAAAGAGTAAACCTTTGAGGCATGTGAAATTGTAAATTAATAATGAATGAGTATCAGAGTATAAATAGAACCTTTGCACACTCTGCTTTGGAACCATATATATTAGGTCCTCGATATTTGCTGGGGTTAGAGGCACAGAACCCCAGTGAAAGTGGGAAAAATGGCTAATTTTTTAACCAGCGAGAACACCTCTCTAGGAATCTCTAGGTCCTCCAACAAAACCCTGTGGTCAATATCTACTAGAATTTGACCACAAAATCAAGCTGGAGGACCTACAAATGCCTAGAGAAATGTTTTCTCTAGCAATCTCTAGGTCCTCCAGTGCCACTGTATGGTCAACTTCCTGCAGAATTTCTCTGGAGGACCTAGCAATACCTACAGAGAAAATATTAATCAAATCCACAAATGATCAAAGCCACAAAAGTAAATGCTGCAAATGTGGAGGGCTGACCGTGCCAAGATAAAGGCATGTAGGAAGGAACCAGAAAAGCTTTATTGAGTGTACAGCGTTAGAGATACACTGGGTTGGATCCCATTCCCTTATAATGTTCCAATTTGGCAGAAATAGTTATTATTAAACCTCTACCATACCATTTTCTCAGAAACTTTTAAAATGTCCTGGTTTCTCTCTCCTCCTCCCACTTACCCCTTTTGTCCTCAGCATACTTCAATTGATGCAAACTGAGTCCAAAATACAAAAGTACTTCAACTTGCCATTAACTCAGCATGGGGGAGAGGATAGGAGGGGCCTTGCCCTTCCAAATAGGCTCAGGCAAATGAAAAATACTGCTACCTTTCCTAGCTTCTTCCTGACTAATAACTTTCCCCCTCCTGACTACACGTGATGTTTCTTGGCCATATGTGTCCTGGTTTTCATCTGTGAAATGGAGCGTATGGGATCCAGTCCAGTGAATGAACAAATGAATTCCTTCCATTCATAGAGCGAAATGGGATCCAGCAGAAACTCATGAAGGAAGGAAGCACCAGTTTTTCCTTCCAGAACCACCTTCCACATCCTTTCAGAGGTCCTTCAACTGGCCTCTGAGAATATTTTTAAACACTACAGGGCATTACCGAAAAAAGATTGAATGGACAACATTGACACCCACTCATTCTCCAAAAGCAAACATAACTTCACTAATACAGGCCATTCTATGCTTTTCAGCACCCTCCCCAAAATACCCATATTGAAAGTAATATAATAAGATACCCAAAGAAATTTTAATAAACACTCAGAGGAAAATTAAAAATTGTGCTTATGAATAACTTATGCTATGTTATGTGCAAAATATGTTTCCAAAATCATGGGTTTAATTGTACAAAGTCAGAAAATTCTGAGTTATGAAGGCCTAAAATGTATTGCTGTATATATCTACAGAAGAGACACTCCAAAAAGGCTTGTCAATGTGTGGTACAGAATTTTTTTAAATGAGTAATGGTCAAAAATGTGTAGCTTCCAAGAATGTTTCCACAATCTCAAATGAATTATTTATATTCAGCAATGCAAGCTGCAAGGTTTTCATATATGGAACAGATCTGGACTTCTGCAGGTTTACTAGTCACAATGTATAGAGCATAATCCAGAGGACTGCAACAAAAAAACAAACAAAAAAGTTTAAAAAAACCAACAACCTTATGTTAAAAATCCAAAGCATAGATACCAAAATCTTTGGACAACTTATGTGCCCAGTCAGACGTACGACAGAGATTTTGTCATGGGAACATCGTCTCTGAATATTGGTTAAATTTCTTGTTCTTAGAATTTGTCCATGCTACACAACTGTAGTATCATTTGATATCATTTTAACTGCCATGGCTCCATCCTACAGAATCCTAGGATCGGTAGTTTTATGAGGTATTTGGAATGCTCTACATGTCAACGGATATTAATGATGTCTTTATTAGGCAAAACAAAAGACACAAAAATATGTTAGTTTTCAAAGTTTACTGGCCTCTGCATCAAACGAAGACAATACAGAATTCAGCCTGGGTGTGTGCGTGTTTGTGTGGAGTCCATACTCTTCAGGTTAGGATTTCCCTGTTTTGTGTTGCTATAAGGTATCCTCACATTGAAAAATGGAGAGGGAGACATATTGACCATTGGCATAATATGTTTTTGTTTTTTGTTTTTTTGTCTGCTTAACTTCTGGTTAGCCTAATAAAGGTGACACTAGTATGTCTTTTGGAGTATGTGGTTTACTTAATGGTCAACATAGCTCACCCCATTTTTTTTTAATTGGAATGTTCTATGCACTTCTCTGCAAAAATTTATATCATTCACAATAATTAACAGCTTAAAGTGGAATATTTTCAGAAATTATTTTGCAATAGCATGGGTGCTTGCAGATAAATTTTCCAAAAAAAAAATTTTTTTTAAGGATTTGATTCCTGCTGTTGTTTACCTGTTTTCATTCTGCAGCTCTTTCTGTTACCATAACAGCAGTCCTTGAGCTGATATAATCACAGAGGTGGGGTCACTAAGAGACAGAAGTTGCTTTTTTAAACAATATGAACTATCTCTCAAAGATCTGCATATATTAATATTTTAGTCAAGCATAATGCATGCTGGTATTATAGCCTTACACATACTGTTAAAAAAAATCAGAATCTATTTAACTGCTTACAGGAATAGCCTTGAAACTAAGGGGCAAACTTCAAGCTGCTCCTAAGAAAGCCAGATGGGGGCTGTGGCAACCACATGCCACAGCCCCAATCCAGCTTTTTGCTGGTCCAAAAAGAAGCAGCAAATTGCTGGTCCTTTTTGCACTGGCAAAAAGCCAGCTTCTTCTAACCCGCCGTGGCTTTATGATGCTCCTCTGGCATGCAGCATCTAAACGCCATGCCAGAGCACCTGAAAGCTGGCCCACGTCTGGGCAGCCAGGTGGGTGAAGCCAGCTTCCAGGCATCTTGGGGGCATGCATCGTCTGCATGCCACACCCCCAAGCCAGCTGGAAGTCTTTGTTGGCAGGTCTGTTTCACCCTTAAGTTAGGACAAATGGCCATTAAATACAGGCAGCTAGGCCTTTATGACAATTGTTGAAAATATATGCATACCTAGCTTTATCTCCATTGGATACAATGAGATTATTATTAATATTAGTGTTTATTTATATAACACTATAAGTTTTGCACTGCACTTTACAGATGATCAAAACAATGTAAAACCTGCCAATAGTATACAATCTAACATCACAAAATATAAAATAGACAAAATAGACAAATTATCCCATTAATATAGCTTTAAAAGTATAAAACTATCGACAAACCATATACCCTAATCTAAATTAAGAGAGATATCAAGCTGTAGGTGGAAATGCTTCCATAAATAAAAAATTATTTAATTCGGACTCAAAATTAACTAGGGAAGTAAGATGGGAGAGATATGGTTCCAGGAACCTCAAATAGACAAGTTGTAGGTACACTTCTCAGAGGTCCTTCACCTCACTGCATTTTCTTTCCAAGTTCTATGTTTGTTCTGCTGGTTCTGCTAATCAATGGCCTAATATGGTAACTTAATATGCATAAGGCTTGGCCAGTCCCCAGACACAATATCTACTCAAGTATATTAATACCAATACAATATCTACCTAAATACTTTAGTAATAAATAAGAATGGAGTCTATTTTACAGCAGTTTCACTATCCTACTTTTACATGTGGACAAACAGGGACTTTCAAGAGTTTCTAAGGTCATGCCCCCAGGAGTTCTCCAGGGAAGAAGTGATCAAGCTCCACAAATGAGGACTCTGTCTTATGATGGGGATTGGATGGTGTGGATCCTGCTTCAGAGGCTGTTCTGTAATATTGATTTTCAACCATGGCATTAGAGGAATGATTAATGTCCAGTGCAAATTAATATTTGTTATAGACTTTTGATTCTTGGCTGAACTTTCAAACATGTACGCATAGCAACAGAGGAACAGATATCTTTAAGGGAAAAGGGGGAATCATGCTACAATTCCTTCTGCAGATCACTGCCAAGCATTTTGTAATTCTTTAAAACTTTTTCTTTGCAATGATTTTATTTACACAGGAAGTTTTTATGACCAGGGTCGAGGCATTATGTGGCCATCCTGCTACTTTATGATCATGATGTTAAAAGATAAAACAATTATGATGGACAATATCAAGTACAGTTTGAACTGTTGTTGTGTGCCTTCAAGTCATTTACAATTTATGGTAACACTAAGGCAAATGAATTATGGGGGTTTTCTTGACAACATTTGTTAAGAAGAGTTTTGCCTTTGCCTCCCTCTGAATCTGACTGAATGTGACTTGGCCAACATGTGTTTCCATGGCTAAGCAGGGATTTGAACCCTGGTCTCCAGAGTTGTAGTCCAGTGCTCAGGCCACTCCACCACACTGGCTCTCAACAAGATGTTACAGAGTGCTTTAATTACCTGTGCACAAAAGAAAAGGATTGAACAAAGCAAAGTCACATATACCACTATTACCAAAGAAAGATCCTTGATTTTTAAAAAAACAACCTAGTAGCCTTTAGAAGTATTGAGAAATACATTCCACATCTGATTTTAATCCATTCTAATCCTTAACAAACACATCTGATAAGCAGTCAAAACATAATTGTATGTCACTATATCCACATTCAGCATCTGCTGAACATGCTCACTGCATACTATTTGATTCAAATTTTTGAAACATCTTACCAGTGAGCTGCAGATCAACAGGACTGGCTCATGGTGTCTAAGCATGAATTAATTCCAGATGTGTGCTTCTCCCTTTAGTACAGATATCTTTTGAAAAGCTGAGGATCCAAAGATCTGATTTCTCTTAAAAGGTGAACACCTGTCAGGATTTTATAGCTACAAAATGGCTTATAGCTAATTGTAGCCTCTGTTATACAGTGGACCCTCCATATTTGTGGGCTTCTGGTCCACTGAAGCATGTACATTTATGTCATCACTACTGAATAATATGGGGTGTGATTTTCTGTGTTTTTTTAGCATCCATGGGAGGCCTGGAACTAAAACTCCTGCCAATATGGAGTATACACTATAATTTGGTAAGTTACTAGGCTATGGCACCAAGAAAAACATATAGCCAATGCAGTACTTATGGGGGGAAGCAGCACCACAGTACAGCAATCGATTCTAGGTAAGGTTGTTTCCTGTATGTATCCAGGCTACTCTTTTAGCGAACTACCTATGAAAAAGAAAAAGGAAATGTATGACATGCTTCTGTAAACTGGGAATTTAATGGGATGTTGTTGTTGTTTTTTGTTTGTTTGTTTTAAAAACCACATTTATAAAGGCATTGGCATTGATTATCCTATATTTTGGAATGAAAGCATCTGTGGAATGTTTTCAAATACTTAGTTGGAGATTGCTCATGGGTGGAGGGGTCAAAATGTCAAGCTTGTCCCGAATGACAGAGAGCAGACAACCATCACTTACAGCAGATTCTGCCTGGTAAGCCAGGATTGTGAGGGCAAGGAGATGCTACTAGTTATGTAACTAAATAGCTGATCTGGAATCTTGTCCACACATAGCACTGTATTGTTATTTTATTTGCTTGCCTCAGTTCCTTGATGAAGAACATAATCCTGACAATATTTACTCAAGATACTCATTCCAACACACTTAAAGGACATGGTTGGATTTCTTTCTTTCTTTCTCTCTCTCTCCTTCCTTCTTTCCTTCTTTCCTTCCTCCTTTAATTTTTTCTATATTCCACTTTTATTTCTGGCATGGTTTACAACATAGTTTAAAACAAAATACAGCTAAAACCATTTATAGTACATATGTGTTTGAAAAAAGCAATCTCATTAAAACATTAATTTAAAACAGTTTAATAGCATTTAGAACATAACAATATAAATTTAAATACATCAATAGACCTTTCTGCAACAACCAAAGGCCTGTCTAAATAAAAATCTATTTGCCTGTCAATAGGAACAGGAAGAGAGCAGATGTGGAGCTACTGTTATCTCTTACGCCCACAAATTTCATCATTTGGAAGCAGCCACCAAAAAGGCCCTCTCCTGTGTCCTCACCAGCCATGCCTGGTAAATCTGAAGAAGGTTGATCTACTAGTCCTCTGGTTTTCAAAATTAATGTGCATCCTTAGGGAGGGCTACACCTATCTTTCCTTATGCCCTGACTGCTAAGCCATTTTTAGTCTTCATGAAATCACTGCAGAGTCACTTCAAGTCAAGTTTTGTCATGTGGCATGATGAAGTCACTGTGGTGAGAATCCTGTTCCAGGAATTTAGAACCTTTGCTTGCAAAGAAAAAGGCATCTTAAAGAGTCAGCATATTCTATAAAATGTTGACTCATGCGGCTTGCTTCCATCTCATTAATTATTTATTGTTATTGGTTAATTTAGTCATTTGGCTGCAATAAATGGGCTTTTCTTCAGCTCTGGCAATAAGAAAAGAACTCTAATGTTATATATATAAAGCTGAGCCATGCTAGGTCTCCTCATAAAAACTCCTTCCCACCCATTTATAAAATGGCAGATGCATTGATGATATTTTGGTGGTGCTTTTTTTTTTTTTTAGCAAAGCTATTTCCTCTAGAATGATATTTTTCTTTGACTATTATTAGTACCACCATATCTGTTATGATGACTAATTTACTACTGAACCAACCTACCACCATGAACACACCCAGTCTCACCTGATTTCTGACCCTATTCAGGGCATGGTCTGCTTAGTTCTTGGATGGGAGACCACCAGGGATATGTATGTCTAGGAAAGACTCATACCTAAAGCCTAGAAAGCCTCTACCAGTCAGAATTGGCAAAATGAGATAAGATGGATCAAGTGTCTGACTCACTATAACAGCTTCCTATGTCCATTTAGTTAGGACAATGCTACTACTACCACCACCACATTTAGTCCCAGCAGCATGCTAGATACTATACATCCACTATTATTACTGCCATTACCACCGCCAGTATCACTACTTCTGCTATCTGGAAGGATGAGCAGAATTGAAACAAATCCCATTACAAGCTTCACGTGTTTCTTGTATCTTGTGAACCAAACCTAGTGCATAGCCAAATTCACAAACCCATCCTTCTTCCAGAGTCCAAACATCACATTAAAAACAAACTCGTGGTTATTAACAAATCTGCATTGCTTACCATCCCACCACTACCGTTGGAAACATTAATTTTGGTCTACAAAATCCTCCAGGCATTCTGGCTAGAGTTGCAATTTTAAAAGTTAATTATTAAGCTCTAATTCATTTAATCTTGCTTTTCAAAAGAAACTCATGTAGAAATGTTCACTTGGTTTGCCATTGCTATACATGTACAGAGAGAGAGAGAGAGGCAGAGGGAGAGGCATTGGTACCACTGCTCAATGTACAAAAATTGACTTAACTGTCTATGAAAATCAAGAAGTCAATGGCTTATTATTGATCAGTTGTCCAGACTCTGACATAGAGAAACTCAGTATTTCATAGACAGTCATATATAGCTGCCTTGGTTAAAAAACAGAATTGCCTCAGGCTCCTGTTTTTAACAACTAAAAGTTACACCAATCAAAAGCATGCTTTATTTAAATGGTTTTCGGGGGGGGGGGTGATGGAGGACACTGAAACCTAGATATGCCATTGCTTCTTTGCCCCTATCAAAAAGTCCTTAATGGCTGCAGGATTAACCCTGTCATGGGTTTTCTTGGCAAGATTTCTTCACAGGGGCTTTACCTTTGTCTTCCTCTGAAGCTGAGAGATTGTGACTTGCCCAAGATCACCCAATGGGTTTCCATGGTTGAGCAAGCATTGAAACCCTAGTCTCCAGAGCTGTAGTCTAATACTCAAGCCACAACATTATGCTGGCTCTCAGATCCTTATACATGGCAGCAATATTATCCGCTCTAGTCTGGTGCATCACTACATATCCAGGTGAATAATGCTGGGATATATCTGTCCACTTCAACTTCATCCATATGGATTATGAGGATACATTCCTGATTGGCTTCTTCATCCACAGATATGCCATAGATAAGAGATGCCTTGTTCGCCCAGCAGGCAAAATAGATGCCTTGTTTGCCCAGCAGGCAGCAGAAGCCAGATATGCTGACCTATGGTGAACCCAGGAATTGCTTATGTTTTATTTGGCAAGGAATACTCAAGAGATAGTTTGTCATTGCCTTCCTCTGAAATATAGACTACAGGACATGGTATTCCTTGGTAGTATCCCATCCAAATACTAACTAGAGCTAACTCTGTTAAGCTTCCAAGATCAGATCAGATCTGTTGACTATAGTGAATTTAGCAAAGTTTTATATGTGCACACACACACATTCTTTTTTAGACTGTCATGAAATTTCAGCATTCTGTACAAGAAAAATTGTCATAAACAGATTAAAACAATTTAAAACAGTAACAATAATTTTAAAATGAAAACAGGTTAAACCAGAAAAAACAGGGTGACAGGGTGGGTGAGTAAAGAGCCATGCTTTCATTATATGACCCAAATGAAGCCAATACCATCTTAAATCAGGTCTTCAAAGAAGGGAAATTCCACAACCACAGTGGTCTTCCTACATCCTGATACAGTCTATGAGACACAAAAGAGTGTTTGTCTGTATATTTTGTATTGACAGTCAATGCAATTCTTTTAAGACTGGCTTATTTACCTCATGTAAATAAAGCAGCAATTTTTGAGTTATCTTTAAGGCAGCTTCATGTAGAGAACATTACGGCAGTCTAAATCAAAACATTACCAATGAATGAAATGAAAAGCTCCTAAATTATATCTGTCCAGTAAAGACCAGAATTGGTATATCAGTTGAAGCTGACCCCAAGCCCTCCAAGCCACTGAATCTGCTTGGTAGTCCAGTGACAAAGATGTCCCAAGCTACATAATATCCAGGACCTGCTGTGTATCCAAATCCAAGACCCAACAATCACTAATCCACAGAGCTTCCATTTTATCAAGATTCAGCTTTAATTTGTTGGCCCTTATCCAGTCCATTAACACATCTAGATTCCGCACCTGCACAGCACCAGATGATTTAGGGAGCATCTACACTGTAGAAATAACAGCAATAGCAAGTATATTTATATACTGTTTATCAGTGCACTGGGATTTGGTGAGACACCTGCGCTCTTTGACAGAGAAGGCTAAAGACCTTGTAAAATTATAAATCTCAGGATTCCATAGGATGGAGCTACAAGACTTAAAGTGGTGTCAAACTGCATTATTCTATAGTGTAGGTGCAGATGGCAGGCAGAGGTAGAACTGGGTGTCATCAGTATGCTGATAACACTTGACTTCAAAACTCCTAATGACCTCCCACAGTGGCTACATATTAAATAACATGGGAAATAAGATAGAACCCGGCAGCACTCCAGAGTCTAATAGGGGCTTCAATGAGAGTTTCCCAGTACCACTGCCTGCAACTGGTCCTGTCAATAGGAGTAGAACCAATATGATTCCCACTCCCAGAAGAAGTCAATCCAAATCTTCCAGTTGGGGGAAGAACCCAAAGGTGATTCACTATTCCACTACTCAAATGGCTTATCTAAACCCCAGTGACACTCCTCCTCTGCCTGTAACTGCTGAGAGATGGGTGTACTCTCTCTCTCCCATTTCTTGATGGCCTCACAGACCAGTCACATAATAACACCATCACCATCTGATAAATGTGAAGCAAGAGAGTCAGAATAAAATATAGCAGACTAGAATAGACCAAAACAGTAATGTCTTAAATTACAAGCTAAAGCAATAAAGTTCTAGAACAGTAAAGTGTTCAGCAGTAAAGTAATGTGCTCAGAAACAGCTTTGTATTAATCCAATAAAGGGCTCTGGTATTAAAATGCCAAAGCAGCAAGACAGTAAAACAATCCAAATGCTAAAACAGTAAAATGCTGATTAGAAGCTGACATACACTGTAATAATCTAATGATAAAAGAGAACAAAGCTGCTGCTTTGACTATAAATGGAAGGACCTTTCTTCTGCATCTTCTTGTTCTGCACACAGGTAGTCCATGCCAGAAAAGGAAATGGAAATGTGCCTTCCACTTTCTGTGTAAAAATTATGTAGGACTCACAGACAATTAGCAACAGTCCCAGTTGAATTAACTCAGATTTTTTTTCCCATTCTGTGGTAGTTTAACCCTTCCCTGCAGATTATAGCCACTGCACTGGCTAAT
The DNA here is from genome assembly GCA_034509955.1 of Urosaurus nigricauda. NCBI lineage: Eukaryota > Metazoa > Chordata > Lepidosauria > Squamata > Phrynosomatidae > Urosaurus > Urosaurus nigricauda. The sequence continues at coordinate 216,131,342 of JAOEGL010000004.1, forward strand.
GTTTGGAAAGGTAGGTCTAGATATTAGCAGCAAATCTTTCCTGTCTTAGGTTCTCCTTCGGTTCTCAAATTCACTATATCACTTTTGAAATCATCAGATCCCCAATTGTTTCATGTTCATCTGGGTACACATGCAGACAAAGGAAAAGGCACATGGCATTAATATTATAAAATGACAACAAAACTTTTTATGTCCTCTTTCTCTTCATACAAATCATTCTAGTCATATGTTGCTTGCTTGTTGCTGTGTGCCTTCAAGTCTTTTCCAAATCATGGTAACCTTATCATGGGGATTTCTTGGCAAGATTTGTTCAGAGGGGGTTTACCATTGTCTTCCTATTAAGCTGAGAGTGTATGACTTGCCCAAAGCCACCCAGTGGGTTTCATAAGTTGAGAGAGGATTCAAACTCTGGTCTGGAAGTCCTCGCCCAACTCTCAAACTGCTACACCATGCTGCCTCGCTTTCATATGCATGCATGGTTGTTGTAGCTTAGCATTATGCTGTTTTATCTCAGGTTAGTGTATTTATATTAAACACACTAATTTGCACACATTTTGGGGGGCAGTCTGTACCATCCCTATGTTTCAATTGCATATTCCTATACTCAGAATATCTCTAGGCTGTTGTCTTTTCAGCAACCCTGTTAGATTATCTACTTCATCTGTCATCCAGGAAATTATCTGCACCTGCAGTGTACGCTTGAGTACTACATTCAGACTTGCTTTAAATGCAACACACGATGAGTCTCCATTATTTCTCTTATGAGACTATTCAGCAGCTTCACAGCCTTTGTTTTATAAATGTCTCTTTTTCTCCTTTCATCCAGACTTTCTTCCAAGTCTCCTTATCTGTTCAAGGTTGAAACATTTCTAACATTCATAATGAACAATTGCTGCCTTCTTGTAAAACAACTTCATTGCTAATGGGCCATAAACTATGACTGTGCGTGTGCATTAATATGCTCGTAAATGATTGTTTTTAAATTTATATTGGTAAAGAAAAATAAATATGAACATCCACAAGCCAATTTTCAAAGCACTCTCCAGATGGTAATATTACTGATGGAAAAATTGTTGTCACTACCAAAAACACATTTGAATGAGGCTCTAAATCCCAATTTGTACATGATCTAAACTATGTAGTAACTATTAAGTAAATGATTCCACATGACTGGGCTCTATATTACATATGCCATTGCCAATAATTTAGTTCACGTCAGTCGTACAGTTATCTCTGTGACAGTTGTCCAACTGGGTGTGGTGCTTAGAGGAAATGCTTTAGTCCAGCTTGGCCTGTGTGCATCTCTTTGGAATGTGGTCCTAAATTCACTTGCTAGCAATAGCAATAGCAGCTTCATTTATATACTGCTTCATATCACCCAAACAATCTCTAAGCACTTTACAACTGTTAGCTAATTGCCCCAACAAGCTGGGTACTCATTTTAGTGACCTTGGAAGGATGTAAACCTCTACTAGGTGTACTAAACTGAGCAATAGGCAAATCTGTCAGTTTTGCTTTCTTCCATATGTGAATTTTGGTTCAAATTCAAATGAGCTTCAATGAATAAACATTCCACTTTTCTAAGGGATGGGCTGTTGATTTCACTGTCCTCCACATTTGAATTTTGGAGGTTTTTGATAAAATCTGAACTGAACTGAAAAAGAAAATGCTCTCATTTCCCCGAGGGATGAGAACATTTGTCAGTTTTGCTTCCTCCCACATTCAGTTTTTTACAAGTTTTCATAAATTCTGTTTCCAAACTACAGTAAATGAAATAAAATTCTTATCCATAGGTAGAATACATTATGGCGTGATTTACCTTAGAATAAACATGCCTTAAATTGTGCTGTAGGTTTATTTGTGCTGTAGAGAATCTGGTATGACAAATCTGCTGAAGATTTGCCATACAATTTGGGAAGCACCATGGCTCAGAGAAGTTACATTTCTGGACTATAGTTCCCAGAATCCCCCAGCCAACATGACTCATAAGAGCTGTAGTCCAAAAATGACTTTTCCAAGATCTGGGAAGCAGATCTTGATTTTAGAATAGTTCCACCCTTCTCTTTCACAATATTTGTATGAGGACTCTGGTAGAGGGAAAATGTTTCTTAAGTAAGATTGCCAATTGTTGTAAATTTTCTGACTATCAGGAAAAGCATTGTTGCACATGTGTTTTTCTGTCATGGAAACAATAATCCAACCAGTATATTTTTTTTCCTTTTCAGTTCTATTCACACCTTAACAATTCTTTGAGAACAGAAACCAGTGCAATGAAACCCTGTTAGTTATCAGTTTGTTCAGGTTTCTCTTTATTTAAGGAACAAAGAATATGTTTAGAAAAAGAAGAATTTTGTTTAGAAAAAAGCAAAACAACTAACACCAACAATTGAAGGTTACCTTTGGCAACAGAACTTGGTTAATGCAGAAGTTCTTTAGCTGAAGGGATTTTCATATTTCATGTTATAACTTGTTTTCATCTTTTAATTAAGGCTGTTCATACCCTATCTTGAGCTGATATGACATTTCAAGGTCTGATAGGACATTTCAGATTGTTCTGACCCAGATTGATCTGGAACTGACCCAGTCCAGAGTCCAGAATCCAGAAGTGTCCAGACCTGAATCAGAATTTGGAAATATGTATCATTGCTCCTCCTGCTGCAGAACCTAAACAATTACAGCTTTTCTGCTTCTTCATACACTTCAGTTAATCTAGAACATACTCAGCCTCATTTTGATAATTTATCATTTCATCTGGGTGGGTATAGCTCCTGAAACAGGAGTTTCCTGGCCAGAGCAGCTTTTGATATCTTATTTGCTGTTTCTGCTACTTGGAAAGGAGAGATGCACCATCAACAGCCTAGCTGGCAATGCCTATTCCCATCAGTCAAGGAGCTATTTCTGCCAATGTACAATAAGTGACAGCTGGGACTCTCTCTTGGTTGAAACAGTGGGAAATGCAATGAACAGGATCCCTATACAGATGTTCTCACCAGAGATAGAGGAAATTGGGTGGGAGGAGAAGAGGTGGATGAATCCATGGGTGTCACTAGGAGAGTGCAGGGGGTGCGGACTGCACTGGGTGACACCTCAGAGAGGGGTATCATCCAATGAGACCCCTTGGGGAGATGAGCAGTGGTGGCAGCAGGAGGAATATGGAGGACTCAGGCCTCCATACACTTCACCACCACCACTGTTTTGTTTTTTGTTTTTTTGGGAAGCCAGGGCCCTCTGAGGAAATTAATAGGAGCATGAAGGCCTGAGTCTTCCATTACCACCCTTCGGATATCACCGCTTATCTCTTTGGGACAACATAGCCCTTTTGAGGAAACAAGCAGTGGTGGCAACAGGAGCATGGAGGACTCAGTCCTACACACACACACACACACATACACACTGCCACTGCTCATTTCTTTGGTACATTTCTCCTGAAGAAATTAGTAATGATGGTGACAGGACTGTGGTGAACTCAGCCCTCCACCCCTCCCATCACCACTGCTGCTGGCCTCTTTGGGACCTGCAGAGGAAATAAGCAGTAGCAAGAACATGGAGGCCTGAATTTTCCACCACTACCCTGGCCACCACTGCTAGTCATCTCTTTGGGACCCACAAACCCTGAGGAAATGAACAGATGTGGCGACAGGAATTGGACGACTCAGCCATCCACGACCACCACCGCTGCTGCTCATCTCTTCAGAGATCACAGCCCCTAAGGAAATAAGTGGAGGTGCCAGCAGGAACATAGAGGCCTGAGTCTTACACACACACTGCAGCTGCAACACATCTTTTGGGGGCACCACAGATACACATGTACACCTGAGGAGATGAATGGTGGTGGAGGCAGGAACTGGTTCATCATTTTTTCTCTGTCACACACACACACACACTCACACAGAGAGATTTTTGAGGGGGGGTGTTAAAAAGCCATCCGCATTGGATGTAAAACATATGTGGTATGCTGTTGGCTGGATCTAACCATGACCTGTCACTGGGTGCCTTCAGAAACCCTGCCCTTCAAACCTTTGTCTCCTCCTCTGCTTCTCCTTGCCCCTTTTATAGAGATCTGAAACAAACACAGAATCATGCTACATGGCCCATATCTAAATTTATACACCTTCCAGCCATCCCAGATTGGCAAGAGTAGTCCCTATCAATCCTCTGGCCTCCCACTTTTTAAAAATATATCTCTTTTTCTCTCCTCCTCCCCCTTTCCTTCTTTTTCCTTAGCTTACTTCAGTTGTTTTAAACTGAGTTCAAAGTGCAGAAGGATTTTGCACTCAGTTAACTCAGGAGAGAGGAGAGGAGCAGGCAAAATCTTGCACTTCCCAATAGGCTTGGGTGAAAACAAACTGCTTCAGCCTCTGCTAGCTTGTGTCTTCTTCCTCATTAATAACAGTTATCATTTGGACCACACTCTGATGTTGCTTAGCCACCTGTGTCCTGGCTTTCATTGGAGAAACATTAGGGAGATGTGATATGATGACAAACACTCTTCCAGTGAAATTAAATCAAGGAAGCATAGGATACAGTATAAAGTGGTGGAGAGGAAAGGATTGTAGACTTTGGCTTAATTTGAATTAGTTCTTAGCACTATCTGATTCTCTGGATACTGCAGGTCCACTCTGGCTCACTGGACAGGCTCTTGTGCTGTGTGTGTGTGCAAGTGTACATATATATGAGTGAGTGCAAGAAAGAATAATGCAATTTTGTACTGCTGTGAACACCAGATCCTGTGGGCCTTCATCTCCTCACCACCATCTCCATTAGCTACATCCCACAATTGACTTTTCCCATGCAGCAATGACCTTTCAGAGGAAAAGGCTTCCTATGTCTGATTTCAAGAGAGAATGGGTCCACACCTCTGACCTAATCCTCTCAGCTTTATCTTATCACTGAACCATGGATAGACTGCTAGATTTCTTCTTGCATTAATGAAGGCCTTAGCCAACTGCTAATTTAAATTTAAATTATGTAGCAAATAGAATGCCCTCCCAAGGGCCTTAGCTCAATTGCAAGAAGCCATTTCTGCACCTCTGGATTTCTGTCCTGGGATTCCATCTACAAGGATGGGAATGGAGGGACAGGCCTGAATGAGTGCAAAAGAAACCATACTGATCTGAGTTGTATTATACTATTAAATGTCAAAAAGGGTCCATTTATTTTGCAAATTTTGGTAAAATTCTATTCTGTAATTACTAAAAATATACAGTATTGTAATATTTAGTTCATGTTTAGATATGAGTGTGTGTTATACTGCAGAGCAGAGAGATATACAAAAATACACTTTTTTGTCAAAAAGAGCTTCAAATTCAGTAGCGTAATTGTATTAGAGTCTCCTGTTCTACAAGGCAGAGGTGTGGGAACTGTGGCCCACTGACTGCATGACGTTCTTCATCCCTTTTTATATTTCTAAGGCTCCCACTGTGTGAGTTCTTAGACCCAAACAAAAAAAGTAAAGTTAGAGGGAAACAATCACTCAAAATGTGAGTTTATTGTAAGAATATCTGGTTGTGGAAAGCATTGAAAGAACACATTGCTGTTGTTGTTTGTAGTCAAGTTGACTATGGAGATTATCACGCAGATCCCATAATTCCTGTCATTAACCTATCATTAAAGTGACATTGACCAGCATTTTGCAATACTTAAAAAGTGCAGTTCATATTATTGCCATATTGCTTGAATTATAGGTTAATGGTGGGATAAGCACTATGATTTGAAAGTCTTTCATGCTATCACATTATGGACAGATTAATGACAGGATAAGGACAGGGGAGTGAGCCCGTCCCTATCCTGTCTGTGTGTGATAATCTCCTTTGACTTAATGCAAACCTATGAATGAGTGAGCTCCAAGATCCCCAGTCCTCAAATGCCCTCCTCAGGTTTTGCAAACTCAGAATCATGGCTCCCTTGATTGATTGAATGAATCGACCTGTGGTGTGATCATCTCCTTTTCCTACTGCCTTCTAGTTTACGAACCACTGACACAGTGAGCCACATCATCTCATGATATGTCCAAGGTATAACAGTTTAGTCATCTTCACTTCTAGCAAGAGTTCAGACTTGATTTGGCTTTAAGAATCACTCATTTGTCTTTTTAGCATTTTTGCTTTAGCTTTATTTTATTTTCTCTGTCTAGTGACAGGAAACAGGCCTGTTTACAGATGTAAACTATGAAGGAGGGTGTTTGCAGAGCATCCCCCATGGGGAAAGCCACTCATGCGGTGCTGAGCACCACCCTATGTTTATATCAGTTTTAAACAAATAACCATAAATGTGGAAAGCTTCATAAGGCAATTCCGCTGAACGCCCTTAAACTAATCCCACATAAAAAAAATTGGGATCAGGATTCAAGGCAGAAAAAGACAGAGTGGAAAGTCAATGTCTAGATGGTAGAAAGCTCACAAGATTTAAGAAACAGCAATCCTTTATATGCCATTTCATAACTTCAGGGCACAAGTCCCATATACAGGGAAGCAGCAGGAACTGATTCAAACAAGATTGATGGGAGCTAGCAAGTTTTAATTTGAGTTCTGAATTCAGTTGTAGAAATAGTGGTAATCTAAAACTAGAATGAGAAAGAATTTGTTGTAATAGTGTTTCCTCGAGTTAAAGCAAGGTTTAATTGGTTTCTTGTTTTGTTTGGAAATAACAGACTTTTGAAAGGAAATAAATGTTCATTAGTACACCTATCCCATGTTGGGTATTGAAATTCAAAGATTCCATCTCAGTCACTTTGTGCCATCTGTCTCCTTTCTCTTGCTGACCATTAAAACTGCAGTCTATGTTTTGCTTTGTGCTGTGCCCTTTCTCCCTCATCACCTTCTCTTTCCATGCTGCATCACTTGGAGCTCTCATTCCTCTCTCCCCACTATGTTTGTTGTATGTTTGGCTTCTGTGGCATCTACCATCTTTATTGCTGCTACTACAAGCTGTTTCACACTTATTCCCAAGTGCTGAATGTGCTAGTTACACTGAAGATGGTAATGACAGCATATAGCCACCACTGCTCTCCTCTGTTTTTTTAAAGAAAGCAACAACAACAAAATAACAACAACCCCATGATGGCCCAACTGAAAGTGTGCATGTATGTGTGTGAGAGAGGGAGGGAGGGAGGGAGGGAGGGCGAGCAGTTTTGCTAGAAATCAACTTCCCTCAAAATAAACAGTCGGATGGAAGGGCACTGTGTCAAGATCTGGATCCCAATCCAGAGATGTATAAATTCAAAGCCCTAGGTTTCAATCCAGAGATACATAACCTTAGACATTAGAACCCAGTCCAACCCTCCTTGGATCCCAATTCAGCTCTCTTCTACTGCCCAGACAACCATGCCCCTTTCCAAAGCAACATCCACTGTGATATTTCCTAACCTTTATATAGTTTTTTTCCCATTCTAGACTGCTGCTACACTGAAGAATTAATGCATTCTGACACCATTTTAAACACCATGGCTCTATCCTATGAAATTCTGGGCTAGATAGTTTGTTGTGGCACCAGAGTTCCCTGACAGAGAAGGCTAAAATATCTCACAAAACTGCAAACCCCAGAATTTCATAGGATTGAGCCATGGTAGTTAACGTGGTGTCAAACTGCATGAATTCTGCAGTGCAGATGCAGCCCTACAAGGCTGAAATGTTTCTCCCAAGGCTTAGATATCGGTAGTAAGATTATGCTGGTATTTTTGGTTCCATTCTTTTGGTTTTAACTCTACCTAACCCTGGGTTGCAGCCCACATGATCTTCTCTGAAATTGAATTCAGGCCTCAGACTGAAAGACCTCAACATTCAGACCTCTTGTGCTTGTGGCAAGAACTCTGACATTAGGATGTGCATGGATCTGAAAGTCAATTAACAGGACTGCTTCTGAAGCTTATTTTCCATACAGGTTAAATTTTGTTTTTGTCATCATTAATTTAATGTTAAATTTGGGCCCTTTCTCACTTTCACCTGCAAGTGAGATGCTTCTTTTTATTTGTTACATTTTAACATTACCGTATAAGAAACAGTTCCCAAAAGAAACACATATAAACTCCTTGCAGAAAAATCAGCAAGCAGCACAATGACAAAATCATGAAATTAAAATAGGAAAAGGGTTGAAATCATGGCAGGCATCGGCAGTAGAATAAAATATTTAGAATTCGTACTGAGTTGAGGATCACTTTAAACAAAATATCAAAAACAGAGATGTGGCAACATAGTATACCTGTTTTAAGAGTTTGTAAAAAAAATTTTTAAAGGTCTTTGCCTGGAGCTAAAAAGAAATCAAAGCAGCTCTATGTAGACCTGTCCAGGGAAAGCATTCCATAACCACAGCCTAGAAAAGTTACTCCCAGAATACACAATATCAAAAGTGGCTGGGGGGTTTAGGCAATAACTGGCAAGCTGCTGTTAAAAAGTATCTCCCAGAAGTAGCCTACCACTATACTTCATCACATAAAAGGACTAGGAGCAGAACATCTGCTGGTAATCTTAGGATTCGTGTAAGGATATAAAAGAGTATAATTCTTCAGATACTGAGGTCCCAATCCATGAATGGCTTTATATGTCAAAACTAAGTTTCTTAATACAACCCTAAATGAGACTACAAACTGGCATAACATGATCATGAAATTCAGTTTGCCATCAGATGCCTAGTCACCACAGTAAGCAAAGTATTGAGATCATTTGTAAAGACAACCCCATGAGCGATGTATTGTAGTAGTCTTGGATAGGAGGCTGCCAGGTAGTGGATGACTGACAACTGACAATCTCTTAGCTTTAGCATCTTCCAGTAATGTTTGGCAGCCAGAAGAACAATTTGAATCTGGCCAGGCATGTTCTCCCCCCCCCCCCCCCCATTGCCAAACTGAGAAAGAAGGTGATAACATCATTATAGCATAAAATATGTGTGAGATGGCAACTTTATACATGTCCATCAGGCAAAAATCATTTTTGAATGATGGTTTAATGCAGTGATTCCCAAACTTTGGTTCTCCAGGTGTTTTGGAGTTCAACTTGCAGAAGCCCCATCCAGCTTGACCAACACTCAGGAATTCTGGGAGCTGAAGTCCAAAACACATGGAGGACCATAGTTTGGGAATCACTGGTTTAATGCATCTTTGGAATACACAATTAGTTGTATTGTTTGTACAGTGAGCCCTTGATATCCACTGGCATTTGGTTCCAGGACATACCCCACCCATGGATACCAAAACAATTCAAAGTGCTGGTGATGACTTATAAAGCCCTATATCGAAAAGTGAATGGTGTGTGCCTATAGCTTGTGCACCGCACTGTGTGCACAAGCCCCATTGCTTTCAATGAGGCTCGAGCATATGTGGTATTTCCCTAACATTGACCGGGGGGAGGCAGAACAGATCCCCTACATAAGGGATGGGCTCACTATAAATGTAGGTGGAATGATAATTCATCTGCCAATGAAGCCACATCACTCACACTGTTACAAAATGCACCATGGAAAACAGTGAACTTGAATTCAAAAACTCAGAGAAGTTTAAAATTCATTATCTATATATATTAGCATTTAAAAGTTGAATGTTGTAGGTGAAAACTGTGTGTGTGTGTATGATTTATTTTATATGGAATAGATTTGTAGACACTGAAAGTAAAGTTGGCTTGGGAAAGATGTTGTGTCAGAGCTTGGAAAAGTTTGGTGGGATTGGACTACATCTCCCACAATCCCTAGCCAACGTGACTATTTTTCCAAGCTTTGTTCTGTGTATATCAGCCTTAATAAAATGCAGTCTATGAGATCAGCCTTGATATTAAAAGACAAAAGGAAAGTCATGACTGTAAAATGTTAACAAGGATCCTTGCTAGTCTCTGACCATATTTTAACCATTTAACAAGGCAGATTGTCATGCTGGAGCAGCATCATTTTATGGCTAATTAATCTATCAATTAGCATAGAGAACATTGCTCCAAAACAATGGTGCATGGCATGTGGCATCTGTCAATGACCAAAGGCCATTGTGATGCAAAGGAGACTACTAGCAGACAGTCTTAATCATGCTCTTGGGTGAATCACCAGCAATTGACATTGACAGAATTATGTTATCGCAGTCCCAACTTCCCTCCTATCCTAACAGGAAGAATGATCTCGGGAACAAAATAAAAGAAAAAGAAAAAAAAAGATAATTGTTGGACAAAGGGAGAAATGGAGTTTTGTGATATTTGCGAGCCAACATCTCATTTCACACATGCAGCTGTGTGCAAATTCTGCAATCAGTAACACAGCAGATAATCTGTATGGAGATATTATGCAATGGCTCCCATACAACATTTTCTAAAAGGTATCTCTGTTAATATTCAAGGATGTTGTAATTTTTTCCTTTATCTCCTTTGTGTCGTTCTGTTTTAAAATGGCATGACAGCTTTGCACCTGTAGACTTCTCCCTGACTAGTATTGCTTTTTTATTCAAATAAATATTTCATATTCTGAGACTGATTAGAAATAGAACATTTCTCTGAAACTTACTAATAAATAACCATAGGCCATTAAAATAGGGAATAACATCACACTTCTCAGTCAATGCACTTATTATTTCATTTTCCGATTTGCAAGATATAATATAATCTATACAAATAAAATCCTGCTTAGTTATATATTGAACCTATATGTTTCTATGAATAGTGGTAGACCTCAGAATCATATCCCTGCTCATTTAAGAACGTAAATCTACCTAGCTCAACATTATCTACTTTGGTTGGCCATGGAACACTCTTCTGGCCGTAGTTTGAGATGCCAGAGATTAAAAATTAAATCTTTTGCATGCATAACACATGGCCTTCTGTTGAGCTTGCCTTTTCCCAAAGCTGTAAATGCATAGATTGGCCTTTGAGAAATAACTGGGTTATATATGTTGATAACACAGTGAGCATTTCGCCAGTCTTCAAAACTAATGTAGGTCCTGCTGAAATCAGCATGAAAATTTAGCATGGGTTAGCTTAAAATAATTATGCTGATTTCAGTGTGAAGTGAGCGCAACTGGATGCTTATCTTTGAGCCTCATTTCTCAGTCTCCCAAATATAAGAAAATACCTCTTAAGTTCATTGTAAATACCACTGATAAAGGATCTGGTTCAGAAGATCTAATTGGTGCTCTTCTTAATGGATTTTTGGCTTCTTTTAAATGTATTTCAGTAAATATTCTTAGGTCACTCTAAGTGGGTTCCTTTGGTATGGCAGCTTCCCATCTAGGCACAGCCAAGCAGGAACCTACATGGCCTCACTTTAACAATGTCTGGGTCTGGATGTAACAAAACCATGTGAGTTTCTTTTAACCTGAATCATGCTTTGTTTTGCTATATCATAGTTTGTTTTCATGTCAGGGTCTGAATTATGGTTTATATAGGGCCAGCAATCAAGATGTGAAACTGCCACTTGAAGTTGGTTTACAAATTACAGTTTGTTCTACATTTAATATCCAGTTATCAAACCTATCATCAGAGTTCTTGCTTGTCCTCACCCTAGTGGCTGCTGCATCATAGTAATAGTAGTAAACCCATGAGCTTTAGAAGCAGAGTGAAGAACAAATGGAAAATAAAAGAAGACAGACAACTCCAAGCCATACTTTTCTGATATAAACCTGAAGTTCAGAGTTTGGTATGGTTTTTAAACATGCTTAGTTGCACAAACCATGGTTTGTATTATGCTTGAACATAATTAATGTATCAGCATCATTTTTACACACCCTATCACAGTCATTTCTACAACATCTCTGTAAACTAAGTTGGTTTTATTAGGGCATTCTAGGCCCATTTTAGATGGGCAATTAAAGGCGTCTTAAGGGCTAGAAAGCCCACCTTTAGGGTTAGGGAGGGCGTAGCTTTTACACCCTCCCTAAGCCTAAAGCGTATGGACGCCACCATTTAAAAATGGCGGCGTCTATACGGAGGCGCCGCAAAGGCGTCATCACGTGCGCAGCGTTTTGACACGCTGCGCACGTTGTGACGCTTTTGCAGCTTGGGAGGGTGCCAATCGCGCCCTTCCCGTGCCGCAAAAAAAGAGCTCCAACGCGGAGCTCTTTTTTTGCGGCGGGTCTTTGCCGCAGCCTTTAAATGGCAGCGGCAAAGACCCAGGAAGATAGGGGCCGCAGTGGTGGCCCCTTTCCCCCTTCAGCCCCTCCGAGGAAAGCGGGGTGCAGCGGGTGCCCAGAGCGCCCACTGCACCCCGTGGCCTCCAAAAGCGGCGGGATGAGGCCTCTTGGGCTGCCCGTGCAGCAGCCTAGGCCTCATCTCGCCGCTAGAAGGGGCGAGTATGGACCGCCCCTTTTGGGCGGTCTAAAAAGCCCCCTAGATTGGCAAAAAGAAGTGTGTTCATGGCTGAATGAAAGTCTAGCCTTTAGATGAGAAAAAGGGAAAGTGTGCCATGAAAACGCTTTTTTTTTCTTTTTCTTTTCTTTTTTGCGTTTTAGGGGAGAAGAAGCACCTTTAAAAAGGTGCTGGTTTTCCCAGCTTCTTTTTTAAAAACTGCAGAACAGTGCAGCTCCATCTAAAGGCTGTGGTACAGTTGCTAAGCATTAAGGAAAAGGCAACTTCATGTCACACTTTCCTGCCAATCTAGAAAGCCCCATCATCTCCATAGTGCATTTTGGAGTGTAGGAGATGTGTCTGAAAAATCTTCATCTTGCTAAGGACATCAATGTTCCCAAATTTCAAGCTGGCTGTCTAGCTACAGTTCTTTTGACAACAGTTTGATTTTCTCTAGTCATCATGTGATGATATTTAATTCCATGCCTGTTAATTTTTGCCTATCAAGCCTCTGTTAAAGGTGCAGAAGCAAGTCAATTCAATTTTTTCTCTCTGCCTAGCTATAATTTTATGACTGAGATGATAAATTGCAAATCACACCCTTCTACCCACTCTTCTAGAATACAGGCACAAAGCAATTTGTACATATTAACATTTTCTCTGGAAATATCATTAATAAGCTCCCTTAATGACAATTGGGTTTATATCATCCAGGATTCCATATGGTGGAACCACCAAATTCCATAGGATAGAGCCATGGGAGCATAGTGCTACAACTGTATAATCTGAAAGGGTATCAGGTCTCTTCATCATGCTAGGTTTTCTTTTTTCAGATTGTTAATTTTATTTATTCTTATTCAGTTTTTTAAAACTTTTATTTATTTCAGTTTCACAAAAAATATTAAATAAACAACAACAAAATGTTCAAACAGGCTTAGGATATGAGCTAACAGAAAAACACATACAAGGGATACTTAACAGGCAATTACATTAGAAAATGATGGACTAGAGTCTGGAGCACATGGTTACTTTAAAAGCTTTCCCACACCATCAGTTCTTGTAATGGACAAAAGAAAGTGCACTCTTTTTATGAGGACTAGTCAACTCTTAGGGACTATGTTACTGCTACAAGAGGCGACCATCAGAACAGAATTAGAAGAAACAGAGTGGTTACCAATATGTAAAGGGGTCGGGCAAGGCTTCATCTTATCACCCTACTTATTTAACTTATATGCTGAAAACATCATAAGAAAAGCAAAAATAAAATCAGAAAAAGGAGAAGTTAATTAACCACTAAAGATATGTGGACGACACCATAATATTAGCAGAAGATATTAAGGAATTGGAACAGTTAATAAGGAAGGTCATAGAATCATAGAATCATAGAAATTTAGAGTTGGAAGAGACCACAAGGGCCATCCAGTCCAACCCCCTGCCATGCAGGAACTCCCAATCAAAGCATACCCGACAGATGGCCATCCAGCCTCTGCTTAAAAACCTCCAAGGAAGGTGACTCCACCACCCTCCGAGGGAGTGTGTTCCACTGTCGAACAGCCCTTACTGTCAGGAAGTTCCTCCTAATGTTGAGGTGGAATCTCTTTTCCTGCAGTTTGCATCCGTTGTTCCGAGTCCTGTTCTCTGGAGCAGCAGAAAACAAGCTTGCTCCCTCCTCAATGTGACATCCTTTCAAATATTTAAACAGAGCTATCATATCACCTCTTAACCTTCTCTTCTCCAGGCTAAACATCCCCAGCTCCCTAAGGCGTTCCTCATAGGGCATGGTTTCCAGACCCTTCACCATTTTAGTCGCCCTCCTTTGGACATGCTCCAGTTTCTCCACATCCTTTTTGAATTGTGGTGCCCAGAACTGGACACAGTATTCCAGGTGGGGCCTGACCAAAGCAGAATAGAGTGGCACTATTACTTCCCTTGATCTAGAAACTATACTTCTATTGATGCAACCTAAAATTGCATTGGCCTTTTTAGCTGCTGCATCACACTGTTGACTCATGTTCAACTTGTGGTCTACTTGGACACCTAGATCCCTTTCACATGTTGTCTCATTCAGCCAGGTGTCCCCCATCCTATATCTGTGCATTTCATTTTTCCGCCCTATGTGTAGGACCTTACATTTCTCTGTGTTAAATTTCATTTTGTTAGCTTTGGCCCAGCTTTCTAGTCTATTCAGGTCATTTTGAATTTTGATCCTGTCCTTTGGGGTATTAGCTACTCCTCCCAATTTCGTGTCATCAGCAAATTTGATAACTAGGCTCTCGATACTGTCATCCAAGTCATTAATAAAGATGTTGAATAGCACTGGGCCCAGGACAGAACCCTGTGGGACCCCACTTGTCACTTCTTTCCAGGATGAAAAGGAACCGTTGGTGAGCACCCTTTGGGTTCGGTCAGTCAACCAGTTACAAATCCATGTAACGGTTACCTTGTCTATCCCACATTTTGCAAGCTTGTTTGCAAGAATGTCATGGGGAACCTTGTCAAATGCCTTACTGAAGTCAAGATATACTATATCCACAGCATTCCCTTCATCTACCAAGCTAGTAATTTTATCAAAAAAAGAGATCAGATTTGTCTGGCATGACTTGTTTCTCTGAAACCCATGTTGGCTTTTTGTGATTATGGAATTATCTTCCAGATATTCACAGACTCTCTGCTTAATGATCTGCTCCAGAATCTTTCCTGGAATTGATGTCAGACTAACCGGACGATAATTGTTGGGATCCTCTTTTTTCCCCTTTTTGAAGATTGGGACAACATTTGCCCTCCTCCAGTCTGCAGGGACTTCTCCTGTTCTCCAAGAGTTCTCAAAGATGATTGCCATTGGTTCTGATATTACATTTGCCAGTTCTTTCAATACCCTAGGATGTAGTTCATCTGGTCCTGGAGACTTATATTCATTTAGATTAACCAGGTATTCCTGTACTGTCTCTTTATTTATTCTGTGCTGAAATTCCCCTATTCTGTCCTCTGCCCCATCATCCTTAGGTTGGGCACCCTTTGCCTTTCCTGAGAAGACTGAAGCAAAGAAGGTGTTGAGCAATTCTGCCTTTTCTCTGTCTCCTGTGAGCATTTGGCCATCTTCTCCACGCAGTGGCCCAACTGTTTCCTTCTTCTTCCTTTTGCTGCGGACATATCCAAAAAAGCCCTTTTTATTGTTCTTAACGTCTCTAGCAAGCCTGAGTTCATTTTGCGCTTTAGCTTTTCTGACTTTATCCCTGCATGTACTGGCTATTTGTTTGAATTCCTCTTTGGTGATTTCCCCATTTTTCCATTTTTTATACATGTTCCGTTTAAAACTTAGCTCATTTTCCGTTTAAAACTTAGCTCAAAGATGAAAGTGCAAAGCCAGGTGTGATGCTGAACAAAAAGAAGACAAAAATAATGACGACAGAAGAAATTCACAAATTTAATCTAGACAATGAAGAAATTGAAATAGTTAAACAATTCCCATATCTAGGGTCAAACACTGACCACAATAGAGACTGCAGTCAAGAAATAAGAAGGAGACTAGGAATGGGAGGGGCAGCTATGAAAGAACTGGAAAAGATACTTAAGAGCAAAGACATACAACTGAGAGCTGGACAGTGAAGGAAGCAGACAGAAAGAAAATCAGTTCATTCAAAATGTGGTGCTGGAGAAGAGTACTTAGGATACTATGGACAGCCAAGAAGACAAACAAGTGGGTTCTTGAACCATCAGATGAGAGCTCTCCTTGGAAGATAGATGATCAAGTTGAGACTACCATACTTTGGACAGATAATGAGAAGGTGCGAGTCACTAGAAAAAACAATAATGCTAGGACAGGTGTTATGCCCAGGTTCTGTAGGGCAGTTCTTTATTTCCTGAGAGTGTGAAAATGTAAATTCTCACTTTCAAAAGGATCTACCGAAGCCAAGCTGAAACAAATACTTTGAGACACCAAATTTGGTTTTAAATTACCATGCATGTGACATTTATTAAAGATATACAAATAAGACAAACATTTAGCACCAAGAGAGCCCTCACACACACACATACACACATGTACTCACACACAAAAAGGCACTTTGCTGAAGTTGGGGATCAGTCGCTCTTCACAAGAGCGTGGGTGTTCTGTTTGCCTAGGAACAGAAGCACACCTTTGCTAGAAAAGCCTCTTCTTTTTAAACCTTTTACAAAGTTCTTCACTTTTGCAACGTCCAACACACTTTGGCTCTTCTCCATAAACTTTTGCTTAAGCTTGATGTTCAGTTCATGTCCAAGCATTCTGTTCTTTATTGCTGTTCTCGCAATTTTTGGACATCTTCTTACAGATAACACAGGCAGCTGCACCCTCTTTTTCATGGATACGCCAGATACACATCAACCTTTCAGGAATCTTCGCTTTGCTTGCCAGGTTCCTCCCAATACCATGCATTGTGCTACTCCATTTTATTTTAGTAAGAAAGTGCCACTCTTGCTCACATTCACTCATTTCATCACACAGGTAGAGGGTAGAAGGAAGAGAGGAAGACCACAGACCAGTTGGATCAAGGGAGTTATGGGAAATAGCTTGCAGGATCTTGTCAAGGCAGTGGAGGGTAGGGATTCTTGGAGATCTCTCATCCACCGGATTGCCGTGAGCTGGAGTTGATTCAAGAGCAGTTAACAACAACAAAAAACCCTCAAATTTGCCCAAACCACAATCAGGAACTATGGTGAGACACTTTCAGCTTAGGTCTTATATTTTTTTAAAACCTTCTAGTGTCATCTTCATGAATGAATAAATAGAATCATAGAATCATAGAGTTGGAAGCTGACTCCAATTAATGGCAACCCTATCACAGGGTTTTCATGGCAAGATTTCTTCAGAGGGGGAGTAGCGATTGCTTTCCTTTGAGGCTGAGAGATTATGACTTGCCCAATGCCATCCAGCAGGGTTCCATGGCTGAGCATAGTGCTTGTACATGTAATCTAGAGTGGTAGGGGCTGAACAGACTACCCCAAGGGGCAGCCTGCAGCCACCTTTGTCTTTGCTGGATCTACACACCGTGGCACCAATCTGGCCTTTCCGTGGCACAAAAAGGAGTGGCTCCTCTTTGCACCACAAAAAGGGTGTCATAGCCACCAACACCATGGCTTTTTGGTGTTATTTTGGTGCTGCATCATCTACGAAGTAGATGCAGCACCAGGAGAGTGCCGTGATGCCACCCACCATGTGGTGGGGCACATGGCATCTTGTCAGCATGGGGGTGGAGTCAGGGCATGCATCGTGTGGACACCACTCCCCTATGCCAGCCTTTAATGCCAATCTATTGAGGCTGCTAGTTCCCAATTTTGAGATAGAAGATCTTGTTGAACAACTGTTTTCATCATCTCCAGCCACTAAGCATGCTGAATGAAGATGACAGGTGCTTAAGTTCAACATCAGTTGTGGACCCATGGTTGAGAACCACTCCATGAGAGCTCATCAAAACTTTCTCTTTGGCTTCCAGATTTCTGTCCTGTTTACTCTCCCCAATTCTACTGCATCATCAGCTCAACTGGTACTTGTTGCTGTGACTCAGGATAGCACAATAGCTATGGGCCTGTTTCATTCCCCCCCCCCCTTGATGCTGAGCCTTATAACTTTTTTTTTCTCTGCAGTCTGTTTTTCAGAGTCTTACAGATTAAGCTGATCTTGTGGTGACTGTGGTTCAGAGGTCCTGACACCATCACAGTGCCAAAAGTAGGAACTGTATAGAAATTATAGTCTGAACTTGTCATTGGCTCAGCCACAAATCATGTAACCATTTATTATGTCCATGTGGTTTTTGTATTTCTACTCAAGAATTCATGAAAGAATAATGGAAATTTTGCGGAGGCATAGAAAAACAGAAACAGTGTTAATATTTCAGTCATACGTTTATGTATGAGTGATTCTCATTGCTCCTGGAATTCCTGTTTTACAAAAGCAAAAGAAAATGTGCAAATCAAGTCATATAAAAGGATTATATAATGAAGGATGTTTGGTTGTGACAGAAGAAGGCTGAATATCCAACAAAATTAAAGAAGTGTCCGAAACATTAACCCTAGCTTGTGCGTTCTCCTGCAAAGTGACATGTATAAAAATAGCATAATTGCAATGTTTCATCATATAAATATAATAGAAATCCATTCAGCTCTTGATTCTATGTTAAATTTTTGATCCATTGCCACACCATTTGTCACAACCTTTATGCCTTCTGATGAAGGAAAATTAAAGCAGAGTTTCTAATAGTATATTATCTGGAAGGAAGCTAGGTAGGCATGATATAGCTATACAGTTCTGATCTGCATGGTTTGATATAACAGCATTTGATAAATGCAAGGTTTATCTAATCAGTTCTTATCTCATGCCTTGCATCCTTCCGTAGGTCACTAAAATGAGTACCCAACTTGTTTGGGTGGCAGTTAGTTTATACATTGTAAACCGCTTAGGGAGTGTTAGTTCACTGATAAGTGGTATAGAAATGTACTTGCTATTGCTATTGTTAATCTACTTAAATAAAGTAAGCCTCAGTGTGCACACCCTTCAATGCCTTCTGTATCACAGCAGACTGTGGAACTATAATGGGACCACTCAGATTTCTGGCAGATTCTCAATACATTCTGACAAATTGTACAATCCATGCCATCTTTAGGTCTTAAGAGCAGAATGAGAAAGAAAATGCTGTTCATTGGCCTTTGGAATACTACATCGGGGGCAACTACCAGGTGTTTGTGGACCATGTTAGCCCCAAGTGAGACCTTGAAACTTCTGTATCCTGCTGCTCCATCCCAACCCCTTCTTTGAATATTTAAAACTTATCTTAAAACACTCCACCTCACATGCCCCGGGGAACAATTTTGTCCTGCTTTTTGGGGACCAAGTTGCAATGGACCTTTTTGTTTTAAAAAAAATCTGGGCCAGAATCTTGCATGTCCTTTTGCACAAAATAACTTTTTGTATGTACACTTAAGTAAGCAGTAGAGGTGCTCAGAATTCCAGATACTGAATTGTGAAGTTGTGTAACTGATGTGCATTGGGAGTGCCCCATGTTTACCAGTATTCCCTTATCAGCATCCATTGCACCTTGGTCCCTTTGCTGGCTCTACTATGTACAAGTGTTAGACCTACTATGTACTTACAAGACAGCATCACACTACTGAGCATAGACACTGTGTGTCTTTGCAATTTTATTTCCTGCACATGAGTCCACTGAAGAGCAAGAAATAGCAGAAAAGGATTCTGGCCCATTTTTTTTTCAATGGAGGGAGAGGGCTAGAGGTTCTTGGAGGCCTCAAAGCTGAACTTGCAGGCAGCATGAGATCCATGAGGCACTCTGTAGTACAGAAAGCCACTTTATATCAATTGGTGGCCCATGTTCCAAATGAGGTGGGGTGTGTGTCATTCCACCATCATGGGGTAAAGGACATCTGATACTAATCAGAACATGAGCTGCCTGTGCTTATATATGGTTACCCTATTTCTCTATCACAATATCATCTCTTCTGCCAACAGTAATTTTCCAGGGTTTCAGATAAACTGTCTTTCCATCACCAGCTACCTCATCTTTTTATACATTGTTTGTAGTAGGGGATAAACCAATGTCAGACTAGAAGCTGAGACTTTTTGGGTGCATGGCATTTGTTTTAGCACTGCACTGTTATCCCGTCCCCAAAATGCAATGTAGAGTATTCTGGGGCGCAGTTCCACTTGCGTTTACTCCGCGTTAACGATTTTTTTGCTGCGAAGTATATGTTGTAGGTTCCATTTGGATCCGCATTCGCCACTAATGCGGTGTGCCCTGTTTCCATTCAATTTCGCAGTCGATGTGCATCAATGCGCAGTATTGCATCTTGATCCGAATTTAAGTGACTTGAATTCGGATTTATTTGCCACCACATTTTTTGCACACTTTTCCGAGAAATCCGAATTCTAACACTGGAAAAATCTATGGAAACGAAAGTTGTTACATGCGCATCAGTTTCAGTGGGAGGGATGAAAGGAAGGGGTTGGCAAAGGGGTGTATCCTTCTGTTCCTGTGCCTTGCTCTCCTCACAGTCTCCTGTCGCCATTGCTCTTTTGTGGAGATGCCATCTATCTATCTATCTGCTGCCGGTAAGAGTTCATACCTATTGAAATCCAGCTTTTCTTTGATGCATGATTTTATTTTATTTTTTTGCATACAAAAAGTACAAAAAGGAGCTGGAGTCTGTTGTGGGGCTCAGAGAGGTCAATGCTTCACTCCTTTTTCTGGCTCAAGGCTGTGGAATTCTGGGAGCTGGAGTCTGTTGGGGGGCCTAGAGCTCAAGGCTTCACTCCTTTTTCTGGCTCAAGGCTGTGGAATTCTGGGAGCTGGAGTCTGTTGTGGGGCCCAAAGAGCTCAGGGCTTCACTGCTTTTTCTGGCTCAAGGATATGGAATTCTGGGAGCTGGAGTCTGTTGTGGGGCCTAGAGCTCAAGGCTTCACTCCTTTTTCTGGCTCAAGGCTGTGGAATTCTGGGAGCTGGAGTCTGTTGTGGGGCCCAAAGAGCTCAGGGCTTCACTCCTTTTTCTGCCTCAAGGCTGTGGAATTCTGGGAGCTGGAGTCTGTTGTGGGGCCTAGAGCTCAAGGCTTCACTGTTTTTCTGGCTCAAGGATATGGAATTCTGGGAGCTGGAGTTTGTTATGTGTTTTAATATGCATATGCACATGAGTATATAGATACTTTAGTTAATGTAAGTAGACATCCATTCATATATATGAGTACATGTTTACATTTACATATGTATATGTAACTACATCATAAATATATATATATTGTGAACATTTCTTTTTATGTATAAACATTTATTTATGAGCCAAAATAATGCCAGTAGGTGAACCAAGTTTCTTCACTAAATCGACACAGCTATGTGTATGTATATGTGTACGTACACATACGTTTCCATCAATACTAACACATATGTATAAATATACATATAAATACACCCACGAAAGTATCTCACTGTTATGGCCAACTTATACAACAAATGCATTTATGCTCCTCTGCATATTTTACGGGCAGGTACACAGGATCAGCGGGGATTCACCTACGTGCATAACCAAACAGAAATATAGCAAGATGATGAGGACATGACACAGCTTGATGTTCCAGATGAAAATCCGTGTGAAATGGAAGATCGTGAAGAAGGCGCCCAAAGTTCCACCACGCCTTTGAAGGATCCACCAGCTAGAGGCCACGTTTTAACACAAGTTAGACCATGTGGTTAGTATTCGAGGATTAGGGTATTAATTTTTGTTATAATCAAGACTTGATAAGATGGAGCATTCAATGACTACTTGTCACACATTCTTTTGTATTCAACAGAGACAGATACAGCGAGGCAACTGAACAGAGAGAATGGCCCTGATCACAGAGAAAGCAGGAATGTACTTCGGTGGAAAAAATGGCTGATAAGATGTTCCTTAATTCATCCACCCAACTGGACTGCTTGCTCAACTATCTTTGTAGTAGGGCAGATAAGCACATTCAGTTCAAAGAGAGGTATCTGGAGAATGCCAGGACAGAATTTGGGGGGCTGATGCTCTGTTTAGGGAGCACAACCTTATTACTGTTGTTATATAACCCTACTATCAGTAACATGTTAGAAATTATGGTTTTATTTGGATACTAGACCCTTTATAGAAAAGTAATTATGAAATATCCATACAGAAAGTCGTAGGTTCTATCCAATACACCTGGTGTAAATCAACCAAGAAATAAAGAATAGTAGACAGAGGTTTGGAAAAAAAGGAGTATCTTAATGACCTCTCTTTACATTAATAAAGAAAATTATACTGAATAAAAATATTTTCTGTTGTTTTCACAGTTTCTGAACAGATCAATATGAACAATTATTGTTCACAAAAGCTATTTACACATCATAAGACTAAATAAAGTAGAAATAAAAAAATGGGGAAATGCAGGGTCAGAAGACACCTTTTGGACATCTTGGTGCCACTATTGACCCCTTATTTAGGGTTAGCTATGAAATTGTCTACAAGATAGAGTGTCCACTGTTGTTAAATCGCTATTCCTGGAGACTGTAGGCGGTGTACATCCCTTTGCAACCCCCCCTTGCCCACGAGTGATTTCACCATTACGTTTGCCAGCAGAACCACAGAGCATCCCCCACACACACACACAAACTGCAGTCATGGAAAAGAAATATTTGTGTCTAGAAGAAGGCATATCTAATACCAAATGTCAAAATGTCCCTGGGGTGTGGGCGCGCCTATCATCCTACTCTTTAAATGTGTTTTTCATTGGAATGGTTTCCTGGAGAAAACATTTATGCAAACGCTGGATGGCCGTCTTTCAGGTATGCTTTGATTGGGAGTTCCTGCATGGCAGGGGGTGGGATTGATTGGCCCTTGTGGTCTCTTCCAACTCCATGATTCCATGATTCTATAATTCCATGAGATAATATCACTATCTGATCAGTCACTTGAAGGTGTGTGTGTTCCAATGCTAAAGTACCAGGAAGGGTACACCTGTAATTTCTATTTGTGGATGCCAAAAGACTACCATAAGACACATTTCAATATTGTCATTTTATTATTGTAAAGAATAAAAATATTTAATTGACAGAGTCCCCATGGGATAAATTTTTGATAGAAGCTCATATATGATGTTCCCAAAGCCAGCAGCGTCTCTATCTACGTCCATTCCAGGTGTAAGGTTCCATAAATGGAGGCAAATTAGATTTAACCTGCAGCCAAGTAGTCCCTTGGGTACATCACACTCTCTCAGCCTCAGGGGAAGGCAGTGGCAAACCTCTCTCTGAAGAAATCTTGCCAAAAAAAACCCCAGATAGGGGTTCATATAATTCAAAAATGACTTGAAGGCACAGAACACATAAACAGCAGCAGCAGCAATAAGAATAATAATAAACACAAAGTTATTTCTCTTTTTATTGAAAGTAATGTGTGCTGGAAGAGAAGTGTTCTGATGGTGTTGTTTAATTCTTGTTGCCCCTTGCCTTGAGCCATGGAGAGAGGTGGCTAAGAAATTATTATTATTATTATTATTATTATTATTATTACATAACCCAAAGCTGTTTTGGGTCCCAATCTGAAGAGAAAAGTGGGGTCCAAAAATCACCACCACCACCACCAGATCATCATCATCATCATCATCATCATCATCATCATCATCATCTTTTTTTGGTCCCAATCTGAGAAGTGGGGTAGGTACAAAAATCACCACCACCACCACCACCACCACTTATTATTATTATTACATAACCCAAAGCTGTTTTAGGTTCCAATTTGAGGAGAGAGGTGGGATACAAGCATCACCACCACAATAATAATAATAATAATAATAATAACAATAGTATTTCTCCCTGGCTTAGAACCCTCTTATTAGAAAAACCTGCCCCCTTCCAGCCTTTAACTGACCCTCCTTCCCCCAGTCCTGCCTTGCAAAAGGGGGTGTGTGTGCTCTTCTCCCCCACCCCCCACCCCGGTAAAACGTTTGCAACCTGTTTGGTCTTTTCTCTGGGTGCTTGCCCTGCAGCCATCCTTCCCCCATGATCCATCCCTGGCTTTGGAGGCAGGCACTGAAGGGAGAGGGAAGCCTTACCTGCCATCTCTCTCTCTCTCTCTCAAAAAAAAAAAAAAAAAAAAAAAGAGAGAGAGAGAGAGAGAGGAATGAGAGAGGGAAAGAGAGGGAGAAGGGAAAGAAGTCGCTGGGAGGGAGGCCCACTCCCACTCCCTCTCTCTGAGCGAGCTCCTGACGGGAGGAGGAGGAGGAGGAGGAGGAAGGGGTGTGATGTGAATGCACCCCAAGTGGGAGTCTGCACCCCCTCCCCAACCCCACCCTTGGCTACATGCCTGCTGCACTAACTGTGGGGTTCTAGGAGCCATGATGCTTTCACCATGCAGCAAAATCACTGACCGGAAAAGACAGCAAATGGAATGCCCAAGACTCACTGCCAGCAAATGATTGGCTGAACACGCCGGAATTGCCCTTTTTGAAATTGTAGTGGAAACGAGGAGAAAACATATCCCGCAGTATACTAAAGAGGCACAGCAGAAGTCACAGTGACGTTTAATTGCTTTTGCTGAGATTGACAGCTAGAAAGGAAAAAAAACCCGGAAAAACCGGTTTGGGGGCATGAGTGGAAACCAAGAGAATATATAATGCGGGATAATATAATGCACATTAAGCCCAATGGAACCGACCCGAAGTATATTTGAGACGGATTGAATACTCAATCAAATGAAATGGAAACACATCACTGTGACAGCGAATTCACAACGGAGTCAAATCGCATTGAACAAAATCCGCAGCCAATCCGCAGCAAATCAACAAGTGGAAATGCGCCCCTGGAGACACAGCTGAGAGTGGGGAATCATCTTTGTCCTAAGCAGGAAAATCAGCATCATCTTTATTTATTTATACCCAACTTTTTCCCCTCAAAATTTGAACTTATGGGGGCTTATGAATAGAATTGAGTATAATATAGCTCAACATTAAAATAGATTTAAACTGTTAATGATATTAAAAGAATTTCAAACATGTATGTAATAATAATAATAATAATAATAATAATGCAGTTATAAAACCTTACAATTAAAACTATACATTTTTAAAGGAAAAAGACTTTCTGTTCACTAAGTCATAAAGTTCATAATATTTATACTCTGTTTTTTTGAAAAGATAACAGTCTTATCCTGCCTCTGCCAACCATGATTCCTCCTCTTCCAGACTTGTTGTGTCTAGCAGAGCACAGCTATCTGTCAAGACATTCCAAGGAGAGTAATCTTTAAACAGAATAGATGGCAGAGGTATTTAGGAAATGAATCCAGTTAGTTAATGGATCACAGAGAAAAGCAGACAAGATTATCCTGCAGAGAGGGTGCCTATAAAGATAGATTATGTGTAATGAGATTACTCTTACAGCTGAATACAGTTCAAAGGTAGGGAGGAGGGAGACAAGTGTTAGAGCTACAATGCAATTTGGTTTCCAAATCTTATTTTTATATATGTAGCAATATCACATTAACAGACACCATCTCTCTACTTCAGTTAATATTTTGTAGCAGGTCAGCAGGACAGGAATAGCTTTAACAAGTGATCATTTACTTTATGCAGCATTTTACATTATTCACTGGAATTTCTCACATAAAACTATTAATGACACCTAGAAATGAGGGTGATGCCAATTCTTTCACTGTTGTTTTTTTTTCTGAATGATGCCAAGTTCAACGTCATCTTTCCAAGCACCATTTCATTTCATTTCATTTCATCTCTATATTGCTGCTGACTGGAATTGCTGCTACAAACATCTTAGTCAAACAGTGATTTGCAAGGATATCCTTCATAGTCCTTTTTCCCCCCCTTTTCACAATAGGTATTAAGAACACATTTGTTGTTGCTAATTGCTGTCAAGCTGACTTTGATTTATGATGGCCATATGAATGCAAGAACTCCAAGTCACCCTGTCTTCAACAGCTCTGGTCAGGTCTTGCAGAAACAAGGCTGTGGCCTCCTTGTTTAAGTCTGTCCACCCATAATGCAGTCTTCCTCCTTTCCTATGGCCATCACCAAGCATTATTGTCTTTTCTAGTGAGTCATGTCTTCTCATGATGCATCCAAAATACAACCGTCTCAGTGTAGTGCATATACATATGTCTCCACCCTGCTTAAAAATCATCAAAACATCCTTTGATTCTTCATCAGTGTATGACGTGGTAAAACAAGGGGGCATTTCAAATCATGACTTTATGTAAGATAAAGGGGCAAGAAGCAGGACTATCTTGTTAAAAATAATTTGTTGCTTCAGTCAAAGACCAAAATGGCCTCCCATGCAAATTTCATATACAGAAGTTGAGTGAACTGACAGTTCAATCTTACTTCAACACTGATGTTGGAACAGTGGCATTCACTCACCACACCTGAGTGAACAGGCTTGTTTAAGGGACCCAGGAGTAGTGTAATGGTTTGAGCAGTGGACTACAACTGGAAACTAGGGTTCAAATCCCTGCTCAGCATGGAAACCCATTGGGCAACCTTGGGCAAATCACACTGTGAGCCTCAGAGGAAGGCAATGGCAAACACTCTCTGAATAGCTCTTGCCAGGAAAATCCTGTGATAGGACTGCTGCAGTGTCACCGTAAGTTGGAAATAACATGAAATAACATAAAATATACACTTCTGTTCTCCAGGAGAAGCAGACATCTGAGAGTCCACAATGAAGAAATGTTACCACTAACATCCCTCCTCACCCCACCCTACTTCCCAGTACTGGCTGACTAAAGTGATCACTGCTGAATGACAGACTTGAACCTTCAAGCGAGGTAATGCTTACTTTTGTGTCATCATTCCAGATGTTCACTCTCTAACTCCTCTCCATCAGAGATTTTATTTGTTTGCTTGTTTCTTTATTGCACATAGATCTCACCTTTCTCCCAAAATGGGAAAACAAGAACTTAAAATGTTCCTGTGCGGTTTCGTTTTGTTGTTGTTTGCTTATTTTTCTGGATTGTTTTTGAGCTCAGCAACTAATCATTTTGTTTTTAGCATTGTTTGCTCTTTTCCTTTTCTTTCCTTCACTATCTCTTCCCAGATTTTATTTCTTTTAGAGTTCTAATTCCTAAAATGTTAGGGCTAATCCAATGGTTAAATCACAACTAAAGGCAAAACACAGACTCAATCAGACTTTGTTAAGTCAACATTTATGTAAGCCAGTGGTGAGTCCAAATATTTTAAGGATATATTGCATTTTATGATTATTATGATTATTATTTTATTTTATTTATTTATTTTGTGGAAACATTTGGTGACTCAGCTCAACAAAGCAAAATACAAATCTACCAAAGAAAGGAAAGAAAACAGATATTTTCTTGTGTTCACGCTGGCTGGCATTATCCCCCAAAAATGAGGAGACGCGGAGGGGGAGTCCACCAACTGTGTCACTGTCTTTAAAAGTTTGGGGAATTGTTTAGGTCAAGAACACTTTGCAAGGGCTTGGGTAACTTGAGGATCATTTTCACCTGTGTATATCAGTAATAATGTGAAAGAACTCCAGGTCTGATGAAATAAAGAAAGTTTTATTGTAAAATCAAGCACACACATGATAATAATTCAAACAGACACAGCATTCCTAGCTAACTCAAACTGAGGTTTGGAAACTGAAGATTGAGGGTTGTAGCAGGGGTGATATTTACCTGTCCTAAAAAGTAGATCATGGAAAGCTCACACTGGGGTCTGAGAGAGGCACAGGGAGGAAGAAAGACTCTGTGCACATGTTGGCTAGATTTGGGACTGATATTTATACCTTATATTATTAGCCTTAGGGGTGCTTGATGATATCTTGCAAAGCAACAAAGGCCTGATGGTCTTCCCAGGAATTGACAATGGGATTCTGGACTGGTTGATGACTTTAACTTTAGGATTGTAAAAACAGCAATTGGATTAGCACAACCCCAGGATAGATGGGCAGGGAAGTTGGCTGGGGTCACAGCAGGGATTTAGGAGGAAGTGTTGCCTTACTTGCCTTGTTGTAATGAACTATCTTTTGTCTACAGTGTGAGATAATATACAGAAAGTCGGAGGAAGGAGTAGAATGATCAGCAACCTCATTCCGCATTTATTGCACATTACCTGTGCTCCTTTCTCATGCAAAATCTCTATATTCCAAATGTCATAGAGAACTCTTAAACATGCTTGACTTCAGATATGAGAATATTTAAACATGGAAATCCCAAATATAATGTGGGGTATGCTAACACTGGGGAGTGCAGGGAGTTGTATACAAGACAATAACTTTTCCAAGCTCTAACTGGATGCTAATATCAGTGACAGCTGGTAATTCCCATTGCAGGGAGGCAGTTAACCCATCCAAATTTTACTCCAAACTATGAGGCATCTGTCTAAGGTACAAAAATTATTTTGGAAGAAGTTTAGAATCTTGGATACTACTGTACCTTTAAAACTGAGGCTATTAAGCCACTATGATCCTGGAAGTTTCTGATTAACTCTTATCCAGCCACAGAGCTAATGTTAAATGGTTGAAATATGCTATGTAAGTGTCAAATATGATTAAGAAAGTGAGATCATTGCATAAGCCTGACATCACTGTTGCAAAGCAAATCAGTCATCCTGTTTCAAAGAAAATCTGGCTCACTACTTTTTGAGCCATTCCCACAAACACACACAGAGAGAGAGAGAGAGAGAGAGAGAGAGAGAGAGACTTATTGAAAAGCCCCTAAATCTGTCCCATACAACCATTCCATGCTTCATGGTGAGCAGGCAGCACTGCAGAAGCTTCTGGCTATGTTGCACTGAGGACCCCCCCCCCCCCCCAAATATACTGCCAGATCTCAGTTCTGATGTCTGGCTACATGGATATGTTTCTGCAATCCTGCTCACTCCCCATGAAGAATGGAATGGCCATGTGGGGCAACTTCAGGCACTTTCCAGTAAGTGTGGTGAGGCTGCCCATCTCTTACGATCCGCAGGAAAGGGCTTTCTCTCAATCCCATTATTGTCTCAAGCACATTTGGTGAGGTCACAAGAAAATGCCTTTTCAGTAGATGACTGCAGGCTGTGGAACTCTCTCTCGACAGATCAGAGCAACTTACAAGTAAAATCAATATAAACAGTAAGCAGACAATATTAAACAAGTTAATGCAGATTAAAAAGTTTAAAACCATGTACATGCACATTTGGGAAAAAATTTAGACATCAAAGGGCTGGTCTACATACAGCTGACATGAAGGCTGGCCTACATACAGAATACAGGCCATATACATGCATAATGCCATTTTTTGCCGTTTCTGATTCCAGTTGTCACCAGCACAAAAATCTGCAGTACTGCCACTACTAGGAAAACTAATAAATCCCATGTTTTGATTTGGCACCAGAAAGAAAACCATTTGGGTGCCAATCAGACTTCTAAGAGGAGGACATTGTGCAAATGGGACACCACCGCAGAGACAGCCTCTCTCACATCTTTCTGCAATCCATTACTCCCACAGACAGCAGACAGAGGAAGGCCCCTTCAGCTCCTTTTGCCACACTTACCTGATTCTCCCAAGTAATACCTGGACAGGTCTACCCAGTAGTAGCCCTAGGTCCAGTCCATAGCCTTTCAGAGGTTCACTGTTTAGCTATTGATGTTGTTTCTCCTTACTTCTCCCCTCCCATGATACCTGCTCATTTGGAAGGAGAAAATTTATAGAGAGCAAACATGGATAGCAGCAAACAAGAGGAGCAACAAATGACAAATGCACAAGCAACAAATAGAAATCACAGCAAGGCTAGGAGGATTGATTAAGTAGCCTCTAATTGGGTGTTGGACTATTGTTGCTGATGTCAATTCTTGATGACAACATGGATCTGCACATATGAATGTTGTATCATATATTGTTTTGCAAACCTTCCTCACTTTCAAAAATAACTTGCCATATGGCTTGGAAGGAATAGAGGAAGAACATTGTTTGAAGCTCTGTAGAAATAGCTCTGTGAAATCCTTGTCTCTCAGCTTCAGCTTTATAAACCATTGCAGATTTAACTAACGCTCATATCCAAGCCATATTCAAGTAATTTCCCAAAGCATGCCCTGCAGAATATCCATATCAGTGAATACATTCACTTCAGATACACATTTGCTAAAACTATTACATTGGACATAAAATCCAAGCACCTGTGGCAATTTTTATAATGGCAGGCCTGAATGTTGAATCATTTAGCTGGATTGAAATTTGATCATTTCAATCTTTCTTTGAGGCTGATCTCCAAACAGAATACAGACCATATACATGCATAATACATTTTTTCCAGTTTCTGCTTCCAGTTGTCGCTAGGACAGACATTTGTGGTACTGCCACTACCAGAAAAAGTACACCAACAAAATTTGTTGGTCATGCAAAAAGAAATGTAATATTCCCTATCTTTTCCACAAAGGAAACAAATCCCATAACTCCATAGCACTGAGCCATGACAGTTAAAGCAGTGTCAAATTGCATTAATTCTGCAGTATAGATGAAGCCAGACTCTTGGTCCAGCAAAAAAAATGGACAAGAAGGTATTGTGGCCTGCTTCAGTGCTATAGAGAGAAGGCACATGAATTTTAGAAGAAAGTGTGGTGGTGCCAAACTCAGAAGCCATTGAATTATGGAGGCAGTTCTGTTGCAGAACCTATGGACTGGGGAGAACCAAAGGTATTTTGGGATATCCAAGTATGGTGCCTTGCTTGCAGGAGGTTTTGCAATACTAATTCACACTAGGGCTGAGCAAACATCAGCTTGTGGAATCTTTAATTTTTACTGCATCCCTAACCAACAGAAACAAAGAGTTTGCACAGTACTACACAGGGCTTGGTGAAACAGATAGGTATTTAGAATTAAACAAGGATTAAAGATATGTCTGAGCACATGTTCAACTCTAGGATTTATTTTAACTCTCAGTACTAAGACTTTCAGCCATTTTACACACAAGGAAAAGTCCTGATTCCTCTTCCCTATCAGTTTTCTTTACTTCAGCAGCCAGAAAAAAAAGAGAAAGACTTATTTTCTGTTATTGTTAAATGGTTGGAAGAGGGATCCATGGCTGTTCATGCCACAAGTGATCCAGAGATCTAAGATCACTAAATCATAACCCACAGGAATATGGGATAATACTCTTCAGGTATTTTGGTAACTACTGTTACAGTAGTTCACAATATAAGCATGAGGGCAGAGAACCGTCTAATTATAAGATTGTATGTACAGCACTGTGTAAATTTACAGCACTATATAAATAAAGGTTAATAATAAATAATAATAAAGTTATATATTAAAACAACAGAAAAGCATGTATGCTAGTGTAGCCAAAACTCTATGTAGGGGAATTTCTAATTAGCTAAAAAATCAGATTGGGCTGGCTATAAAACCCAGTGAGATCGCTTCCCAATTTGTATACCAACAGACCACTGGAATCCTAAGAAAGGAAGCAGAGACAGGCTTCTCTAATTGGAGTCTTAACTTTATTAAAAGGGGATGAATCACACAGCAATACATGCACATGCCCACTCATTCAAGGCTCCTTTGGGATAGGTTCCAGGCATCACTAACAGTGATACTTACCAAAGACTAGGCTTGCTATCAGAATCCAATTCTTGAGATGGGGTGAGACACAGCAGTTCGGAGTGTGTTGGTTGAATGGAAATGCCAGAGCTAGATCAGAGTGACTTGGAGTTCTTCTGACATCCAAAGTAGCACACGGAAGGGAAATTTCTAGGGGTTTTAAAAGGCACAAACAGGCCTTTTCATAAAGGTGTCTGATTGCCTATGTGATCTCTAAACAAAAGGTTTGTGATTCTTTAGGACTGTCTGGATAAGATAATCTGGTCTGTCAATAATCCAGGGGAGTTGGAAGGGATAAAATTTATATCCGTTTTATAAAGTTGTGGGCACACATCGCTGATCCTTTTAGTGTGGAAGGAGTTTCTAGCCCAATTAGTGACTCACAAAATACCTGAAGAATGTTATCCCATGAGGCTGACCTCATCTGAGTACATGTCCTGTCACTTTGGAGCTTATGGATGCCAGCCTATGAGGGTTCATTTGAGGTCATGGGGAGGACCACACACACCAAAATTTATGAAAAATGCACTATGGCTAACACTAGTGTCCCACTCCATTAAAATAAACATAAATCCATCAATCTTAACAAACCAAAACAAACAGAAATAGTTCCACCTGGATTTGGGATGACATTGTAGTTTACAAAAGATGGGTTTCTTGTGGAATCTATCCCAGAGATATTTTTGTTAACAAAATGTTATTTTGTTTCCAGACACTAGGTTTACAAAAGATGAGTTTCTTGAGGGAGGTATTTCACAGAACTGAAAAGGTCCTAGATCCTATTCATCTTCAAAAGCTGATGAACATCAGAAGAAGATTGTAATATCCAGGCAGATTTTACATGGGAGAAGCTAATCTCCCAATGGTCTCAAACCATTTAAGGTGTTAAACAGTAAAATCAATATTATGAAATGTTCCAGAAATTGACTGGAGCCACTATAGCTGTTTGAAACCAGTGAAATATGAGGAAAATCTAGCCATTGTTGCAGGGAAGGCGGCAGCTGGAGTTTTTGAACAATCTTCAAAAGTAGTGCTATGATCTAAATTGGTTCTGTGTTGAGTCTGTGCAAAAATAATTTCAGCAATGTAATTTATGACTTTAATTTCCAGTGTGTACTAATCAAGGAATATGAATGATATTTCCATAGTTATAAGTATACTGCATCTTTGTTCATTTCCACAAAATCAACAAATGGGACAGATGTTTTAACAATAAAATAAAATTTAAAAAGTCTAATAGGTGAATGTTAACTTGAGGGGGAGAATCATTAAAATGCAGAACTACTTTTTCTTTCTATCATTCCAGTCATTTTGCAAGTGTCTTATTATTCAAATACAGTTTCATTGTACAATTATAGTTTTAAGTGGTACTTTGGGTTTTTATTTTTAATAAATGTATCTGTCTCATTATTCATGTTTTTTATTAAGTGTTAATTTGAAAATCCCAGGAATGCCATTTAGTAAAACAACCTTTTTGATTGAAATATTAATAAGGTTATTAAACTATCCTGCAAGATTTGGCTTTCATTGGTAAACTGATGGGTCAATTCTAGCAACTTGTAATCAGAAAATAAATCATTGAATTTTTAGCTGCTTATTCCTGCAACGTTATGTCTATTTGTGGTTTTATTTTGATATTTGCTATTTTTCTTTCAT
Organism: Urosaurus nigricauda; assembly: GCA_034509955.1. NCBI lineage: Eukaryota > Metazoa > Chordata > Lepidosauria > Squamata > Phrynosomatidae > Urosaurus > Urosaurus nigricauda. Next base: position 216,164,320 of record JAOEGL010000004.1, read on the forward strand.
ATATATATATATATATATACTTCTAATTATATGTAAATAAGAAGTTAAATGTCAATAGATAAGTCAATGAAGAGGCAAAGAAGACATATTTAAATAAGTGAAATGGAATGCTCTAAATATGCTGCTGTTTTCAATACCTGATTAAAGAGATCATGCATAACATTAAAAACAGTTATCAGTCCTGTTGTTAATACCCAAAAGACTAAAGGTGGGGAAATATCACTCTTTTATATGTAATTTTTATATTAATTAGGAGATAAACCAGTGGTAGACTAGTTTATTATTATTATAGTTTATTATGACAGAATTGGTTGAATTCAGATTTCAACATCCTTAGAAAGTACCTCTTGAAATTAATAAGAAAAATTAATCATAACTTAACTAAATCTCACTGATCTAAATGAAACTAAGCCTATGATTTTAATCAAAGCAAATAGTCCTGTGATACATTAAAAACATGTTAACTTGTCACAAGTATCATGATAGAGGGCCTTACTGTAACTAATATGTCTACCTCTTTTAAGATGAAATCATGCAATGTCTTGTTATTTTAAAGGAATAACTTACCATTAAATGCCAAGACCTTTGCCAATCTCTTAAATGTGTGATGTATAGTGCACAAGAACTATCCATTTATTTTTAAATGAATAGTCAAATGCTTTTCCAATACTCAAGGCCAAGATACAAGACAATCATGATATACAGAACAAAGTTTTGTATTTCAGTGCATGTTTAGCTAAATAATGTTCTTATTTGTCAGTCAAAGAGAACTAGGCATATACATCAATAAACATGCTTAGGAACAGTTCCAACTGCCAAATACTTGCCAACCTGGCAGTATTCTCCAATAGCATATCAATGACATTTGGCTGCAACCGTATATGCACGCTGCACTAAGTGGTACTTGCATCTGAGTAAATATAATAGGATTGTGCTCTTAATAGATTAATCAATCAAAAATTCAAGTTTGTTCAATCAGGAGTCATCTTTTTCAGATAAAAATAATGTATTTTAAGTTGTTGTTTTTTTTAAAAAAAAAAAACAATATTGTGTATTAATCAGCTTTCAGCAGAAAAAGGATCCATAAGACAATGTATTGATAAAACAGTGGATCCCAACATTTCCTATGCCACAAAGAAGTATCAGCTCCATACACCAACCCATCATATTGCGTCCTAGTGGCAATACGCCTTCTTAAATAGATCTTCAACTATGAACATAGAGGAGGAAACAATCTGTTACCTGTTCTAGCTCCCAAATATCATTCAATTGTTGTGTATAGTAATCTTATATGCTTTTAAGTTGTCTTCAAGGCAGCTTCATGTAGAACCCATAACAGCCAAATCTGCAAGTTGCAAAAGCATCACTATTCTAATCTTTTCCATACTGCATAGCAGAAAGTATTATAGCACCCAGCTTCTCAAAAAGCAAGGCTGGAACATAACAAGCTTCCAGGCCTTGAATTCTTCAATGTGAATTGAATTGAACAAGCTTTCAGGCCTTAAATGCTTCAATGTGAATGTAATCATTCACAAAAGAGTCCACCACCAGCACCCACTGCAAAGATTTAGGAAGACTCTATTAGCATGATCATGTCTACCTTTCAATTTCAATCTTCTGGTTAATCATGATGATATATAATGAATTAGTGAATATGACTCATGCACTAGGAGCCCTGGTGATGCAGTGGTTAAATGCCAGTACTGCAGCCACAAGGTTGTGTATTCGATTCCAGGCAGGGCTCCAAGGTCTACTCAGATTTCCATCCTTTCATAGGTTGGGTCTAATTGGCTTACACATTGTAAATCACTCACAGAGTCAAAGGCTTTCGTGGCTGGCATCCATAGTTTTTTTTTGGGGGGGGGGGGGTTCAGGCTATGTGGTTATGTTCTAGAAGAATTTATTCCTGATGTTTCATCAGCATCTGTGGATGGTTTATAACATGTTCTGCTACTGATGATTTTCCTGGCTGACCCAGTCTACAGTGGCTCTCATGTTCCTTGATTCTTTTTTCACACTGCATTTGGTGGTCCCTATGTAGACTTGTCTGCAGCTGCATAGTATGCGGTAAACTCCTGTGGCTGTGAGAGGGTCTCTCTAGTCCTTGGCTGAGTGAAGCTTTTGCTGGATTTTCCTGGTCACAGTTTGTAAATCATTTGGAGGTTGTATTTACTCACCAGTTTTGCTGTTCTGTCTGTGACCCCTTTGATGTATGGTAAAAATACCTTCTCTTTGGGTGGTTGTTTGTCTTCCCTCCACTGAGTTTTTCTGGGCCTGGCAGCCCTTCCAATTACCCTAAGGGCGGGTGACACCACTGCTTCTCAAACATCTTGATCTGCTGTGGCATTTGCCTGTGTCCCTTTAAAACAGTGAAGAGATGCTCAGTGGGAGGAGAAAGAAGAGGCCAAAGTTTTCTTTAAATTTGAATGTTAAAAAACAATTAAAAATAAAAAATATACCTTGATTTTTTTTTTCTTTAAAAACATCACATTTCACTAAATTTTCACTCTAACCACATGACACTACAGGTATACATATGTAAATACATCTACAGTAGGCTATGCATATGATATTGTAATTTAAAGATATCATTTTAATTGTGCTAGTTGTTTTAAGTCACAGCTATTACTATTTACTATTACATTCAGAGATATATGGGAATTACGATTTATGAGTAAACGTACTGCAAAACACATTGTTAAGGACTCTATATGATGTGGTATGGGAAAAGGTCTATTGGAGTGATGTTGGAATAAGAACAAGATCTGTAACTTGAATTATTGTAGGCTTCATGACCATTATAGGGTTAATGGTGAGCTACTGAGGTAGAGATGATCTTCAGCTGTGTGTATTGTCCTAATCAGCTATTGAGCCCTCATAAGGCTAGCTTTTGTTTGTGATTTCTTCTCTGCCTTTCTCTCACTCTTTTCTCTTATCCTATTTTTCTGCTGCATTATATTTTGTGTTACTTGCATCAATGTAGTTTATATATATTTTTTATGTATTTGCTATTTTGTGTTGTTCTGTTTGCCATTATTACTATGATCCATTATATATATTTTGTATATATTGGTTTTGAAGACTTTTGTTACATACATGGTTTTGTTACCTTTTAAGCAGATAGATAAAGATTATTTATAGTACCTTTTGCATTTGGCCTTTTCAATGCCATTGTTTGAACAGGTGACACCATCAGTTACCGTACCGGGTCACCCCAACCCTACTGGTGCCACTCTCCCAAGGTGTGCCAGAGCCCTCCACATTCAAGCCACTGATCTCAGGAAGCCTCTGCTATAAGTTCTTGGTGCAGCTGTAGCCAATCACCCAGGGCTCAGACTTAACAAGAAAGCTAATGAATCAGATGGCACATTTCTCCTTACTCAATGATGTTCAACTAACGAGTTGGAATGCAGCACTAAGTTCTGTCAGTGCAATAATTAAACATGAGGGCATAAATAATTAAACAAGACAGCTTTTAAACATCCTTTATTTCCATCCTGAAATGGAAATCTTCAATGACTATAATATAATTATTTTTGCACCATATAAACTCTGATGATGGACAGGGGTGGTTGGTTGTTGTTGGGTTTTTGTTTTTTGTTTTAGCAGTGGTGAGTTACTGTTTTAATTGGTTGCTGCAAAATGGTTTGTATATTAATAACAGCTTGCTGTCTTCTTTCAACTTTTTTGAATTTAATAAGAATATGTTTTATTATAATTTGTAGCAGCAGTTTCTTTCCTCCTGGTCATTATTACTTCATTCAGATCTAAGCCTTCGGGAGCTTACAGAAGCACTGGAGGAAACTATGTTCTGTACAGTGCAGTACTAGTGCTCAATTAGGTTCTAATTTTGACTTCTTTTTTACATTACTTTCACACAAGGGAATATAGAAGATAGAGTGGATTCACTGGAGTCATTTTTTACTGAAAAATGTATTGCATTTGAGAATTTCAATCTTAAAATTTGAAATTAAAATTTAAAGTTTAAATTTAAAGTTTAAAATTTAATCATCTTTTAAAAAATGTTCATATACCTGATGACCTGTTGGAAATTTTGAAGATCATTAAACAACATACAATTGCACAATTTAGAATTGCAATGCTGCAAAATGGTCATATTACCAGGGGGGAAACATTGTCATAACTGCACCATCAGGACTATTTCATTTGCAGAGCAAGCAGCATGCCCACTGCACAACAGTATGGCACTTTGTGAACAGATTGTTTTTGCATATGGATATGGAACAATGGCCCCAACAGAGCCATGGGGCATTAGCAATCCAAACTGGAGGCAGTGAGAAATCTTGTTCCCTGTTGTACTGTGGGAACCTCATTGCACAACAGGACAGCTTGCACAATGCCTGCTGTGTTAGAGAAGTGCTGTGCATCCTTGCTGTTTTCTAGCATCATTGTTTATCATGCCAGTGACATCACTCTGTCATTGTAAACTTGTGCATTGCAACCGGTGCCACAGATCACAGCCAGCATATTTTTGTTTTTATGAAATTCCTCCTTTAGAATTGCATTCAGACATGGTTGCAGTTCTGCTTTCTATGATGGAAAAAAATCCAAAAGTAACAGTAGCACAGTGCTTTCAATGGGATGTATTTAAATGTCATTTAAAAAGGTGAAAGGTTATTTTGCTCATATGACTTCTTATCTACAAGGCATAATGCTCAGCAAATACACAGTGTAACACTTTGATCATTCTGTTTTGAAAATATTGTATTACAAAATGCAAACTGAGCCTTTTTAATAATTTCCACCAAGATGCTTTCCCTAAGTTTGTTACAAACTTCAAAGCTTGTGCACATCGGTGTGATATTTTAGATGGACCTAATAAAGGTGTTGTTTCTGGGTCTGTTTATATTTTTTAATTAGTCAGCCCAAAAATCTTCAGATCATGTCTCAAGAATCAGTGTTGATAAACTGTAGCACAATAATTCTGTGTTTCTAAGAATGAAAGCATAAATGAAATGGGATATATATGTAAAAGAATAATTAGCAATTGCATGGCAGCTTTGTTGATCACCAGTGTGATGCTCTCTGGAAAGCTGATTAATTCTTTTTCCCATGCCATTGCCTTTTCCCTGATTTAACCCCCCCCCTCCCTAATACCAGTTTCATCTCCTCTTTTCCTTACATAGGAGTTTATCAGACAACAGAAATTGAAAGCACAATCCAATGGCAGTCCGAATGCAATCATGGGGTTTCACGTTATTCCATGAGAGGCTACCATATGCATTTTAGGGGAATAGGAAGTCCTTCCAAACGCAATTGTGGAGTTTCATGTTATTGTGTGAGAAACTATCAGGGAAGTCATTCCAAATGCGATGCAGCGTCAATACACAATCATGTAAATTTGCTGAACTAGTGAATTCACTCATTTCCGAACTGGTCCCACTTTCATTTCTTTCGAAACTGAGAGAAATTCTTTCCATGTGATAAACTCTGTAGTAGTCATAGTGTCTTCAGAAAGTATGGTACGCATCAGTTAAAGCACCTTGAACTGGTCCTAAAATGAAATCTAGAACCTTGTGAACCATATAAAGGAACTACATAAAGAAAGCTAATGGATTTTTGGTAGACCAGAAATCAAAATGAGAAGAACAATGTTTTCAAGATTATTTTCGATATTTTCTAAATGGGTTAGAATTTCCTGTTAGATAATAATCATCAAGATAGTGAAATGTAGAGAAACAGATTTATTTATTGTTTTCTATTTAAAAAGAATAAAATAGGTATTTTGACCTAATGGGGTGGAAAACCAAAATTGTGGCTTTCAAAGAGAGAGCTATAATTGTCTGTTTCAGCATAAAACAGAAAAAGGTAAGGGAATCAAATAGCAACTTTGTGACTAAATTGTTTATTTTACTGGCCAGGTATTGGAAGAGGTTTCAGGAGCTGCAAAAGGTGGGATCATGGGCTGACAGATGAGTTTTCCCAATCTGTCCCAGTTGATAAAGGATTCTCCTGTACTCAAAACATCCCAAGTTCCCCCAAAATATGGCAAAAATTCTCTCCTCGTTATTCCACAAGTCATATTTTAAAAGGCAAAACATGCAAAACAATTGGGAGTCAAGGACCCCTTTGAGGCTCAAAATGGATTTGAGGGACCAGATGCAACTCTTGTGGGGTACACCTACCTCACTCCAGGACTAGAATCTACTTCACTGGGTTACATGTGATGAAGTTAGATTCAAGTCCATAAAACACATACTTTTGTTCTTATTTAAAGTGCTACAAGATTTTTTTTAGTTTTTAATCAACTAAGAGATGGAGAAAAGAAATGCAGCTTAATCAAGTAACAGAAACAGTAAGGAAGCCTAATCAAAAGTAAGGGATATGGACTTTTTCACAACTTACCTGAAGCCAGTTTTGGGGGTGGGGTGATCTTGGCAGATAGACCAACAGCTCTGTCTGGTGTCTCATGTACACCTCAAAAGGTGATAGGACACACAACAAAGCACCTATTGATTTGTGTAACATCCAAGCAAATTCTTGTGGTTTATGCAGGTTCATTAGGAGTTCTTTCAAATATCCTAGCCATAAGCCTTTTCAAGGCATTAACAGAAATAACCAACACTTTTTATTGCATCTGGAAAAAATAAAGAACCAGGGGAGATGGTATAAAATTGCAATGTTATTTCTGGAATGCAAATTCCAGAGATCACTCTGACCTGTACTGTGTGTTTTACAGAGATGTCTTTAAAGCATCTTCCTCCCACTTTCAATGGTCATATTGTCTGGGTAGACCAGAGTTTTAGTCCAATACATCTGGAAGATGAAAGTTAATTTAGAATGCAAGAGTCAGAACATCTCTATAAAACAGTCCGACCATTAGGTTACAAAGACAGGGAGCTAGACATACAGTAATCTAGTTGTGTTACCTCCAGCAGTATTCACCATAGCCTGTATTTACCTGAACTAAGAGATGTGAATCTCTGAGTACAATAAAGCCCTTTCCTTTGAATCACATGGAGTCATTCTTACTGCGCAGATCTTATTATCTTTACCTCAGTTGTTTGAAGTCTTGATTTATTCATATTAATTTGCATAGGACCATGACATTGTGACTCTGTGCATACAATAGAGCTTTTGTTTTTCCGCTCTCATTTTTATCTGAAGATTTTACTATATTCCAATCCAATTTGATGCATCTCTTTTTACTACATATATGCAGACACACCCACAGGATTTGAACCTATCACTCTCAGGGTAGAACGTGAAACAGCAGGACCTGGTCTTAACTTTCAGGTCACCTGAACTGACCAGATAAACCCTTATCTGCTCAATATGTGTTCCATCAACTACTAATTGGCTCAATTTCATATTTTCACTGTATTGACTAAACACTTGATAATTTATAAGCCATTACATATTATTTTAGACTTGATAGATGCACTTTTGTAGAACAATACATTGGACACAAAATTAAGGATATCCATATACACTTAGTCTTCCATATCCATGGATTCTTTATCCATGCATTCAAGTATCAAATGTCTTAAAAATGTTATTTTTAAAAATATATAAATTACACAAAGAGCCCCTTGATTTTGCTGTTTTGTATATATTTAAGCATGGCCCTCCTATAGCCCTCACTTCTGGAAACTTCTAAAGAATCATTGAGGGAACATTTTTTGTAAAAAGGCCATTTTAAAATCATATCTTGATGTTTTATTCCTCCTTTTTCTCTATGATTCATCTGAACTCACTGTAAAAGCCCAGAGTGCTCCCTAGGCAGCCTGATAACAATTTCCTATAAATAACTGGTGTGTCAATGGTGAACATGACATTGATTGTCATGTAATTTCCTGAACCCAGTTTTTGGTGATGGAAATCTCTATGGCGCTTAGGCAATTCCTTCCTTCCCCCCTCTTTTTTTTTCTTTGTGTGGTTGACAAGTTAATAATGTGGCCTGTTACTCTGATACATTTTCTTTTCAAGAATGGAAATTCACAATCTGAATAGTAATCCTCAATGAGTAAAACCCTCCCCTCTCTTTTGGCTGAATTTGCCCTTTACACTTCTTTGGTAAGAGCAAAGAAGCTGCTTCTAGGTTGTCATACATTCTTAGACCATGGCATTAAGATCTTCAGATACAAGTGTTCCTACAATGCTCTGGTTTCCATAACCAGATACTCTTATTAATTATATAATTGTAAAGATGATGGTTGAAGGAAGATTCACAAAAAAGGAAATAATTTTCACCAATCACATAATTAGCTTATGGAATTCACTGATTTAACACATTACTTTGACTTTCCAGATATTTTGGCTGACAACGGCCATCAGTCCTAGTCAACTCAGTCAATGGCAAGGGACTGTGGGAATTACAGTCCAAAACATCTGCTGGATCAAATGTTCCCTTTAACATGTGATGATGGCAACTAATGTACATGAACATTTTTTTAAAAAAATGCAAGGGTCTATCAGAATGACCTACCCAGATTTCTGGAACAAACAGGAGCTGCCAACTGTATCAGTTCCCTCATAGGCCACCATTAGAGACAGACTGCTAGATCTTTGAACTAATCCAGAAACTGAACAATAAGAGTCAGTGAAATGTCCAGGACAACTGCCAAGCTTTCTTAAGTACCAAGGCCCATGTGTGTGTCAGCTAGGATGGCTAAAATAAATTAAAGGATTCAGCCACAACCAGAGCTGCCTGAGGATATGTACTAACCAGTTGTCAGAAAATTGTGGGAAATTGAGGATCTTGAGTGAGCTTGTTGGAGTACCCGAAGAAAGGTGGTGGGAGTCCTGAGATCCCATGACTCTTGGCACCTTTGACTGGGCAATTTGCAAGTAATACTATTGAATAGTGACATGCACAGAAAATGGAAGAGTATTTTTTTGTTCAATTAAATACAAGTCACGTGGGCAGGAGAGAAGGGTCCTTGAAAGTCAGTTATTGAACCTTGTACAAATAACATTTGTTTCATGTCTCTAGACTCATCTACATATGTTTCAGTCCTACCTGATAATGATCACCTCAGACTAGGCACAACCAATTTCAGAAGTATAAAGGTCATTTTATGTATTAATGAATACATATGTATTAATGAATATCTAGTTTCTAGAACCATCTTATATTTTATATAAGATGATTGGAGGTAGATTTCAGAATGGAAAGAAGGAAGTAATTTTTCACAAAAATGCATAATTAACTAATGGAATTTATTGCTCTCAGGGATCATTATTTTTTACCTAGTTTGTAAGTAAAGAAATGGTTCTGAAGTGATTGACCTCAATAATTATGAGGAGGAGTTGCACTACTCTCTTCTGAAAAGGAACCAAGAAACTAGTAGGATAAGTGCAGATTTGGAGCCAGATTTTGGGTTTGAATACCCAGAAGCCCTCTAGATGTTCCAGACTGCCATTTTTCTGGCAAATGAGAGGGGGGAAATTGCTCTTTCAGAAGCCTCTAAGTCTTGCAATTCATCTTTCTAAAGCAGATAGTCCTGGGTGCTGTTGTTCATTTGTTTATTGTTAACAAAAAAACAATCCATGTTTCAAGTTTGTTGGAATTTGAATGGTATTTTGAGCAGTCTAATGAGATTATCACACTAAGGTTAATTCCACAACTATCCTACAATTATCCCATTATTGACAATAAATATCCCATTATTGGCAATGGAAAAATTGTGGGATGGTAATGGGATAATTGTGGGATGGTTCTGGAATTGACCCTAGTGTGATAATCTCATAAGTGATTCCTAGAAGATAGGGATGTAATTATCTCCTGAATTAGTTCCTGAAGGAAGCAACAAGTAATGTTGTCCTGGTGGCACAGTGGTTAAATGCCTGTACTGCAGCCACTCACTCAAAACCATAAGGTTGCGAGTTCAAGACCAGCAAAAGAGCTCAAGCTCGACTCAGGCTTGCATCCTTCTGAGGTTGCTAAAATGAGTACCCAGATTGTTGGGGGCAAGTAGCTTACAGTTGTAAACTCCTTAGGCGGTATGAAGCGGTATATAAATGAAGCTGTTTGTTTGTTTTGTTTTAATGTTAGCAATTTTCTTCATACTGTAAAAAGGCCTTTTAAAAGTATTATTCACAGTCGGGACTTCTCCACAAAATTCACACATGGAGGTAGAAATCCCATTTCTCCTGAATCCCATTTTGGGAGGAAAAGTGGGATATAAATCCGACAGACAGACAGACAGACACAGTAAATGGGAAATATTATTTTCTCCCCCCCCCCCCAAAAAAATGTTAATTTTGTATAGAGTAAGTCCTGACCCACCAATATGCTCGTCAGTTGACAATTCTTCTCATCTGAGTTTCCTGACACTCAAAAAAGTATTTTTGAATATTTCTGAATATTCTTTCATCTCTGCTAGAATGTCCAAGACAGACATTTGGCCCCCAGACCCAAATTTTGTTGCCCATCCCTGAATGACTACAACTTTGAAATACTTCAGTCTTGTTAAAGAGAAGTCCTTCAGGATTAGACCAAAGTCTCCCCCTCTATTCCACACTATCCAATGATATGGTTATATGTCCAGAAGAAGGACGTGAGCACAACAGCATCCATTCATTCATTATACTGCTTCTGATACTGGAAAATATACAGCCATTGTGACTAGTAGCTATTGACAGGCTTATCCTCCATGGGTTTGTCCAATCCTCCTTTAAAATAATAATATAATAATAATAAAATTTATTTATATCCCACCCCATCTGAACTCAGGAAATTGGGGCGGCATACCAACATTAAAAGTATACATAACATAACCCCCAACCCTCCCTCACTTAAAACAGAATTAAACATTTTACAATTAAAACTTGTTAACGTTCAATAAAAATGTTCACAATAAAAATAAAAATTCAAACAATAAAACAACAGCAACAACCATGGACAAGCAAACAGAAAACAGGATCAAATTCATTTCTTTCTCTCCTTTGGTGGCTGGGCGTCTATTCAGGAAAGGCCAGCCAGAAGAGATCTGTCTTAACAGCTTTTTTAGAAGCTCTCTAAGGTGGTTATATGACGGATCTCATCCGGCAAGCCATACCATAATCTGGGAGCGATGGCTGAAAAGGTCCTCTGGGCAGTAGTGGATAACCTGGTTTTTATTGGTTGTAACAGATTTTTCCCAGAGGAACTGAGTGTGCGGATTGGATTGTATGGAAGGAGGCAGTCCCAGAGATATTTTGGACCCAAGCCATTTAGGGCTTTAAAGGTAATAACCAACACCTTGTACTGGAACCAGAAACTAATGGCTAGCCAGTGAAGAGATCTTAAAATTGGAGTAATAGGGTCTCCAGACCAGTCTGGCTGCCATATTCTGTACCAGTTGAAGTTTCCAGACCAGGCACAGACCAGGCACCAAGCCCCATGTAGAGTGCATTACAGAAATCCAGATGTGAGGTTACCAGTGCGTATACTACATTTTCAAGATCCCTGACTTCCAGGAAAAGGCACAGCTGGCATATCAGACCAGGCTGCTATCCTAAGTACATCCATTTTGTCTGGATTCAGTTTTAATCTGTTTTCCCTTATCCAGTCCATTACTGCCTTAAGACAGTCATTGAGAGAGGAGATTCCATCTGAGGTCAGAGCTGAAGACCAAGACATGGAGAAATATATCTGGGTATCATCAGCCCCATGTCTTTGGATGCTTTCTCCCAGCAGCTTCATATATATGTTGAAAAGCATTGGGGACAGGATGACACCTTGAGGGACACCACATTTAAGCTCTATCCTAGTAGAGCAGCTGTCCCCGAGCACCACTCTCTGGAATCTTTGACCAAGCTGGTGGACATAACTACAGCTTGGCCCTCCACATTTGCGGCTTTGACTTTTTCAGATTTGATTATTTGCTATTTTAATTCATATGGCCTCTCTAGGAATTTCTAGGTCCTCCACCACAACTCGGTCAGAAGTTGACCATAGAGTTGTGCTAGAGAACCTAGAACTTCCTAGAGAAACTAAGAACTAAGCTGCGGAGGAGCACTGCAGCTTTTACAATGGAAGAATATCTGACATCAACAAACAATGTTATCATAGGGAAGAGGACAAGTTCCTCTGGAGAATACCACATAGCTAGATTGGAACTTTGGGAAATTTGGGCTTCAGGGTTTGAGGACCTATGCAGCACCTCAAATGAAAGGCCACAAAGAAAGACAGAACATGCTTTATTTGATCATCTGTTCCCTAAAATTCCCCTCTGGATAGTTTTTAATTTTTTTGCAAAAGAATCTCCATTTAAGATAATTGATCAAGGATTTATTTATGGCCATCTGAACACAGACTGAGAAATCCTTCCTGAGGAATTAATAATAATCAGTCCATTACATTTGGTCCATCCCTTCTATGGTCCATCTATTTCTTATTCTTAATCCATTTTTGGATACAAATCCATCTTTCATACTCTGTAGCCAAGCCAACTAAAGGTAAGGAAGGGAGCTCATTAGCTTCACAGATATCCTGATACTGATTAGGTGTTGAAGGAAGCTACCAGTTTCTTATTTGGGATGGAATGACAAACAATGAAGTAACACATGTGCACATCCACAAACCACACTCTGATTCATCATTTTCTTCCCAGTTTTAGTCATCACATTGGTGAGGCAAGTTGCCCTCTGACTGGAACAATTCATTTAAGTGGTTTGATCTGCACTGTAATGATCTGGAAAGCAGCAGGGCATTTCAGCACCATGGACAGCTCCAATTCTGCTTAAAGATTTGATGTACTGTAGTCACAAACCAATAATTATGACTCTTCTGCTTCTGCATTGAGATTTGAGTGGGTTTTTTTTAAATCCTAGATTGTATATGCATAAAAGAAGCAGGACTGTGAAAAGGAATATTATCACACTGAGACTTTGATATTCAGAAGGCCTGGGGCCACTGGGGCTCTCCTTGGTATAAAGCACACTTTCTTTCTCTTCACCTCATTATCATCTCAACACTGCCAACAGAGAAGAGATAGTGGTATAAACCAGTTCTTGAACTATATTCTTCCTCCACTTTATCTATAAAAGCTGAAAGCAACTTATTCTTACATTCTTACTGGTTGCAATGACAAATATTTTTGATATTGGAGAAAGGAGTTAGTTACAAGTAGTTAGTTACTTATAACTAGTTCATTCCAAACTCTTGCTTAGCCATGACCATACCAGTCTCAGTAACCATTACATTAGTTCTAGGTAGGCCTGCCTGTGAAAATTGTTTGGGGTTTTAAATTGGTCCCAAGTGCCACATGGAATGTATAACTCAGACACAACATCGTCCTTACTTGTGAATTTTTTAAAAAAAATTACTTATACTATTTATATCCCACTCTGTATCACAGTATTTTATGATGTATTTAAACAACTTCAATTGATCCAGAATTTAAAATAATAAAAATAATTTTAACATATTAAATAATTTAACAAATTAAAACAGCTTCAAGAATCAAAACAATTTAAAACCATGTACATGTACATTTGGTGGGGAACTAAATTTGTCCTCAAGGAATTAATTTTTTAAATTGTATGAATCTCACTGGTGAGAGGCTCATATATTTCTTTCTAAGCTCCATGCAAATTCTTGGCTTTGACCGTTTAAGGCCTTTGTTAGCCTACGCCCATGATATCTTAAGCATCACCATGTCAGATTTGAACCTATTCATTTACATAAGTCTTCATCTTAAGTCTTGAAGATAAGCAGATGGCTCCACAGAATAGGCCTTTATAGTAATTGCACTAAAATTCTGGAACATCCTTTCCTGAACAGTAATCTGGATTTGATATTTCCTGGTTTTCATGGCACTGCAAAGGCACAGAAGTTCTTGAGCATGATAAATGGAGATCATTCTGAGGCTGAGGCATATTTTTAACAGTATTCTATTTTCCTACTAGTTTTTCCAGGATCATACAGTTTTTAATAATATGGCAAGGTTAGGCCAGTATTTCTACAATATTGTGGTTACGTGCTTTGGAGATGCTAATGAGAGATGGGTTTTGTGTGATTGGTTTTGACATTTAGACATGAAAAATGTGAAGTGAAAATTGTATGTGTGTGTGTGTGCGTGAATTCACACATTTCTCAGACTGGTGTTATACGCCAGCCTCAGGGCAGAGTAGGGCCATGGCATCCACATGACGCATGTCCCAACATTTCCCTGATGCTGCCATCATGCCATGCGCCTGACCACACGGCATCATGGTGCTCCTTTGGTGCTACTTACAGATGGTGGTTCATTTGCCTATCCATGGTATTTGGTGGGGGGCTGTCTACCAAGATGTGTTTGAGAAACAAGAAGATGCAAAAGAACAGTGAATTAATGCATTTTATTCAGATAGTGGTGTCTGTGTACATTTACAGTGCTAAATAAAAAAGCCTAATAATAATAATAATAATCTTGTACATTTTTGTTTTTTGTCTACCAAGATAGGTTTGAAAAACAAGAAGATGCAAAAGAGCAGTGAAAGTAATGCATTTGCATTCAGATAGTGGTATCCTGTACATTTTTGGGTTTTGTCTACCAAGATATGCTTGAGAAACAAGGAGATGCAAAAGAACAATGAACTAATGCATTTGCATTCAGATAGGGGTATCCTGTACATTTTGTTCTTTGCCTACCAAGATTTGTTTGAGAAACAAGAAGCAAAAGCATGGTGAAGTAATGTATTTGCATTCAGATAGCAGTGTCCTATACATTTTGGGTTTTTGTCTACCATGATGTGTTTGAGAAACAAGAAGATGCAAAAGAACAGTGAAGTAATGCATTTAAATTCAGATGGCGGTATCCCTATAGATGTTTACTTGAGAATCAGCCCCACTTTGTTCCGAAAGGCCTCCATCAAAGGGAAAAATACAGGACTGAAATACAAATACAAATACAGGACTGAAGCCAATGGATAGATATGAAATGCATAAACCCAATGGATGGATATGAAATCAGGCGCAATGGGGAACAGCTATTCAAAATGTGTGTCCGTGTGCGATCTATTTGCATTGTCTACCCGTGCCTTGTCTCATTAGTGTCGCAAAACATGTTCCACCCTGCTGGCCGCATGTTTTCCAGGTAGCAACAGCCAGAGATTCCAAGACCAATGGGCTTTCCATGTCAGCCATTTAAGGGTCTGGCATGGAACGTACTACCTGGAGCCGAGGGAAGGGGGGAGAGGGCAGGCCCTGAGCCCCTTGCCATTGGCAACCCCCTCCTGGCCCTTGCGCCTCCAGCCCCAGGGGCAGCTCCCTCTTGAAGGCTTGGGGCTCCTAGGTGGGGAGGCGTCCTTCCAGGGGAGCTGGGGAGCCAATCTGCTTTGAATGAAGGCGTGATCCTCCTCCCTGGGCTCCTGCTGCCTGCCTGCCTGCCTCCTTCTTTGGCAGGGCCCCCTTCCTTTGCTGACTCAGTAGTGCCTTAGTCTGCTGGCTGCCTCCTTGCGCTTTGCCACTGCTCTCGCTCTGCTGGACCTCTTTGCCTTCGCAGCCCCTTCAGCACCTCCAGCCCAGCCCTCCACCATGGCTAAAACTGCGATGGGTAAGGACCACCACCTTCTCTCTGGGTCCCCATCCCTGCCTCCCAGCCTCTCTGCCCCATTTAGACCCCGTCAACCTTCAGGTTGCTATAGGCAGGCGATTCAGATCAGATATGGAGAGGGGGGGGGGACACACCATCAGCTTTGCCCTTTTTCTCATCACTGGGATGCTTGGGTTTGTTGGCTTTTCGTGGCGGTGGTTTGGAAGCCTAAGCTGGGGGGGGGGGGAAAGGGGGGTCAATCGGTGGGTCCCTCCAACTCTTGAAGCCATGGAAAGGTTTTGCCTCTTTGGGGGTTTTCTTTGGGGGTTTTGGGCGGAGGGTGAAGCTGTAATCCGAGAGTAAACCTTAGCCTAGCCCTTCTTTTTTAGGGGTACATCGGGAAACACTGGAGGAAAAGAATGGACAGCCAGAAGGCTGGGGGGAGGGGGGGATAAATAAGAAAATAATAAAATAAAACGCAGTTATTCTGCCTTTGGTTTTGATGGTTATACGATGATGATGATGATGATGATGATGATGATGATGATGATCTAAACCCACATCATCCTGGATCTGGGATTTGGCCATCATTTCATCGAAGGGCCCCGAGTTCTGCCACAAATGCCTTTGCTGAACCTCAGCTGTCTAGACAGCAGGGGAAAGGATAAAGAGACAGCATTTTGTTTTTTTCTCTTTCCAACAAGGGAAGGGATATAGAAACACCCCCCCCTCTCTCTCTCTCTCTATATATATATATATATATATATATATCCCCTTTCCATTACAGGAAAGGAACAGGAGATCGCTTTCTTCTTCCCTTCTAGCAGGGGAAGGAATAAGAAATAGCTTTTCCGCCCTTTTCCTTTCCAGCAGGAGAAAAGAAAAGGAGATAGCAGCAATTATATTATTATTATTATTATTATTATTATTAATTATTCTGTCCTTTCCCAGCATTGGAAAGGAAAGGAGGCAGCCTCTTAGGGACGTGGGTTGCGAATCCATCCCTCCAAAGCCGGGGAGGGGGGAGGTGAGATGGGGAGGGAGCTGCCCCACCTTACAGTTTCTTTGTGTCAAAAGCAAAAGGATGGGTGGAAGGGGCAGGTTCTTCTTTCTTTTCCTTTCTCCCTTTCCTTCGTCTCCCCCTTCCTCGCCAGGCGGGGGGGGGGGGGGTCTCAGGGTGGCGATGGGTGTGTATGTGTGTGTGTGTGTGTCTTTCTTTGTGTAAGGCTGGGGCTCCGGGCGTTTCCAGGCGCCACAAGGCACAATGCAGACCGACCGACCCCACCCAGCTCTGCTGCTGCTGCTGTTCTTCTTCCTCTCCTCCAGCCCCCAAGGCACAGCCCTGCACACCTAGACACCCCCTTCTTTTACACCTCCCTGGCAGCCTGGACTGGAGGCAAAAGGGAGGGACTGGAAAGCATCCCAGGCAATCCACTTCGCCCTTTTCCAGAGGGTAGCTCTCTGGACTAAGGGGCTTTCCCTTTTAGGCTTGGTGTGATCAATGTGCAAAGGGATCTTGGAGCAGATGCTCCTGTAGAGGATGAGTGTGCAAAGGGATCTTAGGATGATGCTCTTGTGAGTGGGATCTTGGGCAGATTGCCTTGCAGATGATGAGTATGCAAAGGGATCTTGGGGCAGATGATCTTGTAGATGATGCAAAGGGATCTTAGGAAAGATTATCTCATAGATGATGAGTATGCAAAGGGATGTTGGGGCAGATTCTCTCGTTGCAGATAATCAGTGTGCAAAGGGACCCAGTTGGAGCAGATGCTCTTGTAGATGGTGAGCATGCAAAGGGGTTTTGGAACAGACTGAAAGAAGGTGGGAGCATGAGCTTTGGTAGACATGCGCCTACTCCTTCAGCTGTAGGTCTCTCCCTGGACTTTCCACTCTGCCCCATGCATCTGAGGAAGTGGGCTCAGGTCTACCAAAGCTCATGTTCCCACCTTCTTCCTTTCCACTGAGTCTCAAAGGTGCAAGCAGATCCCATTGCAAGTGATTTCCCAGACACACAGCTAGGTCTTGAGATAAGTGCATTATGGTTAGGTTTGCATCCTGTTCTTTCTTTGCCACCCACCTTCTTCCATCACCTTGGTCTTGTGCCACCCGGTTAAGATGCAGCACCTTGTATCTTGGTCTTGAATCACTTGTACCTTGTATTACTATGGATCTTGGACTTGTATCTCTTTGTAGGTCTTGTGTCTTGTATCACCGGGTTAAAGATGTATCTCCCGTTTAAAGATGGGAACAGACCCATAAGTAGGTCATCAGCTTTGGTCCTCTTCTTCCTCCCTTCTCTGATCCCTGGAGCTTCCCTCCTCTCCAGTTTTCTCCCACTGGTTTCTCTAATACCTCCCTCGCCCTGCTGGTTATTTTGTCTCACTGGAGCAAAAACAGAATTTAATTTTTATTATTTTTATTTCATTTCCCCTCCTTTTCTGCAGACTCAACATATCCCAGCAGCCACACCCCTGTGCCTGCCCTCCCTCCTCCCAGCAGAGGGCCATTGCAGTGCTCCAAAACACCCCTGGGGAGGGAAAGGGGGGCAAATAAGAAACCAGGCTAGGAGAATTATCCCAAGAGGGGGAGGGATGGCTCTGAGATGAGTAAAATGCCCTCATTTAGCCTGGTTTAGAGGAAAACAGTGGCTGGCATCCCCTTTTATTCTCCCCATCCTTTTCTACCCTTTCCCCTCTCTCCTCTTGCAACTGGTGGTGGGGTTTCTCCCCCTCCAAATCTGCAATAAAATCTGCAATAGAACAGACATTGCAGTGGGGCAGTGTCAAAAAGGAATGATTGCCCATCCCCATCACACACCTTGAAGGGGACAGATCATCCCAGTATTTTTTTCTCCTCCCTTTGCAAAACAATGGAAAAAAGAATCTATGGGAACTGGAAGAGGCATGGGTTTAAAAATCTGTTCACCTGGCACGACTGGTCTTATCCACTGGGGAGTTGCAAGGGAGTCCTTTCCACCCTTGGCTCCCTCCCAGCCTGGAAACAAAAGCTTTGTCACTGGCCATCCTCTGGTTCATTTCTTGCCCTCTTGCTCCCCTGGTCCAGAATTAACATGGATGCCTGATAATTGCCTTTTCATGAAATGCTTCCCATTTGGGGGCTTAGGAAGCCAAGGCAAAGAGGGCTTTGTTGTTCCTGAGGGAAGGGCATGAGACAGCTGTTTATGGAAATCTAGTCAGACAGGAGCCTCAAGAGTCTGGCCAGCCCTGCAGTGCTGGGCTCATCCTCCTCCCTTCCCTTTCCTTCCTTCCACAGCAACAGGGTAATCGCTACTGATAATTTGTCCTCTGTCAGAGATGGATTGCTGCTGCAGGAAGCCTCTGCTCAGAATTCTGTTGCCATGGCCAGGAAAATAGTCCTTCCATATCTGATGAAGGAGCCATAGCGTATAAGCCTAAATGCAAGCAAAATGTTGGTGGAGATCCTTGAATGCACCCACAGCTCTAGTGATGAATCCAGCCTTGGCACCCTATTATTCCACCCCTTTCTTGCCAAGAGTCTGATTTGCCAGCCAAACTAAATGTAAGATGCTTATTCTCGGACAATTAATTGCCTCACCTTATCAACAGTCCCTTTCGTCTCTCTTTTTTCCCTCTTTAAATTACAGTATATATGGCTGACGTGTGCCAACTGGAAGGGGCGGGGTGCATAAGACTGATTCGGCAAAATAATTCTCCATTTTTGACTCCACTAAATGTGGATGAAAAGGGTATGGCTGCCATATTTTTCCCCACTGGGTTTCCTATGGAAAGATACCATGATGAGGAAGAGCAACGTCTGTTGAATTTTAATCCTTTAACGCAGCTGTTGAAAGCACAGATGTTCTCTTGGAAATAAAATGTGTCAGTATTTTCCAAATAATATCCTAATGTAGGAAGGTGAAGGTGATGTTCTAGAGCAAACACAGAGAAATAGCGCTCCTCTCACTGTTGGGGGAAACACTAGCTGCTGTTTAAAACAGATGTTGGTCATTGTTTTTTGTGTTTTTCAGAATAAATGTGTCACAAAAAAATATGTAAGAGGAATACTGATACGTGATTAACTAAATACAAACTTTTCAATAAATGTATATTGTTAGTAAGGTATATACCAAACATCTATCATGTTTGCACCAGATTAGAAGACTAGCTCATTCACAGCAACATGAATTCTGAGCTTTGCAGCTCAACCAAGGATGCATCTACAGTGTAGAAATAATGCATTTATACCAGTTAGTTTTAGGATGTGTACACCATAGAAATATACAGCTTGACACTACTTTAACTGCCATGGCCCCATCCTACAGAACCCTGAGGTTTGTAGTTTTGTGAGGCACAGCCCTCTTTGACAGAGAAGGCTAAACACCTTCCATAGGATTCCATAGGATGGAGCTACAGTACTTAAAGTGGTGTCAAATTGCATTATTTCTACACTGTTGATGCACTCCCAGTTGTATTCACTGAATTCATTCCTGAAGAGAGATGTGTCAAGGGCTCTCACAGGCCTGGAAATAAATTGATCTGACCTGGGGCCCTTTCATACTCCACAGTTATAGCTTGATGATTCCACCTTAGCTGTCATGGCCCCATCAATGGAACTAGAAGTCTCTGGTTGAGAATTCTAAACACCTTCCCTAAACTTCAAATCCCCAGATGAAAATTTGGTCTCAAGATGGAACCACAGTTGCATCATAGCATGAGAGCCGTGTAGTATGAAAGGGCCCCTCAAAGCAATGCCCCAAATCCAAGTCAAGTCAGTGTAGGTTATGGGTACTGAATTAGGAAGATAAACATTTGTATTATCTTTGTGTATAAGGGAGGAATCTAGCTGAATAAGGGACCATGTTGCTGGGTAAGATCTGTAGAACAGGACAGAAGCTTTTATAGAACTTACCAAGTACAGAACTGTATGATGGCGAGGGCCTTTCCAAATTCTTGCCACACCATCTGTTGTTACTCAGATGCTGTATTTTCTTAGAACTTGAAAGTGCAATTCAATGACAAATTTAGCAGCTTTACTTGAAAACTAGTTACCCTTTGTTTAGAGGTGCTTATTGTTACGTATACATCACTTCATAACTTAAAAACATTACTTATTGGGCTCCAGTGTCCCGTAGGTATGCTAGCAGTGCGATTCTGAAAGTTATGGTCCATTTTCCCCATAAATTTCAAGGTGAACAGGAATGTACCAATGAAAAAATAATTAGATAACTAACATCAATAAAGACAGGAAGGCTTTACAATGGTATCCTAGTTCTTTGGCACTGTCTTTTGGCCACCCAGAAACTAGAAAATCAATGTCTGTTTAAGCAAGCTTTTAATTCACCAATGAAGCTGAATATGATCTAAACTTGATTTATTAAATTGTGGTCATTTAATCTTATTTTTATGGTGCATTACATTTATCATTTGGTAGATATTGTAGCTGATTCAGGTTGTATTTGTTTTGTGGAAGAGGATATTAAGATATTAAGAATAAAATAAATTATTTATGATTTTCTGAAAACATAGTCCATTTGATAAATATCATTTGGGATTTTCTAATTGTCCTGTGACCTTTTGTTGCTGGTTTTGATCATTTGTAATGTTATTTTCTTGATGTGCTAAAACCTTGTTGTTTATCCAATCACATGTTCTTGTAACTTCCAGACTATTATGACTTTTGTTCTAGACACATCTATTATATACAGTTCCAGAGTGTGGAGAGTTACTTTAAAGAAGAATGAATATAATGCCATGCTGAAGCTATCCATGACTATGCAGTTGGTCCCAGAGCATCCTCCAAACACTATTCAGTTATGAATGGCACTAGCATGCCACTACATTAATTCTGCTTAAAAGTAACTTTCCAAGTGCTGCAGTCGACATGGTCCAACCAATGTTAACCATGTTCAAAGTCCCACTGATTTAAAGTTTTAAGTGTGTGCTTAATTCTCACACTTAAATCAATAGCTGGAGATTTTTCTCAATGCTTTCCAAAAATGGGGAAAAAAATCAATATGGCTTGACATAAGGTTTGCAATGCAATGGAGCTTTTTTTCAGGAAAATCTATACAGAAGTGTAGCCTTAGAGTTAAAAGCATGGTTGAGTTCTTAGACTAGGGATAAGCAGTTTCCATCCAATTTCACGTGGCTTCCAAGACAAGCTTCAAAAGGCCTCAGCAAGCAGTCAGCTCAGATCTTTGGAAGGAGACATCTGTCTGACACCCAGAAGTCTGCTGGGCAGAAAGAAAGAGGGAAAAAGAAAGGAATACAGAGAAAGAAGAAGGTGACAGAAATAGTAATAAAGGGAGACCCCACCCACTGCTGCTTCATGGCCCCCAAATACTGACAAACTGTCCCCAGTGAAATATGACTCTCAGTTAAACACACATATACAATATTTTTACTGTCTACACAGGCTAATGGATTGTATCTTGTCAACCAACTATATTAATGTCAGTTTATGAAATTATTAGCCTTGATGTGGGAAAACATATTAGGCCACAATCCTCAATTCATACCTGCAGTGCCTTAGTGTCCAATTTGTATATCATAGCCAATTCATGGAAATGTGCTGATATTTGAGATCATGTTGTTTCCATAAAACAATATGGCAAAACTTGACAGAAATGCATCTAGAGCTTGTCCCATGCGAGTCTGTTATTCCATGACTCTTTGATATTCATGTACATGTATAGTTAAGCTTAATTTTGAGATGTTCTTTTAATCTCAGTCTTCAAAAGAGCTCAGTGTGCTGTGCCCTGTTAATAAGCATCTAAAAATAATATTCCAAAATAAATAAATCAGAAGTGGAAGTCTTTAGCTTTCTGAATGTTTCAGAGTACAGCCCCTTACTTTATACTAAGCTAGGTCTTCTGGGGCTGAAGTCCTAACTATATGATCATAAATCCAGTTGCCATTTAATCAATTGCTGAATGATAACTCAGTGCATACATAAATCCTATTGCTTCTGTGGGGCTGCTTTAGTTAGGACTGGCTATTGGATTTAAGCCATAGAAGACAAAAGCTTCCCCTGCAATTAAAAAAAAAATTCTAAAAATGATTATCTCTTCAGTTTTTGTAATCACATGGAAAGTTGAGAATTTATTTATGCCACAATCTCTTTACTGGCCTGTTCTTAACTTCTGGAATCCAGTAGTTACATGGCCAGAGTAGAGACATTCCAGTGTCTAATTGCCAGCATTCTTATTTTTTTAAATACATTTTTATAGTTTTATACTGAGTTTACTCCTAACATCTTAAACATTTACATTTGGAATGTGAATTATAATAAATGGGTTTTAAGGTGTGTGTTTTACTCTGATTTATGGCAACTCTATCCTAGGGAGGTTTTTTGGCACATTTTATTCAAAAGATATTTGCCATTGCCCTCCTGTAAGGATGAGAGAGCATGGCTTACCAAAAGTCACTCAGTAGGGTCCATGGCTGAAAAGGGATTTGAACCCTAGTCTCACAGAGTCAGTCTAACACTCTACTGGACCACACTGGCTCATTTCAATATGTGTGTGTGCGTGCCTTCAAATCACCTCTCGATTTATAGTGACCCCATAAATTTCATAGGATTTTCTTAAGGAAAACTCATAAGTAGTTTTGCCAGTTCCTTTAGGTAGTTTTGCTAGTTTAGCCTACAGCACCTGGTCTTCATTGGCAGTCTGCCATCCAAGTACTAACCAGAGCTGACCCTGCTCAGCTTCCAAGATCAAATAGGATCTGGTGCTTAGCTTCCCTGCTTATCTTCCAAGATCAAACATGATTAGGGTATTTAGGCCCAACACGCATCATATTTATTAATGATAATGATAATAGTAATAATAATAATAATAAATATTTATTTATATCCCGCCCCTCTGGGTGAGCAATCAGGGCGGGATGCAACATATAAAATACAAATACAATTAAAATATAGCAACCCAATCCCTCCTCCCATCCCTTAAGATTGAATTAAATTGAGATAAGATTAAAAAACAGTAAATAAAACCATAAAACATTAATGTGACACACATTAAAATGATTAGGCAGCCTCGAATTACATTCCTATTTTGCATTTCCTCCATGGTATTCAGGAAAGCAAGTTCAAAACCCTACCCACACAATTGTTGTTACTGTGAGGTAGGTTTGGCTGAGAGATAAGGTCAAATTATATAAAACACTGTTAGCTGATAATATCTGTGGAAATCCAGAAATGGTAAACCCCCAAGAAAGTGGATGGAAAGATTTAATAGCAAAATAAGTAACTTCAGAAGATAAGGCCTTTGTCACCATGGTTTACTTTTGCATCAGAAGTGGCCAAAGTGCAGCCATCTAGAGGTTCTTGTACTGCAACTGTCAATATTTTACTAATGGAATTTATATTCCAGCAACATCTGGAAAACCACTATTTGCCAATTCCTTCCTTATACAGTATAGTGATTAGTGGTGAATTTTGAAGTCTAAGCAGTCACCATGAGCTTTGAAATGTCATGTTTTGGAATACAGTTCCCTGAAATCCCCCAAACAGCATGGTCAATAATCATGAGATAATAATAATCTGAGAATTGTAATAAAAAAACCATAGTTCTTCCAAGTTCATAGGCGTACTCTAAAGGAAAACCAAAAGACAAAAAAAATCTATATTGATTCAAATTAACAAACTAATAATAGCAGTTTTCTTCTCCTTCTGGAACAGGTATTTGATGAAACTAATGTGCTTTAATTACCATTTCAGAACCAAGCCATCCCAAAATACTTCACATTACAAGAAGGAATGTTGTTGTTGTGTGCCTTCAAGTCAAACCTATCATGGGGTTTTCTGGGGTTGGCTAAGAAATTGCAACTTGCCCAAAGTTACCCAGTGGGTTTTCATGTACAAGTGGGACTTAAACCCCAATGTGCATAGTCCAAGTCCTACGCTCAAACTACTACACCATGCTGGCTCACAACAGGGCTTGCTCACAACAGTATCTCTGTCCCGTATCTACCCACAGACTGCGACAAGAATGCCTGATAAGGTGACTATGGACATTATCAGACAACAGAAATTGGAAGTATAATCCAATGGCAATCCGAATGCAATCATGGGGTTTCACGTTATTGCGTATGAGTGTATCTCACGCAATCTCGGGAAAAGGGAAGTCATTCCGAACGCAATCATGGGTTTTATGTTATTGCATATTAGAATATGTCACACAATTTGGGGAAATGGGAAGTCATTTTTTGGGCAATAGGAAGTCATTCAAAATCATTCCGAATGCAATTAGAATTCACGTAAATTTGCTAAACTAGCAAATTTACATGAATTCGAATTGGCTCCATTCGAAATAGAGAGAAATTCCTCCCATCTGATAAACTCCTATAATATAATTGACTCTGCCAATTAATCCTTTGACCTTATGATTCCAGTCTCCATTATACTACTGCCTCTACATATTCCGTTTTCCAAATCTTTTTTCCTCATCCATATTCAAATATTGGAAGTGAGCTTAGCTAGGAAAAAAAACCCCAGGGTCAGTAGGTCTGCAAGAAGTTAGCTGGAAGGTATGAAGCAAGTTCTATACTTCTTATCTACAACCAGACTTTGGAAAAGTTGCTTTGGGGGACTATAGTTCCTACATTTCCCCATCCAGTATAGCCACTGAGTAAAAATTTGTCAATACAACCCCCACCCCCAAACTGGTTCACATCTAGACTAACAACTCAGCCTAGAACTTGGGTTCCCACCTTTGATACTCTAGATGTTCTGGATTGTTAACTAGTGTTTCTGGGAACTGAAGTCAAAAGCAACTGGAGGACCAAAGACTGAGAACCACTGCTCTAGAAGGTCACTAAAAGTAAGGGTAGTGACAAAATCAGGAATCTGAACCTGAGTCTGCCCAGGGTGGAAATCTTGGATATTGTTGTTGGACTACATGTCCCAGCATCCCTACCCAGCCTAGCCAACTGTGAGAAATGCTGGCATTTGCAGTCCAAGTTCATTTGGAGGGCCTCCACTGCTCTACGAAATAGTACCTTTCCTTCCTTCTTTTGTTGTTTTCCTTCCTAAAATAAATTCTTCCAGGAATGCAAAATGCTGTATTAGAGCTGGTAAAGGACACAGAATGAATCTATTTCCATATAAAATCAAAGCAATTAACCCATCAAAGAAAATCTATATTTATAATTTAATGCCTATAAATGAGAGAATTCATATCCTGCACCAATGTATGAATAAATCTGACACAATCTATTTCTTCTTTTAAAAGGCCATGCCTCCCCCATTCTCCAATATACAAAATGTTATTCTTGTTGTTGTTATGTATCATCAAGGTGACTTCGACTTATGGTGGCCCTATGAATAAGAGACCTCTAGAAGATCCTGTTATTAAGCATTCTGCTTAGGTTTTGCAAACTGAGGGCCATAGCTTCCCATCTGTTAAGTGGTCCTCCTCTTTTCCTATGGCCTTCAGCTTTTATCAGTATTATTGCTTTTTCAGTGAGTCATGTTTTCTCCTAATATGCCCAAAGTTCTATTATTACTATTGTTATTATAATCTCACTTCAGTCATTTTAGTTTGTACTGGGAGTTCAGGATTCATTTGCTATTGGACCCATTTGTTTGACTCTCATAGAATCATAGAATCATAGAATCATTGAGTTGGAAGAGACCACAAGGGCCATCTAGTCCAACTCCCTGCCATGCAGGACCTCCAAATCAAAGCATCCCTGACAGATGGCCATCCAGCCTCTGCTTAAAGACCTCCAAGGAAGGAGACTCCACTACGCTCCGAGGGAGTGTGTTCCACTGTCGAACAGTCCTTACTGTCAGGAAGTTCCTCCTAATGTTGAGGTGGAATCTCTTTTCCTGCAATTTATATCCATTGTTCCGCGTCCTAGTCTCTGCAGCAGCAGAAAACAAGCTTGCTCCCTCCTCAATATGACATCCCTTCAAGTATTTAAACAGGGCAATCATATCACCTCTTAACCTTCTCTTCTCCAGGCTGAACATCCCCAGTTCCCTAAGGCGTTCCTCATAGGGCATGGTTTCCAGACCCTTCACCATCTTAGTTGCCCTCCTTTGGACCCGCTCCAGTTTCTCCACATCCTTTTTGAATTGTGGTGCCCAGAAATGGACACAGTATTCCAGATGGGGCCTGACCAAAGCAGAATAGAGTGGCACTATTACTTCCCTTGATCTAGACACTATACTTCTATTGATGCAGCCTAAAATTGCATTGGCCTTTTTAGCTGCTGCATCGCACTGTTGACTCATGTTCAGCTTATGGTCTACTTGGAGTCTACTAGGAGTCTACTTGGACTCCTAGATCCCTTTCACATGTGGTCTCATTCAGCCAGGTGTCCCCCATTTTATATCTGTGCATTTCATTTTTCCTCCCTAAGTGCAGAACCTTACATTTCTCTGTGTTGAATTTCATCTTGTTAGCATTGGCCCAGCTTTCTAATATATTCAGGTCTCTGGTGGTCCATTGGATCCATAAGGTTCCCCTCACACCAAATGCAATTGTGTCAGCTTTTGCACAAATCTTATAACCACTACACATGATAGTGACAGTTTGCAGAATGGTCATTAAACTTGGATCTTCCAGAATCCTACATAATCTGGGAATGTGTATCCATTTTAAAGAGTAGAATCTGAGTAAGAAGTATTAAACTGCCTTCCGATCAATGCCTTAATTCTCAGATTCCAGAAACTGTCTGTAGATGTTATTATTTAAATATTTATATCCTGCCCAATATCCAAAAATCTAAAATCAATTGAAGACAACAAATAACAAGCACAATAATTTTAAAGCCCAAAATATATATTAATCATTTAAAATATATTACTATTATTCATTTATCACTTAAGGCTAAGCCATTTAAAACCAGTTAAAATAATTTAAAATAATGCCAACCATGACAAATGTGGAAATTGGATAAAATCAATTGGGCCCTGTACACTTTACTAAAATGTCATGTTTTGACTTGGCACCAGTGTTATTGGTGTTGCTGCCGATCAGGCCTCTGAGGGATGCTATTCTGTAACTGAGGTGCCACAGCAGAGAAGTGAAACAGAGCAGGAGAAAAATTTAACCTATCATGGAGAAGGATTGTCAGCAGGTAAGGAATTGTTGCAGGAGGCTTCAGCATTCCTTATCCTTGCCCTCTTTGCTGTCAATCACAATTCCCCACACATACTGTATCTGGAATCTGGATGTGGCAGACTGGCTAGTAATTAAAAGGGCATGGGTCCATAGCCATCACATTTAATGTGGCCTATCCTCTTTATTGATATATCCCACAGGAATGATGGCTGAGTCCAACAAAAGCACAATGGCGCCAAATCTGTGAAGGTGTTGCAATGGCCTACATAGAAATCTAGGCACAACTGGATTTTGACCAGTGATTTGAAGATATACTTCTTAAGGCAAAGCAAAAACATTTGGTGGTAACATTAGCATCCAGTCTCTTAAGGGCAGAATGGGCAAAGTGTAGCCTTCTAGATGTTGGTGGACTGCAACCCCCAGCATTCCTCATTACTTACAGTACCAGCTAGGGCTGATGTGAGTTGTATTCCAACATCAGGAGGGCCACACTTTGCTCAAACCTGCTTTAGAAAAATTACATGCTAAAGCTGATTAATATAACAAGAAGAAACTTCAGGCATATTGAACACCATCCATAGAACCATCCATCAATGAATTTTGATAGAAAGAGATGCTACAAGTACATTTTCAAGTCAAGACAGACAGTGAAGTAAAGCTCTGGACAGGAAAATATTTGGAATGTTCTCCCGTGTTCTTCATTCCAGTGAAGTATACATACATACATATATTTCCCACAATTTAGCTAACAATTCACGCATCCAAACTCTTTCAGCAGTTGGTGAGACCACTAATTGCTATACTCAGTGAATTTAATTAGAGAAGGATTGTACTCGGTGAATTTAATTAGTGGTTTCACTAGATGGATGACATCCTGTTTGGGACATACACAAATGTAAATCCAATTTATGCTTGCATATGTCTTTGGGGGAAAAGGATCGTCACAGACATTGCAATTATCTTCTTCCCTTGCACAATGACCAAAAATGCCTGACAACCCACCTTCTTTGTGCACCCCATCCATGGCTAGTGGCGAGCAGGGGATGACTGAGAATCATCTGCCTATATGGCATTCACCACATGGACAATGGTGAAGGCATCTTCTGGGCTTCTGATGATCTTTCAGAGGTCCTGGAAGATGGTATTGTCATTGTTTGGTCTCACTCACTCCTCACTGTCCACCAGCCACTAAATTGTCATGGGGGCATAGGGGAGGAGGTTATTCCTGGTGGGGAAGAGAGTAACATTTCATAGTTCCACCATTTGGGGAATTTACAATACATCTGATGCAGGATCTTGGCTGAAATCTCCCTCCTTTCTTTTTCTTACCTGTAAGGTTTAACTCCATTTCAAAATGGAACTTCATGACATGGAAGGATATGGATGAGTAGGGAAAATATTTAAAATATAACCTACATAAAATAAGGTTTGCATAGCATTAGAAGCCACATATTTATATTGTGAGAAAACCAAGTGTGGTGCAGTGGTTTGGACTATGACTCTGGAGATCAGGATTCAAATTCTGGCTCAGCCATGGAAACCCACTGAGTGACATTGGGCAAGCCAGTCTCTCATTCTCAGAGCATGGCAATGGGAAACCTCTCTGAAGAACTTGCCTAGAAAGTGATAGGTTTGCCTTAGGGTCACTGTGAAGTGACTTGAAGGTACACAACAACAACAACAAGAGTGAATAGACTTTTAAACAAAGAGCAGCTCCTGGAAACATTATTGCCAGAAGCACTTTTTTTTTCATTGCCAAGGGATAGCACCATTTCCTGCTGCTTGGCAGAGCACATATACTCACTAGGTTCTTAGATGGATAAATCCAGTAGTTACATCTAACCCCACTATTAGTCTTCATTCCAAGTGTGCAAACTGTTATAAATCCTTTTCGCTAGACCGCAACTGCAATTAAGATGTTAATATTTTAATTGTCAAGAATTTGCCCAAATGAAACCTCAGAATTGTAGTTTGAGGAAGTGCTAATAATTTGGTTTGAGCAGCCATGTGCAGCCTGCAGCCCTCTGTCTAGTTTCAAAAGCCCTCTGAATATCATCCATGGAGGTTCTGGCAAGACTGGTCTCTTTCTCTCCACCCACCAGCAGCTTGCTGGGAAGGGAGGAAGAGAGAGATGGATAGAGGAGAAAAGATGCTTACATTTTGCCAAAGGAATGAGAGAGAAGAAAAGAGTGGAACAGAGAAAGGGAGGGGGAACCAGGGGTTGCTGCTGGCTTTCATTGCAGTGGAACTGTGAATTTGCTCTTGTCCAAAGATCTAAACCTTAACCCCACAATTGTTTCAGGACCTTGGACGGGTCCTTTAAAGCACAGCTTCTTTGAGCTAGAGATGAGGCAGATCAGCCAGTGAAGCAGAGTGTGAGTGTATGTTCCCTCAATGAATTTTATAGTGTTTTATCAGCAAAGAATACTCAGAGATAATAATAATATAATAATAAATATTTATTTATATCCCGCCCCTCTGGGTGAGCAATCAGGGCAGGGTACAACATATGAGATGGTTTTGCTAGCTCTGAAATATAGCCTAAGGCACCTGGTGGTTTCTCATCTAAGTACTAACCATGGCAGACTATGCTTAGCTTCCAAGATCACAATGGATCTGATGCCTTTGGGGCATTTAGGTCATGTGCCAGGGACCAGTAACATACTTCTGTCTTATTATCACACTTCCATAATTTCCTCAAGAATCATCATGGAGTGACAGTTGATGGTTTGCAGATGGACACTGGTCTGCAGGCCACTGCTTTTAGCAACACTGCCCTGAAGATGAGATTTAAATGGAGAGCAGATTAACTGGACCACTGACATAGGCACCGCCAGCCCATTGCTGGCAGATAGACCTTGTGGGATGCAGAAAAATTGCTGCCTTTCACAGAAAGAAGGTTCCCAACTCCCATCCCAGAACTAGAATTCATAGGGATTCCTCAAGACCAGAATGGTTAAATCAGTTTAAGGCAACATATATTTTGGATATTGGGGGTGGGGGTGGGATGCATGAACAAAATAAATTTTTGATAACTGTTTTTAATCTATCCATCAGGGATGTACCCACAATGCACAAGTGTAGTAGTTTGATAGACTCCTGGGAATAGTAGTTCAATGAGTTGAGTGAGTTCCTCAGCACTCTAGCCTGATCCCCTCAACTGCCAAGTTAGAGTTCTTTGGAAAAGAAGTCCAACTACCTTATGAAACTATAAATCCCAGGTCAGAGCCATGGCAGTCAAAGTGATATAAGACTATATCTGTATATTACCCCAGATTATTGTGCAATCTGTGTCCCTATTCACTTTGAAAACTGGTCTCAATAAGGGAATATTATGACTTGAATATCTGGAATATCTGGAATATCTGGAAGATCCATGGTTTCACCATTGCAGCTAGTCCTTTCAGCAATGCAAATTGCAACTATTCCAAACAATTGTTGTGCTAATTCTTGCTGTAACTCAGTGGTTCTCAAACTGTGCATCAGGACCCTTGGGGGGACATGAGAGATGCTCAAGGGTGGGGGGGGGGGATGAGACATGGAGACTCTGATCACTCCTCCTCCTCCTCCCAAACTTTTTTATGTCTAAATTTTACAAGTGTTGAATTAAATACTGAATTTATTTAAATAAATATGTTATAATTTGAACAATGTTATTTATTGTTAAAATATGAATATACATGAATATGCATCTAAACAAAATATTTTTATTCATATACTACACTGAGTGGAAGGGGGAGTGTGACATCCACATGTAGATGTAAAGTGAGTCACAAGGGTAGAAAGTTTGAGAACCACTCCTGTAACTAATTCATCTCCTGTTAGCAAAGTTTCTTGTTGATAAATATCTCTGTACAACAGCAGGCTTGTCCTCAGATGACAATTGCACTGTATGCCACTGGAGCTATCTTTGAAGCCTTGCCAGTTTATAGAACTTGGCAGAGCTTGTGCTCTCCTGGCACATCATTGAAGAAAGGTCACTTCTATGTCATGATGAAGCAGCAGAAATTTAAAATCTACTAGAATTGGCCCCTGGACTAGTAGTCACTTATTTAAATTCAGCAACACCTTTGCCTAAAGCTGTAAGAGTTTTAAAAAATAGTTGTTCAGGAGATATCAAAACTGGCCTCCCATTAATGCCTCACTTTGAGGGTTCCTAAGAGGAGCCAGTGTGGCACAGTGGTTTCAGTGTTGGACTCTGGAGACCAGGGTTCAATTGTCCAATCAGCCACAAAACCCTCTGGGTGACCTTGGTCATGTCACAGTCTCCCAGCCTCAGGGGGAAAGCAATGGCAAACCTCCTCAGAATAAATAATGCCAAGAAAACCCCATGATAATTTCACCTTAGGGTTTGTATAAGTAAGAAACAACTTGAAGGGACATGACAACAACAGACAGATACTGTGAATGTGGTGGCCTAGGAAGCCAACTTAGGTTATGATGGCACAGCTTCCCAAGGGAATTTGCTTACAATGCCTGGGCCTAAGGAAACATTCCAACCTAGGAATGGAAAGAATGTTAAAATATACTGAATCTACTGATGAAAAAGGGAGCACTCAGCTATTGGGAACTCCCAACAAGGGCTGCATTCACATTGCAGAAATAATCCAATTTTACACCACTTTAATTGCCATGACCCAGTGCTATGGAATTCTGGGAATTGTAGTTTGTTTTGGGTCCAGATCTCTCTTAACAGAGAAAGCTAAAGGTCTCACAAAACTACACTTCTCAGAAATCCATAGCTTTGAGTCATGGCACTTAAAATGATGTCAAACTGGATTATTTTTGCAGTGAGGATTCAGCCAAGGAGAATATGCCCATGATGAGAATCCTTGCCATTTGGTGCAGAAAACAGTATTTCCTGCACAGGAATGCAATTTCCTTCCACCACTTCAACTGACAGGAAAAAGGACAGCAAATGAAATTCCAGCGGGGGAAAATAAGATATAGGGAAGAATAAGTCCCAAACCATAAAACTTCCTCAAAAATTGTGGTGGTTCAAGGACTTTCTTGTAACAGGGTGGAAAAGAGCATAATTTGTCATTCTTAGTTGTTGTTCCATTTTGTACAACCTCTTCAAGTTGACTCCACTTTATAGCAACCATAGACAAGTTTTATTCTGAGGAAATTTGGGTTTGCTTTCCTTTGAATCCAAGAGAGTATGAATTGCCCGTCTGTATCCTCAAAAGCATTAGGCTGTTGGTGGTGTTCTTGTTCCAGCTCACTAAGGTATGTGATGTGTTGCAGCTCTTGTATTGCTACAAAAACTTAAAAATTGTTATTTCTACTCATATATTGATTCCTTTCCTTATTCCTGAACATTTTTAATGCTTCAAAAATCTGCAAAACCTATTTATCAAGCATACAGGAACATAAAATCTGAATATATGTATCCATTGCTAACATTAGCAGTCTCATTTCACTTTCAAGAGTCTGTTAATGTGCAAAACCTGTGAAAACAGATGGCAGCAGTTTGAGTGTATATACATGAATAATCCTGGTTTTTATGACATCACTTTCAACTGGGGGCAGGACTCACCTGTCTCCATCTCTATATGGCTTCCGATGTGTGTTGCATTATTCTATGGGCACCAGTTCAGATTTGAATGCTCTCATGATTTAACACTCTGTGCATGTAAGACCTAGCAAACACATTTGTATGGTTTATGCATCACTGCCTCAGGCCAAACAGGAGAAGTGTCTGAAGAATTATACTTCAGTAGCATGTAGAATTACAACAGTGAGCTTTTATATCCTGTTTGCATATGAAAGCCATAGGTATGCTTTTGACCTAGCAATTTGGAAGCCTAAGAAGTGTTTTATAAGGATGTCCTAGGGCCATCAAAAAACAAACCCAGGATTTTTTTTTTAATCTCACTTTGTGCTGCCTCTTACATCTGTGCAGTTGTGACAGAATATAATAGCATTCACAGAACAGAAAAGAGCCATTGGTAAGGATTCTTTGGAGTTTTGAATTAACATTTTTATGCAAATTATTGAAAATGGCATTTAGAGATTATGTCATATTGTAGGGATTATTTTCTTAAAATTTGCTGTTCTTTCAGAGTAATCTGTGCTTTAAATGGCAGTGTAAAATACAACAATTTTCGTTCTTTATCTGGGTTAGTCAGCAGTTAGACTGCTATTGTATGTTTTAGTTCAATCAATCATCATTAAAGTGGATTTTTGATGCTATAATGGCAGGAATAAAAACAAGGAGGTTGGGTTCCATGACACTGCTAAGAAAGTACTAAAAAAATCTTAGGTGTGACTCAATCAGAAAGCTGTCCTTGCTATACTTTGTAACAGTGCATGTTATCATTACTAGTCTCTTTGATAGAATTTGTAATTGTCTAGAAAACACACATAAAATAATTTCTCATGAGTATTCAGTTACACTGAGCACTTAGGAGTAGATGAATGTGACACATCCATCAGGCTCCTGCAGCCTCCAGTCAGACAAACTGAGCCACTGAATTATGTCCAGTAGTGCATTTCCTCTACTGCACAGCTTTAATAGAAACATTGCATCCCTTAACAAATGTCAGGGCCAAAAATTTAATTTTAATACTGCTTTCTCAAGCTATTTTGCAAATTATTCCACCAGCCTTTTTGCAAGCTATCACAGACTCCACAAGCTGTTTGATGGACCATTTTACATTTTGGTGCACAAATAGTTCACCACAAGTTGTTCCAGAAGGATTTTCACATGTGATTGCACTGGCTGCTGTGACAAGGCTGTGTAAACATCTTCGTACAACGCACTGCAACTTGGCTAGGCATTCCTTGCACGAATGCTAGTTACTCTGGTAGCAGTTGCATAAACCTTAATGGAACCACCCTACCACCCAGACATTTTTTGCAACTGATTTTTAAATACACACACACACCAAGAATAACAACAAATCAATACAGCTGTGGCAGGGGGAGAAAAAGAAATATAAGTAAACAAACAAACTCATAACTTTGTTAGTGAATACTGAATATAACCCACTGGCTTTTTAAAATCCATTTGCCTTACTACTACTATTGGCTCCTCGTGATACTTTTCTATTATTATTATTATTATTATTATTATTATGCCTTACTTATAAAGAGCTGTAACTTTACACAGCACTGTGCATATAACCAATTAAAATAATCAATTAAAATAAATAAAGTAAAATAAACCTGACTATGGTTTACATTCTATGAAAAACAATTAAATACAATATTTAATACATCTTAACATTCAAACAATAAAATAGAGGAGGCAACAAATTAAAATAAACATTGGATAACAATCATGTAATGTCTGGAATGCTTCACTGAACAGTATTGTCTCTATCTCAGTTTTAAAGCTCCCGTAGGGAGAGGCAGGAAATAAAAATATTATTATTATTATTATTATTATTATTATTATTCGTGCTCATAGGGGAAGGAGGTTTCAGGAGTGAGGGGTAGCAGCTCTTCTATTCCAGCCAATGTTTCCTTATGCTGCTACATGTGTGTATGGGCTTTAAAACCACTGTGATCCTAAAGATATGGTGGCCTGTGGCCTCTATCTTTATATGCAAAGAAACTATAGAACATGTGCTCATATTATATTATCGATATTTACATAATAATCTCATTTCATCCATATTGCAAAAATATCCAGGATGTACAAAACAGTTCTATATCTCCTTGCTGCTTTCAGATACTAACCCAGTTATAACAAATAAAATGGCCAAATTCTGTGCAGCATTGACTAAAATTCAATTGATGACCTGTACCACAGACTAGAATAATGAACCTCCAGATGGGTTTTGTAATCTTATGGAATATGTGTTTGATATAGCATTTTATATAAAATAATAATGTGTATTTACATTTAATTAATGGCCGCCTTTGTGTTTAAGAGTTTTTAATTGATTGTATTATGCCCTTCTCATGCTGATCTATGATTGTAATAAAGATCTCTGAGCTTTGAGCTTTACATGTATTAGTTTTTAACCCCAATCTCTCCAGGACAAGTTCAAACACTGATGTTCTACCATGCACCCATAGCTTCACATTTATCTGGTCCAATGCTTCTTAAGCTATCTGATGTGGGGGGCAGCTTTCTTTTCTTTCTATTTTGCTTTGTTTTGGTAACGTGCCAGGGATTGATAGCATGTTTGGCCCATTTGCTTCAACAGTATTTCTCTCTTTCCTGGAAACTCTCCATGGACCAGCAGCTGATGGTTCATGGTTTGGCACTGGTTCAGGAACTATCTCTTTGAGTGGCACTATTTTAATCTACTGAACCAGCACAAATACAATACAAAGAAGGCAGACAAAAGTGGAAGTCAGGAACACAGCCCTCTCCCTGCACTATACAAATAGAGCCATGATGAACACACCGTATAACATTTTTACATCTTCTGTGTGCATAAGTGTAGCATCAAAAGGAAACATTAAAGCTGTATCTGGGATTTTGTCCTCATTTATGTTATTCATCACAACAATCATGTGTGTGTTGTACGTAGAACATAATGCAAAAAAACCTAATCACCCACAGATTTATTGGGAAGTTAGAAACTCTTAGAAGATGATATGTAAGTTAGTAAGTCAGGGGTTTGGATAGCCTAATTGAAATTTTAATTGGGTAACAGCCACCATGAATCCCATTTGGGAGAAAGGTGGGATGTAAATCTCATAACTAAATGAACAAACAAACAAACTTTCACTTGAAAAAGTTTTAAAACATAGCTATCAAAGGGATCTGGGGACAGTAACATTTAGAGAAATACTTCTGGGTCTTTCATGGATATCCATCCATTATATCTCTATATCAATATCTACATATATAAAACCATCCAGTCTTATATCAGTGGAATGCTATAGCTATTATTTCTGTACTTGTCTATGTCTACATGTGCGACCATCCAACTGACCTGTAGTTCAATCACAATATCTTGGATCCACAAACATAAGAAATCTTTCAGTTTGTAGAAGGAATTATAAATCAGCTGAGGTTTACAGTGAAGGAAGCAAAAGGAGAGATTTTCTTTGATTTCCCCATTCCCCTGCAGCCACCTGCACTACCACCCACTCTGTTCCAGAGAATCTCCCAGCCCACTGCAGCAGTTCTGCAGTATGAAGAAGGAATCAACAAAAACAATCTCCCTCTACTTTCACCAGCAGTAACTCATGAAAACTCTAGATGCAGACCAGTAATGAGGGCCATCTGAATGAGAGCAAGAAGCCAAAACTGAGGAATAACCAAATCCAAAGCTCTGCACTCTTATACTGGCAAAATAACTAGGGCAAGGATGCAAAAGCTGCAGCCCAGAGGGGTGCTTAGCCTGCATGCAAATCTACATTTAGTATCTTCAAAGCCTTAAGCATTCTTCTGATGGGTTGCATGATCTCTACTTAATTCTCTCCTACACACACTTAAAATATTGATTTCCAGATTATTTTATGTAAATTGCCCTTTTGCTAGCAGTGCTCTTAGGGGGTGGAAAGAGCTCTCCATTCCCTTCCAGGTGGTGAAAGTATCTCTGAGATAAATGTGCAGACACCCATGCAGACCCCAAATCTCTCTGAGGGTTTTGGAATTTGAAGTCCAAAATCTGTGCAAGATCAAAGTTGGGAACCACTTATTTAAATGAACATAAAGAATCTGAAAGGGAAAGAAGACAAGAATCTGAAAGGGAAGGAAGACAAGGATACATAGGAGTTTATCACATGGGAAGAATTTCTCTCAATTTCAAATGGAGCCAATTCGGATTCACATAAATTTGCTAGTTTAGGAGAAGAAAATATATAAGAAATAAATTATAATCCATATAGTATAGTTAAGCACACTTAATTTTTAAAAATTCTATCTGGATCCAAATAACTGGCAGTGTATATATTTCTCTTCTCAGACACATTGAAAGCAATACAAGAGACATTGCTTTTCCTTGTTGGAAAGTAAATGTCACTATTACAATTCCATTTTAGCCAACTGCTAGCATTAGCTGTGCAAAACTGACCCATTAACTCGATGTCAGAAGTGACCATAATGATTATGAGGCTACAAACAGGTTTTTTGCTGCTTGTTCAAGGAAAACTGCATGAATGAAAATATTGTTAACCTCCCTATTTCAGGCTTTTCTGGCTGTTACACTCTTTTGTTATCAGAAAGCCATGTGAACAATGTAGTTTGTGTCTTAACATCTGCCTAAAGAATAAATAATACAAAAGGAGCACAATAATACAACTTTATAAGGATCACATACATGCACAAAAAGATTGTTCATTAATATATTGACCAGATTTTTATCTGTTCAGATTGTGTGTGCGCGTATGTGTGATTGGACATGTGCTTATTTCATTTGGGTTTATATGCATCAGATATCCAGTCTCTGAACAATTCACGGTTAAGCATCAGTCCAACTAGCAATATCTTCTTTGATCTTTGTTTTCTTAACAGATAAACAGTAAATACTTGCACTTGGGAGCTTACTGCTGAGCCAGACTAAACACTTTGATATTCTCCCATTCAGAGTCAAACTCTGCACAGGTTACACTGTCTAGTGTCAAAGGACTATGGAGAATATTAGGAGTTGTGATAGTGGATGTTTACAGCAGCTAGCTGGTTGTGCCTACAGTGCCTACAATGGCTAGGCAGGCACTATATTTCCTTCCTCTGAAATAGAGCCTTCAGCATGTGGTCTTCATTGGCAGTCTCCCATCCCTAATCAGAGCTGACCTGATAAGATCTGGTGCGTTTAGAGTATTTAGGCCCTAGGCAGGCAGTAGCTGAAACCAAACATGATACAAGTCAAAATGTGAGTACTAGACATTGCACAAAGGGGTTTAAAATTAATACACGGTTATCAGGTGTTAATATACCAGTGGCCTGAAATCTGATTCTGGCATGGAAAAGGGTCTTAGTCCCACCTGGAAAAAAATTGGTGTCTTATTTATATATATGCCCCACCCTTCACACAAGGGGGCTAACAATGAAACACTGAAAAGTGCAGTTCTGAGTGAGGTCCTTCAGGTAAATTATGTACCTGCTTCCTCCATTCCCTTGCCACTCTGAGACTCTGAGATGAGGAATTAGGGGTGTGAAGTTAAAGAAAAAGAAGGGAAAAGTCCTAATGCAGGAATAAGAAGAGAAAACCATTGTAATATTTAAATTATAATATGATTTAGTTAAAATTTCATCAGGTCAAACAATGCAACAGATTTGTGAAATTAGGAGCCAAGGGGAAAGAATCACTATGCAACAAAAATGGAAGCCTGTATACTTACATTCAAGCCTCAGCTAAATTACGGATGGGCCATAGGCTGCCTGACTGATTCATTTCTCTGTGGCCTCATCTGCATAGGCCAAAAGGCCCATTCCCTCCCCATCCCCCATTTCTGGCATTGTCTTCTTTGAATGATGCACACCCCAAACCCCAGTTCAGGTGTGAGCAGTCTGGACAACATCCTGCACATTATGCACCAGAACCAGTTTATAACAACCTTAAAGTGCTTTTTAAAAATACACTTATTCCTCCAGATCTTCCAGGAAGATCCGAAACCTTCTGTTCCCATGCCACCACAGCTGTCTGCTCCTGCTGAGCCATCTGGCACATCCACCACTAGTGCAACTTGCTCCTTCTGAAGTCAGAACTAGTTACCCAACCATGTATTCATTGCTGGATGCATCATTCTGACCTCAGAAGTGGATAACCCAGGGCAGTGGCAGACATGGTGGGTGGCTCAGTAGGATGATGGTGTAAACAGTGGCTATAGCAGAGGAATAGAGGGGCAGGTCAGGGCAGCTGTGGGGGGGGGGGCACAAGGTACTTTATAAACAAAGCCTCTGTGACCATTGCTTATAACCGTTTTTTTATAATATTCCAACTGCCAACCTAAACAAAATAAGTAAAATATTAGGTTTGGCAATGTTTTAAACAGAGAAAAAGTTTGCAGCAAATGAATACACTATCAAGCTATGGTATATCTATGACCCTCTACTATCTAAATGGAAATTAATAAAAATATGAAAGTCCCTATTGTACTTTACAAAAGCAAAAGAAGAAAAAGCCTGCTTGTTTGCTTGTTTTATTAACAAGACTACATGTGAAAGAGATCTAGGAGTCCTAGTAGACCACAAGTTGAACATACGTCAACAGTGTGATTCAACAGCTAAAAACCCCAATGTGATACTTGTCTAGATCGAGGGAAGTGATAGTGCCATTCTTCTGCTTTGGTCAGGCCCCACCTGGAATACATGCCCAGTTCTGGGCACCACACTTCAAAAAGGATGTTGAGAAGCTGGAGCATGTCCAGAGAAGGGCAATCAAAATGGTAAGGGGTTTGGAAACCACACCTATGAGGAGAGATTGAGAGAGCTGGATATATTTTGCCTGGAGAAGAGAAGGTTAAGAGGTGATATGATAGCCCTATTTAAATATTTGAAAGGGTGTCATATTGAGTCTGGAGCAAGCTTATTTTCTCTGGTCCAGAGCAATGGATTCAAACTAAAGGGGAAAAAAAGTCCATCTAAACATTAGGTAGAACTTCCTGACAGTAAAAGTTGTTTGACAGTGGAACACACTCCCTCAGAGAGTGTTGGAGTCTCCTTCCTTGGACATTTTTAAACAGAGCCTGGATGGCCACTTGCTTTGATTCTGTGTACCCGCATGGCAAAATTGGGTTGGACTCAGGGCTGGCTCTAGATATTTGGGCCACCCTAGGCGAGAAATAGTTTGGCACCCCCTGTCACCCCTCATAATTATTTTGGCCCTTGATTTCCACTGTTTTGTTTGTTAAAGCTAAACATGACATAAAATTTAGGTTCCAATCTCTTGTCATAGTATTGAGTATTAGTCAAAAAGCTGC
The DNA here is from genome assembly GCA_034509955.1 of Urosaurus nigricauda. Classification (NCBI taxonomy): domain Eukaryota; kingdom Metazoa; phylum Chordata; class Lepidosauria; order Squamata; family Phrynosomatidae; genus Urosaurus; species Urosaurus nigricauda. Next base: position 216,204,670 of record JAOEGL010000004.1, read on the forward strand.
CCCTAAATTTTGCCACCCTAGGTGGCTGCCTAGTTCACCTATATGGATGAGCCAACCCTGGTTGGACTGGATGGCCCTTGGAGTCTCTTCCAACTCTAGGATTCTATGATTCTGTTATTCTAATTGAAAATAAGAGAGACAGAATGGGTAGAGAGCGAGTGTAGTATGGTGGTTTGAGTGTTGGACCAGGACTTGAGAAGACCAAAGTTTTAATCCCATTCAGCCTACTGAAGCCTACTGGCTGACCTTGAGAAAGTCCTGCACTCAGCCTTACAGAAAGCAGTAGCAAACCCAGACTGAAGATAAACTGTGGAACAAAAATCCCATGAGAGGACTACCATAGGACTTGAAGACACCTATCAACAACAAAGTGTGCAGAGCCTAATCTGAGCTAGGATCACCATGACCTAGTTTAAACCTTTCTCCCAAGCTACTTCCTTCCCCAAATTTTCCCAGATGTAGAATACCCTCCAGCATTTCACTGATAAAAACCAGAACATGTGTGGCCAAACAACAGCAGAGTGTGGTTAAGACAGCAAAAATTATTATTGAAGAAGAACACACAAACTGGGAGGTTTTGCAGCGGTGTGCTTTTGCCTGAAACCTAGAGGGAAGGTCAAAATTATGCCCCCTCTTCTCTTCGGCTCCTGCAGAGTTATTGAGTACAAACCAATTTTGCACTTTGAATTCAGTCTGTAGCAACTGAAATAAGCTGTGAGGATAAAGGGGGAAAGTGGGAGTGGGAGAGAGAAACTTTGACATTTTAAAATTAGCTGGAAAAGTTGGATGGCTGAGAATAAATCAATATTGTCCCTGTTAATTTGGGACAGGTTGGATGGTACAGTATACTGTAGTATAGCGAGAAGCATTTAAATTAAGGGAGGAATGCTTCACATTTACTTTTTCTTTAACAAGAATAAAGTATCTGACAGTGAAAGTGTAACCAAGCCTTTTCCCCCATGTGCAAATAAGATCGTATCTCATTACATTTTCAAGGATAGCTTGCAAAGTTACTTTTAGAAGGTTCTTTTAGCATTCCAGGCCTCTAAGGTCTTTACATACCTTGTAGTTTAAAATAAATATTTACTTTTCCATTTCTCAATTATTACCTATTAATTCCTTTAAAAAAACATAATGGTGCATGCGACACAGGATGAGACAGCACCTGAACATGTAATTGCCGTTCTCTACCATGTACTGAAGGCACACACCTTGAAGCAAAAGCAACTTTAACTGTTACATTACATTGCTAAAGGATCAACAGTGTTCCTCATCAGGTTACAGCAGTAATGTAATTTAGTTATGCCTTCATAATGGTGAAGGGAATACTACAGGCAATGCTTCATTTGCAACTAACAGAACAAAATGGCTAAGGGGCTGAACTTTTCTGACTGTGGTAACTTGTTACCCCAGCTAAGATGGTCAGCTGTGTACTACCCAGTATAACTCAAGCAATGTGTCCTTTGCCCCCCATTTTGATACTAATGGCAAAAACAAGCTTTAGGCCGGCAACATGTTTGATGCAAACTTGCCATTGCCCAGTGTAGCCAAATCATTTAACCTCCAAACTTCAAGAGATTGACTTTGTCAGTGGAATCACTGAGAGATCAATGTAAATATAATTCTGGTACGTTAAAGGAAATCTGACCCTCATGTGGCCTGTATTTCATGCACCAATGAATTTGTTTCACTTACTTTTTCCTCTTGTATTGTCTCTCCCAAAGCATAAAATGAAATTAGATTCAGGGTCAGAAGCTCAGATACAAACTTGAAAACTTACCCAAACAAAAAAGTGTATCCCTGTATGCCTGCAGTCAGTAAGAATGAGGGTATGAAATAATCAACTAATAAATTAATTCAAAAACCTGCAAATGTACTTTTTAAAGAGAGATACAATTTCTCACAATTCAGTTTTGGTTTCTGCAGAGATGAATGACTTAAAAATAAGAAAATGATTTAAAATTTCTGTGGAGAAAGACTCAAATAGCCCAGAAAAGGACCCCAAAAAGGAATGAGAACACTTGTTGATGAGTAAATTCATTGCCAAAAAAAGTAACTATGCTATCAGTCTTTGCATTTATTATGTAAGAGAACTGTATCACATTACTTGTACTACATTATTTCCAAGGTCTGACATAACCCACAATGATAAGTTAGTTGTTTGACCAAAGAACCAAGACATTTATTTGCCATTATGTTGTTATTTTTACTTTATTAAGATTTGTAAAAAGAAAAAAGATTAGAACCCCAATCTAATATAATTTTATGTAATATTTATTCATTTAATCAAAACCCCACCTTCCCCAAACCCTAAAAAAAAAGAGCACAAGGTAAAGACTTTCTTTATTATCACATTTCTTATTGTTTTAATTCAATCTGATATTCTCCTTTGTAAAATAATCTTGACTGGTTTTGTTGTTGTTAAGCTTCTCCTAGTGATTTTACTGGGTTTTAAAATATATATAAAATACATTTTTATTTATGAATAAATAAAACACAGTGGGCCTTCAGTATCCAAAGGGGATCAATTCCAGACACACAAACACCGCAAATGCCCAAATCTGCAGATGCTCAAATTCCCCACCTGCCAGTGCTGCTGCTGCCACCAGCTTCTCCCAGTGCCCAGCTGGGGTCTCTCTGTGGCCCCAACTGCCAGCCCTGCACTGTGATGGGGTGTGTGTGCAGAGTCCAGGGGTTGCCAGGATGGGGGCATGATGGGTCTCGGTGCATAGAGCTCCTAGAGCCACCCATTGCCTCCACTTGGTTCACCTCAGGGGCAGGGAACTAGCCGCCACAGCCAAGGAAGGGCAGGGAAGGGCACCCTCTCCCACCGACCCAGACTGTTGCCTCCCCGACTGGGGATAGGAGGCCCCAGCCACACTCCTGGAGTGGAGAGCCAAGGGGGTAGGTAGGAGCCCCACGTGCTCAGAGGCACCCCTCCCCAACAAGGGCTGGAGCCTCCTTCCTCCTTCCCTCTTCCCACCTTGGAATGAAGGGTTCCCCCCCCCCCGCAAAAAAGGGCTCCTTTGGGGTGGGGTGGGGTAGGTAGGTGGGGATGTACCCTACCCAATGATACCAGTCCTAACCAATGCAGCCAATGGAAAAGGCTGATGGGCGCTGCATCCTTACTTTATCTCCATGGTGAAAGCCTGATGAGAGACAGTTACTGCGAAAGCAGACATTTGATTTGAGGAAAGCAGCCATTGGCAGACTGGGTTCTGATTTTCACTAGGTTTTTTAAAAGAAATCTATATGTCCACAGTCTAATCCTCATATCATTTTTCAGACACACTGAGAAAGAGAGAACTACTGCTAACGTTGTTTAAAAGAATCACATGTAAAATTTCACATCCCATATATCACATGGGCTGCAATCCAACCTCCCTCCAGTGTAGCATAGATATTCACATGTGGGGCTACAGTGCACCTGGGCTCTGCAACCCCTATGCAGAATAGTAACATTGCACAATATATGTTACTGACTGGGTGGCATGCAATGTGCAGTGTGAAATAAGCAGTGTGCAATGCACAGCCACAATGTACAGTATGCAACCACAATGCTCAGTGCATAAATACAATGCAGAATGTTGGTGTATGTGCAACTCTGTATGAACAATTCTGCTGATGCTGATGCTTCTTCTGTCACCATAGAATATCTATTGCAATATGGCAAATATTTATCTTCACATGCATAAAACACAACTTAAACATGCATATAACACTAACAAAATGTCAGTCATAGTGTGTGTCAGACCCTGCCCAATCCCTTCAGTTCAGCAAACTAGTCTTCTGTATATTAACAGCAAAACTTTATTTCAGTAACCAAAAAAGTTAACAGCTTGAGTTCTGCAGACAGAACTACCATAATCCCTAATGACAAGCAAATAAAAATTAATGCATCCCCCATCCCCCCCGCAATTCCTTAGATACATATAACATGGTAGGAAATGCCTTTCACATTGTCAGATACTTTTCCTAAATAAAATATTAATTTTGCAGATTCAGTTTTCACTGAAATTAAATATTCTATAAACTAAGTAGGGAGAGACTAAATACCCTGAAGGCATTAGATTCTGTCTGATTTTGGAAGCTAAGTGGGGTCACCCCTGGTAAGTACTTGAATGGCAGATTGCCAATGAAGACTTGCTGTAGGCTGTATTTCAGAGGAAGGAACTGGCAAAACCACATCTGAGCATCCCTTCTCTAAGACAAACCCTATGAAAAATTCATGGGATCGCTATAAGTCAACAGACAACTTGAAGGCAGATGCACGCACACACAAACTTCAGAAGTACAAGATACTAAGAAAGTTTTTTTTTTCATTCTAGCCTACAAGGAGAAGATGAAGGAGCTCTCCATGCTCTCTTTGATCTGTTCCTGTTTTTACCCGGAACCTCGCAACATAAACATATACACATATGACGGTAAGTAACATTCAGTGAATAACATTCTCTTTAACAAAGGATTGTTTGGGCTATCCTGACGGATGTCCTCTTTGCTTCTCAGATCTTCTAATTGATATTTTGTTAGGAAATTTAACACTCTTTTGTCTCTATTAGATTGTAACTGCCCTGCAAGTTATCACAGTACATGTTTGATCTTATTACTGTCCCAATACAAGCTAATTCACCCCAAATGGAATCTGATTGTCTATATAATAATAGACAATCAGGTTACCTTCAGCTTGGCAACTCTCAGAGTGAACAGCAAGCTTTTAAATTATTTGAATTCAGTGCAAAAACTTCAGTATACTAATTATAAATTATATTTTCATCTTACCAGAGTTTCCATATGATTATCTTCCAGTTCAGCACATGACCATTCAGAATATGGAAATATATTTTGGACTATAACTCCATTTTGTTTCCAGTTTCCTCCCCTCATTACACATGATCTAATGTTGCTGTTACAGTTCATTATTGATCCATTTCTGCCTCCAATGTTTGGTATAGATATTTTGACTTTACCTCTACAGATATGGAAGTTAAACATATCAACAAACGTGCCTCTGGCCAAGCTTTTGAACTGATCTTAAAGCCACCTTCTCCAGTCTCAGAAGCACCACGAACTTTAGCCTCTCCAAAGAAGAAAGATTTGTCCCTTGAGGAGATCCAGAAAAAGCTGGAAGCTGCAGAGGAAAGGAGAAAGGTATCTCACCACTTACTTTAGGAGCAAAGCCAATAAGAATTGGGGAGAAATGAAACCATTCAATATTCTTGCTACCAACACTATTAGCTTCAAAAATGGTTATGAATCACTTACAAGCTTTACAATACCTATTCTATTAACTGTATGTTGGAAAAGATACAATTCTCTACAATGTTATCCTGAATTTGCAATTATGTTAATGGGGACTCCATTAAAATTTGGACTCAAACCCAGAGCAGATTTGCCAGCTCACTAACATGGAAGCCACCAAACATCACTGGACACCTCTTTCCTACTTTGGCAATGAATATAAACAGTTAGTCTTCATACTTTTGTTTCAGTCATACTCTTCATACTCTTCTGCTCCTTATAACAATAACTTAGATATATGTTGGAACCCTGTTGGTGCATTATGCTGGCCTGCTTACACTGTATGGGAAGTGGCAGGAGGGAAAAGGTCAGGGACAGAATGGCCATAAAGGAAGTAAGGCATAACAGAAACAAGCTTCTTAAATCTAATAGATTTTGTCTGCCTTCTGTCACTACCACCTGGAAAAAGTACATCCATTAGCATAACGCACCAACAGGATTCTGTCCATTAGAAATTAAATATCTAATAATGGTAAAGATTAGCCACATTCTGGGCTCATTCTCACATTTAAATTGGTGTGTGATTCATCTTCATTCTGTGTTGGTAAATTGATTCCAAAAGGCCCATTGTTCCCACTATGAAAGCGGATCTTTTCATTATCCCCTTGTAATCGCTTCTTTTTTGGCACGATTGCAATCCCCACTAGTTTGCTCGGCTTCAAAATGCATGTCAATCATCTATGCGTCATCAGTGATGTAAGCGGCAGCCTGGGCAGCCCAGCTTGGGATCTATCAGTCTATCTATCTTAAATAAATTTTAGAAGATTCGACTGATTGATTTTGCAACTACTTGCAATCAATGAAGCAAGTAGTTGGAAAATCAATCAAACAAATCTTCTATAAATTTTGATTTTTTTTTAAAAAAAAAATCATGCACCAAAAAATGAGAAGGGATGGTAAACACTCTTCTGCTATTAGTCCCTCCCTTCCAGAATGATGTGATTCAGATCCATCATTCCCACTTGTTGAACACACTTCAGAACCAATTTTTTTCAAAAGAACCACTAGGAAACTAGTGTCTGGAAAAAACGTGGGTTTTTTTGCATTTGTTTCGCTTTATTGCCACAGAATTCAATCAAAGTAGGATCAGAACTGTTTTCAAATGGGAACAACGGTCATATACCCCGATCAGAGATTTGCTTTAAATCATAAGGGGAACATGCCCTTTGTTAGTTCAGACAAAATGGCAAGCTATATTTAATCAAAAAACATGCCAGAGGAGGAGAGAAGATGAGAGGTGCAAGCCAAGCTTAACCAAACCTGCATCATCTCACTACTTTGCATTTTTATCTTGCTCACAACATGATTAAAAAACATATATAAAGATACACTATGTTATAATGTTAAAATACAATTAAAGAGGTGTTTATGTTAGGACAGCAGGTAAATTAAAAACAGTCTTAAAACACATTAAGGAAACAACAGATAAAGTACAGCATTCTGCCATTAAAAGCCCTCTTCTCAGAAGCCAGTCACTTACCCACAATCTGCTTGAGTAAAAACAGTCTTTCTTTGTCATAAAGTACAAGTGATATCATCCCTATAATTACTTCTTTGGCAAGCAGTAAGAAAAGAAGAAGGCAGATGGGATGAGTCGATCAAGGATGTCATAGCCCTGAGCTTGGAAGACCTGATTTGGGCTGATGATGACTGGGCTTGCTGGATGTCTCTCACTTGTAGGGTCTCCATAAGTTGAAGCTGACTTGACAGCTGATAACAACAACAAAATCAAATCAGTTCTTTGACCTCTGATATGTTCATATAATATGCTGCCTTTGTCATTCAACAAATCCCATCTCTAGGATGGCATAATATTTTTGGTTTTTGTCCTGCTTTGTATGGTTGGTCCCATGTTGAGGGCATGCCAGTTAAATACAATGATCTGCACACTGGTATAACATTCTGCCACTCCTCTCATTTTTCAGGCATCAAAGTCATGAAAATAATTCCTCCAGATCCAAAAGCACAGTCACCAAAGAAATTTGTGTGCTGCTTCCTAAGGATGAATAACAGAATTAACAGGATGATATCTGTCTAATAACAGGGCTCAAAATATTAGCTACTACTGAAAGGGAAACTAACCAATACCAGCTTCCAAGGTTTTAAAACCCAAGATCAAGTTGCACAGTAGAATCTTCTGTAAGCAGGACATTAATATGAAAATTAGATTCCAAAGGGAGTAAAATACCTAATAGTTTTAGGATTATGGCACAGAAATTAGATGTGATCCTGCTAATGGATTTGCATTTTTGTGAAATATAATTGGGCAAGTCCCTGCTGTTTAACATCCCATTTGAATGGAGGATAATTATCAGTCTTTTGAAGATTCATGCTGTCAGCTATTCACTGAATTCCATGAATCTTGTACTGGTTAATGTCATTTACCAGAATGATTCTGTAAAAAAGAGACTCCCACACAGTCATAGCCAAAAGTCTTCCTTGATACAGGAAATGGGCAGCCTCTCCCCATTCTCCTTTTCTAGTCTGTGAATGCTACATGCTAAACAAAACAAGAAATTAAAACAAGGCAGTGTGGAGAAAGGCAGGAAGTCTGCCTCCTCCTTAACAGCAAGTTAAAAATATTAGAAGAGTAATATCCATATTAATCATCTGTGGTCATTCTGTTTGTTTTCTTAATGTACAACTGTAACCCTGCTTTTGCACTGGCTTCTTTAACTTTCATCAGTAGCTGTTCCAGGTCTTTGTAGAACCAGGTCAGAAAGTTGTGTACTCTTGATTTTAAAACATTGATTAAATATTTCTACATTTAGGTTGAGTGCATGATATTGTACTTTAAAGGTATAGTTTGAATTTTTCTAGTTGCTTATGTCACAATTCAGTGATATATTGGAATTGTGATTTATGAGTAACATTAGTACAAAAAGCATTACTAAGCATTCTGTAGGGTGTGGTATGGGAGAAAGACAATGCAGGGATGACACCATGAGTTACCACAACAGGTGAGCCCAAGCCTAGTGAAGCCACTGAGCAAGAGACAACAACGAAGATGTCCAAAGCTGGCTGAATCACTGGAGATTATCGCACAGCATTATGATAACGTTCCGGGAACGGAATGATAACGGAATGCCATGAAGTTTACTGCACAGATTGGTTCCCATTGCTCAAAGTGTTCCAACATCATTCCAGGGCAAGAGCGATGAAAAACAGTTTTCAACATGCTGGAATGTTATCATACTGGTCCAGGAGAAGTTAGTGCAGTAATCCTATCTGTTCTGATATCCATTATAACAGTCTTCATGTCCTGATTGGCTGAAACAATTTCTTCCTGTGCAGTCCTAGAGTGTCCAAAAAGTTTAATGCTCTTCTAGGTATGATGTGTGGTCCATTTTTTTTTTAAACGATCAGCATTTTAACATGTTGGAATGCTTTTCCTCAAAGCTGAAACAGTTTTCACCCCACATCATATTTAAACAAATGTTTACATGTGAATTATTTTTTAAATTGCTATGTGTGTGTGTGTGTACATATATGTGTTTGTTTATGTACACACACACACACATATATATATATATATATATATACACAAAAGTACTCATTCAAAGGGGGGTGTTGTTTGATAAAATGTGTTCCCATTACGTTATCATCCTGTTGTTCCTTCTCAAATGTTCCTTCCCAGAACGTTCTCCCACGGCACGTTTGAGGGACACTATGGTAATGTTACAGGTTCTAATACAATAAACTTAACTGATAAAATGTCCCTGAAACATCCCTCAAACGTGGAGGAAGCATGCGTGTCTGAATGCCTGGTGCGTTTCCTCAGTCATCATGGACAGTGTCCCTGAATTGTCTCAAGGGGAGCGGATTTCCTCTGAAAGGAAACTTTGCATTCATAGGAAATCCACCCACCCACCCACTCCCCAAAATGATTCAGGGACGCTAGAGGGAGTGACGACTGCATAACGATTGAGGAAGCGCACCAGGTGTTCAGACATGCATGCTTCCTCCACACTTGAGGGACGGTTCAGGGATGTTTTATCAGCGATTCAGCCAGGTATGGAAATCTTCAAAATGGGAGCATTGCCCCCAATAGGAATTCTGCCCTCCTATAAATTCTGTCCCCAAAACTTCTAGCATTACATTAACTTAAAATTTCAGTTAAGACTTTAGTATAGTTTAGGCATCCAAAGAAAAGGGACAGGCAATGTGATAAAGGGAATGTGAACACAGCAAACAGAATAGTTCTGGCTGTGAGCAGTTTTTACCGTGTCACTCTCTGCAATGCTAAAAATTTGTGGATAGAAAAGTTCGTGGGGGTGAGTCAGATTTCATTTTTGGTACGCAATATCCTCACCTCCCCCACTACCTCAGAGGATGGTGGATTCTCCTTCTTTGGAAGTCTCTAAACAGAGGTGTGGTGACTGTCTCTCTGGAGTACTGTATATACTCAATTATAAGTTGACTTCATGTATAGTTTGTATTTTACTATGTTTTAACTATAGTTGATTTAATCCCTTTTTAGGGGTGGGAGGTGGAGATGGGTTTATTTTAACTGTTGTGTTTTAACTTCTTGTTGTAACCCGCCCCGATTGCTTGCTCAGAGGGCTAGAAATAAAAGTATTATTATTTATTTATAAGTCAAGAGCAGGTTTGGGGGCCAAAATTATGGATTTTGATAGGACTCTTGGATAGGTTGAGGGTGAAACTTAGGGGCATATAACAAAGTATCTAAAGGATGAAGCAAAGGAAAACAGAGCCAAAGAACTTACAAAATTCCAGCAGGCATTACTGTTTGTGCTTATACTGAAGGCTGGCTGGATGAGAGAATTTGGGGGGGGGGGGGGGTCCTGTGCTTCAAGGACAAGTGACACTCTTGCCATTCACCAGGGGAAGGGTAATTTTTGCCTATATGGACCCATGGAAAAGTCGACTCAGGTTTTTGGGGTCACTTTTTTGACTAAAACTTCTAGACTTATACATGAGAATATACAGTACTTTGACAGTGTGTCTTGCATGGCAGCATTGGAGTAGATGGCCCTTGTGGTCCCTTCTAACCTATGATTCTATTGTTTTTGTCCACCTACACATCTGAGCACACGTGGTCTCTACTGGTTCCAATCGCTTGGGATAAACTGAAAGACATTTAAAATATATTTTTTTCAATCTTGCTTGAATGCGTTTTAAACTGAGTGCTCCTCTGGTTCTCTTTTATTTCCGTACTCCATAGTCCCAGGAGGCCCAGGTGCTGAAACAACTGGCAGAAAAGAGGGAACATGAACGAGAAGTTCTTCAGAAGGCTTTGGAGGAGAACAATAACTTCAGCAAAATGGCAGAGGAAAAACTGATACTGAAAATGGAACAGATCAAAGAAAACCGTGAAGCTAACCTAGCTGCTCTCATTGAACGCCTTCAGGAGAAGGTAACCAAGTTGAGACACGGTGGAGGAGGGTGGGGGCAGAAGTGGAAGAGAGAAGGAGGAGTTCTGAAACAGGCTACCTCTGCAGATCTGGAAGCCATTTTTTGCCCTCTTGTGGACCTTGTCTGTCCACCTCTGAAAACTGATCAAATCTAGGGAAATGTTTACCTTAAAAAATGGCCAGCCATAACCCTGAAACCACTGGGACATGCATTGTCATCTCCATGTAACTTTGGTCCACCAGGCCTGTTTTTGGCCAGAAAAAGGTTTTTAGGTTTTTTGTTTGTTTGGTTTGTTGTTAGTGACTGAACAAACAGTTGCATTTTCTGGAAAATGCTTTTCTTGTTCTAAAACTGGCCTGAGAAAGGGAAATTACATGTAAATGGCAAATAGTGCACACAGAGACCTCATTGGGAGTCTTTGCCATTTTGGAAACATTTTTTATCTGGGTTTGGAGAGGGGTCATAGAATCATAGAATCATAGAGTTGGAAGAGACCACAAGGGCCATCCAGTCCAACCCCCTGCCATGCAGGACCTCCAAATCAAAGCATCCCTGACAGATGGCCATCCAGCCTCTGCTTAAAGACCCCTAAGGAAGGAGACTCCATCACACTCCAAGGGAGTGTGTTCCACTGTCGAATAGCCCTTACTGTCAGGAAGTTCCTCCTAATGTTGAGGTGGAATCTCTTTTCCTGCAGTTTGCATCCATTGTTCCGCGTTCTAGTCTCTGCAGCAGCAGAAAACAAGCTTGCTCCCTCCTCAATATGACATCCCTTCAAATATTTAAACAGGGCTATCATATCACCTCTTAACCTTCTCTTCTCCAGGCTAAACATCCCCAGTTCCCTGAGGCGTTCCTCATAGGGCATGGTTTCCAGACCCTTCACCATCTTAGTTGCCCTCCTTTGGACATGCTCCAGTTTCTCCATATCCTTTTTGAATTGTGGTGCCCAGAACTGGACACAGTATTCCAGGTGGGGCCTGACCAAAGCAGAATAGAGTGGCACTACTACTTCCCTTGATCTAGAAACTATACTTCTATTGATGCATCCTAAAATTGCATTGGTCTTTTTAGCTGCCGCATCGCACTGTTGACTCATGTTCAGCTTATGGTCTACTTGGACTCCTAGATCCCTTTCACATGTGGTCTCATTCAGCCAGGTGTCCCCCATCCTATATCTGTGCATTTCATTTTTCCGCCCTAAGTGCAGAACCTTACATTTCTCTGCATTGAATTTCATCTTGTTAGCATCGGCCCAGCTATCTAGTTTATTCAGGTCATTTTGAATTTTGATCCTGTCCTCTGGGGTATTAGCTACTCCTCCCAGTTTAGTGTCATCTGCAAATTTGATAAGTATGCCCCCAATTCTGTCATCCAAATCATTAATAAAGACATTGAATAGCACTGGGCCCAGGACAGAACCCTGGATGAAAAGGAACCATTGTTGAGCACCCTTTGAGTTCGGCCAGTCAACCAATTACAAATCCATGTAACAGTTAACTTGTCTATCCCACATTTTGCAAGCTTGTTTGCAAGAATGTCATGGGGAACCTTGTCAAAGGCCTTACTGAAATCGAGGTATACTATATCCACAGCATTCCCTTCATCTACCACACTGGTAATTTTATCAAAAAAAAGAGATCAGGTTCGTTTGGCATGACTTGTTTCTCTGAAACCCATGTTGACTTTTTGTGATTATGGCATTGGCCTCTAAGTGTTCACAGACTCTCTGCTTCAGGGGTTAGATTCAATCAAAGAGGCTATGGGCCTGAGATTGCTGAGCAGTGAAGGATAGGAAGTCTTCAAGAGGTCTCATCCACAGGGACATCATGAATCGAGGTCCACAACAAGAACAAGTATTCTGAACCCTGCTTTTCCAGGCCTAAGTATAGCTACTGCACCATACATATTCTGTTTCAGGCTCTCTTCTCCTTCCATCAATACTTCATTTCCCAAGTTAACATTTTCTTCACTCTCTTCCATAATCACAGGAAAAAAGAAAGCAAGTCAAAATAGAACAGTATTTTCATGTGTATGTGCACATTCTTGAACATTTGTTACATATATTAATCTATCTGTAGGGTGGGTATCTTCAGATGTGGCAAATGAATACATAAAATATTCTAGTTAAATATACTTCTGCTAATTTAGCCAAGTTAGGTCAGCCTACAAGTAACTGATCCCAATTACATGACACATTGCAACTTGTGATTATTATTTTTCATCTTTCTGTCTGGGAATTCCAAAATGTCCTGCATTTTGATCATGACTAAGAAGCATGAATTTATTATTATTTTGTAGCATCCTACATTTTTCTTAAATGTCCAACATTTTGTGGCATCCTATCCTCCTTTGCGGTTAGGACATCTGGTCAATCTGGCGACACAGAATTTGTAGTTCAACCTTATCTGGAAGCCGGCATGTTTTCCACCCTTGTTACATAAAAACTCTTGTATATAGCTTATAGCCATCTTGGGCCAAAGAATTTATAAAGCAGGGAAGACACACTTTAGAACAGGTATAATATTGATACTCAAGTGCTGCCTTGATAGCAATATTTACAGAGTGCCACAAGCTTCATAAATCAGGTTCTGAGGAAAGCAAAAGATGATGCCTAGGATAATGTTTTTTACATGCTGGATGTGAGTTGACCAACTCTAGCTTTACAGAGAATATATATCCCTCCACTTGTCTCCTCCAATGTGCCATGTTCTAATGATAGAGGAAAGAGGCACAATTCAGTAGCAGAACACATACTTTGCATGCAATAAGATGTAGGTTGAAACCATCAAGTCTCTACTAGTCATCACAGACCACAGACAATTCCCACATGTATTGGCTATGATGGCAGTTTCAGTCCAAAACATTTAGAATCATAGAATCATAGAGTTGGAAGAGACCACAAGGGCCATCCAGTCCAACCCCCTGCCATGCAGGAACTCCAAGTCAAAGCATCCCTGACAGATGGCCATCCAGCGTCGATGTAACACATATGTCTCATGGGGCCCCCATCCCCAGTGTAATTTGCATTTAGATGTACATACTTAAGTATAAAGGAAAGGGGCATCATCATACAAAAATACCCAAGCCTGGGGAAAATGTCCACTTTCTTATTTGCCCTAAAAGTAGTGGAAAAGAGATCCAAGGTGATGGGCATGCACTCAAGCTTCAGAACATGCTCCCATCTGTCCTCCTAGACGAATTTTGGATGGTCCAAAAAGTCATAACCTTCTTTAATATGAATCCCCAAAATGGCAAGCCTGGAGAGTTGCTGGATGTCTACAAACTTGACACTATGGGAAAGGCCTTAGCCTTGTTCATGTATTCTCCAAAACTCCAGAGGTCCCGAAGGTTTGGTGCAATGAAGGAGAAAGAGAGAGGAAGAAAGAGAGAGTTTTGTATTCCTTTGCATATGGACTTTCTGTCAACCTTTGTACATTTAGTATAAAGTCTCGAAAATTATTTCTGTGTGCATTCAGGAGAAATTAAGTAATCAGTGGCTAGGCTGATCAGATGATTCGAAGAGGTGCAGTCTAAGAAATAACTTCCCAGACACTTCCATTTCTTCATGAAGATACATGACACCAAATGTGCTTCCCCCCCCCCCTCCTGTTTCTGTTTTGCTGTGCTTTTCTGGAAAATGACAGTGAAGATAATGTTAAATATATTTATTCTTGACTCTTCCCCCCCCCCCCCCAGGAGAGGCATGCTGCAGAAGTCCGCCGAAACAAGGAGCTCCAGGTGGAACTGTCTGGCTGAGCCCAACGGTGGAGAGAGCGGGATCAGTTCCCATCATTCCCCAAACTCCCCTGCCGATATTATTACAAATCATGAGATACTAGTATGGGAAATGTATGACATGGTTTAAAAAAAAGAATCAAGAACTCAATTAAAAACAAAACAAAAAATAAAACAATGCAGTCTTTGCAGAATGATTTGCTTGATGTTTAAAAATAAAACTTGGATCTTATTTTGTAAATACTTACATTTTTGTTAAAAAATACAAGTATTGCATTATGCAAGTTATTTCATAATCTTTACATGTCCTGTAACAGGCTTTTGATGTCGTCTCTCTTTCCGTTCAGTTGAATTTGTTAGAACTTTGCTCTGAAGTTCCCTGCAGCAAAATCAAAACTGAGCGATATTCATTCCAACTGAACAACCAAACCAGTAAGAAGGTCTATGGTGCTAAAGTCCAGTCTTCGCCTAATGTCCTAAGAGAGCTTTGCAAATCAATATACTTCCTTAAGATAATAAGCAAATTACAGGCATTGTGGCTTGACAGTGATCTTGGAGATAGGGCCTTAGAATATTAAGCAGTCATAATTTATGGATAGCTGTGGTTCTATTCTTTACCAAAAGAAAAAGAAAAAAGGATTGCATTTCACTTCTGTAATGTGTTCCTGGAGAAGTCCCACTAAATTCAATGGAACTTACACCCTCGTATGTGCATAGAAGATTGCCATCTAAAGGCTTACAAAAAATATGCCTTACTAAACCGAGAGGGACTTCTAAGTAAATATAGAGTGTTGTAAATTGGTATTCAAAGTAAGCATTTCCTCTGCCTTCATTGTTTCAAAAACAAATTTTATTGACAAAGAGGTAAAAGGAAGCAATTTTGGATTTTTCTTCTTCCTTCCTTCCTTCCTTCCTTCCTTTCTTTGATAGAAATTACAAGCATTGAGAATGAGCAATTGTATCTGGGCCAAAAGAAATACTCCTTTTTAAAAATTTCAGTTCAAAAATGGATCAAATTGGCCATCTTAAAATTCACTGTTAGAGCAATTCATGAATTTGAGTCAAAGAACTAATAGTTTAGATAGTGTGACCTGTTCTGTTTATCTTAGGCCATAGTCCTGTCCACAGTCGATGAAATCAGTGGGGACAAAGAAGTGGATCTTTGCGGGTAGGCTTCCACCCTTAAGCTGCTCTATTTCCTTATGATATATGATGCTGTGTGTAGTATTTTTCATCGGGACTGAATCAGCTGGTTGTAATCCTGCTGACTTTGGTTTTCCATTGTTAGTTTTGCCTGGTTTTAAAAAGATGCCTAGAGTGAGGAGGACAGAGCAGCAGGAGTGACTAGCCAGGTGCTTGTGCCAAGTCCAGTCTCACCAAAATCAATACTTACATTCTCCCCCAAATTACTGCCAGTTGGAAGTTGTCTTAAACCCTTCTGGAAATTGCTGCCTGCATATTCTACTCTTCATTAGTGCTACTTTTCTGTATGTCATTGTGAGCAAGCTGTGATTAATAAAGAATTGGGGTTCTGTGAACTGAAAAAGAAGTGGTCTTGTTTTCTTATCTAAATATTTTTCCCAATGTGACAGATGTCAAGAAGCGAAGAAAATGAATTATTTTCATTGGCATCAAAAATTGGCCCATCTAGGTCAATACTAGCTCAGTTAGCCACTTTGATGTCCTTCCATTGACAAACAGACATCTTTTTATTCTGTAAGGCCCAGAACTTGGAAAAGCTAATTTGGGGGATTAAGCAGATTTTAGGCATCCTGGTCCAAAAATGTGAAATTTCTTAAATTCTAAACAGACCTTTGGCATATGGGGCTGAAGAGGCTCTAGCTTGCTAGGGGCTGGTGTTGTCTTTTCTTGTTGCTTTTTTTTCTTTTATTTGTTTATATTTCCTTTTGTATTGTTTTTAAAAGACTTTGTCTTAAATATATAGTTTGTTATTGTTGGCAGCCTTGAATGTCTATGTTGGCAGAAAGGTTGGGTTCTAGATTAAATAAATGAATAGTTATGATTGATGAGGATATATATTTAGATACATAGCTGCACTGTGACACTACATACAAAGGCCTGTTTATTTGCATCCTGCTATTTTATTTTATCATTTAAATATATTTTATTTCATTTTATTTAAAAGCCTTTTTATTTGTATCTTGCTGCTTAAATAAGCACATATTGCTCAAAATGAAGTTATGTACTTCTCAGGGCCTCTGACCAAAGTAATTGGGGTTTCCACAGACAAAACTGTATTATGAGAAAGGTTCTTGGAATGAGGAGAGAGAAACTAAGTTCTTTGAGGGAATCACAAGCTATTCAATAAGGCTATGCATGAGATTCCCAATTTGGTTTGGCGCCTGATTCAGCAATTTGGATCTGAACCCAATATGACATGCATAAAGCCAGATGAAGCCAGAGTGAAGCCACTCTGATCCTGACCCTAACTCTGAATTGAGTTTCACAAGTCTGAATCACCAGTCCTTCTCCAGTTACTTTGGAAAACCTAAATCCCAGAGAGATAACACCAGGGGTATTCGTGCTGGTCATTTTGTAAATACAAAAATAATTTTCAGTCTTGAAAATTCATGCTCTCTTTGTCTTGGCCTTGCCCTTTCCCCCTCCCAAGCTAATTCTGTTAAGGTTTAATTAAGACCAGGCAAATAATGATAATAAAATAACAGCTTACTTGATTTTGCTTGATTCAACCTGCAGTCAATCCAACTACATAGGATTCAATGATGGAGTGTAAAGAAGTGTGGTGCAGGGGTGTGTGATGACAGAACGCTCTGCCTGTAGTCTTGCTTTAAAAGAGCCCTGTGGCAAATCCTCCAATTATCTGGCCTGGCACTAATGGAAATCTCTGTTGCAAGGCCCCTGCACTACCCTCCACTTCTCATAGAATCATAGAGTTGGAAGGGACCACAAGGGCCATCTAGCCCAACCCCCTGCCATGCAGGGACTCTCCATCAAAGCATCCCCGACAGATGGCCATCCAAGTCTCTGTTTAAAGAACTAACTCCACCACACTCTGAGGGAGTGTGTTCCACCGTCGAACTGCCCTTACTGTCAGGAAGTTTCTCCTAATGTTGAGATGGAATCTCTTTTCCTGTAGCTTGCATCCATTGTTCTGGGTCCTATTCTCTGGAGAAGTGGAAAACAAGCTTGCTCCTTCCTCAATATGACATCCCTTCAAATATTTAAACAGGGCTATCATATCACCTCTTAACCTTCTTTTCTCTGGGCTAAACATCCCCAGCTCCCTAAGTCTTTCCTCTTAATGCATGGTTTCCAGACCCTTCACCATTTTAGTCATCCTCCTTTGGACATGCTCCAGAATTGTGGTGCCCAGAACTGGACAAAGCATTCCAGATGGGGCCTAACCATCCATAGTTGCTAGGGTACAGCCACAATAACTGCAGGAGGATTACAGGTTTAATGAATAAAGAAGTTTTTTTATTTAGAAATATACATGAGTGTAACCAAACACATGATAGCAATTCATGCAGGAACACCATACAGAGCTAACCTAAACAGAGGTATGGAAATTGGATAGCTGGGGCTTAGGGATGTAGAGAGGGTAATACTTACGAGTCTTAAAGAAGAATCCATGGAATGCAGGGTGTGGCTGAAGGCAGCATCTGAAGGCAGTGAGCAGAAGAGATCCTCTGTGCACACACAAGGCTAGAGCTAGGGCTGATATTTATATCTGATAACCTAGCTTCAAGGGGTATTAAACATTCCCACATGAAGTACAAAGAGTTTGAGTGCCTTCTCATGGAACTGACAAAAAAGGCAAGTAGATGGTTTTAACTTCAGATTTCTACAACACAGATTGGATGTAGGACAATTGCAAGATAGATGGATAAGAAACCTGCCTGTGAACATGGCAGAGTGTAGATAGGACTTACTTGCTTTTGCATTCGTTTCTCATGTAAGGGGATACTGTATACAGAAAGCCTGGAGGGAGGGCAGAGCAATCAGCAAACCAACTTAACCTTTACCATGGTATTACCTGTGTCCTTCACATGTCTTCAGGTAAGCAGGCCCTTCCCATGGAAAAGCTTCCTCATGTTCCAAAGATCATTGTGACCACATGACCATATGAAAATATGAAAATCCCATATACAGCAGGGGGTGTTGGGTATGCTAACAAGGAAAAGAGGAGAAGGGTAGCCCAAACAAACCTGCTGGCATACTGCTGGTATATAGCCTTGAAATATCATGCCCTCAAAGAACATGAGGGTTTTGGGGGGCGGGGAGGGGAAAATATTCTCAAATTCCACCCTATATCAAAAGCCAAGTTTCAGGCTCTCCATATCTTGGACTGCAATTCCTGTTAGCATAGGTAATGGTGAGGGATGATGTAAGTTGCAGTTCAACAAAAGCTGGAAGGCTGCTCCCAGTTGTTCTCTAACCAAGCTATAAACTAACACATACCCTGTCCGGTCTCACTTTCAGAGTTTTCTAGTTGTCCTTTTGCACTCTTCTCATCACCAGAAAGAGGTTAGAAACTCAAATTATAGCCAAAGTTTTGCAAGGGGGCAAGTAAGACTAACCTAGAAATGTACATCAACAGGAAACAGGAACATCCTAAATTATCTAGAATTATAGAATTGCTTGGCCCAAGTGACTTCCAGTCATTTTAATCTCTCGCATTATTTGTTCAGAACACTCAATAGCAGAAGCATGTTCATTTCTTTCTGAGCAGTTTGGTAGATTGCTATTTGCATATTTTTCTTTACATTTGAGTAAGAACTAAATCAAGGTGGACAGCATTCATGGGACCAGTGACCAATCTTCTGTCCCCTGCATGCCAAGGGCCATACAAATAGCACTCCTTTCCTCGCTTCAACTTGATACTTGTTCTTCAAATGGTACAGAAGCTTCCATGAGAATCTCCCTTCATATATAGCATGGATGGCATGGAGGAACAGCTGCATCATTTCTTCCCGTACTTCTAGGATAGCATGACGATCTCAGATCCATACCATTGTACCTCTCTATACTTCAAGAGTTCTACTTGCAGAACTATGCTATGGCTTCCCATCACTACCTGGAGGACTCACAATTATGCTGTGAAATAATCATGTTCCCATAGCCAGAAATAGACCAAGGGCATCTTTCATTAAGATGTGGAGGTATCCTCCATCAGTGTCAACATATGATGCAATGAGTCCTGCTCCAAATCTCTGATCCTCTCTGCTCTATACCAGCAATGGAATGGCAGCAAAGCAATGAGGACTTACACTTATACGTGGACTTACACTTATATAAGCCACTAACAGCATGTTAGCTATCAAAGGGAACATAATTCCCTTTAATTAATCCTCACAATGATATTTTCTAAAATATGTCTGCCTCATCAATCAGATGCACAAATTACATTCCAGTGACCAATCACAAAACAAAGTATCCTAACACACACACACACGTGTGTGTGTGTGTGTGTGTGTGTGTAAGAGAGTGAGAGAGAGATCACATGCTATGACAACAGATATCTTTCATCAGTTGAGGAAGCATCTCTTTTAAAATTCTCACTAATGGCTGATGAGATGACAAACATAAATTCCTGTTATACTGTTATCAATGGAGGACTCACATAATTGAAAATTCTGCCAAAAAAAAAAAAAAGTTTCCTGCTTCAGCTTCTGCTAGCTGTGTTCTTTTGTGTTCTTTTGCATTAATAACTTTTGCCATCTTGACCACACTCTGATGTTGCTTGGCCACTTATGTTCCTGTTTCCATTTGTCAAATGTTGCCAAGCATGTGATTTAGAAGCTAAGCAGAGCCATGCTTCATTGATACTTGGATGGGAGACCACCAAGTAATACCAGACTCTCCAGGGAGGGCTGTAGGGTGGGGAGAATCTTGCCTGAAATTTTAGAGATCTTATGATAGTCTAAGGTGACAAAATTGGACTAGATCGGCTAATGATCCAGTCTGGTAGAATCCAGTTTCCTATATTCCTATAATTCAAAACATCTAAAAGGGCCAAGCTAGGAAAGGCAGTTTTAGATACTAAACAATTTATGAGTCAGCTCATCAACTTATGAGTCATCCCACATGTCAGCCCATTCCAGAAAACATATGAGAAGCTATTTAATAATGCAGATTTTGCTAATAAAAATAAACACATAATCATTTTTGTGTGTACTAATATCCACTTTAAAACACACATACACAAATTCAGTGGGTCTAATCTGATTTCACACTATTTTTTTTAATTGTAAAATCCTTTCTCATCACCAGAGGGCAACCACAGATCATTAAATAAGTGGGTAGGGACTTTAAAGAAAACGAGACAGATGAAAGACCTGTAAGTAGAGTATCTGAATCATCCTTGCAATGTAGCTGTCCTTTTGTGGAGCGATCAAAAGCAGGATTAATAGGTGTGCTCTCTGCTTGCAGAAGTATGTTTCTTTCCAGAACAATTGTTTCCAGTACTTACAAATATATCAGACAGAACAATCAAATTAAGCACTTTCTTATTATCCACTAAAATAGACTGTGTACTACTTTCCTGGGATGCCCTTCCTCTTCGAGAGTTAGGCTGTTGCCACACTGCAGAATTAATATAGTTTGACACTATTTTAACTGTCATGGCTCCATCCTATGGAATCCTGGGATTTGTAGTTTGCTTTGCCAGAACTCTCTGACAGAGAAGGGTAATTACTCACAAAGCTCAGAATTCTATGGCATCGAGCCATGGCAGTTAATGTGGTGTTGAACTGTGTTAATTCTGCCATGTGGCAGCAGCCTTTGTATAGCAAACACTTTAATAGCAATGGATAATCACATTCAGGCTGTCCTGAACAGTTTAAGAAGATACATACATAAAAACAGCAAATGCTTACTCTGAGAAACATTCCAGTTTCATATTCTTTTCCCACTGTTGACAACCAGATACATGTAACTTACAAAAAGGGCATGAATGCAATAGGACCCTTCTACATTAGTTCCCCTCCTAACCACCACCCTTCCTGCCTGTAACTATCAAATGCCTACCATGACTACCATACATAAAATATTTAAAAATACCTGCCATCATAAAATGCAGATTTCAAACACAAGATTGTGCAGCAAAGATCATGCAACAGATCTAGACAATGACTCCATGACTTTGGCCTGGGCACACTTGATTTTCAATGTGCATGTCTTTTCAAATACTACACTCATGAGCAAATGCCAGGTGCATAGAACTGAGCCATGGATGGTCTAATCTGCACTGCAAAGATAATGTAGTTTGACACTAACTGCAATGGTTTGAATGCTATGGAATTCTGGGATTTGTAGTTTAGCCTTCTCTGACAGAGCTCTAGTGCTACAACAAACTACAAATCCCAGAATTCCATAGCAATAAGCCATGGCAATTAAAGTGGTGTCAAACTGCATTAATTTTGCAATGCAGATACAGCCTAATATGTGATTTGGAGATTTTTTTAAAAAATCCCAAAAATAAAGATTTTAAATAACTGCTCAGTTTATAATCTCTTGCAGCTACATTAGTCCATTGATTTAAAAAAACAACACCCTGAAATCTCTTTTAGGACCAATCAGAAAGTTACATAGTGCTCATTAACTATTTCTTTTATTTATTTTAACATTGATGTCTCCATCAATCCTCTGCAGAGTTCAAAAATCGGACAAATTGGATTAAGCCATAAATTAAGGATAGTCAGCAGGCATGGATCTTCTTTCTGAATAAAAAAAAATATTTGGGAAATATTGCAGGTTTTTAGAAATAATGAAAATATAATTTCAGAATCGAAATAGAACTTTTTCTTGTATCACTTATGAGATAATTACATATGGAATGGGACCCTGTGATCTATGTAGGGTGTGGTGTATGTGTCATGATTGTATTGAGTCCCCTCAAAATTATGCTTCAATCCTGGCCCAATGACCATACTGAGTGGAGGATTCTGGGAACTGTAGTCCAAAAAACAATACTTTTTCAAGTTCAGCATACAAATCAACATTGGCACCTTCAATGTTATTGCTTTTGTGTGCCTTCAAGTAGTTTCCAACATATGGCGACCCTAACATGTATCTATCATGGGGTTTTCTTGGCAATAATTTCTTGTTCAGAGGAGGTTTGCCATTTCCTTCCCCGAGGCACGTGATTTGCCCAAGGTCACCCGGTGAGTTTCATGGCTGAGTGAGGAATTGAACCCTGGTCTCCAGTGTCCTAGTCAAACATGCAAACCACTATGCTATGCCTGACTCACTTTAAATGTTACATACACCCATTAATTTACTTTTTCTGCTTTGCACCAACAGATTGAAAAGCAGGCATCCCATTAAACACTGTCTGAACTACTCCACTGCTCATGCAGTTAGGCATAAAGCTTTAGCAGTGCTCTAATAAAAGAGCCAGTGGAGAACAAAATAAACCTGCCATTCAAAGCCCCTCTCAGAGACCAAAACTACAATGAGAGAGAGCGCTCCAGCTCATTAAACTTTATGTGCCATGTTGTGTTCATTGCATGCTTGCTGACCTGCCTAGTGACAACATGCCACAGCTGGGCTTGAGCCTATCGCATACTAGAAAACTTCTTTTTCAGGTAATGTAGTTTGAGACAATGAAAGCTGAAATATGAATAGTTACTAGAAGCCAAGTGTCAGATCCACTCACATTTATCTCTGACGTGAATCATTTCAGCAAAATCAACTGTTTGCAAGAACCACTTTCCTGTTTAGATTTGTTGTCAAGATGAGTTAGATCTCATATATGGGCTGGGTCCATCCACGGAAGTGAAAGGCATCTGTTCTGGACAGCTGCTCATCCAATGTTTCTGTTCTATCCTCTCCACCACCCCCCAACCCATTTTGCCATATGTTGCCAGACCAATACCAAAAACTGTTAGCTCCAAAACATGTAAGGTCATGTGTTTGCTGATCAGGCTGGTACTTCGTTCAAGAATTATGACACTAGAAATGGGTTTTTTTCTCTCTTTTTTGCAC
The DNA here is from genome assembly GCA_034509955.1 of Urosaurus nigricauda. Classification (NCBI taxonomy): domain Eukaryota; kingdom Metazoa; phylum Chordata; class Lepidosauria; order Squamata; family Phrynosomatidae; genus Urosaurus; species Urosaurus nigricauda. Next base: position 216,228,052 of record JAOEGL010000004.1, read on the forward strand.
TTTCAATCATTATAATCCAATACGAAATTTCTTCAAGCATGTGAGCCTGTTTTATGTTCCATTGCATACCTTTAGCTTAGTATTAATGTTGTTGTTGTTGTTGTTGTTATGTGCCTTCAAGTTGTTTCTGACTTATGGAAACCCTAAGGCAAACCTATCACTGGGTTTTCTGGGCTCAGAGTGTGTGACTCACCCAAAGTCACCCTTTCAGTCTCCACCGCCAAGTGATGAAACAAACCCTGGTCTTCACAGTTGTAGTTCAACACTCAACCACTACATCACACTGGCTCTCTGAAGTATAACTATGGTGGGGAAAGGCACAAAAGAAGGGCATTGCACTTCAAATAAGAATTCTGGTCATCAAATAAAATTTTCCACCACTATCCAAATTTCTAGCATTATGGTAATTTAAAACGTCAGTTATTTAGAAATACATTTTGTCATCCAAAAAGGGGGCACAGGCAAACTTAACAAGAGAATTCAAATACAGCAAATATAAGGATTCTAGGTATGGATAGCAGCCAGCATGAACTAGCTCTAGTGGCTGAGCATTGGATTATGGTTCTGGAGATGTTTGAATCCCCACTCCACCACACAAACCGAGTGACTTTGGGCAAATCACACTCTCTCAACCTCAGAGGAAGCCAATGGCAAACCCCCTCTGGACAAACCTTTCCAAGAAAATCCCATAATAGGTTTGCCTTAGGATCAACTTAAGTCAGAAATTACTTGAAGGAACACAACAACAACAAAACAACAGTATGGATTGGTTTCACTGTTTCACTCTCTGCAGTGCTAGAAATGCGGGGACTGAAGGAAAATTCAATTGGGGGATAGAATTTTCATTGGGGTCACAGCCCTAAATTTACCATCCACCCCACAGCTATACACTTGGCCCTAGGTATTCTTTATAGTGATCCAGCATAGCTAAATGTCCTAATATATATATGTCCGGCCTAGCTATATGTCTTAATGTGGGAGGGAAACCTTTTCTTCATCCTCAAGCTGAATTCTAATTTGGGAACAGTCTAGGCCAGATTCAGAAGGTCAGTGAGCTGACAGGCCATGGGCCAGAATTTCTCCTTACCTGGGATCACTGCTTAATAATGGCCCAGTCTTCACCCAGGTTCATAATGTTGCTAGAATGAAAGCTAAAGACAGCTCCTGGTTAATGGTTATGAGAAGACAGAATTTCAGCAGGTGTTGCTTGTACTCTGTTTGCATGACAATTGACACCTGCTGACATTCCCTCTTCTCACAATCATTAAACATACAGGAACTGGATCCAGTTTTTACTCTGCTAAGAGAGCCAGAGTGGTATATGTGGGTTGAGTGTTGGACTGTGGCTCTTGAAACAAGGGTTCAGTTTCCCACTTGAGCATAAAAACCCACTGGGTGACCTTTGGCGAGTCACACTCTCTCAGCCTCAGAGAATGGCAATGGCAAACCTCCTCTGAACAAATCTTGCCAGGAAAACCCCATGATAGGGTCGCCATAAGTCAGAAACAACTTGAAGGCACACAATAACAACAAACCCTATTAAAGAATATAGTGACTGTGTGGGGAGAAAGGTTTCTGCTACAGGACAGCATTGTCAGATGTGTAACAGCCAGCTGCTCATAGGGGCTTGTCACATTAGGCAGAGGCAATGTGACCCCCTGCTACTCTTGCCCCCATGCTATTATAGTTATGCCATCCATTAGCTCTTAAAGGGGCCTGTCCACAGAAGACGCTACACTTTTCTCATCTCTGTCCTTCATCCTTTCTCAAAAACAGTACACTTCCATGAATTAACTGAGGAGGCATTTAATTCTCCCAGGTGAGCGAACCTGGAGAGGAAGCCATCCAATGAAAGTGCAGGAGGGCAGTACAAGAAAGGTGACTGGTTCATTTGAAGTTATGCAAATATATCTGCAAGCATGCTGGGAAGAAGAAAAAACAGGAATCACTGTGACCATGTGGCCCAAAATAATAATAGAATCCTAGAACTGGAAGAGACTCCAAGGGCCATCCAGTCCAATTCAATTCTGCCATGCAGGAACACAGAATCAAAGCACCCATTCAGCCTCTGTTTAAAAATATCTGAAGAAGACGACTCCACCATACTCTGAGGCAGTGTGTTTCACTATTCAACAGCTCTTACTATCAGGAATTTCCTCCTAATGTTTAGATGGAATCTCTTTTCTTGTACTTTGAACCCACTGCTCTGGGTCATATTCTCTGGAGCAGCAGAAAGCAAGCTTGCTCCATCATCAATATGATACCCCTCCAAATACTTTGGTCATCACCTCTTAATCGTCTCTTCCCCAGGCTAAATATACCCAGCTCCTAAATCAGACCCTTCACTATTTTATGCCCCCAACCCCACCCTTTGGACACACTCCAGCTTGTCAACCTCACATTATTCCAGGTGAGGCCTGACTAAAGCAAAATAGAGTGACACTATTACTTCCCTTGATCTAGACACTATACTTCTTTTGATGCAGCCTAGAATCATATTGGCCTTTTTAGTGGCACATGTTGACTCATGTTCAATCCAATTTATTTAACGTGTGGACAATGGTAGAAATGCTCATTTATACCAATGTGACTGGGTAGGGGACATATATGGTTCTAAGATCAATTTGAGTTTGGATTAAAAAGGAGGAGTGTGGCACTAACCAGACAAAAATGGGGCAAAACCAAGGCTCAATAATGTGCACTAAGGCATTTATTTATTTATTGCAGGTGCAGATTCAACCTTAATGGCCATTAAGGAAAAGAAGAGGGAGAAAAGGCAGGTAGTGATCCAAATATGTGTGGTTTTGTTTGCGAGTAGTTTTTTGATCTTATAAAGTGAGTCAAAGCCTAAGAATTCAGGTAGCCCTACTTCAGCACAGAAACAGATAGGCCTCTGGGAAAAACACAAGAGAATAAGGTAGAAAACCTGTTTTGATCACACACACAAAACTGTATAGAAGCCAATCCTTGTAAAATTGAATTCAAACACAAAGTTTCATTTTCTTGGGCAGAAACAAAATCCTCTGTTACAGGGTTTACAAAAAAAAAAAAATCTGTAGGATCGCTTAAGGGAAAAACTTCAACTGCACAAGCCTTGATTCCTTAGCCATTTCTTTTTAAATTGGGCCATTTTAAAAAACCTGACAAGTAACATATTTAATCACTGGGAAATTATTCTCCAATGACCTTCCCGCAAGTTAACCCAAATAACTGAAATGGTATGGTATGTTTGGGTGCTGAGTAGACCAGAGCTGAGATAATGAACTGATGGTGAGGTTGCCTCACCCCACGGCTCCTTGACAACTTAATCTGACTAGACCACATTAAGCAGAAAACTAGATTGGCAATATAGTCAGTGTGGACTGATTTGCAAGCTGGGCATGTGGTAAAATAATTATCCTCTATGTATGGTAGCCAAAAAGTAGCTCTGAACCACTGCTAATATCACTCCCAAACTGCAAGTTTCTTTATGACTAAGAAGATTTTCATATCATTGTTTTACTGCTGGTAAAACACTGGTAAAATGTTTAGGAACTGCATGTGTCTGAAAGACTGACAAGCTTTCTAAATTTCAGCAAAGTTTCCGTTAATGGGAAATGGCTGCTCCCCGAATGATTCAGAGACACAGAAGGTGAGGGAATGATTCCCTGATGTTTAAGAAGAGTATCAGGCTCTCACACATGCACACTTCCTAAACATTTTACTGGTGTTTTACCAACATTTACACCATGGTAAGCATTGATATGAAAATCTTCTAAGATTGTTTGTTTTGAATGTGCAGTAGAACAGTAAACCTAATATCAAGAAATATATGTTGGGGTGTGCTAGAGTTGTCATCCAAGAGGAAAGGGGGCAGTACTGCAAAAAAGGTTTGGGGACCGCTGCTCTAGCACATGGGTGGACGATTGTCAGAGGCTAGATGCGTGCTTTAGTCCCCAGGAGACATTGGAGGGCTGCGCCTCCTGCAACACACTCCAAACAGGAAAAAAAAAATTCATCCCAAATTCTCAGAAGTAACTTGACTTGGCTTTTTGTTTTTTTAAAGACTTCGATTGGGCCTAAAATAACCTGGGAAGAGCCAGAAAAGTGAAGAAACTGCTCTTGTGCTCCCTAGAGGAAACTAGAATATTTTCACAGTCCCTATGTGGCCAGTGGCGTCCAACCCTGGTGTCACCCAGTGGGGAGCAGGGCTGTTGGTGGCATGGCCAAAGGCTGTGCTTATCCCTTCTCTTTTGCCACAATGGTGGGTATTTTCATCATATCTCTGGCTCTCCCCAGGCATTTTAGGCCCAATTGAAGTCTTTTTTTTAAAAAAAACAACCAAAAAAACCAAGCTAAAGCTCCTAGAGTTCTCATTCATAGTCTCACCATAAGTTGAAATTAATTTGATGTCAAATAACAAGGAATTCCAAGGAATTCCAGCTTCTTCCTCCTAGTCCTTAATGCTCATATTTTGGTGGGGTAGATGCCAAGTGGAGAGGAATAACTTCCACTTAAAATGGGACAGGCTTATACACAATAAAAACATCCCCCACCACATAAAAAAATCTAACCTTGTTGTTTAGTAATTCATCTGTTTCATGAAGTGTTGTGCTGACTACATACACTTCCCACCAGAAGGGAAGTGCTTTTTGAATAAGGACCATTCAGTACTAGTACGGGATTTCCTCTCGTTGTTGATAGCTTCCTTTAAAAAGACGATGCAATAATGCCCAAAGAAAATTCAAAGGGAGAATCTACAGACAGCAAGGCATCAATACGATGCAAAGGACATTGTTCAAACTTAATTGATGTTTTCCTTGACAAATTAATACAAGGAACAACTATTTTTAACACACCACAAGAATGCTGGGTACAGTTTCCCCTGATACACTGCATGTATGGTGATGGTGAAAGTGTTCAGAGTACCCTTCTGATTGATAATTCCTGAGAGGACTTAGCTATATAGGACTCTTAGTAATTCAGTTTTAATAGATCTTTTCAGGCTGGCTTAAACACTCCAGCCAAGTGGTGGAAGGTCTCAAGTTTCCCTGCCCCCTTCTTCCAGAATCCATACATGAATTAATACTACACATTATAGTTTTGGAGAGGCAGCATGATGTAGTTCTTTGAGTGTTGGACTATGACTCTGGAGACCTGGGTTCAAATCCCCGCTCGACCATGGAAATCCACTGAGTGAACTTGGCAGGTAATTCTGTCTCAGCCTCATAGGAAGCCCCCCCCCCCAAAAAAAACCCCACCTTACCAAGAAAACCAACTGATAGTATCACCTTAGGGTTGCCATACATTAGAAACAACTTGAAGGCACACAACAACATAGATTTTGGACCAGACTATGAGTATACCCATAGTAGCTTGGATACAGACTTAGGCTGATGCCATACAGCAGAATTAATGCAGTTTGACATCACTTTAGCTGCCATGGCTTCATCCTATGGAAACCTGGGATTTTTTTGTTCATTGTGGCACCAGAACTTTCTGAGAAAGATGATTAAATATCCTACAAAACTATAAATTCCAGAATTTCATAGCATTAAGCCATGTCAGTTAAAGTAAAATGACATTTATATTGTCAAGCTGCATTAATTCTGCAGTGTAGATGCAGCCTTGGGAGATGAGGGTTTTTTTTAAAAAAAAAATACATATAGACATAAACATTTCTCAATTCACAGGGTGATCTATATTGAAGAGTAGGAACTCACTGTGTCACTGGAAGTGTGTGAATACCAATTCAGCAGTATTTTTTAACCACAAGCTGAACATTAGAAAGTCATATTACACAGGCCTGCGACAAAAAACGTTTTTCCCAATATTGTCATAGTTTTTAAGGTGTTTTTGGGTTCTGAATTCAAAAAACACAATATAAATGCCATACCACGCACAGTTCTTTCACAAATTCAATATTTTTATCAATGCTTTCCTTAAACGTGGATTCTGATGTTCCATGTAATTTCTTTTAGTGCTTTTGAATGGATTTTGTATTTTGTCTCAGTGAATTAAAGTATTTTGAAAGTCTAATAGAAGACTTTGATTCCTTTTGTACTCTTTGCAGGATAATTCTATGCAGGATGAGTTCATTCAGTTATATATTACAACACAGAAACATCAAAGCAAGTTGTGTAAAGGTATACACAATGGAGAAAATCTGAGCTCATTTATGAATTTAGAACACTGAATCCTATAAAACCAACATATATTTGTTTTTAAAAGTTTTTATGACCTTCAATTTTGGAGGCCTGTTTTATTTATTTATTTATTTCCCTTTTTTTTTCTCCAGGGAACTCAGGGCTGCCTATTTGAACTTTTTCTCCCATTTATTACCACTGCCTTTGGGCCAGCACATAAAAGGCCATGAATCATTGCATAAAGCTTGCTCACATACAGAGGATACAACTGAGACAGCAAAATAACCTTTCTTCATTATCTTCACCGCTACTCAGGAGGCTCTCTAATGGGCACTTACTAGTGTTTGGTTGTATTTATCTGGCATTTCCCTCCACTTGGCCTCGAGCATTCTGCCAAGTAGCTTGAGATCAGAGGTACCCCTACCCTGAAATTAGATTTAGCAGGATGTGTCACTTAGGTGAGCAGTGAGAACCTAAGCTGCCAATACCAGGGAAAAGAAGAATAACTGTCTTTCATGCCCTGGGCAATAAGAAAAGATAATTAGCCTAGTGCAGGACAGTTTGTTACGCTATAAACACAAATGTTCAACCTTTGAGCGCACTCCAGTCTTACAGCTTGCTCCTTCTAAGAACAATGGGATCAGAGAGGGAAGCAGAAAAGGAACACAGCTCATTATACTTTCCAAGCTTTCTAAAGAACACACATATGTCCCTGCTCTAATTAGCACTTGTGTCACTTCTTATGTAGCTCTGAAATTGTCTTTCTCAGAATATCAGCTATGCATGGGAGAGGGAGGAGGAGAAAGTGTTTTTATCATCTGGCTTTAGGATCCAGGGCCCCAACCCTACAGACCTGAGCACAAATCCTATTAATATAATTAAGACCTGTTGCACTTGGACCAGAACAATTATTTTTTTCTGCCCAGTTTCAGGAAAAAGCCAGATCTGTCAATTTTTTCCAACAGTGTTGTGCATTAATAAACAGTTTCTACTTTAATTCACCTCCTCTTGCACACTTCATAGTCAGTAAATCATAAGCAGCTCCTTTAAATAATCTATTTTGCTACCTCTAATAGTCATATGAATTTGTCCAGTTGTTTTCATATACCAAGTTTTGTGCTGATCAGTACAGATGTGGTTAAAATCCTCTTTCTCATAGCAAAAAGTTTTACAGCTCATGAGAGTTCAACTGGTAAGCAAACACCTGGAGCTGAAATACAACCTTTCTTCATAAAGGCTAAGGTCACAAGGCTTTAGAATTGCAATAACATCAAAAGGCTGCATACACTTTTTTTTCTGAAAGTAGAGTGCCCACTTGCACATGGGGGGGGGGGGGGGGAGAGGACAAAAGAAAACAGATTTGTACAACATTTTATGTTTGCTCATGTATATATAGAGATCAAAGCCTACAAGGTTGCTTTCTAGAAATAATTCCTTAAATAATACCCTACAAAGTGCAGACACATACTAGCAATTCATAACTACAAAGAAAGTTTTATACGTACTATGCTGTTAATTTGTTTCCATTATTTTAAACATGAAAATAATAGGAGAATGGTGTGATAGCAGAAAAATGCCTTTTAAAGTGTTACTTAAAATGTCCATTTAAAATAACAAAATCTGTTACTCATTGTCATTCTTGCTTTTTTTAAAAAAAACAAAAACCTACATTTAAAATGGAACTTGATCATGCACATAAGTTACAGGTACATTACTTATAATGTGTTAATTGTGAACACTTCTATATATCCAAATTTAGAAACTATTGCAATAATTTATAATTTTTTAAAAAAATTACCAATGGGAAACATTGTGTGTCTGGGTGTGAAATGTGGATATTAAGTGTTGATGATGAACTTCAAGACTTCACGTCTTCTGTTTTCCTTCTTTATGGTATCTGAACTCTAACCTGGACAGCCCTTCAACTAGAAGACATCTTTATGGAGCAGAGTCTTCTTTGAAGATGCCTTCTACTTTGAAGACAGACATCCAAGCTGCAACCAGATCCCTAATCTGTGTCTGCTTTGCAGATGGGATTATGCACAATTGAGGGAAACAGTGGCAGCTTTTTTTTTCATCCAATATAGAATATAGAAGAGTTTCTGCAGGACAAGATTCTGTGTTAATCTGCAACTGATCTAACCATGGTATGTGTTTTCCTATGTGCATGATGATATTGTACATCATAGGAGCACACAATGAAATAACCATAAACTCATTTGTATTCAGGCATTTATTTGCAACTTCAATGTTGTTGGTTTTTTCTCTTAACTATACAGGTAGATGCAAAAGAAGGTCCATTTCTCATACCCATACCCAGAAACTCAGATTATTATTATTTTTTCTAGTGAAGAACAATCTTCAGTCCACTGCACAATTGCCTCTCCATAACTGGCCAGTGTTCCACTTTTAAGAACCCAGCCCCAAGAAGGATTTTGTAGCTTTTCACTTCCAGAGTCTAATACAAAGCATGGTCTCAGCCTGTTTCCTTTTCATCTCCTCTTGCAGAGCATGTCTGAAGATCTGGAGTTCAAGTTCAGTGAGACTCACTGTACAATTTCTAATATCTCAATGTACTTTCCAGGACAATCAGGGTGTAGCTAGAAGGGAAGGATGGTTAGAATTCTGCTTCTATGATAAAAAAATTTCCTTCAGGTCCCAAATTTCCAGACCTGCAGAGAATGAGACACTGACAATTGTTCACATGTAGGATTATTACATTTGCTTTGTATGCATTCTCTTAGCAACATTGCCTGCTCCTTTTCTTTGGATGCCTGAATGTTCTTTGGATGTTCTAAATACAGTGCTGAGAATTTAAGAAACCCTAATGCTACAAATTTTGGGAACCGAAATAAAAATTTCATAACATTTTAATTGAGGAAACAATGTTCTCATTTTACACACACACACACACACTCCTATTCTTGATCTTCCCCAGAGGATATACACAAATGTTATAGCAGTTTCATACCACTTTAAACCATAAGGGTCCATTCTACCGAGTCCTGGGATGTGTAGTTGTCATGAGATACTTGAAATTCTCTGCCATGTTGCTGTATCTCAGAGAAGTCTACTAGAGACTGTAGCATCACCAACTAACAAATTCCAGATATTTGGCAACATAAAGTCACAAATTAACATATCAGATAGCTGTAACTATGTAGCATTGATGTACTATTTATGGGGACGGGGGGGGGGGATCAAAGGCAGAAGAGAGATCCCCAAGGAATTCTTCCTCCAAACGTCTTCAGAAATGGGTAGCTCTTTAAAAAATGCACCCTTTGCTCCAATATGACTCTTCCCACCTAACTAGACAGGATCTCTAAAAAAACAGGTCTCTTTCGTCAGGCCTTCCTGGATTAGCATCTCAGTCACCTCCCGCTATCCTGTCTTGTCCGTTTTAATAATCTTAACTGTATTGTTTTATTGTTATTGTTTATTGATGTGATTTATTGGTTATGGTGAGTGGGTGGCTTTATGGGGCATTGTATTTTATTGTATTTTAATGTTTTTAATATTGTTGTAAGCTGCCTCGATCTCATTGGAGTGGTGGGGTATAAATAATAATTATTATTGTTATTATTATTGACCTTTCAGAAGCAGTGACCAAACTGTGTCACTTGCTCCCCAGCTCTGACATTCATACACATATTGCCCAGATATTTTTCTGCTTTAATGTTGCTTTCATTCTGTTACTTTAAATGTTTTGGTTAGACTGTGGATTGGGGGAGAGGAAATTTTTTGCTTCGAGTTGTATTTATTGTCCACAGCATTTTTGAAGCTTTGGTCAACAAGCAGCCTTGAAACGCTGAGCTAGATTGGTCCATGAATGGAAAACCTCCAAAATGAAGCAGAAGCTACTGTACTCGAGGAAGTAGACAGAAAAGCAGTCAGTGTCAGTTCTCTCTTTTCCCACAGAATTTTTGGGAAAGGCTTTCCAACCATCCAGAGTAGCTTTGGGAAAGAGACAAGAGCCTATAAAGGGAAAGGGGGGATCACACAGATGATCTTCCCTCTGATTTCCTCCAATATGAGAGGAATTCCATTACAGACCTCCCTGGATGGGATCATTCATCATAATGCTGAGCTTCCCTTATCAGTGTAATAAACCCAAACATTACTAAAAGAGAGCCAGTGTGGTATAGTGGTTAGAATGCCAGCCTAGGACTTGGAAGATCACAGCTCTAGTATCCACTGAGCCATGACAACCTTTGGGCAATTGCTGTATTTCAGTCTAAATGACCTCTCAGGCTTGTTGTGAAGATTAATTGGGAAAGAGAGAAACCATATACTCCTTCTTGAGCAATATAATACAAATGGGCAAATAGGAGAACAAATAGGTTGGGAAATAGAAAAGGAAATGATGTGGACCTCTATGTGCATTGCTCTATCATGAGGCCTTCAAACAGCAGTAATGAAACTTGCCTAACTTGTCAAGCATGGTCCTTTTAACCCATTCAGTGAATATGCTAAGGTGGAGCCACACTCCTGTCCCCACTTTTGACTTTTATGGAGGTCTAAGTAGAATGAGATGGGAATGTATAGGCAACATCTCAGTGGAGCTCAGATAATATGCTCAAATCTGCTTCTCATATTAAAAACACAAGTGTTTCACAGTAAATAGCAACAAGTTGGGTTTTTTTCCTGTTTTTCTTTTATCTGTTACAGAAATGGAAAATCCTATTATTTTTTAAAGGTTCTCTTAATGCTTGCTTTGGAAATATCTTGAAAGATGGCTTCATGGGGGAAAAAAGAAAGTAACAGCATAAATTAAGATAAGACATATTGTTTACTAAATAACATTACAGTTAAAGGAACACAAACAGGTGATTGCTTTACTTACTTGCTGAAAACTGCATATTATTTTCTTTTGTCTGGTTACAGAGACCTACTATTCAATTTTGTTGGTCTTATCCTTTTATTAGAAACAAAATACAAAACTGATCAATCTGGTGGAATTGTCTTTAAAATAGCCATGTTAAGAACAATACCAAAATATATACAAGAACCCTTTTGAAATTGAGGTATCATTTGCATTACCCTAGGATTTTTGTTTTTGAAGTCCTGTCTCCCCCCACCTGACTCATCAATTTAGTAAATTTCTTTCTGCATTATGTGAATATGTACTATGATAACAGGCACTGATAAAGACTGCAGCTGATGTTTAATTTTATACCCTGATGTGCTGGAATACTCCAAGACAAAATCCTAAATTCTGTTATGTGAGATGGATTTATGTGAAAGGGACCAATTATGCTGATTTTGGAAAATAATGGTGCACTATAAAGTGATTCACAATCTTTATTTTGGTTACAAAAAGATTATATCCAATTGTGTCCAGCTCTGGTGGAAGAGAATCTCTCTCCTCCCTTGTATGCTGCCACTCCATTCAGGATAGTTCAGAAACCATCTGGAGGGGAAATGAGAGTGCAGGAGAGAGAGAGGCGGTGGTGGTGAAATCTAGTTGAGCAATGAAGAAGGGACCCCAACAGAATCATATGGTTTTTGTGCTTAACCTAAGAGTACCAACTGCAACCCTCATAATGTGGATGTATCTTCAAATGTACCAACAAAGCTGGAGGCAAAGAAATTGGCTTCCCTCACCCAGTCCGCTCCCTATATAATTCAACAACTTTCACCTTCACACCCCAAACTGAAAACTAGATTTCATTATCATGTTCAATCAAGAGGTTGCAGAAGACAGAAGCTTTATCAGTACATTTAAAAGTAAAGGAAGAAGAACTGAAGACAAACTGAATAAGATGCCCACTGAAATCAATGTGAAATTTTAAGTCTCGATGTAAAGTAAATTCCATTGATTTCAGTGGGACCAACTACACCAAACCTAAATTGGATACAACCCATTGCCTGGGATGAAACTTGGTAGCCCTTCTTGGAGTAACTTAAACTCGCAAAGTATCCTAAACTTAAATGATGTACAGGACAATAAGGAGGAAACAGACTGGAACAAATCTAAGTCAGTTCAATATAGTTTCCCTTGAAACCAATAGGACAAGTTAGTGATGACTGACTTACCTCACATTGATATCAATGGGAATTATGTTGTATTAATTTAGGTTATAATCCTGATTTAGATATAAACCCACTGGACACAATAGAGCTTACTTCAGAATAGACACAGGACTGTATTGCTAGCCCCGAAGGCAACCCAGTATGTCAAAATCTGGAGTAAACATGGACATGCTCCTAGAATTAGGACATTAATTTGACACTTTTCTGTGACTTTTGCAGGAATTTTTCCCCAATGGCAGAAACCATATAGATAATTTGGCACAAGAAAAAAACCAAAGGTTCTGTAATGAAGACAGAGATTTGAACAGGAAGGAAAATCAAACCAAAGCAGAATGACCACTGCATGAGTCACAGAAAGATTCTTTATTTCCTCTTCTTGGATTAAGCCAGTCCATCTGATTTGTCAACGCTTTTCCTCCAAAAGACAGAAGTCAAAATATAGCTTTAAAAGGAATTTCCTCCTTGAAGAACATCTCAGAATCACAAGAAGATAAAAACAGAATAAAATGTGTGTTAAGATTCCATTGCTTTCTTTAAAAAGAGTCTACTATTAAAAAACAAACAAACCCAAAGCCAGTACTCTTGACAAATGAGATCACTCAAGAAAAATACCACTAACATAATAAAATAATCACCACAGTTCTATTTTAAAAATTAAGTGTCTATTGTGATTTAAAGATCTGGATAAACTTCTGGATTTAAAAAAATGCTAAAACGAACAGGAGGAAAATACCCACACATTCTCTCTTTTTTTGTACAAACTCTGTTAAAAGTAAAATTGTACCTTTTTACATCAAATAGTTAAGAGAGTTCAAGACTGAAGTTGGAAACACCCCAGTTCAGCTGGATATTTGCATGCATGTGCACACACAGACCCATCTCTCCTCCCTCTTAGAAGGCACCAATCTCAGTCCCCCAAGGTCTGTAGGGTTTGCCAAGGCTGGCTGACTGCACTGGCGTAGATGGACTGAGAGCATTAGGAGATAAGAGATGGAATGAACTGAAAGAAAAAGGGAATGCAGACAGAGAGGCCATGGAAGACAGCAAGGGGGGAGAGAGTTTAGAAGCAGAAGTGACCACAGGAAGCACCGGTCCAATGCTGCCATTAGGATGCGCTCTCAGTGAAGACGACTCAGCATGAGAAGCGGAGCTTCTGCTTGGATGGTGGCTTTCTGTAGGAGAGGCTGAGCCATTTGTACTTGTGGGCCCATTCTGAGGCAGTAGCAATGGGTGGGAGATGTGGGGGTGATGTCCAAAGGCATTGCCCCATGGGATTTGTCCAAGCCCTGGGTGTGAACTGCTTGCTGCTTCCCGCTGAGAGGCATAATTATTCAGATGAGACACAAGTCGGACACGGAGAGGATCAGTGGTGTCCAGCCCTTCAATAATGCTCAGGTAGCGGGCCACTTCAGCCAAACACTCTCGAAAACCAAGACTCCGGTAGTCCATAGCAAGAGCATGTGCATCAAAATAACCTGGAAGAAAAGAAAAAAAAAGTAGTGCCTTCAGAATAGGTACCTCTTTCCTATCATTGTCTCTTTAACATCTTCCTCTGTTAGATATCCATAACTGTCTTCCCTCCACCCTGAAGCCAACATGTTTTTGGCCTGAAGTACAAAGTCAGCTTCAGAAAAAATTTAGCATAAAACTCTTTGCTGTCATTAACTAAGCCTTCTGAGAAACACTCCCTAAGTAGTTTACAAAGTGTAAGATAATTGCCCCCAACAATCTGGGTACTCATTTTAGCAACCTTGGAAGGATGCAAGTGATGAGTCAAGCTTGAGCCCCTGGGCAGGTATTGAACTCACAACCTTATTGTTTGTGAGTGAGTGGCTACAGCACAGGCATTTAGCCACTGCACCACCAGGGCTCATAAAACACCTTAAAATGAGAACACACTAGAGTCATAACTGCAGCATTGTTGTTGTTGGGTTTGTTCCTGGGCCAGCCCCACTGAAATGAATAGGATGCAGAATGACATTATCATTTTAGAGAATTCCAACCATGAGCAATACAAGTATTGATGTAATTGCCACATAGAGAAATCAGCTATCCAGTATTCTACATTCTACCTAGAATATGAAGCTACATTCAAATGCAACAAAGGAACAAAGGAACAAAATCAACTACACTCTCCTCCATTTTTACCATTTGTGCTTCCTCCATAGATTATTCATTAATAAAAGGTGGACACCACATAACAGCAAATTGTTAATTAATATGAGGCTGGCTTGAATTAAAACAGGTCACAGGTTTATTTGGACCAGGAATGAATAAATAAAGCAGTTTGGCACCATCTTAACTGCCATGACTCTATCCTACAGAAACTTGGGATTTGTAGCTGAGTGAGCCACCAGGCCTCTTTGCCAGACCAAACTACAAATCCCAGTATTCCACAGAATGGAGCCATGACAGTTAACGTGGTGTCAAACAACTTTATTTCTGCAGTGTGGAAGAGCTGTAACTTTGTTTATTCTGATGAGCAGTAGAGTGTAGGTTAGAGAATTATTTGGGATTACAGCTCCCAAAATCCCCAGGGGGCATGCAAATTCTGGCAGTTATGGTACAACAGGTCATTGTTCCTTCATCCTACCACTAACTCTGAAATCTGACAGTAACTCTCTTAAACTATCAGGCTACAGCATGTCTTTCCCAGCATCGACAACTGATTAACTGGATAAACTGGGAACTGTATCTTTCTGTATGCAAAAAGAAAGACCCTTGCCATAATACACATCTGTAACATTGGTGCTAAACAGACAGGAAAAAAGAGGTGCTTTCAGTCTGGCTTGAAGGCGTGGTGTTTAGATGACATATGCCTTGAAGCGGGCAGAAAAGTGCCCTTATGTAGAGAAAAAAACATTTCAAAAAGAAGCAGCTTTTTCCACTTCTTCCTGGCTTGAAGCCATATCATGTGGTCATAACATGAGCACTCCAGCTGCCTTGGGAGCCGGCGGTGCGGTTGGTGGGGTTTCAATGTGGCTTCAGAAAAGGCAGCTTCAAGCCACTTTTTCTTTCCCATCTGTTTCACCCCATTGATAACTTCTATCTTAGGAACAGGGCTTATACTGAGTTAGACCACGGACCCATCTATTCAAGTGTTCTTGACACTGACAATGAGGAACCTCTTTAAGACTGGATTATTTTCTAGCCTCACCACAAATGCCAGAGATTATACTTGGGGCCCTGTGTAAACAAAAGTAGATGCTTTACTGCCATACAACAGAGCCTTCCTTAGAACTCCAATCCTCAAGCCAAGAAAATAAACACTTTTTTATTATTCTTACATCTTCAAAGATGCTACAGTCCTCCAACTGGAAAAGTATAGTATAAATCTCAGCTCATCAGCAAATACAGTACAGCTGTGGCTGAGAATAAATGCTTGGCTACCTTATTTATCACTCAAACCAATGAAAAATACATGTGAAGCATAGTGTACATTTAGGGCAAAACCTAAGTCTGCACATGTCTATTTGGAAGTCAATTCTAAGTTAATTAATTAATGGCTTAGAAGTAAGAAGTCTGTGAATTTGCAACTTTAGCAAGAAAACAAAATATATGGGGCTGATTTTCTAATATATCTTTCTGATCTGTTACCATTACGACATTACAAGTGGAACCTGCAACAATATATTCCAAGTTGGGATACTCCTATTTAGAGATCCAGTCAGCCAACCATATCCACTTTCAGGATACGCCATTCGATTTGCCTTCACCCATCCACCCCCATTCTAGTTTTCATTCCCCGCCATCAACCATCAGTCAGCATTCCAGTTAATGGCAACCACTGCCTCCTATGTCCACGAGACAGTGAGCTAGTCTACACATAAGTGTATTATGTTCATTGTTACAGATTTTTGCACATTTGTATTGACAATTGTCTTCACATTCCTGTGCAAATTCATATCTATTTACCCTCCCTCTGCCAAAAATGAGCAACAATTACAAATGCATGCAAAGCAAATGGATGGCCAGACATGCAATAATGTGCATTTCTGTGGATTTCTATGGAAACCCAAGTAAAAACTACAAAGCCTTTTTCTGCAAAGATTAAGACACTCCCCCCTCCCATGCAAAAAGCACAAACTGCCACAAATCACATGTGGCTGGACTGCCTTCAATTCAACTGGAGTTACAGTCACCCCTCCATATCCACAGATTCCTTATTAATTCAACCATTCAACCTTATCAGTTTAACCAGATTCAACCATCCATGGCTTGAAAATACTCCCAAAATATATCAATTCCAAAAAGCAAACTTTGATTTTGTTATTTTCTATAACAGACACCATTTCACTGTGCCATTTTATTTAATGGGACTTGAACATCCACAGATTTTGGTATCCACAGGGAGTCCTGGAACCAAACCACAGCAGATACCAAGGGTCCACTGTAGAAATATTTTGATCATGTAGACTATCCCAGGTACTCTATTCTGGCTTTCCATCCAATCCTTAATGGAGCTATCCAAGGTGCTGAACAATAGCCCCAAAATAGGTTTATCAACCTGGTTGGTGCCTCTGACATTGAAATGGAAGATGAAATTGGACTCATATCCCTGCAGCATGGCAGCCACCAGCTGCCACAGAGTCTATGCTCATGGAACAGGTGCAACCCTCCATCGTTTCACTGATCATCCTTTGGGAAGGCAGATGCTCTTCCATGCTTGTTGATATCTCCCTCTTCTGCAAGAGAGCTGTTACTTTGGAATCATAGAATCATAGAGTTGGAAGAGACCAAAAGGGCCATCCAGTCCTACCCCCTGCTTTGGCCCCTTTAGCTTATACGGAAAGCTTTCCCCCCCCAAAAAGGAAAGTCTACCACCAGCATACCATACTAAATATGGTAGTGCCATACCAAATCAGAAACATTACCTTTCCCTCCTGCTGTGTGCAGCATTTTTAGATGATCCACAGTCATTTGCAAGATTTCAGCCTTCTCCAATTTGGCCGATCCCTAAGAAGAGAGAGATGAACATGAGTGCAGAAGCAGGAGTTGGGGCCAAGCCTAACAAAGGAAGGAAAGGGGGGCAAGGAGGCCCAATACACTAAAAGCACCAGATCCCATTTCATCTTGGAAGCTAAGCAGGGTCAGCACTAGTTAGTACTTGGATGGGATATCTCCAACAAAGACCAGGTGCTTTGGGTTATATTTCAGATGGCAGAACTGGCAAAACCACCACTGAGTATTCCTTGCCTAAGAAAACCCTATGAAATCCATGGAGTATCCATAAGCCAACAGGTGACGTGAAGGGAAACACAGAGAGAGAGTCAAAGTGCATTGCAAGCTCCCTGTTACTCTTTTTAAAAAATTTTCCTTTAAAAAAAATTACCTGTTTTTCAAAAGCACTAGGCACCAGCCTTCTCAGCTCAGATAAGCTGTTGTTGATCCGATCCCTGCGTCGTTTCTCAATAATCTGAAAGGAGAAAAAAGGATAGTTGACTTTCTTCAAAGAGGAAGAGAGAGGAGAGTTTCACCAAAACAGAAGGAGACTTACTCCTCGGCGTCTTTTCCTAGCCAGGATCTGAGAAGTGGTGGTCGGAGACATGGAACCTGGAGCAGAGCTCAAGTTTCTGAAATCAGCAAGAAGGAAAGGGTCAGTGAGGAAAGGGTCCCAAAACAATGGGCAGCGAAAAGGGGAGGAATTTCTATTGAATAGTAATAGTAGTAATAATAATAATAATAAACATACAGAAATATTCCCAGGGCAGAGGCTCCTGACAAATCCCACATAAACACAGTACCACAAACACCATAGGAAACAGGTCCTGGAGCATCGTTTTCATTCTTTGTGCCAAGATCTATCACCATCCTTTTCACTGTTAGTTTCACAATTTCTTACTTATCCCTACCTGCACAATTGCAACCAACCTTTGGAAAGGAAATGAAACTCTGTAACATAAAGAGAGGCTGCCTTGAGCATGTGCAAAATGTAGACCACATTATAACCTCATACAGCATCAATCAGCCTACCCTGGCTGACTGATTCAGATTGACCAAGGAGACCGATTCCCACATCAAAGGGTGCTACAATCAGCAGGCAGCCTTGACTCTCCTTCTCTCCTTCCTCCACCTTTTCCTTCTGGTGTATACACACACACACACACACACACACACACATATTCAATCCAAGGATGCTTGAATTCATGGAATCTGGAAATACAGAGGGCCACAGGGTGACCAGCGGCCTTCCTTTTACCTGTCCTACCTGTCCAGGAGGAATTCCAAAAGTTCCTCCATTTGGACCATGACTATGAAGCAGGAATTTATATTCCTATGAATGTTTTCAGCTTTTCTTTGATCATGTTCAGAGTGACCAGATGTCCTCCTTTTCCAGGACCTGTCCTCTATTTCCTCCTTCCCCTGTCCACAAGGAATTCAAGGTCCTCCATTTGGAACAGGGCTAAGAAACAGGAATTTATACTCCTATGAGTGTTTTAGAATTTATATCCCTATGAGTGTTTTTAGTTTTTATTGGGTCATGTCCAGAGTGACCAGAGGTTGTCCTTTTCCAGAACCTCTCCTCCATTTCACCCTCCTTCTGTCCAGGAGGAATGCCAAAAAGGCCTCCATTTGGAGCAGGATTGAGAACCAGGAATTTATACCTATATGAGTGTTCTTAGCTTTTCATGGGTCCTGTCCTCCCTTGTCCTGGAAGATCCTCTATTTCTCAATTCTCTTTTGCAGTGAAGACCTCTGCTCACCCTGTACACCTTAGACCGGGGCCAACCCCACCTGACCATCTCCCATGGCACCCACAGGTTTTTGGTTTGTTTTTTTGTTTTTGTTTTTTTTTTGTGTTTTTTTTTTGTTTGTTTGTTTGTTTTGTTTTTTGGGGGGGGATCATCATAATCATCATCATGCTCTTTTCCTGGACCTCGGCCCCAGAGCAATGTGAAATTAAAAGAGAGCGCCAGGATGGCATAGTAGTTTGAGTATTGGATTATGACTCTGAACACCAGGGTTCAATTCCCAGCTCAGCCATGAAACCTACTGGATGACCTGGATGACCTTAGGCAAGTCACACTCTCTCAGCCTCAGATGATGGCAACGGCAAACTGTCTCTGAACAAATCTTACCAGCAAAACCCAATGACAGGTTCACCTTAGGTCCCCATAATTTGGAAACAACTTGAAGGCACACAACACATAAACAAGATTAAAAACATACCGAAGTGGTGCACTGAAACTATTCAGTTCAATTCAGGTATCATGGAAAGAACAAAACATTACACGACAATCAACTGGGCATATAATATACGTTTTAAAATCCTTTCAGCCATCGTAAAAAAAAGAAAGTAATGGGCAGTCTAATAACCAGACATTTGACAACGTTGTTTTTCTATCCCTCCATGGCAATCAATATCAGCTGCACAGAATCCAATGACCTTGGCACTTATTTGCTTATTTAGATCTGGGAGAATGTATTCTACATAATGTTTATCTCATCTACCAGGGATTCTTCAAATAAGAGGAGTTATAAGTGAGGTACTGATGTCTTTCTAGAAAGTGACATAAAGTGGGATACAACACAGTGGTCTCAACTTCGTCTAAACCATAGGAGCAAATCCATTCTGAATATGGGATACCCTCCAAAGAAGAGCATTCAATCTGGCTAGCATAAAAAAGTGCTTGACTTTATCACACTGGGGGAAAGCCAGGATTAAGAAGGCATTTTCCCAGCAAAGTCCTAAGATCATGGCAAGACATATTGCAATTAAAGAGGATTTATCTCAGGAATAACTGGGGAATAAGCCAGCAACAAATCATCCACAGGATTTCTCCCTGAATTGACTTTATCACACAGGGAAAATCGGGGGGGGGGGGGGAATGGGGAGGGGGATTGAAGAGCCATTTTCCTGTTAAAATCAAGCAAGTGCGATAAAAATTTTCACACACATTGCCATTAAAGAGCCATTATCCCAGGAAGAAACAGACAATAAACAGCAACAAATCATTCATGGGATTTCCCCTGTGAATGATTTGTTGCTGTTTATTGCCTGTTTCTTCCCGGGACAATGGCATTTTAATAGCAAACTCATGTGAAAGCATAAATCATGATTGTGAGATTTTCACAAAATAATCGCTGTTTAACTCCCCCCCCCCCTCCATTTGCCCCATGTGATAAAGTCCAATGAGTTGTTGCTGGTTATTCCCAGGATATGTCCTCTCTAACAGCGGTGTCAATGGAGGGTGTGTGTGTGCAGACTGCACTGGTAACATCCTAAGGGGGGTTGACACCACTGCTCCTGAAACACCTACCTTCTGACAGAAACAGGCTGTGGCATTCATCTGTATCTCTTTAAAATGCTTTAAGAAATAGCAGAAGTGGGGTGAGGCTCAGTGGAAAGAGAAAGGAGAGGCCCCAGAATTTTTAAAAAATTAAAATGTCAAAATTCAAAATTTTAAATTTTTTAAAGGAAAATTAAAATTTTTGAAATTTTGAAATCTCTCTTTAAAAACATCACATTTTAACCAAATCTTCACTATGTACACATGTTCCTCCACATTCAATAGGGTTGGGCGCACAAGACCCCCATGAATATGGAAAAACTGCAAATAACAAAAACATCATATTTTTTTACCTGAGAGGACACCTTTCTAGGAATCTCTAGCTCCTCCAGTGCAACTCTGTGGTCAATGTCTGACAGACACTGACCATAGAACTTCATTGGAGGAGCTACAAATGCCTAATGGAGTATTTTCTCTAGGAATCTCTAGGTCTTTCAGTTCAACTTTTAGCTAAAGCTGACTACAGGGTTGCACTGGAAGACCTAGATATTCCTAGAGAGAACATATCAATCAAATCTGTGAATAATCAACTCCACAAATATCAAAGCTGCAAATATGGGGGGATGAGTGTATATGTAAATACATTTAGGCTGTGCGTATTCTATTGTAATTTGAAGGTGTAGTTTTAGTTTTGCTCATTGTTTTATGTCACAACTATTCACATTACATTTCATGGTATATGGGAGTTAGGATGTCTGCTTCTAATTGTGACACTGTCTGAAAATCCTTGCCATGATCTCAGGACTTTGCTTGGAAAAAAATACTTTTTAATCCAGGTCATCCCCCCCCTCCCCCTACTGTGTGATAATAGCAATAGCAATAGCAAGTACATTTCTATACCACTTATCGGTGCACTTAAGCACTCCCTAAGCGGTTTATAAAGCCTAAGTGGTTTCCTAAGCTAATTGCCCCCAACAAGTCAAGTATTCATTTTAGCAATGTTGGAAGGATGCCAGCCTGAGCCGAGTTTG
This sequence comes from Urosaurus nigricauda, assembly GCA_034509955.1. Taxonomy (NCBI): domain Eukaryota; kingdom Metazoa; phylum Chordata; class Lepidosauria; order Squamata; family Phrynosomatidae; genus Urosaurus; species Urosaurus nigricauda. Next base: position 216,249,472 of record JAOEGL010000004.1, read on the forward strand.
AGCCTCTGGGGCTGTGCTACCTTACAGTTTGGAAGTGAGTGGCTGCAGTACAGGCATTTAACCACTGTGCCACCAAGGAATATTTGGGAACATAGAATCAAAGAATTGTAGAGTTGGAAGAGACCACAAGGGTTATCCAACCCAACCCCCTGCCATGCAGGAACTCTCCATCAAAGCATCCCTGACAGATGGCCATCCAGCTTCTGATTAAAGATCTCCAATGAAGGAGACTCCATCACACTCCGAGGGAGTGTGTTCCACTGTTGAAAAGCCCTTACTGTCAGGAGGTTCCTCCTAATGTTGAGGTGGAATCTTCTTTCCTGTAACTTGCATCCATTGTTCTGGGTCCTGTTCTCTGAAGCAGCAGAAAACAAGCTTGCTCCCTCCTCAATGTGACATCCCTTCAAGTATTTAAACAGGGCTATCATATCACCTCTTAACCTTCTCTTCTCTAGGCTAAACATCCCCAGCTCCCTAATTTGTTCCTCATAGGACATGGCTTCCAGACCCTTCACCATTTTAGTCATCCTCCTTTGGACATGCTTCAGTTTCTCCACATCTTTTTTGAAATGTGGTGCCCAGAACGGGACACAATATTCCAGGTGGGGCCTGACCAAAGCAGAATAAATGGCACTATGACATTCCTTGACCTAGAGACTATACTTCTATTGTTAGGTTGAAGGCTTTCATGGCCGGCATCCATAGTTTTTTGTGGATTTTTTAAGCTATGTGGCCATGATTACAGCCACATAGCCACATAGCCCACAAAAAGCTATACTTCTATTGATGCAGCCTAAAATTGCATCAGCCTTTTTGGCTGCTGCAGCATCGCACTACTGACTCACGTTCAACTTGTGGTCTACTTGAACTCTTAGATCCCTTTCACACGTGGTATCCTTTAGCCAGGTGTCCCTGTTCAAGTCTGTCAAGCAACTGGCAGGTACTTTCAAACACAATTAAATGACGACAATATTAAAGGAGATTGCTCCAAAAAAAAAAAAAAAACCTCACCCATTCTCAAAAATAAAATCACTCACAATTCTCAAAAATTAAAAAAAAAAACGCCAATTCTCAAAAAATAAAAAACTCACCCATTCTCAAAAATAAAAAACTCACCCAACTCTCAAAAATAAAAAAGACTCACCCATTCTCAAAAATAAAATAACTCACAAATTGTCAGAAATAAAAAGACTCACCCATTCTCAAAAATAAAAAACTCACCCACTCTCAAAAATAAAAACTCACCCACTGTCAAAAAATAAAATAATTCACCCATTGTCAGAAATAAAAAAGACTCACCCATTCTCAAAAATAAAAAAAAAATCACCCATTCTCAAAAAATCTAAAAACTCACCCATTCTCAAAAAATTTAAAAACTCGCCCATTCTCAAAAAATTTAAAAACTCGCCCATTCTCAAAAATAAAAAACTCACCCATTCTCAAAAAATTTAAAAACTCGCCCATTCTCAAAAATAAAAAACTCACCCATTCTCGTCGTCGGCGCTTTCCTTCTCCACCTCGATGGGTTCGTCGAGGGACTCGCTGTCGGAGGAGCTGTACTCCGGCTGCGCCCTCTTCATCTTCCAAGGGATCGGGGCTCCCAGACTTCCAGAAGTGGAGGAGACCCAAGAGGGGCAGAAAGCAGTGGCTGGTGCCGGCGTGTGTTCCTCTTCCTCCTGTTGCTGCTGCTGCTGTTCTTGCTCCTTCCTCCACTCCTCCTCCTTCTCCCAGGGACCGGGTCTAGCTCTGGCTCAGCATCATCATCATCATCCCGTTCCCACGCTCGCCCTCTTCTTTAGCCACTGCGCTGCGCCGGGACCAATCAGCGTCGCGTTCGGAGCGGAGGCGGCCTCCTGATTGGCTCCGACGCGCCCTAGTCTGAGCGTTCGAAAGCGCCCCCCGCTGCTGCCGCTGCTGCTGCTGCTGTCCCTGCGGGCAATTGGCCGGGCGCGGAGCCAGCTTTGGCTGGGAGACGAGGAGGATGGAGAGGAGGAGAGCAGCACGCGGCCGTGGGAAAGTCGCCCTGGGCCCGGCTGGCGGCCAAGCGGCGGCGGGGACGGCGCTGAGCGGGGCGTGTGGCCGCGTGTGATGTGAACCACCACCGCCACCGCCACCGCCTCCCCCGGGGAAGGAGCAGGGGCTGGATGCCTGGCTGGCTGGCTGGCTCCTTCTTCCACGCATCCAAGAGGAGGAGGCGAATGGAAGGGAGCCTGCCAAAATAAAAGGAGGACAAAATAGCTCTCCCAGCCATGCCAATCTATGTCCCTGCTTCTTTAGCCCTTCCCAAAATGGAGGGCCCTCCTAGGCAGAAGGGAGAGGGGGGAATGGAGGACCTCTGCCCACCACCCTGGACATGACCCAGGAAAAGTTAAAAAGCACCCCTAAGAAAGGCAAATCCATGCTTCTTTAGTCCTGCTCAAAATGGAGGAGCTTTTTGGAAATTCCTCCTGGACACAAAGGGATGGTCCTATAAAAGAAAGAGGGTGAAATGGAGGGCTGGTTCTGGATAAAAAGGGCCTCTGGTCACTCTGGGCATGGCCAAGTACTGTAAAAGTTAAAAGTACTCCTAGAAAGATAAATGCCTCCTTCTTTAGTCCTGCTCAAGATGGAGGAGCTTTTGGGATTCCTCCTGGACAGAAGGGTGGAATGGAGGATAGGTCCTGGATAAGGAGGACCTCTGGACACTCTGGGCATGACCAAGTAAAAGCTAAAAGCACTTCCAGAAAGATAAATCCGTTCTTCTTTAGTCCTGTTCAAAATGGAGGGCCTTCCATAAACATGGAGGAGATTCCAAAATGAAAGGTGAAAAACTCTCATAAGAAATAGAAATCCATGCTTCTTTAGTCATGCTCAAAATGGAAGATATACTAAAATTGAAATTAAGAGTATGGGAAATAAGCAGGATGAACCTGAACTCCTAGCACAACAAGGGAAATATGATATAATAGGCATCACTGAAACCTGGTGGGATGAGTCTCATGATTGGAATGTAGAAATAGAGGGGTATAACCTTTTTAAGAGAAATAGGCCAAGCAGGAAAGGAGGAGGAATAGCATTATATGTCAGGGATATATACACCAGTGAAGAGATGCAGGAAGTCAATACTGGAAGCCAGCTGGATAAAAATTAAAGGAGAGGGAAATAACAGGGATGTTACTGTGGGAGTCTACTACAGACCCCCGACTCAGGCAGAGGAATTGGATGATGCCTTTCTAGAACAGATGACCACACACTCAGAAAAGAGAGATGTAGTAGTGATGGGTGACTTCAACTATCCTGATATTTGCTGGAAGTCAAACTCAGCCAAATCCTCAAAGTCTAGCAAATTCCTCACTTGCCTGGAAGACAATTTCATTGTCCAAAAGGTGGAAGAGGCAACAAGGGGATCAGCCATTTTAGATCTGATCTTAACCAACAGGGAAGACCTAGTTGATGGGGTGCAAGTGGTTGGATCCTTAGGTGGAAGTGACCATGTTCTCCTGGAGTTTGTTATGCAGTGGAAGGGAGAAGCTAGGCATAGTCAGACACGCACTCTAGACTTTAGGAGAGCTAATTTCAATAAACTTAGAGAAATACTGGGAGTGATCCCATGGTCAGGAATACTAAAAGAAAAGGGAGTTCAAGACGGATGGGAGTTTCTCAAAAGGGAGATATTGAAGGCACAATTTCAAACAGTTCCAATGAGGAAGAAAAATGGAAGATGTCTCAAGAAGCCAGGATGGATGACTAAGGAACTTTCAACTGAGCTAAGTTTTAAACGGAACATGTATAAGAAATGGAAAAATGGAGAAATCACGAAAGAGGAATTCAAACAAATAGCCAGCACATGTAGGGGTAAAGTCAGAAAAGCTAAAGCGCAGAATGAACTCAGGCTTGCTAGAGAGGTTAAGAACAATAAAAAGGGCTTTTTTGGATATGTCCGCAGCAAAAGGAAGAAGAAGGAAACAGTGGGGCCACTGCGTGCAGAAGATGGCAAAATGCTAACAGGGGACAGAGAAAAGGCAGAATTACTCAACACCTTCTTTGCTTCAGTCTTCTCAGAAAAGGCAAAGGGTGCTCAACCTAAGGATAATGGAGCAGAAGACAGAATAGAGGAATTTCAGCACAGGATAAGTAAAGAGGTAGTACAGGAATACCTGGTTAACCTAAATGAATATAAATCTCCAGGACCAGATGAACTACATCCTAGAGTATTAAAAGAACTGGCAAATGTAATATCAGAGCCATTGGCAATAATCTTTGAGAACTCCTGGAGAACAGGAGAAGTCCCAGCAGACTGGAGGAGGGCAAACGTTGTCCCCATCTTCAAAAAGGGAAAAAAAGAGGATCCCAACAATTATCGTCCAGTTAGTCTGACATCAATTCCAGGAAAGGTTCTAGAGCAGATCATTAAGCAGAGAGTCTGTGAACACTTAGAGGCCAATGCCATAATCACAAAGAGTCAACATGGGTTTCAGAGAAACAAGTCATGCCAAACGAACCTGATCTCTTTTTTTGATAAAATTACCAGCTTGGTAGATGAAGGGAATGCTGTGGATATAGTATACCTCGATTTCAGTAAGGCCTTTGACAAGGTTCCCCATGACATTCTTGCAAACAAGCTTGCAAAATGTGGGATAGACAAGTTAACTGTTACATGGATTTGTAATTGGTTGAGTGGCCGAACTCAAAGGGTGCTCAACAATGGCTCCTTTTCATCCTGGAGAGAAGTGACCAGTGGGGTCCCACAGGGTTCTGTCCTGGGCCCAGTGCTATTCAACATCTTTATTAACGATTTGGATGACAGAATTGGGGGCATACTTATCAAATTTGCAGATGACACTAAACTGGGAGGAGTAGCTAATACCCCAGAGGACAGGATCAAAATTCAAAATGACCTGAATAGACTAGAAAGCTGGGCCAGTGCTAACAAAATGAAATTCAATGCGGAGAAATGTAAGGTTCTGCACTTAGGGCGGAAAAATGAAATGCACAGATATAGGATGGGGGACACCTGGCTGAATGAGACCACATGTGAAAGGGATCTAGGAGTCCAAGTAGACCATAAGCTGAACATGAGTCAACAGTGTGATGCGGCAGCTAAAAAAGCCAATGCAATTTTAGGCTGCATCAATAGAAGTATAGTTTCTAGATCAAGGGAAGTTATAGTGCCACTCTATTCTGCTTTGGTCAGGCCCCACCTGGAATACTGTGTCCAGTTCTGGGCACCACATTTCAAAAAAGATGTGGAGAAACTGGAGCATGTCCAAAGGAGGGCAACTAAGATGGTGAAGGGTCTGGAAACCTTGCCCTATGAAGAACGCCTCAGGGAACTTGGGATGTTTAGCCTGGAGAAGAGAAGGTTAAGAGGTGATATGATCGCCCTGTTCAAATATTTGAAGGGATGTCATATTGAGGAGGGAGCAAGCTTGTTTTCTGCTGCTGCAGAGACTAGAACGCGGAACAATGGATGCAAACTGCAGGAAAAGAGATTCCACCTCAACATTAGGAGGAACTTCCTGACAGTAAGGGCTGTTCGACAGTGGAACACACTCCCTCGGAGTGTAGTGGAGTCTCCTTCCTTGGAGGTCTTTAAGCAGAGGCTGGATGGCCATCTGTCAGGGATGCTTTGACTTGGAGTTCCTGCATGGCAGGGGGTTGGACTGGATGGCCCTTGTGGTCTCTTCCAACTCTATCATTCTATGATTCTATGATTCTATGATTCTAAGAACATTCAGGTGAAATACAGATTCATGCTTCTTTAGTCCTGCTCAAAATGGAGGAGCTTTTGGGATTTCTTCTGGACAGAAGGGTGGAATGGAGGGCTGGTCCTGGAAAAGGAGGACCTCTGGTCACCCTGGACATGATCAAGTAAAAGCTAAAAGCACCCCTAGAAAGATAAATTCATTCTTCTTTGGTCCTGATCGAAATGGAGGACCTTCCAGAAATGGAGGAGATTCCAAAATGAAAAGGGGAAAACTCTCATAGAAATAGAAATTCACGCTTCTCTAGTCATGCTCAAAATGGAGGAGATTCCAAAATTAAAAGCTAAAAACACTCAGATTAAAATATAGATTAATGCTTCTTTAATCATGCTCAAAATGGAAAGCCTTTTGGAGTTCCTCCTGGGCAGAAGAGTGTGAAATGTAGGACAGATTCTTGAAAATGGAGGACCTCTGGTCACCCTGTCCTCGCTACTGAGGAGGACGAGGCAGTGCAAAATAGGACAGGAAACACACACACCCCAAAAAAAGCAGAAAAACATCATATGTATATAAATATGTGCTTCTTTTCTTTAGTCATGCACAGAATGAAGGACCTTTTGGGATTCCTCCTGGACAGAATGAGGATGAAATGGAGGAGAGGTCCTGGAAAAGGAGGACATCTTGTCACCTTGGACATGACCAAAGAAAAGCTAATAACACACATATACTGTAAATATATATGGATGCTTCTTAGTCATAGCTGAGATGGAGGATGGGTCCTGGAAAAGGAGGAGGACCTCTGGCCACCCTGGACCAGGGTTCGATTCCCAGTTCAACCATGAAACCCACTGGGAGACTTTGGGTAAGTCACATTCTCTCAGCCTCAGGGGAAGGCAATGGCAAACCTCTTGGGCCTAAGACCTTAGATGGATTCACCTACCCACTGACATGGAAGCCACCAGCCTCACTCCCAGGTAGTCATACTTTTGCATGAAGATGCTGAACTGCTAGAAATCCTGTACAGGTCCTAAATGAGTTTGGGGTGAATGGCTTGAACATCATACACAGCCCAGCCAAAATGTCCAGATTGCAGACCTCCAAGTCCAAACAGCTCCAGCCAGGGAGTGTCAGGGATCATGGGAGAAGTAGTTTCTTTAAATCTGGAGATATACAGATTCCCAAGCCTTAGGAACTGAAATTATCAATTGAAACGTACACATCTGGTTTCTGTGCTTTGTGCTCTAGTTGACCTTAAGAGACCTTTGAGATTCTTTCAGACTCTTTTCTAGGCAGTTCAAAAGGAATTTATTGGGACAGCTAACATGTGGGCATGCCTGTTTAAATACTTGCAGATGAATTCGAGGGGATGCTGAATGGAAGAATTACCTGGAACCTTTCTCAGTAATCACAAGGACAGAGGAAGCCACCTTAAAAGACATGATGGCCCATTTTGACACTGTTCCACATATATATATCCACACACTATCTTTGGAGGCCTGAAATAGTTCTCTCTTTCTTTACAAAGTTGGGAATAACTAGAAGGTGTTTTCCCTGGGGGGGGGGGAGGTGCAGAGATCCAAAAAGATGAAGTTGGGCAGGTGTGACCCCTGGACCTTTTCCAGTTCTACCTTGATCTGGGTTAGTCTTCATGGCACTGGCTGGCAGCAAAGTTTGGGTACCACTGCACTACATCATGTTGCCTCTTTTAAAAAAAAAACTTTAAGTGGCATAAGCTGAAGTTACACTTGTGTAAAGTCACAAATAGTATGCCAGCCATTCTTGTATTACAGTTAGATTAAATTTTGCAGAGTTTGTGGTAATATGAAAATTCCATTTGTGACCTGTTGAAAAATGAAATCCATCACTGGACACTGAAATAGATGAATACTGCTTATATGCTGATGAAATGAGCAGTACCCACATCCACTGAGAGCATGTTTGGCCAACATGAAATAGGAGTTTATCACATGGAAGGAATTTCTCTCAATTGCGAATGGAACCAATTCGCAATTACATGAGTTCGCTAGTTTAGTGAATTTATGTGAAATCTGATTGCATTCGGAATGCGTTCAGAATGACTTCCCATTTCCCGAAAATGACCACCCATTGCCCAAAATTGCATAAGATAATCTAATACGCAATTACGTGAAACCCCATGATTGCATTCGGAATGACTTCCCACTGCCCAAAATTGTGTGAGATACATTCATTCGCAGTTACGGGAAACCCCATGATTGTGTTCAGATTGCCATTGCATTATACCCTCAAATTCCGTCATGTGATGAACTCCATAGTGGTCCTCCACACAGAGGCACCCTCCCCATGCAAAGGGTCAATAATGATAATTGGCTATAGGGTCTTTGCAGCCCATGGCTACACATGCAGATGACAGAGGAGATGGGCAGGGGCAAGCAGCATGGCTTTGGGGCATGATCCCACTCTTCCCTTATCAATATATAGTGTGTGTGTTATGTACCTTCAAGTCGTTTCCAATGTATCGCAACCCTCAGGTGAACCTATCATGGGGTTTTCTTGGCAAGGGGGTTTGCCATTGCCTGAGGCTGAGAGAGTGTGACTTGTCCAGAGTCACCCAGTGGATTTCATGGCTCATCTGGGAACTGAACCCTGGTCTCCTGAGTTGTAGTCCAACACCCAAACCACTATGCTACTCTGGCTCTCCTATCAACATAACGAGGTGTTCATAGGATCACCCCTCCAGTCATCAGGTAATGAAGAAACATATGTGAAACAGTCTTTCTTATACAGCTGTATGCTTTAAATTGCAATGCAAGTAGTGTTGTACAAATCTCTAGATCCATACCATACCAGTTGCAATGAAAGTCCTTTGAAAATTGATGACAAATAGAAATGGTAAAGGTTTTTTTGACACTAAAATGTTTGAAAGAAGTGAGTAGGCATGTACTTATTGAGACAAGCAACTCCCAGTTATATCTCCAGGGAACGACAGAGTGGTAGGGAAGGGAGCTAAAGCAAGGTTAAATCTACACTGAACTTTAAAAAAAAGAAAAGTTTAAAACTGGTCTAACAGTGGTGGCTTCCCTCAAGGTATTCTGCTACTGCAATTTTGCAGAAGTGCTGAAAATATTCTACCAGTACTGTACTTGCCTTAGACACCTTAGAATAATACTGTACTGAAAGTGACCTGGAGAAAAAGGAGGAGTGAAGAATTATCACAAGAGACAGTCTGAAATTTATCGTGCAGATTTTCCTTTTATGTGAACCACCTTGGGAATTGTCTACTGAAGGGCAGCACAGATTTTTTTAAGGTAAACAAACAGCTGGAAGATCTCAGTCTCAAAAAAGGAAAAGGAAAAAAGAAGAAATCCTGAACATGCTCTGCTTTTACTTGTCTCAGAACTCATGTAGAATTGCACAAATATGAAACTATAAATCCAGTGTGCTCAGACACCACCATAATGACTTTTGCAGAAATGCCGTAGATTGTTATTATGAATAATACTTCCCTAGGGGCTAACAGAGGCTGTTATGCATCACAGAGCAGCTTCACCATAGCCAATGTGTTTAATCTGCCAAGGGTTTCCTCTGCGAGATTGCACGAAGCTATTAGCTACAGGGAAAAGGCAGTGTCTTGTACTGTATACAGAACACACACAACAGTTGGCTCAACTTTTATTAGCTGGATGTTGTCTGCCTCTATGGACTTTCAGTTGCCTGAATAAGAATGGAAGTCTGCTGTCTTTGATCTCTTACGTTCTTCCCAATAAAAGTGACAAATTCTAAAAAGAAAATGTATACGCATCTCTGCTCTGCATAGAATTTGCCTAGCTAAAAGGGTAGAAATAATTGCCATTTCTTAGCCAAAGAACACCTTGCTATGGCAGACAGCTGTGTCCATCCCATTTCAGAAACCTGATTTTTGTGGGCTGCAATGTCTAGAAATCCCCATGGCTCATCTGGGGACTCTGTCAGTCATAACCTAAAAAATCATCCCCTCCATGAGCTCTTTGTGGACTACTAGCCTAGCTAGCTAGAAGGTTGCAAGCAGCAAACCAAGTGAGAGGCTAGAGCAGAGAAATGTAAGGCCCTCCAGATGACACTGGATTGCAAATTCCATTGCCTTCACCATTGACTATGCTGACCAGGAATGATAGGAGTTGTAGCCCAGCAATATCTGGAGAGTCTGGCTTTCCTTGCTGCCTGTGCTAAAGCAATAACCTAGTCAAAGCCTATGAGATAATTCCCAAATGACCGACTTGCATGTTGCAGCCTTTTGTAGGCTTTCTTTCTTTATTCATTCATTCATTTGTTCATTTATCTGAGGAGGGGTGTAATTGCCATTTATGCAGTATTCCCACGCTACCATTGTTTGGGCCTTTGTTTCCTATTCCCATCATGTGTACTAATTAGCTGGAGCCACTGGCTTGCTGGGAGGCAAAAGGCTGAGGCAAAGACAGAGAGATCACTTCCTGGCGGGCTCTAAGAAAGCAGAGCATCTCGTAACACCAGTTTGTTCACTGGTATTGGCAGGCAAATCCTAGAGGCCAGAAGAGAGAAGCAGCCTTCCTTGTGATAACAATTTAAGATACAGATGTATATATACTCCTCCGCCCACTCTCAGTTTATTTTAGAAAGGAGCTTTTTTCAAAGACTTCCGCTCTCTATAGTGCTCGAGATGAAAGCCTCATACTTTGCTTGTAAAAAAAGAAAAGGAGCAACAACAGTAACAACAACTCTGTCTCCTGTTGACACTGAAGCTAGTTCAAGCCACAGGAAGTAACCCAAGAGAAAGATTGGCCAGTGTGGAGTTTTCTTATCAGTTGATGCACTGGTTTTGAATGTGTTGGGATCTCAGTACAGTGGGAAGTTTCTGTAGTCTACAACCCCAGCCTGTAGTCTGAAGCCACGCTGTCCAGACCCAGTTATACATGTGATCTGCCTTTTGTGTAGATTAAATGTGACTCAGACCATGTCCATTCAGTTGTCGTTTTAACTCCTCCGGTTAATATCTGCAGAGGCCCAAGACATTTTGCTGCTTGAGGCAAAGAACAAGATGCTGCTGCCACTGCAATCATTATTTCACACCCAGAAGCCAATCAAACTGGTGTACAAACTTTCCTGGAGCACTGGCAATAAGACAATATTTCCCAACACATTTGAGGGCATCTCAGGGAACAGAGGTAACATGGCACATACTATAGCAGCATGTGGAGAACTATATCGGCAACAAATGGAAGCTGGTTATCCTGCTGTTAGAAAAGGTACAACAGCTTAAGGCCCTTTGATCAGGACTTCAGGATGATAGGGTTTCTTGGATAACACAGCAGACTCTCTGACCTGGAAGGGTTTGCCTCTAGGAAAGAGGCAGTTCACAGACAGAGAAAGAATATACTAGGAAGAATGTGGCACATACGGACACAGAACTATCAGGAACCACATGCTGAGTTTGGAGCTAAAGAATTTATTCCAAACTTATTTCTTGATCAGTGATAATTAAGAATGGGAGGAAACTTTGCAATTACTTGTCCCCATCTGAAAAAATGTTTCCCAACAATCCAGAAACCCCATTTGGAGGAATAATAGACAATTTTTTCCTGGTAGTCAACTTCCTAAAGTGCTGCAGAGAAATTATTCTACTGAGAAAAACAAAAAAAAATTTGTACAAAACCTCTTGTTGTCTGATGATGATGATGATGATGATGATGATGATGATTTATATCCCACCTCTCTGCACTCAGGCAACCAGGGAGGCTTACAACAATTAAAAATATACATATCATATCCCCCCCAACCCTCCCCCCATTAAAATAAAATTAAACAATTTGCAATCTAAAACATATTTATATAAAAGACAATTTAAAACAGTTAATAAATACAGTATACAAGCAAAGAACAATATATAAACGAATAGGACAGGAAACAGGATCAATACCTTACTTATTGTCTGGGGTGGCTGGGCCTGCTGAAAGAGATCCATTGTAACAGCTTTTTTGAAGCTATTTAAGGTGGTCATATGACAGATTTTATCTGGCAGGCCGTTCCACAATCTGGGAGCAACAGCCAAGAAGGTCCTCTGGGCAGTTGTAGACAACCTTGTTTTTATTGGTTGTAACAGATTTCTCCCAGAGGACCTGAGTGTGCACGGAGGATTATATGGGAGGAGGCAGTCTGGGAGATAGGTTGGACCCAAGCCATTTAGGGCTTAGAGGTAATAACCAACACCTTGTACTGGGACTGGAAACTGATGGGCAACCAGTGGAGAGATCTTAGGATTAGAGTAATGTGGTCTCTTCTAGATGTGCCCAAGGCCAGTCTGGCTGCCATATTCTGTACTAATTGAAGTTTCCAGACCAAGCACAAGGGTAGCCCCATGTAGAGTGCATTACAGAAATCCAAATGTGAGGTTACCAGTGCATGTACTATGGAGAATGCAGAAAGGAGAAAGGTGTCTATGCAGAAAGGAGAGGGGAGTTCCTGCAGAGAAAACTATTCCCTGCTTAGAACACCTGTTTTATTTTCTGATTTATTTATTTCATAGATATATGATTTCCTCTGCAGAATAATTCATGTACAACAAACACTTCAGGAAGGCCAAATAGGGAGAGAATACTGCAGAGGAATATTTGCTTTCTCCCACAAGGAGAAAATGACTTCAATTATTTATCACCTGCAAGGATGAAAGAATTGGGGGTTTTTTGCCCTTAAGGATAAAGTATCACAGGGAAGCAGTCTTAACATACCATAGAGGTGGTCTGGGATGATTACATGGATGGAAAGGACACAGGTTCCTCATCTCTGCTTTACTGAGATATGTTAGAAAGGTTTTCATTAAGTCCAACCTTTCTTTTCTTCCTTCCTTTCAAAATTTATAAATGACCTTTGAGCTTAAAGGGGACATTTGAATTGGCCACTGTGAATATCCAGTGAGACTTTTAACATTTATAATACAATTCTGTGCATGTTAAGTTGTAATGAAATGTCACTGTTTAGGATGTATATTTAGAATAGCAGCTATAAGCGGCAATCCTACACTGTACTTCCTCACATGGGTATAAGTCCCATTGAAACCAGTGAGATGTACTTCTCAATAAAACTGTATAAGATTGTTAATTTCCTAGTGGCATCTTATGGCTTCAGTGTCAGTGGAGCACCAACCACTCCAGACTTTAATCCTTACTTTAAATGAACTACTCAAGATACTAACCTATTTTGAGGGTTCAGTATCTTGGATAACAGCTTTAAGGTTCAGACTGAAATTCAGGGCAAATTGATTTACTGACAAAAAAAAAAAACACCATCAGTCACCAATGCATTGTAAATTATAAGCTGTTTACAGCAGATTTATACAAAATCCTTCAGCATTGTTGTTTTTTTTACACTACAGATGTAGATGTATGGAGGATCTAAATTTTCTGGGCTGTAAAAAAAAATCCTAGAAGGATGCCCTAGATTCAAAAACAGGAGGCAAATCTATCCAAATCAGTGGGAACAAGTTTTAAAGTGGCATCTGTTACTGGTACTCTGGTAAATATATCCAAAAGCAGGTTAAAACACATTTTGTAAAGAATAAACCCTAATGATGAAGAAAAGATGGAACAAAGGCCAGGATGAAAGGAATTGTAAGGTTTGTCCAAATGACCATGGCTAAGGTTATTGGCACTTTTGAAAGGTAGTAATTTTAGTACTTAAAAGGAAAAATAGCCACAAACTGGAACAGAATATAGTATTAAGTAGAGACTGCACACACAATATGTGGTATTTACTGGAAAAGAAAAAAAAATCACATGCCAAGCAAATTACAGTAAAGATACCTATTTAACAAAAACAAGGATCTGAACTGACATGAAGTTATGCTGATTCCTAGACACAAAAGGCTTGTACCCTATTAATGCAAAGGGTTGGAGCCAAGTCAGGGAATGCATGTTAAAACTGGACTACCCACTCCATTTTAGTAGAAAATAGTCAGTGGGACTGAAATTTGATAGTTTATCAAATCAGAAATGAAAAAATGAAAGGAAACCTTTCTCTTACCTTGCCACTTTCCTCTGACAGAACAGCCAAACAGATTGATGAGTAGATTTTTTTTTTCATGGAATTCTCTCAGTTGTTGTTTCATCTTGTTCCTGACAAGATAGAATACAATCCATTGTATTTCCTTTGACTGCATGGTATTTGGGTGGTTATGCAGACTTCTGTCCATCTACAGTCAAGGGCATTTTTCCTATAGAGCTTGTTAAAAAAATCTGGCTATTTGAGACATAATTATAATTTGTGTGGTCTACTAAGTAGTCCTGGAGACACTATGTTGTAGTGCTTTGAGTGTTGGAATACACCTCTAGAGAGCAAAGTTCAAATGCCCACTCAACCATGGGCAAACTTTGGACAAATCACTCTCTCAGCCTCAAAGAAGAGCAAAGTAAAAGCTCCTCTGAACAAATCTTGCCAAGAAAAACCTGTGATAGGGTCGCCTAAGGGTCTCTATAAGTCAGAAACAACTTGAAGGCACAGAACAACAATAAGCAGTCCTAAATCTATTTAAATGGAAGAAATAAGTCTGAAGAAATATGTACGTGCACATGTACAAGAAAGGTGTGTACATGTCTGCATGTGGAAATATGCTAGTTGTACTGCTCTACAAGGAATTAAACAAAGCATTTGTTGTTTTCTGACTTCACATTATTTCTCACATATAATTGCTCTAAGAAAAATATCACAGAGGTTGAACAGCAAGAATTGTTCAGAGGAAGTTTGCCACTGCCTTCTTCTAAGGTTGAGTGTGATTTAGCTAAGGTCACCTACTGGGTTTCCATTTGAACCCAGGCCTCGCAGAGCCCTAGTCCAACATTAGTCAAGCTGGCTCTTCAACACAGCATTTGCCCCAGGCTAACACAGTAGCAGCTGGAATGTTTTTCTTCCCATTAGGAACAACTACTGCTGCCACAGGTACATAGAAATCTGTTTTATAGTGAGTCTGACCATTGCTCCATCTAGTCCAGTGTTGGTCCATCTAAGCCAGTATTGCCACCAGCTGCCCAAGGTTTCAGATAGGATTCTTTTTCAGCTATCCCTGGAGATCCCTGGTGGTCTTCTATCCAAACAATATACAGGACTAACCTTGTTTAGTGTCCAAAATCAGACATTCAGGAGTGTTTGTGGTGGTATGGTCACTTACAGGTAGAATACCATGAACCTACTGCATTTGTATTTCTGATTCAGAATAGTATTTTTTTCCTTTCAGATCAGTCTAATCATTCATATTTACAAACTTGCCCAGCTAGTTTTGCAGGCCAAGTACTCTGTTCAAACTTTCACAGCTGGTCCCTGCCCCAAGCATCCATTGCCTAGAGCAATTGCTTCAGCCTCAGTGACAGCTCATGGCTTCCTTGTTAGTGGAGCCATGAATCCAGGTTTTCCTCCAGGACTTACATTAAATTTCCAAAGTGCTAAAGACCTATTTCTAAAAAGGCTTGTTACCATGGAAAGCATCTATAAAGCTACTGAAAATCTGTGATGCATTCATTTTCATCACCTCACTGGCACAATTGCAAGCCAGCAGCCACTACTGCTCAGTCGAATGGTAGGACCAGCTAGGTAAAAGTGGATTTGGATTGAAATGGGCCAGCATATGAAGAAAAGACACAATGGGAAATATCTAAAGGAAAGAAGCACCCAGAGATACAGGCTGCCTGCCTCCCAAGATCAAAAGTGAAATAGCAGATCATCTGCTGATGGGATACATGTGCTATTAGGTTTCACTTATGCTCTACCTCTAGATTTTTTAAAAATAAATAATCAAAAAGGCATAACTGAGCAAAAAGGAAAAGTAAGGCTCTTACAGGTTTTTTCCAGGGAATTTGCCCCATGCAAATTTCCCACTCTCTAAGAAAGGAGCAGTTAGACTCGCACAGGACAGAGTTTGCCTCTCAAAAGAAGTTAGTTGCTGCTGCTGCTGCTAATGGATTTGAAATGTTATTGCCTGTGTTTGACTTCCCTTTGTCCCATATTCCCACAAGGCCAAGAAGGGGAGAGGACTCTACCTGTATTGAGATCCCTCCAGACCATGTTAACTGACAACACCAGTAACATCTCAGACAAAATGTAGGCCTGTGACTCTAACCATCACCTCTCTTTTCATGTATGTTTTTCACATCTTTGCCTGATAAAGAAGCCAGCGAAGCTTTGAAAGCCTGCATGATGTATTTTGTTGTGTTTAGTTGGTCTGATAAAGGTATCACTGTTTTGTGGATTTTAGATTTTTATTTTGCTGTTATTTTGTAAACCTTCTATAGGGTTTGGTTTGGTATGAGCCTTGAGTTCTGGAAAACAAACAAAATAATAGCAACATAGTTGCAGCTCCCTATCAACAAAGCTACCCATAGCTATCTGGTTTTGAGTGAAGAAATACTGTGCTAGCACAAGTAATCAGCCAAAACTTTTCCTACCATACAGATGTCATGGGGAAAAACTTCCTCTGATGATTTTCTGTCAGAGCTTCAGAGGGATTCAAGATACAGGAAGCTGCCCAGGGGAAAGAAAAAAAATGTTTATCCTTTGGTCAAACAGACAGGGATGAAGAGTTCTTGGGCCTCCTTCCTAAATTAGTCCCAACTAGACTAGACTCCTTCCTGACTCAGTTTATGAATGATAAGCCAACAGTTATGCCAATGGAACAGATTCAGTCCATGGATTCCTGTTGGGGCTAGCAATGGGATCTTGGTCTTGGTCTCTCCACTGCCTTTGTTTTCCACATAAGGAGAGTACAGTAAGTTGTCATGCCATCATGCATGTAATAAAATTAATTTATGGCTCACCTTTGACTGCCTCACCTCCACACATTTCACTAATCCTCTCCAGCTGGATCAGCTTCTAACATTCCAGACTTCTGATCTCCTTCCAACAGCTGTCACCATTTGTTCTCTAGCAACCTGCTGCCGAAAGAGGTTGAATTTTCTTTCTCTTCTGAGAAGGATTTCCCTTCATCATATTGCTTTGAAAACTTAGCCTCTCGTATATATATCCAATATAAGCCACTTTTAAATGCTCATTCATTTAATAAAATATCACCCTATGCATATGCAGGGAAGGAATAGAAAGTGTTAGAAATAGACCTATTTGGAGAAGAAACTCAGGACATTAATTAAATGGTTTAGAACAATATTTTTCATGCTTTGTTCCTTCAAGGAAATTTTATAGCAATCAGAGTTAAGGCTAAGCATGGTCTGACTGTTTGACTAGGACATCTAAAGCCCACGGTTCACATCACTGCTCAGCCATGGAAATTTAGTGGGCAGGTCACACTCTCTCAGCCTTAGAGGAAAACAATGGCAACCCATCTAGATAAATCTTGGCAAGAAACCCTCATAGTAGGGTTCTCATAAGTCAAACTTAAAGGCACATAAAAACAGAACAACATATATTACATACTGCAGGGGACCCTGGGAGGTATTCTTGGACATGTACTTAGTGTTAGCAATTGGCTATACTCATTGGCCTCATTCTACATCAAGAATGGGAAAAGCATATCATATGCTAGCTAGGGTCAATGGGAGCTGTAGCCCAGCAAGATCTGGAAGGCCAAAATTTGTCCTCAAATGATGTCAAATTGTGAGAGCATCCTTATATACACTATTTTATGGGACCTATGTGTATATGTTTGAATTACAAATTATGAACAACCATAGTTGGCCTTTATCAGCCATCCCTAGGCCCCAGGTTTTGGCCCAGAAACCTGGGATTATTTGAACTGAAGATAGCCAGATGGAAAAAAAAGACAGAGTTCTTGCATCTTTGCTCATAGTGCAAAAGGCATAGCATTACCAGGGCACTGGCTGAATTTTTAGGGTACTGCTTTTACATGTCTCCACACAGACAGATAACTCTCTGGGCCAGCAGCAGGGAAGGAGGAGGAAGAAGTGTGGGGTTTTGCATGTGTAGTTGCTTTAAAGGAGAGGAAGGGAAGCATACGAGACTGCAAGTCCCAGCAGCCCTAGATGGCAAAGCCAATGGTAAGGAATGCTGAGAACAGCTGTCCAACAATATCTGGAGGGCTATCCACCTCTGCTTCGGAGCTCAGGCACCCATTTCCACCCAATCCTAGTTAGCACCAGGGCTCAATGGGAAGGCTTCATGAGTGTGTTGCACTTGTGTAATGTTGGTGTTCCCAAAAAGGAGAAGGAAAAAGTGGGGATCAGGATGGGCAATAGTTAATGTGCTCTCCTGGGCCCAAAGTGCCATTTGGAACAATGCAGGGAGTGAAAGACCATAATGAGCCTACAAATCCTGGCAGCCAGATTGCAGGGTTTGAGAAGAGTTTATCTCCCCAGTGACTGACAGTGAGTATTTTATAAACTCCTAAGAATAAAGCAGAGCCTTAAAAAAAAACCACATGGGCCATATGTGCTGTAGGTAAGGCCAAGACAGGATGCACATCCTAATGGAGAGCTGAGGAACAACAGTAAAGTGTGACCTATGGCTGTTGCAGCCCTCAGGCCCTCTAGACACTTCTGGCCACCTTTTTCTAAACAAAAAGGAGTTGCATTTCCTGTTCTGGAAGCCTCCAGGAGAGACCATTCACTTTTAAATAGGTTCCATATGCTATTTGCCATGCAAAAGACACCAGTTTTCTCAAAATGAGAAATGGACTTCTGGGCACCTCCAGTTTTCCTTTTCTTTTTCATTCTGCACATCTGTCAGAACCTCATGGGACAGGAAATTGGCCTCAAACTCCTACCAGTTGTCCACCAAAGTGCTAGTAGGAATAAATGACAACTGCAACAGTAGACACACTCTCCCTTCTGTCCAACTGCTGAAAACTATTTCATTCCACCCCTCTTGTTCTACCCTGTAATGTTTCTTAGGCTGAGGTCTACATTAGGCAAGTGGAGAATAATCCTCTGCACAGGTCTGTGCCCACCTCCCATGTATGCCTTTTCTGAGGCAGCAAAAGCTATTTTGTATCCCTTTGCACACCATGTATTTTCTATTAAAGAGCTATTTTCTATCCCTTTACACACCATCCAAATTCTCTTTCCCCACCACCACTACCACATTTATCCAGCATGGTGTAGTGGGCTAAGTGTTGGACTACTACTTTGGAGAACAGAATTCAATTCCTTGCTTGAGCATTTAAAAAACACCACTGGGTGACCTTGGAGAGGACACACTCCCTCAGCCTCAGAGGACAACAAGGGCAAGCCCCCTCTGAAGAAACTTGCCAAGAAAACCCTGTGATGGGTTCACCTTAGGGCTGTCATAAAAATGATGTGGAGGCACACAACAACAACAACCTTTACCCTTCAGATATACTCCAATTGTGTTCCCTCTTTTCCCCCAATCCACTGTAAGAGCAGAGGCAGCCGTGCCTCCCAGGGCTTGACAGCTGCTGGTAGGTGTGGGGCTCAGATATTGTGCAAAAAGCTACAAAATAGTACCTTGTGCTCCATCCATAAAGAAACATATTTACACACAAGCCACATTTACATGAACTCCTCCTCATCATCATCATTATCATCATAAATACCCCACTTCTACTCAGAACTCAAAGTGGCTTACACTTTTGAAAGATTACAATTAAACACATACCAAAAGCAACATGAAAAGCATATGAAATAATAAACTATATTTAAAGCATACACTCCAAAAAGAGTTTAGAACCAGTAAATGCAATTTAAAACAATACAGTTGGTAAACACTTTCAGTTCTAAAAGCCTGTCTGAATAAAAACATTTTCACCTGCCAACAGATGGATGACAAGTAAGGGGCCCTTCGAGCCTCTCTAAGGGAGGTAGTTCCAAAGCGCAGGAACAGCTACTGAGAAGGCCCTCTCTCATGTTCCCACCATCTGTACCTGTGAAGGTGGTAGGGCTGAGAGAAAGGCCTCTTGCGTAGGTCTCAGTGTCCAGACAGGCTCATATTGGGAGATATAGATCCAAAACACACTGCAGAAATAATCCAGAAAAAAAAATGCTTTCTGCTTTGGCTTAGTGCTAGGGAATCCTGGGAACTGTAGTTTATTGTGGCACCAGAGCTCTCTGACAGAGAAGGCTAAATGTCTCACAAAACTACAGTTCTCAGAATTCCCTAGTATTGAGCCAGGTCAGTTAAAGCGATCTCAAACTGGATTATTTCAGCAATCTGTTTTGGACTTCTGTCTGTCAAATAGCCTGGACTTAAGAAATATAGGGATTATGTCAGTAACAGGATTCTAGCCTGATGGAAACAAAAAGTGCCGTTACACTGGATTCTTTGGAGGAAGTCTTTACAGTTATTCATGGACTGGTACTATTGGACTCTTCACACCTGTTTCCTTCCAGAACCTCAACATACACCCATATTGTGTTTACATACAATCCTGTTGGTGCTTTCAGAAGGCAGCTATTCCAACAGAGTTTCCAGCACAGACTCGTCCATTCTGCCTTTTGGGGAGGGGAGCGGGGGGGGGGGGGGACACCTGGTCTGGGTTTTCTAAATGAGATATATGATCTGGAGCATGCCAAGCAGCTGGAAGACACTCATATTTTCCTGATGTCATCAGGCTGCCAGCTTCGAAGGACAAGTATGCACAAACTCCTGTGTGTTATGAACTAAACATGCTTCCAGGAGTATCCTTTTCTGCTTGCAAAGGAAACAAGTGACCGACTTTGCAGCATTATAATATGGGGTAGATAATCTCCTCTCACACGCTCCATTTCAGGGGTTCAGTCCTTGCTCACATCAAAGGCTTAAATTCTATCTCTTGACTTACACATGGCTCGGTTTTAAATCAATTGAGCTGTGGGCCACCCTATCCCTCTGACCCCATACACACCCACACCCACACACACCAATGCCTACGTAAATGTGAAAATTAGTTTAGTCATACTTTTCTGTAAAATGTTCTTCTGCCCCCTTTGGCCACACAAGTCCTGTGTTTCATGACTGCCATAACTGGAGTCACATGCAGTGCTTGTCAACAAAAAGGGTTACCATTCAAGACAAAAATGCAATCTTAGGCCACAATGGAAGGGCAAGTCTGACTCATTAAACAACAAGGAGCCATGGCTCAATGGCATAATACAACCCTTTGCAAATGGAAGACCCCAGCTTCTGTGTATAGTATATGCAGATACAGTAAACAGGGATGAAAACCATGAGGCCCTACAAATGCTGTTAGTTCCCTGCATACTTCATCTCTAGCTGTGCTTAACTGGGGCTGCTAGGAATAAGCAATCCAACAACATCTGGAAGGCTGCATGCTTACCATCTCTGAGGGGATGTCTTGAGATCTTCGGGAGAAGGCTATCTGATGAAAAGAGCCTTCTTAGTTGTGGCTCCGAGGCTCTGAAACTCCCTTTCTAGAGCACCTATACTGACACGCTCCTTGCTATCCTTTTGTGGGCAAGTTTTGACTGTTTTGTTTCAGCAGGGGTTTGAGGGCTAACTACTGAAGAGGAAAGAGCCTTTCCTGTGTTACGTTGTTCATATTTGTTCTTCTTTGTAATGGTTATGCATTTAACTGTTCTTAATATTATTTGATGGGAGTTGCAATCTAAAGCCTGTTTAGAAACCCATGAAGGGAGATGGTATTCTACAGTTTTGACAGTCTGAGAAAAAAAAATCCTGCACTACGTAGGTTTTTGTTTTAGTACAAAACAGCAGAACAGGTGTGTTTGTAAAGTGAAAGACAGGGTTGGACAGCTTTCAGGTTCACAGAATTTTTGTTTTTATTGTTTGTTTGTTCATTTGTTTGTTTGTTTGGTGTTTGCTAGAACCTCAAGATCCACTGAGAAAACCCAAATTAAAAAATAGCAGCATAGGGGTTCAGGCACACACTTAGCATTAAGGAACAGGGTGCCTCTGAGCGAATGTTCAGCTCAGAAACTTTTTTCCATGCCAGAATACACTCACAGTTCTTTAACCCACTTTGGATTTCTACCCACGTAAGCTTCATTTCATTAGCTTGTTCTTCATTTCAGACTACATTTTAAGCAACTGAGAGGCAGAAACCACTGGAGATCTACTACAATTCACCAAGCGTTTTACCAGAATATCTCAATCTCAGTGTGCCTTGTGCCTATTCCCAAAGCAGACCGTTGATACATCTCTGCTGCCCTATATCAGTTTGTATTACTTCAGTTTTCATTGCTTTGTCCTATGGAATCCTGGGATTTGTAGTTTTGTGAAATGCTTAGAATTCTCACTTACAGACCTGTCAAATGTCTTCCTGGATTGCTGAAAACAGAGAAGCCCAACTAAAGTACAAATTAGCAATCCTGTTAAATACTAGTATTCAAGGATTGTGATTTACCAAAAGTGGGCTACTAGAGCTGAATCAAGGCAATGTCAATGAGCAATGCCTATGAACAAATGCAGATTTTCCTTTTCTTCACCACTGACCAATCACCGCCAGCAAAAACCAGGGCTCAGAGCATTCACAACAACAACAACAACAACAACAACAACAACAACAAAAAGGTGATAAGTACCAAGCACGACTAGACCCAGACTAAGACCCCCTGTTAACTATTTGACCACATTTAGGTTTAGTTTTGTCAAAACATCTCGGTTAAGTCAAGCTCACACCTGACAGCACACAGCAGTGGCTTAGCCTTCTGCACAAGTGAATCTTTAAGTGGGGGGGAGAACAAATGCATTCTTGCCAAGCTAAGGCAACTGGAAGTCAAATAAAGGAGGATTGTCCTGAAAGTGGGTTGCATAATAAAAACAAACCCAATATGCTGTTAACAAGGGTTTAGAGGTCAGGTTCTCATCCCTGCCCACAAAGACATGTGCAAACCCAGAAGATTAAAGGGAGGGGGGGGTGCCTTCTCTCTTCCCCACCCCACCCCCAGCTCCTTGCAAAGTGACACTGAAAGAGAAGCTCATTTTTAAGGCGCCGAGGTGCAATTGCTCTAGAGAATGCCACGCATTGTGTGCTTCATCCCAAGCCAGCGTTTCAGTGCCAGCCGAGGAAACAAATGCTGCCCTGCTGTCTCCTGGAAATCCCATTCTCGTCCCTGCTGGGCAAGTTTATTTCAACGCCAGCTGACTTTTTGCCCTCTCTTAATGGAGCTTAACAAGTTCCAGCTTTCTTCTGCCCATCTCCCCCTTCCTACCTCCCCCTGCCTCACTCCCTATATAGTGGGATCCCAACCACCAAGGTGTCATAACCCTGGTTCACCATGGGCTGTATATCCGCACTGCAGAAATAATCCAGTTTGGTACCACTTTAACTGTCATGGCTCAATGCTGTGGCATTCTCGGATCTGTAGTTTGTTGTTAGACATCAGAGCTCTCTGACAGAGAAGGCTAAATGTTTCCCAAACCTACTACAATTGTCATAGCATTGAGCCATGGCAGTTAAAGTGATATCAGACTGGATTATTTTTCCAGTGCAGATGCGGCCTCAGTGGTGTCAGACTGGATGCAGCCTCACTGGTATCAAACTGGATTACTTCTGCAGTGTGGATGCAGCTGGGAACAGCAGAGGGGGTGCCTGGAGTGGCAGACAGGAAAATCCAAAATGGATTAAGGAACGCAGTTCTCAACCTGGGGCAGGAGAAACTATTTGGGTAGGAAGCCCTTTCCTTGCAGCTACACATTTGAGGTTGCATCTGCACTGCAGAAGTAATCTGGTTTGACACCACTTTAACTGTAGTTCCCAGAATTCCATAGCACTGAGCCATGACAGTTCAAAAAGTGGTGTCAAACCAGGTTATTTCTGCAGTGCAGATGCAGCCTGTGCCAAGCATGGCACACCATCTGCAAAGGTAGCTCTCCAAGGCACCCAGGTCCTTTTTGGAACCTGCCCTTTGCAGCTGCAAGGCCCCCAGGAGCTCTTTCCCATCCTATTTCCTCTTCAGGATGCTTTTCACTCCTGGCCAGACTCCCTCTTTCTTTCTTTCTTTCCCTCCCTCAGTCCCTTTTTCTCTCCCCTTGCCAGACAAAGGCCTGGCCTGGCCTGCCTTTGGCCTGCCACTGCCCAGCCTTTGCTCCAGCTCAAAGGAAGGGTCTCTGGCAAGCCTCCACCAGGCTTGCCAGAGACCCTTGGAGGGGCCTAGCAGTGGAGTTGGCTCCTTGGCTTGGGTGAGCTCCCCCAGCCCTTCTGCCCATCTGCCTTCCTCCTCCTCCTCCTCCTCCTCCTCCTCCTCTCTGCTCACTCGGCCTCCCTCCCCAGACTGTGTGTGTTTAGGAGGTGCTGTTTCCCACAGCTCTGATCTAATTCAACTGTAATTCAATCTCCGTGTGACCAACACTCAGCCAGCGCTCTCCCACCCGCCGGCAGACTCCTCTCTCACAGGCTGTGTGTGTTACACATTTGCACTGTCAATCTGACAGACTCCCCTCAAACAACCTCTCTGTATAAGCTGTCCAGCCTCACTCAGGCAGGGCTGGAGAGGGGGGCCTGTCTGCAGCAATAACTCTTCCACAGAAGACCCTTCTCCTCTCTTCCTCTCCTCCTTCCTCACTCCCCCCTTCCCCACCATCCCACTTCTAACTTCTGTTTCCTAGCTTCTAGAAAATAAGATCACTTTACTCAAGGTTATCAAACACAACCGACAAAGGTTCTTGCAGTGGTTCTCTACCCAGGCTTTGCTCCGGCTCCATTTGGAAACAGGAGCTACTAAACATGTAACTTGAAAGCTTCCAAGTCATTTCCAACTTATGATGTATCTATCATAGGGTTTTCTTAGGAACTTATCAGATGTTGGAAACTGGAAGTATAATCTAATGGCAATCTGAACACAATCATGGGGTTTCACATTATTGCGAATTAAAGCATCTCACGCAATTTCGGGCAATGGGAGGTCATTTTCGGGTAATGGGAAGTCATTCTAAATGCATTCCAAGCGCAATTGGAATTCACGTAAATTCGCTAAACTAGTGAATTCACATGAATTCGAATTGGCTCCATTCGCAATAAAGGGAAATTCCTCCTGTCTGATAAGGGCCTTAGCAAGATTGGTTCAGAGAAGGTTTGCCATTGCCTTTCCATGAAGCTGAGAGTGTATGACTTGCCTAAGGCCACCCAGTGGGTTCCATGGCCAAGCAGGGAACTGAGCCCTAGTTGCCAGAGTCATAGACCCTGTACAGACTGGCCCTTTGGGCTTGCTGGGGGGCAGAGGCGGGACGTAGTGTCTCCACAATGCACATCCCAGCTCCACCCCCAGGGCACCATAATGCCGTGCACCTCTCCACATGGCATGTGGCATCATTGCGCTCCTCTGGCCCTGCATCCATACAATGCAGCGCCAAAGGAGTGCCATATAGCCACAGTGCTGCAGCTATGGCACTCTTTCCAGGGCACAAAAAGGAGCCACTTTTTGCAGCTCCTTTTCATGCCCTGGAAAGGCCAGATCGGGGCTGCAGTGTGCAGTTGCCATGGCCCCGATCCAGCTGCAGAAGGGGCATCTACAGCCTGCCCCTTCGGGGCTGTTTGTACAATCCCTTAGTCCTTAAATACCCAATACCTCAGGACTCAGCAACTTGCAAAAGGGACTTGTTTAGTGGCATTTGTGATAACTCAATAAAAGAAAGAAAAAACATTGAACCAGATAAGGCTGAAGGGATCTTGTAGCATCCTTGAGACGAAGTGGAAGCTTCTAGAAAATAAGGTTATTTTACTCAAAGTTATCAGACACAACCAACAGAGGTTCTTGCAGTGATTCTGTATGTGAGCTTTGCTCCAGCTTCATTTTGAAGGAGGAGCCACTGAATATTTTACTTGTTGTTGTTGTTGTTGTTGTTGTGTGCTTTGGCTGCTCATGCAAGAATTTAAAGCAATGCATGCTATCACTTTTTACCTTGAATTTCCATCTTGCAGCTTTACATGGCATTCCCTGCGCTATCTCAGAGCTGCTGTTTCACTTGTGGACTTCTAGAGACAAGACTTTTATCATGCTGCTACCTGCCTAGTGAATAATTTTATGGGGGCATCTTACATTATCCTCCTGCATAAGAAACTCTTACTTTTCCATCACTACTTCTGTTTTTCTTGTTGTTTACTTACGGAGGAAAATCTGGGTGATGTGTGTGTGTGTTAATTGGTTGGTTTTGGTTTTTGCTTTCTGGGGAACATATTTTACAGAGAAAGGACACAATAGCTGCACAGTGCCTTCCAACTGATTGCATGAGGAGTCTTCTGTCTGGAAATGCCCTTGTTAATCTAAATCTGGTTGAGTATGAATCAGCTGACCCCTGTATGACTAATTTAGAATTACAATGGAAGAGGACAGCTAATTGTTCCCAACACAGAACTGTCCATAGAATTCCTCAAAGCAAGTGTCTTCATTGAGTCAACCGTCATGGGAAACCAATTCTCTCAAAAGTTCCAGAAGTTCCAATGATCCTCAAACCATGACTTAAACCCTTGGAAAGCAGATCTGTCTTTACACTTGATGTTATCACTCCCCAAAAGCAAATATTTGGGGGTGGGGTGGGGTGAGGGACAGATGTGAGGAAACCTATATGGATCCCTGATCCAGTTTTGGTCCATGTTCCAGGTAAGAGTCCTACACTACTTCCCCTTCCACTTCAAAAGAGAAGCGGACAGTTTAAATATGCTTCTAAAAAGTATTGATAATAATACAAGCCCTTGCAGAATTATCCACACAGAGAGACAACACAGCCTTTGACTTTTCCACATTTTGTCCTGCTGCATCTTGGACCTGAAAGTGATTTAACTGGCACTTGATGTACACAACATATTCAATATCCCCAAAAAAAAAAGGGGGGGGTATTGTGGCACAAAAACTTAGTTATCAAAAACAAAGTGATATATTGATGTTGTACAAGCATTTTTCTATACTGTTCTGCATTTCACAGATAAAAACCAGGGCACATGTGGCGAAGCCACATCAGAGTATGGTCAAGATGGTAACGATGAGCACACAACCTAGAAGAGGCTGCGGTAGTTTAATTATGCACAATTCTGCTGAAAAGGGCAAAATTCCACCCTTTCTTCTCCTCATCCCCTTCCCCCTCATGGGTTAACTGAGAAATACTTTTGCAGTTTGAGCTGAGTTTGTACCAATGGACGTATGTCCAAGATCAAAGGGAAAAGTGGGAGAAGTTGGAAAAAACATAGACCTTTTAAAAGCAGCTGAAAAAGCAGGTTAATCAGGGCTCTTCCTGCCAAATCAGGACAGTTAGAGGTAACCTTTGCATTAAAGCAAAGCACCCTCATACCCCATCCTCAGTGGGCAATGGGTGTAAATAAGTGACCAGGCTTTAATGCCATCTCTCATTTTAAAAAAATCAAACTTTTGCCTTCCTTCCTGGAGAAGGACACCAATTTCTGAGACTTCAGCTGACACACTGAGACTCAATGGGACATAATAGGACCTCTTCACCGCCATGATGAAGTAAATATTTACATAGGTGTGTGCAAAGTAGAACTAATTTGAGGCTTAAGTGATTGTTTAAACCATTGGTTTAAACAGCCACTCAATAGAGTAAAGAACCAGTTAAGTGTATTATTTTTGCTCCTTTAGTCAAACTGAAGTTAGCTTAAAACATATCCTTGAGAGGCTAGAAGGAATGGGCCTGCTTTTTAGCTTGTCCTGTATCCCAAATCACAGTGAATTTAAAATGTTTATGGTAGGGCAAAACTATTACTGATTATCAAGACAACAATAGAAATAATATTGGTCAGCCAGATTTGTGTTGCCCAGGCCAAATACAATGCATACAGAGTTTGTTGTAAGGAGAGAATGAACCTTAGAAAGGGATTCTGTGGCAGAGCAGGCAGTTTATTCTCATCACAAAAATAAATCAAAACCTACCAGTTAAGGGTTCAAATAGTGAGTGAGTGCTACTTAACATTTCCAAGCAAAATGTCACTAGAGGATAGTTTTGATAGCATATACCACAGAGAAAGTTGGGAAAAGGAACATGAGTCAAGGCCTTAAGGGAATGGAGCCTTCCTGATTTAGCAGTAAAAAGGCCAGTGCACCAAGCCACATCCAGAAGACCCATGAGGCTGCATCCGCACTGCAGAAATGATCCAGGTTGATACCACTTAAACTGCCATGGCTCAGTGTTATGGAATTCTTGGAACTGTAGTTTTGTACCTTTGGAGTGGAGTGGAGTCTTCTTCCTTGGAAGTCTTTAAACAGAGGCTGGATGGCCATCTGTCATGGATGCTTTGATTGAGAGTCCCTGTATGGTAGGGGGATGGACTGGATGGCCCTTGTGGTCTCTTCCAACTCTAGGCTTCTATGATTCTATGTGAGATGTTTAGTTTTCTCTGTCAGAGAGCTCTGGTGCCACAAAAGACTACAAATCCCAGGATTCCATAGGATGGAGCCATGGCAATTAAAGTGGTGTCAAACTGTATTATTTCTCCAATGTGGATCAGCCTTAGCTGCAGGAAATGGGGAGGGGTAGCTTTGCCAGAAGGGGTGTGGAATTTAGAGTAGGTACTCAGCAGACGCCTGTTTCCCCTGGCGAGGGGTGAGGGTGGAATGAAGCTTGATCTCAGAGTGAAGAGGGGCTGCAGGTGAGAATTCTTACATGTAATCTGTGCTTGTAATAAAGCCCCCAGCTTTGCATATGCAACTATGGGTCCTTGGAAGGGGCACCAGGTCTCCCAACATGACACCTTCCCCAGACCCCATAATTATTCTGGATGTTCCTGTAATGCTAACTGATAGGGGTGATGGTGGGAGGAGAGATGCTGAAGGTGCTCTTCACCCAGGGCACAATTCATTAGAGTGTGTGCATGCGTGTGTCTATTTGTATGTATGCAGGAGCCTTTTTCTACTTAGCAAATTTAACATGGCCAATTTCCATTCAGAATGTAATTTCTAGTTTTCTTATTTTGATTCTACTTTTTGTTTCTTATTCTTTAATTTCATTCGATTTTTATTTCTTTCATTTTCCTGGAGCAGCCACAGAGCACCTGGGAAGTGCACGCAGAGCCCTAAGGGCTCCTCCGAGCACAGGTTGGAAACTGCTGGATTAGACCTTTTGAAATACATAGGACAAGATAGCTATAACTATCACACCTCTTATTGACTAGGAAGAGCAAAGTAACAGAATCAAGTAGCCAATCTGCACCTCCACCCCTTCATTTCTCCAGAGTCCCTCAGCTGTCATCCTCTCTTGGGCAAAGCTACCAGGTGATAGTAAGTGAAATGTTTTCTCATTCCACTTGCTATCACCAGGTGCCCTGGAAGAATTGAGCCACTAATCCAGTTCACTTTTCTACATTGAAGGAAAGAGAGGGTGCCATCTTGATCTTTGCCTCAGGCAGCACTATATCTTGAAGAGGCCCAACTTGATCCAAGCTATTTTATTTCTTAACTTCTCAGTACAGCTCTCTTGCAGGTGGAAAATGCACTGAGACCCTTGTGATCCCAGTTCTTCACTGGATTCTTCTACAGGAGGAGCACAATGACACCATCACCCAATAAATATGAATTCTGCTCCCATTTATGAAAATTTGATATATGAACTTTGATCTATGAATCATATACCATAACTTTGATGTATGAACTTTGATCTATAAACCTGGCTCCTCTTCCCCCCCTCCCTCCCTCCCTCCCTCCCTCGCCGCTGCCTTCCTCCTCCTCTTCTTCCTTACCCTCTGGAGTTTAAAGGATCTTGGGGTTGGGAACTGTAGTGTGTTTCTACTGAAGGGAATCCCATGGTGATCCAGGCATGCATTTCACACCAGGTAAATTTGAATTGACTGCTAATTTGGAGGGGGAAAGGATTTGTAAATTCAATAGTTTACCAAATTTAAATATTTTCAGAATGACTCTACATTGCATTCGGATCGACAGTGCATTGCATTCAACGTTGTTTGATAATCTCATGTGAAATAACATGCAACCTCATGATTGACTCCACATTGACCCTGGGATAAACTTCCAATTTATTAGTGTGTGAAAAAGTCCTTAGTCACTGCAGTGCTAGAAATCTGAGGACTGAAGAACATTGGGGGAGAATTCTTATTGGAGGCAATAACCTCACAATCACCCCATAATTACACCCCTGCAATTGCTGCTTATGTTGCTGTTGATGCAGAAATTCTCTCTCTCTCTCTCTCTCTCTGTTTCCCTTTTTGTGTTGATTCAGGTGCAAGTTTTGCAAGTCTCATCTGATTCTAGCAGCATCCAAACGGTTTATCACACTAGAGGGCAAACAGGATTTAAACAGGAATTAAACAGGAAATGCCTTATGTTTAACATAGGGCATTTCCTGTTGCCTTATGTTTAACATAGGGCATTTCCTGTTTAATTCCTGTTTAAATCCTGTTTGCCCTCTAGTGTGATAAACCTGCAAGATGTAGTTATTAATGTGTGACCTTTGCTAATCACTTCCTATCTCAGCCTAGCCTACTTTTTTTGTGAGATTCTGAATTGGGGAGTGGAGAGAACCATGTATTTTGCCTTGAACTCATTACAGGAAATGTGGGATACCAATGTAAACAATGTAACAGCATTCAGTGCAGTCATGCCGGCAACATGACTACCGGAGTAGTCCTTGGACTATGCTGGTTCTTCAGCTTAGTAACAGAGATGAGCACCACCCTCTATAATCGGTTACAACTAAACATTCATGTCAAGGGACTATCTTTAATGTAACTAATACATTCATATAAATTTAACAAACAAATAAAAATACTTTGGATCATGCACATTAACAGTGCATGGTTACCCTATCTTCAACCAGGAAATAAAGTGCCAGGACTTTTAATTTAAAGTCACAGGAAAATATTAAAACCCCAGGAGGACCACCATTTTTCAAAAGTTATGGGACACTCATTAAGAGGAGGCTTTTTCTTCCTTGGTGAAATGTCTCCTCCCAGCCCTTTTCAATCAATGTTTAAGCAATCTTGGGTCTTTGAAGGGTCATAGAGAGGAATGAAGTTGTTTGGGGATTATGTGAATAGCTTTGACTTCCGCCCATAATAGTAAGGGAAGTGCAGCAGATGCCTCTGGGCAGATAAGCTGATCCACAAAATACTGCTCAAGTGCCATTGCTAAACTAAAGGATCAGTGTCAACAATGCAAGAAAGGGAAAACCCAGTCCCTTTTTTTATTTGGCCACAAGTAATCATGTTTTAAAGCATGAAACAATGCTGCACTGAAAGAACCTGCAGCCTTGGCATCTCCTTTGAAGTGACTTCAAAGTGACTGCTCCTCTAAGCAGAGAGTGTGGTGTCAGGCCTGTACATGGCTAATCTGGGGACAGCAAATCCTTGTTTAAAAATAAAAGACAGGCATGCAGGCAGGCAGATGACGGTGGTGGTAGTGGGTGCAAGCATTTTAAATCTGTGTCATTCCATAATGTTATTTTTTATGCTTTCTCTCAGTGATGTCAGAAGACAAGTCTGAAATGATTTCTAGTATAAATTATAATGTGAATCAGGAGTCAAAAATATGTGGGTCTCCTAGTGATGTGAAACTGCAATTCCCATTGTTGATGATTGGCTATACAGGATAGGGCTCAAGGGAATGGCTATCCAATGCACTTGAAGGGTCACATGTTCCCTACATTGTACACAGTATTGTACACAGTATGGAGAAAAGGTGCCAAGTGTTTCTCTAACATGCTTGTGTAATGAGGTCTCCAGTATTCACCCACTGTTCAGTGAGCCAGGTTAAAGGCCTATCTAGCATGTGGGCATACTTCTGTCCCCTCCCACACCCCCAAATAAACCTGGAATAGCCATCAGAACAGCTACACAAAATGCCCTGAATGGCTACCAGATAATCACTTGGAACGTATGTAAGCATTCTGGCACAGTTGATGGCACTGAGTAGAATCTCAGCCCTGGTCTGCAAAAGTCCACCAGTTTGGGGAGCACTGGAAGACAAGCTTTTTGAACAATTTGACCAGCATGGATAACAATTGAGGAGGTAAAGCCATTGTTAATGCCAAGGATGAACAGCTTAATTGCAAGATCCAGTTTTGAATGAACTCTGTGTAGCATGGGAAGCAAGGGACATATGGCGATCCAGCCCTTTGCGTGGGATGAGTCATATTGGGTATTGCATTGCATGAGGACAACAGCTGTTCTGAAGCTACTCCTCCTTCATAGGCACAGGTGGACAAAGGGAGGGGGGCTCTGGAACCAGACTATACAAGGCAGCTGAATTATCAGCATACAAAGGGAAGGATGCTGAATATATATTTACTATCCAAATGCCTTTCTCAGTTCAGCCCCTAGCCTACACAAGTACATCACTGATGAGTCCTTGTTGTTCACTTTTAGGATATAACACAGTACGAACACAGCCTTGAATGTTTGTTTTTGGGCCATAACGCCCAGAACACTGTCAGATGGATCCATAACTGGTTTAAAAACCATATTCAAGGAGCCATCATCAATGGCTGTGCTTCAAACTGGAAAGAGCTCTAACATGGAGGTCTGTCCTAGGGTCACTACAGTACTCTTCAACATTTTTATCGGTGACAGGGTGGAGGGAATCCTTATCAAGTTTGCAAATGACTCAAAACTAGGAGGGGTGAGGTACTGGAAGGTAGGAATTGAATTCAAAACAACCTAGATAAACTAGAACATTGGGCAGATAAAATAAAAATAAAATAGAGACAAATCCAGAATTCTACATTTAGGCCACAAAAGCCAAATGCATTTTTATAGGATGGAGGATACATGGCTCAGTAGTACTACATGCAAAAAGAACATTGGGGCTATTGCTGATCATAAGCTGAGCATGCATCAGCAAATGTGAATGCTATTTTAGCCTGCATTAATAGAAGCATAGTTTCCAAGCTGAAGGAAGTAATAGTCCCACTATATTCTGCACTGGTCAGGCCTCACTTGGAGTATTGCATTTGGTTCTTGGTGCCTCTTTTTAAGAAGGATATAGGTAAATTGGAGCAGGTTCAGAGAAGGGCAACAAAGATGATAAAAGGTATAGAGAACAGAGCATATGAGGAACATTTGAAGGAACTGGACTTGTTCAGTTTGGTGAAGAGAATAATTGCACTCTTTAAATACCTCAAGGGCTGTCATAGAGAAAAGAGAGCAGATCTGTTCTCTGCTGCCCCAGAGAGCAGGACCAGGTCTAATGGTTTGAAATTACAGGACAGTAGATTTTGATTGAGCATTAAAAGAAACTTCTTGACAGTGTGAGTAGCCCAATTTTCTAGAGAGGTGGTGTGGTCTCCTTCTTTGGATGCCTTTTTTTAAAAAGGACATCCATCTGCTGGAGATGCTTTAGCTCAAGATTGTTCACTAAGTAGGACATTGGACTCTGTAGCCCAGGAGTCCCCTTTCAATTCTGATTTTATGAGAAAAAAAATGTTTAAACTCACAAGAAATAATCTGAGAATTTCTCACTAAATTAGGGTGGAGAAATTTCTTTTACATCCTAAGGTTGAATTCCAATTTAGGATGGATCTCACCAGGTGGTAATTAATGAGACTAGGGAACTAGAGTGGGTCCAAAGGAAGGTGGCCTGGGCCAGATGTAATTCTTATCTATTTGTCAGTCAAGCATACAAATAATTGCTTCATGCTAGGTGGATCAACCTACGAATAAGCCCCAGTACAACAGTTTTGTGGGCTGCAAAACACAGCTCAGTTCTATACAACTGGTTTGTGTGTGGTGAAGTGCAGTTCATTTCTATGCAACAGCTCCCCAGGCTGGAAAGAACAGTTTTGCTATTGGGTGCCTCCAAGCAATTTCCGACTTATGGCTACAGAGATCCTATCAAGGGGTTTTCTTGGTCAGATTTATTCAGAAGAGGTTTGCCACTGCCTTCCTCTAAGGTTGAGAGCATGTGACTTGCCCAAGATCACCCAGTATGATTCATGGCTGAGCTGGGAATCGCACCCTGGTCTCCAGTTACCAAACAGTTATTTTATAAATGTACGTCAAGAGAGAAGGTAACCTCAATATTTTGTATCCATGATTTACAGGACTCCTTCCTCCTCCACTAATACAACAAATATTAACAGATCTTTGACCTACATGTACTAGTATGGCCATTGTTGCCAATGTGAAGCAACAGCAGTGCTGCTGACAACAATGGGGATAGTTTTGAAAAGAATTCCCAACTGTATATATAGAGGGTGGCTCCTTCTCAGCAAAGTACCTTTCAGCAGCTGATCAGGAAGTTCACATTTATGTTGTACAATTTCTCATTCTCAGAATTGTTTTCCCTCTGCCTGCAAACTCACTCCATTGTTTCCTAAGTATTATCCTGGAATAATTTGTGCCCTTGAGAAAACATGTCCTTTTAAGCCACTCTATTGTTGATGTTGTCTCATCCCACCCCTCCCCAGATCAGATTTGCTAGAGTCACAGAAACCACATTGCTTCTGATGCTTGAATCTGCTCAAGAGAAAAAGAATGTTTGTGTGTGTGTGTGTGTATGATGTGAGACTTGCCAAGATTTCTAATGTCTGAGAAAGCTAGGACTTTATTTTCCAAGTTTTGCTTTACTTTCTACTTTATTTTCACAACAACCCTGTGAGATAGATCAGACTAAAAGACCACAACTGAGCATAAGTCGCCTAGTGGGTATCACCTCCCAAATGTTTGTTCCACACCAACAACTAGGTTTCTCCAATTCACTGTTTTAATTCAAGTTAAATTTTATCAAGGTTCACAGTGGCTTTTCCCCATGAAAATTCATAGATGGCCAACAATGTACAGAAGCTGTAGCTAACCAAGGTCATTCTCCATTTCCATGGAAATCAATAGTTATAAACCCATTATATTTCATAGAATCATTGTTAAACCTTTCTTTCATCCTTCTGGTTGGTAGCTGCCATAACCAGAGATGCCCAACAATCTCTCATCCATGGACTGGTCAGGCCAAGTCTTGTGAAGTATCAGATAAAATACAATGACACAGAAAAATTGATTTCTTCATCTATTGTAAGAAGGCATATACAATACAACTAACCGTGGATGGAGGAGGATCACAGTAGGAGAAGTATGATACTTTCAAAAGTTACTTTTTAAGAGTAACTCACTCTGTAATTTGACAGTGCAAAACCCCAAAACAGAACTCTTTGCCATTTACACCCACATATCTAAACCACAGTGACTTGTTGCATTACTTGTTCCTTTATTTCAAAACATGAAGACCCAGTTTTGCTAAAAATACCACTAATAACACCCTTTAACAATTAACCTTTAAATATACCTTTATGTTTACCTGGGAAATAGTTTTACACTTTAACTTTTTAAAGTGTGTTACAATGTTGCTCCCACACATTATGCTATTTAAAAATGTATTTTCATTATACCCATATACCCTCCCCAAAGTAATTTCTTACATGTAATTCTTTCCCTTGTATCTTGTCACTTCCAAACTTTAGGAATATTGCTTTGTATCTAACTAACCATATCTCCCCAGTGGTATCTCTATGCCTGGTGTTACCTGGAGAGAGCTGCCTTTGCCACGAAACCAGGAGGGGCATGCTCGCCTCTTCTCACCCTGTAGTGGATAAAGGGCTGGACTAGGTGTCACCCCTCTTCTGAATTGTCGCCTGGTGCAGGCCACACACCCCACTGTGATGCCACTGTTTCTCTCCATATGAGCTTGCCTGGATCCTGAGATCCATACGAGAGTCCCACCACGTACACAGGTATGGTTGATGGGAACATAAAATAGGGCCTTCTCAACCCATCACTGGGGAGACTAGAACTGAACACCCCTTGCTGTCCTTCCACCATAGGCAAATACTTGTTGATTCAGACAAACCTTTAGAACTGAGGACTTTCAGGGAAAGCGATGTAAGAGCTCTTTTGTTTTAATTTGTACTGTTTCAACTTTTTTTTAAAAGTGTATGTTTTTAGTATGGTTAATAGTTTAATTCAGTTTTAATGTTCACGGGGGTATGTTTTTAACTGTAGTCTTTTCAGTGTGTAAGCCACCTTGCGTGTCAGTCTTGAGAAAAAGAGTATAAATTAAGAGTATAAAAAAGATGATGATGATGATGACGACGACGACGACACTATTGTCTGAAAGAAAGTCTCACCCAGATTGCCACTGCATTCCTTTTTATTTCACTTTGATGGTACATTATTTGTCTATTAAATGCCCTGATTATTAACTGCTGTCGGCTGTTGCCACAGTTCTATATTAGAAAGATAAGCTTCATGCTTCCACTACTCGCTTGTAAATACATCTATGTAAAAACATTGCTCTGTCAATCTCACTTTAAAATGAGCTCTGAGAATTCTTTCCCAGCTGATGATGTGGAGTGAAGAGTCCAGTGAGGGGAAACAAGTTCAGTTGATTCCAAGAAGTTTCCTGTGGTTGCAATTTATGTGTAGCACAACCAGACTAGCATTTCTTGGCAAACAAATTATTCAGCCTTCAGACCTGTCAGCACTGCCAATCTAGTGCATAAGTGCTTAAAAAAAAAAGAGCACCAGTTAAAAATTGTTCTGAGGACAGAGTCCCTACAGAGAGTGCCAAAAATATTTATATTTTTAAAGCACCTCTTGAAAACGCAGATATTTTATAATGAAGCAAAATAAAAATTTCAACATCTTTCAGACCAAACATTGTGAATTTATGTCTCCAGGACTTTTAAGACAGTTGTTCAGATAACATGGAGAACAGTCAACTGGTGGCCATAATATTCAACTCACCTCTCAAGTGGCCCTTCTTTCCTACTGTATCCAAATGTTGATTACTGTAGTTTTGTTCATTTATTTAATTTATATCCCACTTTTCCATACCCCAACTCTTCCTGATTTGCCAGGAACAGTCCTGATTGATCCTCTGTTGTCACACTTTTCCAGATTCTTTTTAAAATATCCCAGATTCTATCTCCTCTTCCCATTTCCCCCCTTTGTCCCTGGCTTATTCCAGTTGCTGCAAACTGAGTTCAAAATGCAAATGTAGTTTGCACTCCATTAACGCAACAGGGAGAAAGGAGAGAATCTTGTCCTCATCAATAGACTCAGGCAAAAGCAAACTGCTGTAGCTTTTCTTAGCTTGTGTGTTCTTCCTCATTAATAACTTTTATTATCTTGTCCATCCTCTGATGTTGCTTTTCCGCACATGTCCCAGATTCATCAGTGAAATGCTGGAGGTATGCCTTTCTTCCAGCACAGGAACCAAGGTAGATTACAACCAAATTGCAGCAAAGTACATTTAAAACCTATTAATGCATACATTTAACAAGCAAGCAATGTTTAAAATAATAAATTTAAAGCATAGTAAAAATAAATACACAGCACACCTCCCAGTTCCCACCAAGTCAGAAAAGTTGCAACTCTGGATCAAACCAATTTGTTTTCCATTATAATTACTTGGATATTACTGCTAACAGTTAAACAATCACATCAACTCCTATTTTGAGACACGCATGTGCTTAGTACCTATGAATGAGTGCAGGTCTGCAGGCCAAGTGATTTGGGAAGGTGTTTTTCTTTTTAAAAATAATGTTTTGGTACCTTTAAGAATAAACACAGCACAGGCCCTGCAGAAGAGCTACACGCAACATGATTACTCAGAGCCCTGTCAAGCGAACCAAACTGTAAAGGCAGCCTTGCGAGAGAAAATGTTGCCTTAAAGGGTCTGTAAAAACAGTCCTCACACATGTACCCTATTAAACAGAACTGCCCAAGATAAATGTAGGGTTTCTCTTCTGACACATTTTATTTCCCAGCAGAAGCCGGTGAGTAACTCTGTGAATAGTTCTGGGTGCAGCGGGAGTGAAAACAGAGGTACTGGGCTCTAAATCCTCTGCCAAGTCCCCTTTTCATAATTTATAGTCTGTCACTGGTTTTATCACAGAGAACTGTCCCTCTCTTTCTCATTCTGCCGGCTCCTTTCCCACTGGACAGTCCATGCCAGCTGTCTAGGCAGCAGGAACGTCCTTTTTTTCCCAAGCCCCGACCTGTGGGAAAATCTTCATTGGCCAGTAATTGATTCCACCCTGCCAGCTCCATTACTTTAGTCTACAGTCAAACTGCCAGCAATCTGGAGACAGGCCTTTGCAGCCCTCCCTTGCTCTCCCTATTGAAGTTGGCTCCTACCAGTGCTGTGAGCTCCTGGCTCTCCCCAGTTGATGTGTCAGCCCTCCCTGCAATTAGCACTAATCTGAAAATTGGCCTCTGCTTGCAAAGCCAAGCACCTGACAGCTAATTGTTTATGTCAGATTGATGTGCATTTAATATGGAAAGGTTATTTATCAAAGGGTATTCTTCCCAGCACCAAAATCACCACCTCCCCGCTCTTTCCCCCTCCCCTCTTTCACTTCCTTCAAAGCAGGAAATGTATTTGCCACAGGCAGCCAGAGCTGTCAAACCAACACAGCTCTGGGGCATTTACCTTAAGGAACCAGCAAAAGGAATACCTGCTCTAAAGACTGCTCAATTCCAAGACCACAGGACAAAGCTGCTTGCACTGGGCTATCCAGTGTTTTGGGTTATCCAGTGCTTTTCACAAATCTGTACAACGAGTGACAGCAGGTGGAAGAGCATCAGTAAAAATGAAAGGGACAACTTCTTCATAAAGCAGGGGTGGGGAAAGTGCAGGATATGCCCTGCATTTCAACCTTCTGTCCAGGAGGAATTTCAGAATGTTTAAGAAGCATGACTAAGAAGCACTAGTACAGTTATACTAGTGTTTTTTGTTTTTATTTTGTAAAGTTCTACTTTTTTTCTTGAATGTACTGCATTTTGTGGTGGCTTATCCTCCTCTGTAGTTAGGACATCTGGTCACCCGGGGAAAGTGGGTCAAATGAGAGATCCTGCTTTTGCAGTGTCCCAGGAGACTTCTGAAGCTCCCACAAATTCCATTTTACTTATTATTTCATCCTGGGATCACGCTACCTGCCCCCAAAACATGGTGATTTGGGTTCCTTTGCTTCTTCCACAACCACCCACCATAAAACCTGGGACATCAGACATTTTTTTACTCAAAAACCAGAACTGGCCATGCTGAGTGTGATGCTGTAATCAATGGGGGGAAGTTGGATAGGGGGGATGGCCTCCCCTCTTTATTGTTGCCCACCACTCTTTCAAGGCATTTAAATTTGTTTCAAGCTGCACTGTACCCCAACCAGAGATCTTCAGATATACATCAGGATATAAATATTTAAATAAATTAATATCTGACTCAGCTGCACAAGCAATTCTAAATTACGATGGTGGGAATATTTTGGTGGGATGCTTAGGGTAGCAATATATGGCCCCAAAGTTTTGCCCTAGTACATTTTACTGTATGGCCTTTTGTGATGTCACAGATGATACAAGGATACAGTGTGAGAGCTGCAACCCAGTGGTTTTTCCACCATTGCTACAGATGTTGGAGTGATGACCTGATGTTACACCAGCAGGTATAGCAAATAACCCACCGTGCAAGTGTGTGATGTAAGTGGATTTAAATCTGTAGGAATTAAACCTGAGCAGTTTTATAATGTCTGAATCCAGTAGAGGGCTGCTGTTGCATTCCTATCTAGCACAGCTGACAAAGTGACTGATGCACAATGAGACAAGTGCACAAGAAGATGTGCATCGCATTACTTCCAATGCATTAGTCCCAATGTGCAGCACATCATTCCCAGTGTATGTTGCATTTCTCCTGATGCACATCGAGCACTGTTGCCAGTGTCTTCCTGTGCATATTTGCAATTCAGTAAACAGGTTTCTTAGCACTTCTGTTATGTAGCTCGGTATACATAAAATTACATAACAGCAAGTCCTATAGGGTTCTGATGTTAATATTTAAGGATGTTCAAATGATAATGGATCAGAAAAGTAATTTGCACTCCCACTGCAAGTATTGGCAAATAGGTAAAATCAATAACAATCTTCTTCCCAATGTTTTTCCCCAAATGTATATATTTTTAAAAGATCTAGGGTCCCTGTCTGAGTGGATCTACTCTAGTTGAGACTATGAGTATGATTCAGGCCAAAGCTTCTTCACTCATAGGCTGATTGAGTGGGAAGTTTTCCCCCCTAGTAATTCATCTTGGATATAAGAGCTGATATATTTAAAGTGAAGAATTGACAGCTACTAGATATAGCAATAGCTGCCAACTTCAAGAGCTTTAAAGGGGGATTTAAGATATTCATGGAGGATACTTCTATCAATGGCTACTATTCAGGATACCTATGAGGTAGTACAGGTTTGTATCAATTGCTGGGGAACATGAGATAGAGGGAGCTGTTGTATTCAGCTCCTATCTATAGGATTCCTGTTGGCAACTGTTTGCCCACTGTAAACAGAATGCTGGACAGCTTTTTGTCTGATCCAGTGTATCACTTAAGTTGTTCTTTTGCTGTCTTTCAAACCTCTACAGGTGGAGGGGGAATGAATGGGGATTTTACTTCCTGACAAGTAAAATCCATGCTTAATAGACCATATGACTGGGGAAATATCATACTGAAATCCCCTCCTGCAAAATCAGATTTGTGTTCCAAAAAATGTTACTGCTGCAGTCAGAGGTTTACTGAGGAAACATGTGTATACATGTGTACACACAGTGGTCCCTCCACATTCACTGAGGTTAGGGATGAAGGACCACTGTGAATATAGAAAAACTACAAAATAAAAATAAAACACAATTCTTTTTACCTAAGACAACACATCATTAGGAATCCCCAAGTCTTCCAATGCAACTCTATGGTCCAAAACTGCCAGGATTTGACCGTAAATTCATGCTGGAGAGGACCTACAAATGCCTAGGGAAGTGTTTTCTTTAAGAATCTCTAGGTCCTCCCATGCAACTCTGTGCTCAATTTCCTGGAGAATTTCTCTGGAGGAACTAGAGATTCCTAGAGTGAACATATTAACCAAATCTGCAAATAATCAAGTCTGCAAAACTCAAAGCCACAAATATAGAGGGCTGGCTTTACTATTGATATGTATATGATCATTTTGCTGGCCAGTTTTTGATTTTCAGATATCCACAAATATAGCAGCTAGGGGCATATTCACCACAGACTCTGATACTTCTTAGGTATCAAGCTTCACAAGAGACTTGTGAGTGAAGTACGGTACCTTGAATCAGGAGCCTTGTGCATTCACTTCCTTTTTCCTGCTGTTGGGATTGATAGCTAGAGGAGGAAACCATTTTGTGCTGTACTGGGGCCAGGGTTTACTGACTTGAAGACCCAGGACAGTATAATTAACAGTCAAGATTATGACATCTCCCACCCCCCTAAAACAGCTTCACTTCAGTAACCACAGGAGCTTATGTTGGATGGAAGATCTTCCCAGCAACAAATTATGGTTTTGTTTTAACTCTTTTGCAAAACAAAGTATTTTGGAGGTGACTTTGTCTTAAAAAGGCCATTGAGGTTCATTTGCTTTGTAATATCACATATATCAAACAGTCTTGAACACATTTGATATCATCTGATTTTGGAAGCTAAGCAGGTTCAGACTAAAATTGATTAATGCTTGTCTGGAAAACCACCAGAGAGTAAAATCATGAGAGAAGTGCCACTATATAATGTTGACACCATAAAGCTTAATTAAAAAGTTAATTTATGTTGAAATTATGGTTATTTCAATACAGTATAAGTAATAGGATTGATCCCATGCATAATTTCATACATTGTAGGAATACAGTGTTAAATAATTGCTTTTTCACACTAAGGGGCAAACAGGATTTAAACAAGAGTTAAACAAAAGTTAAACAGGAAATGTCCTACGATAAACCTAGGGCATTTCCTGTTTAACTCTCATTTAAATCCTGTTTGCCCCCTAGTGTGAAAAAGCAGTGAGTCTTTTGCTGGCTGATGAGGTTCCTCAGTCTCCTTGAAGAAATGTGCATTGATTGTGAAGATTCCCCCTAGACATGATTTTGTTAATAGATACCCATATACTCTAAAGAAAGCAGATCCTGTCTGACTGTAGAAGCTAAAAAGGGTCAGCCCTGCTTAGTACTTGGATGGGAGACAGCCAACAAATGCTAGATGCTGTAGGGAAGGCTATATTTCAAAAGAAGGAGCTAGCAAAAACCACCTCTAGCTATTCCTTGCCTAAGAAAAGCCTAAGAAATTTTTGGGGTTGCCATAAGTTAACAAGCAATTTGAAGGCAAGTGTGCGCGCACTCACACACACACACACACACACACGTTACCTCTTACCACATTTCACTGGTTCCCCAATTGCAAGTCTAACTGGAAAAGACAGGAGAACAAATCAGATGAACATATAAAACATAGTTCTGTCCTTTTTTTCCTTTTTCTTTTTCTTTTTTTGAATTACAACTCCTATAATTCCCCCAACCAGCATAGTCATGCTGGCTACGGGATTCTGGGGGCTGTAATCCAAAAGAGGAACTTTACCAAGACCTTTTCCCAGCCAAGAACAGGGCAAATGATTCCAGAAATTCTAGATAAACATTACATTATCAAAAGCAGAAGAAAGTGATTGAATGGAGATAAGAAGTA
Source organism: Urosaurus nigricauda (assembly GCA_034509955.1). Taxonomy (NCBI): domain Eukaryota; kingdom Metazoa; phylum Chordata; class Lepidosauria; order Squamata; family Phrynosomatidae; genus Urosaurus; species Urosaurus nigricauda. The sequence continues at coordinate 216,291,469 of JAOEGL010000004.1, forward strand.
CACCTAACATTTTGAAAACTTCTCCTAAATGGGAAAAGACAACCCACTACTCTGACGTCTTATTTTGGTTTACCTCCACACTATTTTTTTTAAATTAAGGACATGAATACATTTCATCCTTTAACAGGAGAAAGAGGCTTTAGCATGCCCTCTGAAAAACAATCAAACACAGGATGGAAGCTCAAGATGCATCATGTAAATATATCACAGACATCTTTAAGGGAGGAGGGGGTGAATGGAAGTGGAACAAACATTGTGCATTGTATTCCACAGCAATGGTTATCTCCTGGTTGGTATTAAATCCTTATCTCCCCATCTAGGCCTTTTCAGATAACGTATTCCAGTTGCTCCAAGGACAAGCTGTACCAAGGCATTGAAAACCTGTTGTGGTGGAAGATTATGCAAAATAGTAAATCAAAGTGACACTCCTTTCCTCACTACAAAAGCCACTTTAAATTCTGTTTGCTCTCTCTTTCATAAAATTCCAGCATGATGGAATCTGGGGCGGGAAGTTTCTAGGGGGGGAGCAAAATGCACTAAGGCAAGGTTTTTTTTTCTCATCCCCATCATTTGTACCATAATACACCACAAATTGACAATGAAGAAGTGAAGACACAACAGCAACATCATCACAATTCTAATTCTAACAGCAAGCCGCAAAGAGATCTTGATTTGAAGAAAAAAGAGAAATCAGTAGTAAAATAAATTCAATTACGTTCTATTTAAATTGTATGCAGTGTTTTTTTTCTCCTGCACTTTTAAGGAGCTGTTCAAAATGCTGATTTTAAACCTAAAAAAACTAACTGCAAAGGTAAGCTGAAGCTATGAGCTGACTTTGCTATATTTTAATACTTAAGGCAGGAATAGGAACCTTTTAGTCCTCCAGACTGCAGCTCCCAATACTCCATCCACTGGCTATGCTGGCTGGGGCTGAGGGACCTTGCACTCCACCTTCTGCAGAGCTACATGATTCCCATTGAAGCAAAAGTAAGTCAACACTTCTGTCAACCCATTTGATCCAATGGATCCAATGATTAAAAATATTTCCCCAAATTGTAAAAAAAAAAAAAAATTGTTTTTGCTCGTGTGTTGAGAAACCATGACAAAAAGAATTCTGGACTGACAAGAATCTTTAGAGTTTGGAAATTACTCTGTACAAAATTTGCACTCATTTGTTTTGTGCAGAAAACATCATTTTCCATACCGAAAATTATATTTCTATACAGAAATATACAGAGATGTTATGTTACATACAGAAAAAGCCATTTCTGTGAAGAAAAGGCTGTAATTAGGCACTTATTATGCACAAAATTTGCACATGGGGACATGCATAGAAAACTGCATTTTCTGAATTTTTCTAATTTTCTGACTCAGCACTTTCTGTGCAGAAAATTCTGTTTCCTGTGAAGAAAACTTTTTTTTTTCAGTACAAAACATCTACACATCAGTTTTGCACACAATAAGCCTCTAATTGTGAATAAGCTTTGGATACTGTGAGGTTCCTGAAGACTTCCTTGGGGCACAAAGAAAATTGCTAAAATTCATTCTTTCTTACTTTGAGAAGAATTCTTTGTAGCCATTTGGCACATTTATTCTGTCTCCTCAGCAAAAGCCTATCCGATATGAGTGACCCTACCTGCACCAGTTCTGCTATTAGCATAGTCTCTCACCCCACAGGAATAAACAGTCCTATCAGCACAGAAAGGTAGTGCCACTGGTGTGAAATACCTGCATCAGAGAGTACAATTCATCCTTATTCCAAATGCACTAATTGCACTTACTGTGGAATGCCACTGGAGATGCATCAAACTGATGTGAAGAGCCTCACAAATAATTGTTCCAACACTGTAATGCCTGAGACCAATTTTTCAAACAGAGTATTTTGTAATTTAGTTATTTATTGAATTTATAGCCCACCTTTCTCCCAAAATGGGATTCAGGATGGCTATAATGAGAACAAACTACTTCTAGAAAGTAATTTCCTAATTTGTGCTCTGCTCTGAGAGTTTCAAACACAGTAACATGTAATGAAAACAAACTACTTCAAAACAACAACAACAACAACAACAATCCCAAATCTCTTGTGATACGGGGCAAAAAGTGTGGCCAAAGGCCACTCCCACCATGATCAGCACAGGACGATGGTGACCATATGGACCTGGGCCCAATCCAGGTCGCTGCCACTTTTCCCAGCCAGGCACACGCTCTCCATGGCTTCCGGCTGCATTTGGGGCATGCGTCATCCAAGCACGACACCCCCAATGTGGCCTAAAACTGGCACTTTTGGCCTGTCTGCTTTGGGCCACTTTTTTTTAAGCCAACCATATAATTAAGCCACAAACAATCTAATCTTATGCTTGAAGAAGTGGAATCTATGCCATCATATGCTATGAACTGTTTTTCTCAGTGTTTAACCTATCCAGTACCAGGTAAAACAACCTGATTTGGTCTCAGATGATGGACTTTGCCTGCTCCCTCATCTAGAGCACCGGTGGGCAAAGTGCAGCCCCATGAACCATAGGTGTCTTCAAAGTCATTTCCCAAGGATTCATTTTTTTAAAAAAAACACACACACAAACACATTGCAACAAAAGGCTGTATGGATTGTGGAGGGCACATCAACCCTATCTGGAGGCACTGGACCCTCCAGGGGTCAATATTTTGCTCCAAAATACTTGCTAGGGGTATGGGGGCATTTCTACCATATTGGGGGGGGGGGGGGGCTCTTTTGCCAGTTTAGGCCCAGGAGAGCCGCTTTTAAAAAAAAATGGAAGTGTATAGCAAATGACTTCTGCAAATGTCTCAGGAATGCCCCCCCCCCCCAAATGGTGACAATATCCTCTTCTCCCCTTGGGAATAAAAAAAATATCTATTTATTTCTTTGTTTTGCAAAAGTGCATGCAGTGGAGGAGTGGCCCACCAAGGGCTAATATGGCCCCATAGCCTTCCACTGCTTCCCACATCTTTCCCAAATTAATCCCCACACTGAGGATACAGACTTTTCTAAGAGACTAAGTGAACTGCACCATCATAGGGGCTTGAGGTTCACAATGAATAGATGAAAAACAGTTTTCAGATGGGGGTATTTTGTGATTTCAGATGAAGAAGGTAAACTGCTTCTGTTTTATTGCCTTTTTTCTCACCCAGTTTATGGCTATGGGAGGTATTTTTCATCTGCTACTAATACTCCCTATAACATCCACTGTGTAGACTGTGGCCACAACAGTCACTCTCTTTCTGCTAATGCTTCTGAGCATCTTTGCCTGGTGAAGAAACCTGTGAAGCTTTGAAAACTACTGTGATGTATTTTGAGTCTTTTCATTTTCCCAGTAAAGGTATCAGCACAGAATGATTTTGGCAGGGGTGCAGTTCTCAGCTGGTGACACCCAAGAAGACGGGTATGGCTGATGAATGAGTGATAAAGGGCATCACTTCCCTTTCTGGCTTTCCCAGCAACTGCACCAGACTTGGAATGGGCCATTGGGAGGCCACAGTATTGCCCCCTATCAGCAGGCATTGGTTGGTGATGTGGTGCCTTCCATTCAGAGTCTGGTGTGACTGGTAGGCAAGGAGCCATGCCTGACCTGGAATGGGCCATCAGGAACTGCTGGTGAGGTGTGCCTTCTTTTGGGTCTGGCAAGAGTCAAGATCAAGAGACCATAATTTGTATCTTTCTGAATCTTATTACCTTCTATCCCACTCCCACAGCTATGTCAATATCCTTTATACCTGAGCATTTATTATCACTCTGTACCTCATCTGAAGAAGTGGGTTTATAGCCATGAAAACTCATGTAAAAATAAAAACCAGTTAAAGGTGCTGCCACACTTCTCTTCCTTCCCCCCTTTCCTTCGTTCCTAATTTTTCTACAGCTTAGGTGTAGGCTGTATGAAAGATCTCCTCATAGGAGCCTGTCTCACTTTTAAGATCCTGGGGGAGAGCTTTCTCTTGATCCCACCACGTTCACAGATACATTTGGTGAGGACATGGGAGAGAGCCCTCTCAGTGGCTACTCTGAGGCTATGAAACTCTCTGCCACAAGGAACTGTACTGGCCCCCTCCCTGTTCCCTTTCCACTGACAGGTCAAGACCTTTTTTATTTCAGCAAGCATTTGGTGACTAAGCAGTTATGTAAAAAGATATTTAGTGGGAATGATGCTGTATTTTTGTTTGCTTTCATCATGTTTTAAATGATTTTATCTTTTATCTGATGTTTTACTGCAGTTGTTTATTTGATTGTTTTTTAAACTGTTTTATTCCTATTTTTTTATCCATGTTTCTTGTTCCTATTCCTATGTGAACTGCTTTGGGTGCCATTCAAGAGAATGTTGGGATATTATACATGCAAGCAAACAACAAACAAACTTCCAGAATCCCTCTCTTGAAATTCTAGTGGTAGAAGATTGGGATCCTCCCCCCACAAAAGTTATCCTTTAAGATTTACAGTGTAAATGATCAATCAGCACAAAAAGATCCAATAGCCTGGCCCAGTTCAGTTCTGTGCCTTCCCAGTCCTTTGACACTGCAGAAAGAAAGGCAATCTTCTGCCCTACTTAGCTCTATCTCATTTTCAACACTGCTTTATTACCTTAATGTCTGGTCCTCAACAAAGCAGCAACCAACACAATTAATTGATCTTATATTCTCAAGATAGGCTGCATTGGATGGGCCATATGGGAGCTTCCTGGTTGGTCCTTTTCTTCAATTAAAGAAAAGCTACAAAGAAAGGACATCCTTGGAAAAGGAAAGAGGAGAGAACAGACACTCCCAACAGCTTCCTAATTGCTTGCTGCAGGACTGTCTGTGCTGCTCCTGACAGCACAAACTAGCAATTACGGGGAAGCTATCCTGTGGCAATTGGATCCTGGTCCTCCTGTCAAAGGCAGGTCTCCTTATTTGCATGCAATAAATTATTCAGGCCTGTCAGATGTTCAGATGGGAATTGGTACGTCTGTGGTTAAACGCTGGCCACATGGCTAATTTGAGATATGTCCACCAGACCCTTGCCCTGTTTAAATTAATTCTGGATTGGGTGCAGACAGTTCCCCCATCTGCACCACAATTTCATATAATTTGTGCAGAGAATTATGGCTTTGCAGACACATGTTCATATCAATGTATATATCCATCTTCCATCGCAGGGGGGAGAAAGGAGGGGGGAAAGAATATTGTACAGAAAAGATACTGATTTTTAAATAAAATAAATAAATGTATGTATCTGCACCCTGCAGAATGCCCCATGAGTATTGTTGTTGGAAAGAAATAAGAAAAGTTTATATATTTACCACAATGGCTTCAAATTTTCAGTAATCTGGTATTAAGCAAGCAATGAATCCAAACAGAGGGGTGTAAATCTGCAACTGTTGACAATTAAGATCATCACAGTGCTTGGAAACATTACTTATATGGAGTATAACTCTCAGAATCCCCCAGACAGCATGGTCAGTGCTGGCTAGAAGATTCTGGGAGTTATAGTCCAAAAGAATTCGTGCATCAAAGCTCTGAATCATCATGCTCTACCTGGACAGATGTAGTTTTAAGAAATTGTTTACACCATTCACTTTATCCAAAGAAAAGATGAACACCTAAGGGGGCTGCCCTGCCTAGAAATGCAAGCCAAGGCAATGGTACAGCAAGGAATTGGAGATGTGCACACACACACTTCTGTACCCAGGCAGTAATGTGCTTCCTAAATTCATACTGTCCAGGTGTTCCATTCTGGCAGAGGCAATCCCTCTGCCATCCCACTTTTTCACCTGCTTTTAAAATGTTCCCAGTTCTCTCTCCTCCTCCTCCTCCTCCTCCTCCTCCTCCTCCTCCTCCTCCTCCTCCCACTTCCTCCCTTTGTCCTTAGCTTACTTCAGTTGCTGCAAACTTTCCGAGTCGAAAAGCAGTTTTCACTCAGCTCAGCAGGGGGAGAAGATGTGTGTGAGGGGGTGAGAGGTGAATCTTCCCAATAGGCTCAAGCACAAGCAAACTGCCTCAGCCTTTCAAAATCTGTGCCTTCTTCCTCGTTAATAATTTTTGCTATGTTGACACCCTCTGATGTTGCTTGGTCACACGTGTCCTGGTTTTCATATGTGAAATGTTGAAGGGTATGTGAGCCACACAGTCTGAAGGACACAGTGGTGCAAGCACACATGAACAAAGAGACTGGGAACAACAACAACAACAACAACAACATGGCCAGGTAAGCTGGGGGGGGGGGGGTGTCAAATCTGGCTAAAGGGTCCAGTAACCTCACTTGATTCATATAGGGATAATGACTGAAACCTGTATCAAAGTTGCATCTCGGTAAGTGGATTTACATACTCAGGGATTAGAATAGGGCAGTCTCATAACAACCATATCCAGTAGAGGGCTTCTGTTGCACTACTATGTAACAGAGTAAGCAAAGTGTCCAATGCACACTCTGTGGCAATGTACATCATGGACCAATGCACAT